>JAMPIV010008904.1:0-600000 GCA_024509875.1 Oreohelix idahoensis | reverse complement strand
ACTCCAATCATATTCAAACGGGCGGGTTATGGGATAATATTCCGACATCGATCATTTTGAACGTAAGGCAGAGGTCAACTCTCCAATAAATGGTAATAAGATGTCCAATGCCCTTGTGTACAAACTTACAGACAGATCGGTAAACTCATACAACAGCGTGTTCAAAATGTAACCATAATTACTTTATCAGAAAGTACTCTTGTCATAACATGTCATAAGTTTCCACCACGTACACGAGATCTTGTGCTAATCTTAGCCAAGCTGTGCCGCTCACTTGCGACTGCGAGTAATTATCTCAGCAAATCTGGGTAGCGTCAAGCAAACGTGATTATTATCACCTACAGGGAGTGTCAAGCAATTCGACAATACTCACATATCTGCTACTTAGCAGAAAAATAACGAAGAAAGAAAGAAAAGTGCGACAATTGAAAGCACATAATAAAAATCAGTACCACAAATGTACCGATACTGCTGGAGTGACACAAAGATCGATAGAGGCCGCTCCATTCTGTCACAATATATATGTTAGCAGTAATTTAGATAAAGTTTGTGGAACATATAAAAATAAGAATGCAAAATGCAAGAGAAACTTTCATTGTTTTGAGAAATGAGTGCACATCAAATGAAATAAAGTTGAATACAAAAATTAGAATCTTTAACACAAGTGTTAAGTCAGTCCTGCTGCATGTCTGTAAAATATGGAGAACAATAAAAACAATAACCAAGAAAGGAAGTTGATGAAGACAAAAGAACTACAAAGAGAACTGAAGACTGAACTGAAAGGGATTAAAAAAAAGAAACGGAAAGTCTACGAAAGGATGGCACAGTATAGGAAGGTTTGTAGTGTATTTCTTGAAGACATGTGCTCCCCTGGAGCTTAAAGTAATGATGAATGATACCACTACTACTGCTAATGATGACGATGATGATGTTTGTGATTATGATGATACGATGTAATACCAACATACCGTACAAGATAACCGCTCAATGTGACGTCAACACGCCATCATGCCGTTCCATCTCCGTTCTTCACATGAAAGACCCGAATGTTATAACTTCTAGTAATCGCCATGGATATGAAAGTATATATATATGACAAAAACCTGGCACTAACATTTCAGATTATCTTTTCTAAGATCAGACAAAACATTTATATTTTATCACAGACGAATCCTTACGCTCTTATAATGCTCCACTATCCTTATAATGGATAAAACAGATATAACCCAGTAACCTATAATACAAGTAGATGTGTAATTTACTTATATATTCATATTCTTCATAATTTAGCGGTAATCTATAAAATAATCTAGATCAGCGTGTTGCTCTAAAACACAGAGAAAACCTGAAACACGCAGAAGGTTGTACCCTTGATTTAAAAAAAAACAAAAAAAAAAAAAAAAAAACACCCACACTAAGACATTCGTAAAATCCAAAATTCCGTGAATTAATCCCGAAAATAAAACCCGTCCGTGAGCAGTGTGAGGAAACTGTACTGTTATTGTTAAAGAAAAGCAGCGGACTAGGGAATGCTATCTTGCATAGCACGCGCAAGTACAGATTGGAATTTTCCCTCGACTGTGCCTATCCCTCCAAATTTTGGGACGTCTGCTTCGCACTGATCCGGATAGAGTTAGTCGATAAAGGTCTTTCACATCCGCAGCAGAAGTCGGGAAGCGGGATCACATGACAAAATACGTTGGCGGTGACCCAACTTGACTTTATTCACATATTACTAATCTAAGTCAGGTGTTGGCAACCCTGGAGCTTTTGTGATCTTCGTTAGTAACAGTGAGCCATCTAAAGATATACTATATATGTATATATACAGTCATGCGCCGCATAACGTCCGAGCGCATATACGTCCGTGGTCCCATAAGGTTATAATAGAGTTCAGAAATCCCGATCGGAGAACAGGACGAAGCGGACGTAACCGGACGTAGCGAAAGCAACAGCTTCCCGCACGCAACACGTGTATCTCATGTCTCTTGTATTCAGTACACAGCGATTGCGATGCCAGGCGTATAATGGTACAGTACATATTTAACCTATAATGCAGTACATATGTCTTGATAGTAATAATAAACGCCTATGTTACTGGCCTATGTATGTACTGTACTGTACTTACTATCATTATTTTAATGTGAACTTCGAAAAATACATTACCGTGAAGTGCATCATGGCTCCCAAACGCAGCAAAACCAGTTCTAGTGATAGCAGCAGCAAGAGACAAAGGAAAAGTATCGATTTGGAAGTGAAACAAAAGGTAATTAAACATCACGAAGGTGGAAAACCAGTGAACGCTATAGCTCGTGATTTTGGCATGTCGCACTCCAATGTCACGACGATCCTTAAGAACAAAGAAAAAATTATCCAAACTGTTAAAGGATCGGCTCCACTGAAAGCTACAAAGCTTACGAAAATGCGAGAGGGACCTATATCAGATATGGAAAAATTGCTAATGACCTGGATTGTAGACCAAACACAGAAGCGAATCCCTCTCGGCACGTTGACGATCACTGCTATGGCACGAAGCTTGTTCGAAATGCTTAATAAAAAAGCAGGACCAGACTACAATATCGAGTTTAGTGCTAGTTCTGGGTGGTTCAAGCGCTTCAAACAACGTTTTTCCCTGCATAATGTGAAAGTGAGTGGTGAGTCTGCGAGTGCTGATGCTGAGGCAGCAGAAGATTTTGTCGAAACAATAGATAAACTAATTGTAGAGGGAGGTTATTTGCCCCAGCAAATTTTTAATGTAGACGAAACCTCCTTATTCTGGAAACAAATGCCTGAAAGGACCTTCATCCATAAGGAGGCCAAGTCAATGCGAGGCTTTAAGGCTTTTAAAGACAGTACATTAGTTGAAATACAGTACTGTATGTGTACAGTATCTTGGCTATTTAGTCAATACAGGTACACTACAGTATCCCATATAACTCTGCTAAGTATAAAGTATAGTGTTCGCACAACATCCAAATCGCATAACGTCCTATTTCACAGAACGTATCGTGGACGTTAAGCGGCGCATAACTGTATATATATATATATATATATATATATATATATATATATATATATATATATATATATATATATATATATATATATATATATATATATATATATATATATATATATACCTTCAGCGTGTTTCGGGTTTTCATTGTGTTTTGTAGCAGCATGCTGATTTAGATGTTTTATATATTACCGTTAGGTTATGAAAAATGTGAATATAGAAGTAAAAATACACATCTACATGTATATGTACACACATACACACACGCATTATATATATAGATATATATATATATATATATATATATATATATATATATATATATATATATATATATATATATATATATATATATATATATATATATATATATATATGTATATCTCTATATATATATATATATATATATATATATATATATATATATATATACTATGATTTTAAGCGTTGTGGTGGGACTGCGGGATAATGAACCTTACAAAGAAAAGATCGCGTTCCCAATAGTTTACAAATATATTTTAGTAACCAGCTCGAGAGTTTTCATTGGGAATGCGGAAAAAGTAACTGTGATTCCGGAGAGAAAGGTCTAGTCCAACATTTTTTTTCTCGTAGTCGCCTAAAGATGTACCAAATCATTCATTGCGATTGACCAATAGGTCGGGATCGCCTGATTGCCGACCCCTGGTCTGTGAAACGTTGTGTATCGAACAATGAAAAAATTCTGCCACTTTTCGGGAGAATATGGAAAATAAGGCGCAATGCCTCGTGAACGCTAAATTGAACACTCATTAAAAAAGCATGCATGCCTTTCAATCTTTTCGTGGAGGCATTGACTGTAAGTCATGATAAGTTTGACTACAAGGATCCAATTAAGTTGAAATGAAATAGGAATGAAACGACCACATGAGAAATATTACCATCATCAGGATATGGAGCTGGAAGAGCGCAATGTATTTTCTTCCATCTTGCTTTGGCGGGTTACTTACCCGTATTCTTAGAGTTGACGAATGCTATCTTGTAAAGAGAACTCCTAAGTAGCTGTGACGAAATGCCCGTCGTCTCATTTTATCTGTGTTCTACCTGTCTTGTTCTCTATCTTGTGCCTTCCATTCAATTATTCCTTACTCGTATTTTCTCTAATTTTGGTACGTAATGACTCAGGTTACGTGGTTTTATTTTACCTGATCCACGATGGGTAGAGATAACATTAACTACCCTAGGTGGCAGCGGATAGATAACACTACCTTACCTGTGTGAAGCAAACACTGGGGTTAACGTATCTCGTCCACACCAAGCTTGGTGCCCATACTTCTCAGATGGTTAATCTGGAGATAAACTTCAAATGCACCATAGGTGTGGCAGGAATGTTATGCAACACTACCGAGGATGGACTCACGTTTGTTAGCATTGGTGATAACAAATTAAACTGAGGTGTTATTATCAGTTACGAACATAATTCATAAAACCTCCCGATAGCGTTTATACCTTATATGGGAGGATTCTGAAATTACCTGTGTCATGCGGAATTTCATTGGGAGTGTGGGGGAGGGGGGGGGGGAAGGGGGGGAAGGGGGGGGGGGGGGAGAGAGAGAGAGAGAGAGAGAGAGAGAGAGAGAGAGAGAGAGAGAGAGAAGATGTATACTAAAGTCAATCATTCGAATCTGTTTGGTTTAGATTAAATATATAATATTAGACGACGTTTGTTTGGTGACTTTGCACCCGCATAGGAAGTTGAGAGCGTGGGCGCTTGTAATGTAGGACATTTTCAGACCCCGGCACTGTGGTCCACTGAGTCAATATGATACTTTCAGACAAGCCAGGATCGAAGAAAAACAAGATTCAGATAAAGAGGACCAGGCCAAGTATTGGGCATTTTCTGAAATTAACCAGGAAGAAAACTCGACTTTATAATACTGGAAACCACAAAGTCCTCGGAACCTATACACAGGATACCAGTGGGATTACAAATAAATATTTATACCCTAACTACCCGAAAGTCGGAGATAATCACGCGACAGTAGCAAACACCTGTTCTATATATCAGTCCATTTTATAAACTGTACGTAAGACATACATTTTAAACATACCAGACTCGTGAACATAATTTTGAATATAGATCTTCTTCCTACATTCTCAGAAGTCTACTTGAATATTTTCAAAGAAAGCAGTGGTCAGCCTGAGGTTATTTGAATCTACATAGTTTTTTTTTCAAGGAATGGTACTGGTGACGGCCATATGTGCGTTCTCTGCTGCTCATATGTTTGGGCATCTTTGAAGCAGTCAATTCATCTAAGCCACAATTACACTCAACGGTAGTTCCTTTCTTTAGCTTCTTGAAAAGGTGGTATTCCAAATTGAAGTTGCCCGTGCAGAGTCTTAAGATTACCACTTGTTCTCTTCTTCTGAGCAGGTAAAATGCATAAATTTTGTGTGTGGCCTGGATGCTCTGCATTCCATTAGTTCTTGTATCTGATTCTGGCAAAACGCTTTGCCTTTTCAAAAGTTATGCTAGTAGGTTTTCTGTATGGAATACTGTAACTTAAGAATAGAGATAATCGTGTAGAAAATACAACAGAGTCATAGCGAAAGACAATTTTCTTCCCAGTTTAGATCAGTTTTCGTTAAAATTTGTAATTACAGCTGCAGAGCTTCAGGTACAAAAGAAAATTGTAGGATAACGAAAAAATTATGTGAGGTTAAATTGAAAAACAGATAAGGAAAGGGGAAAAAACCTGAATAAAATTATCATAACTAATGTTAGCTAAAAATTAGAGGACTTTTTTTAAAAATTGGTATACATTTATTAAACATGGAGTGGAGAATATTGCGACAAGAGGAAAAGATCTTGAGGGGTAGTTGCTGAGGTCTCAAGGAGACAATAAAGAATAAGACCATTGTCAGCTTAGGTCTGTAAAAAAAAAGATACAGAGATATATGCAAGCCCAGTTGCCTGGTCTCCGGAATGAATCATAAGGTGATAACTTGAACAGCCAGTTGTGTTCGTGTGAAGTCGCCTTGAATACTGGATTTTCTCACTCGCCTGCCAATCGATTTCTGAGATTGCATTAAGACAAGACGCAGAATGTCTGGACCAGCGGTTGATAGTTGAGGCTGAAAATACGACTAATGATTGTTACCACAATATATCCACAAACCACATCATTGACACTCGATAAAAGAGGCTTTATAAGCTGTATCCACAAATTATGTCAGTTTTTGTGTGTGTGTTTTGTTTACGAAATTTCCATCAATGAGTTGTTTATTATCCCGTGTGGTTTCTGGGAGTTTCTGAGAAGATGAAGAAATGATAAAACCATTGCTCCCTAAGGTTTGTAATAGGAAGTGACTATTGTGAGGTTATGTATGCGTCTGGCAATGTCTTAAAAAATTGCTGCAGAAGTCACCATTGCAGCCAAGAGTACACGAGTGGGTTCTTCTTCTTCTTTCACCCCCAAAAGGCGCGTAGGCCTTCAACAAACTTATGCCAAGTCTTCTTGGCCCGTGCCATCAAGGTCTTTCCATGTCTTCTTCATTCCCTTCGTGTTTTGAAGCATCAGCCTCTCCATAGAGCGGAAAAAATTACGGGATGTGCCAATTTAAATTCATCTATTCACAAAAATCTCACAAACTGTTTTAAAAGATTCTCAAGAAGTCTTAACACATGCAAATGAGCAAAGGAAGCTTCCAAAGCACTAGCTGGCAGTGAGATTAGTCACGATTCACTC
Organism: Oreohelix idahoensis; assembly: GCA_024509875.1. Classification (NCBI taxonomy): domain Eukaryota; kingdom Metazoa; phylum Mollusca; class Gastropoda; order Stylommatophora; family Oreohelicidae; genus Oreohelix; species Oreohelix idahoensis. The sequence goes on along the minus strand of JAMPIV010008904.1, from coordinate 593,259 downwards.
TCGTAACGAGGAGCGGTGGTGCCGTCCAGAAGGTACTGGGTTCGGAGTCGCTTTAAGCTCTACCACTACGGTTTTGTTTCTGTTATCTAGTTTTCTACTTCTTTATTTCTTACGAGTGCCTGTTGTCACAACAGACTTTCGTTTTGTTTTTTTCTGGTTTTCACTCCTCTCAATCATTACACTGACTAACAAAAAAAAAACTTTTTTTTTCTTTCTCTAACATTTCTATGTTTTTCTGGTCAATTTTAATGCGCTGTTTTTAAATCTGCAAACCGTTTTTCTCTATCAGGTCGGGATCTCTAGAAATACGCAATTGAAGTTTTTTAACAACGCATACAGTATTACAACATCATTCGTACAAGAAGTATAACAGTTATGTAGGCTTGAATTTCTTTGCAGTCGACTTTCGTCGGTGAACGGCATGTGGTACATCGCGATGAAGCATCTAACAATAATCGGCAAGCATGGTCACACTCCACCGTCCTTGATAACGTGACTCCATTACGGCGATATCTTGATGGAATCGTTCTCCATGTTCATCGCTGACTTCGCCAAGGTTGTCAGGGAAAAAGTCAAGATGCGAATCGAGCAAATGGATTTTGAGGGACATGATAAAGCCCATAATTCTGTATGCATCTATGCACTGCTTAACAATATGCAACATAGTCAACAGATTTGTGATTTCCCAGAAAGTTATCGACGATCGATTTGAATGCCATCCATGCGCGAAGTTCACTACCATGTAACAAGTTCTCGAATTGTTTGTCTGCAATAACTTTCCTAATCTGAGGTCCTACAAAGATACCTTCCTTTATCTTTGCATCGCTAACTTGCGGAAACTTTTCTCGAAGATAAGTGAAAGCTTTGCTCGTTTTATCTAACGCTTTTACAAAATTCTTCATGAGCCCCAACTTTATATGTAACAGTGGTAAAATGAAGCTGTCTTTGTTAACTAATGGCTCGTGTATTACATTTTTATGCCGGAGCTGCATACGATCCCGGATAGGCCACACCTTTCTTGCATAATGTTCCTGTCTGTTGCGGCTGTCCCATGCACATCGGAAGCAACAAAATTTAGTATACCCAGTCTGCATGCCCGTGAGAATTGCAATGACCTTAGGTCTCCACAAATCCGCCATTGGTAGTCATTGCACTTTATTTTTTCCAAACGTATAGCCATATTGTCATAAGTTTCTTTCATATGAACAGAGTAGGCGACTGGAATTGATGAAAATAAATTTCTGTTATGCAATAACACGGCTTTTAGACTAGTCTTGGAAGAATCGATGAAAAATCGCCATTCGTTGACTATGTGCTCATGACCGTTTACATCTTTGCAATAGCAAATGTCATCATCCATCTCAAAGTATTGAACAAGTTCTCTGTGTCTATGACGAAATTTAGATATCGGAGTATTGGGCGCTAAAAGATTCCATTCTTTGAGTCGCGAACCGAGTAATTCCGCATGTCCTTTGGTAAGAGCGAGATCACGTATTAGATCTGAAAGTCCTGAATGGTTAATTAAGTAAACACCATCATTCACCGGTATGTAATCTGAGTCAGAATTAGTTTCTAAAGCAGGTAAACTATCACTTTCTGATGGTTCATTCACGTCCAACGGATTATGTTCTGGTGGTACTTGGATCGGACACGTGATTGGATCATGAGGCACTGGTTTCGAAACCAATTCAATATTTGAATAAACCACAGACTTTCTAGTTTTAAAAGTGAAACCATGGATATTTGTTAAGCAGAAGTAACAATCAGTAGTGTGATTTGTATGTTCACGCCATATTACTGGCACTCCAAAAGGCATCGACTTATGCTTCGGCGATTTTCGTAACCAACCTGCCAATGTATCAAACAAACTGCATTTGGCTTCCAAGATTTATTTGCATCATCAACTTTCGAATCGAAATAAAGTTCATATGCTTTCTTTAGTAATGGTGTAAAGTTTTTCTGGTCAACACCATCGGTAAAATATCCGCACACGTAACAGAACAGATCAGCCGAATTTCTACAACTTCTAGAAGCCATATTTTGCTCAGAATTATTTCAAAACACAGTAACTATTTGAAAAATCGCGTAACATATGTCATGCATCTTTTAGCAGTATAAAAAGTAGAATTATGTTGCTTTTTATTAATTTTTAATAAGTTATATAGTAAAAATGAAACGGAGCAAATAACGGTTTCCCAAAAATATATTTATTCACAAATATCTTAAGAACCCGACGTGATAGAGATAAACGGATTTCAGATTTGAAATCAGCGCAAGAAACTGACCTAAGAACACTTATTCTTATATAAGAAAGAAAAATGTTGTTTGTCAGTGTTATTAACTTTCCATTCCTTTTACGTGCTAATTCTTCTAGTAGTAGTATTCCTTGTTTTCGCTTTACCGCTCAAGGTTTTCTTATCACATCTTGTGACATCTCTCACCCACCCCACTCTCCTGGTTATTTTCTCCTTTGTAATCGGCGACACGTAGCGAAGGAGCGACACTGCTATGGTTAACCGAGACTTTTTTTGGTCTGGGACGGTATATGAAACCATGTTGTCGCATGATAAGGTGCTAGTCTGCAAAATGACGTACCCAAATACACGGTCGATCTCACTGGGATGTAGGAGGATAACAATCTTGGTACAGATTAATACACAGACAGAGAAGTAATACTTCCTGCAGATGGAATTTGTTGTGATAATAAACTACTAGAAAGTAACATCTTGGAGGAGGTTATAATGTTAGATCTGTGAAGTAGTTAGTTTGTTAACATGACAGGCGAAACGGAAGAAGCAAGACCGCATATGGTTATGGAGTCTGAAAATGACATGTACAGGGCAATATCTTATGCTGTCATGTAGTAATGTTCTACGTGATGGTAGTAAGGGACCCCTTCCAAAATCAGATACTTATTCGCAATTAGTTTGGCGTTTGAAATGCTAAGATAGACTGCTCCTGACTGGACTTCTCCTCTAAGTAGCAACCTGGGTAGGCAAAATTTCAATATATTCTACAGCTTTGTAAGACTACTTCACTGACTTCCAATTTCATTAAGAAGAAATCATAGACAGCCAGGAACACGGAATATTAGGAACCATAGGACTGGACAACTATGATTACGAGTAATATAAGAGAGAAAACCGGACTGATTCTAAAGGCGACGAACTGGAATGGACTACGGCTTATGGAACTTGGAACACAAGAAGTATAAATGGGAAAGAAGAGGAGCTGGTGGAAGAGATGAGGAAAGCAAAACTAGAAATCCTGGCTATTACGGAAACAAAGAAAAAGGGACAAGGAATCACGGATCTCGATGGCAACACGCTGCTACAGTGGTGTACCCACATCTGAAAGAGCTAAAGGGGGCGTGGGTTGCATTGTGGCAAAAAACCAGAAAGATAGTATCAAGGGATGGAACTTTGTCTCGGAGCGCATTATGGTTGTAAAACTAAAAGAAGGAGAAACCATAGTCAACCTGGTCATAGTGTATGGGCCAAATGTGGATGAGAGAGCAGAGGTCAAGGAGGAATTCTTTGAGTTGCTTCAAAGGACAGTGGATGACTGCCTAGATGAAATTATCATGCTCGGAGATTTCAATGCCAGAGTTGGAAATGACCATGCTAGATGGGGTGGAGTTATCGGAAGATATGGAGAAGATACTCTCAATCACCATGGAAAGCGACTCCTTAGATTCTGCAGTGAGCAGAATCTGATCATTACCAACACAAAGTTCCCCCATAAGCGCATACATGCATACACTAGGTGTGAACCAACAAAGAATGAGAAGTCAGTGATCGACTATGCCATTGTTAGGAGGAACTCATTCAAATATGTCCGGGATGCTAGGGTCTGGAGGGGGCCAGAGATTGGAAGTGATCACTACCTGTTTACAATCAAAAGAACAACTGAAAGAGTTGCTCAGCCTAGGAACTGCCCAGCATCACGCAAAAAACCAAGTAAACGAACGGAAGAAATCAGCATTAAGACCTACAAGCTGAGAGAGCCAGAAATTAAGACCAGATATCAGGGGCTTATTGCTACAGCGGTGAGAAACACAGAAATCTACTCTAGAATCTTAGAGCAGAGACTCCGACGCCTAGCTGAGCCACAATTGGATGAGGTCCAGTGCAGATTCCGAGCACATCGAAGTACTCAAGACCTAATCTTCACACGCAGACAGCTGAGTGAAAAGGCCCTTGAGTATAAGAGTGAGATCCATCTTTGTTTCAAAGATCTGGAAAAGGCATTTGACAGGATTCCCTGGAGCAAACTTTGGGACTGTTTGGCAAGGAAGAACATTCCAGCACCTCTTACTTACTTACTTAGTCGTTCCCCTTCTACCGTGAGGTGTAGAGAATTGGAAGAGAAAGCGCCAGACTATCCTATCGGCTGTCTTCCTCCTGGCCTGGTTCCATTCTAGTCCTCGGTCCTTCAAAGATTGTCTAATGTTGTCCTCTCAGTGGACTCTGGGTCGTCCTGGGGGTCTGGATCCCTGGCTCTTTGTTTCCCATGCTTGTCATGGTAGCCGATCTTCTCCCATTCTGCAGACATGGCCAAACCATCTTAGTTGGGACTGTTCTACTTGGGTCTGCAGGGGGTGGGATTTTAGGCCATGTCTCTTCTTGTTACTTCAACCACCTTTCTCAGATACCTCATTTCTGAGGTTTGGATCTGGCTTTTATGGGTTGTAGTCATTGCCCATGACTCACATCCATATGTCAAGACTGGGACATAGGTGGAGCGGTATATAGCCAACTTCGTTTTCTTACCAACTGTGGTGAAAAATTCTAATACCCATATATAAATTAGAACATAAAGGTAAAGACGAACGAAATAATACGATAGGAAGAAGAATGGAGAAAGACCAGTGCTTTCCCAGTATAGATAACGCCTTAGTTGTATAACGCCGTAATGGCTAACACAAGATTTCTACTTGTCCTATTCGTTCGTTCCTAAATAAAATGCTTGAGCCTAACAATACGGCGATACCAGTAGTTCTAAAAATAGAATGTGTAATAAAATCTTTTAGACGACCTTGATTTTAAAAACTAACATTAGTGTAATTACACGCACAAGGTTAACCTAGAAAGACAGACGGACTAAGAAAAGACGAGAGAGAGGATGGACTGAGCGAAGCAATAGTACTACGTCGTCTCGCGATTCAAAAGTGAACGCCAATCACATGCGAAACGCGTGAGAACGATTTCAAATACACAGTGATGAAAAAACTAACGACACGACATTAGGTTTTGAAAACAGGTTTAAATTCTTATTAGGAAACCTGATTTTTTCGCAGTGCTCCTGACTTTATTCTGATAGTATACTCGTAAAGGACTGAACAGGTGGTAGTTGAATTAAACACTTAACATCGAAAAAAGATCGTACGGTATTCTTAACTACACCACTTAGCCCCTTGAAAATCATATATTCGTGTACAGAAAGGCTAGTGGACTAGGAATATGTAATAAATTATCTAAAAAGTCCATTAGATAATTAATTATTGGTAATAAAACATATGGAGAACAGAGATACTGTCATGTTTGGTCATATCTGCTTGGGATGGAAATCCCTGATTTTTGTGAAACATAGTAGTGACAGAAAGTCTAAGATGGTACGTGGGAGGCCATTGGCTGAACTTTGAAGTTAAAAGAAATTGGATTGGGTGACCTATGAATAACAAAAAAAAAATGCCTAGAAACGTAGCAGAAGTGAATGAAAATGTGGAATGACTGGGTACTCTTTTGAATATATTCAAAACGATTGGTCAAAATACTGGATATTGGCAGAAGAAATCTTAGAAGGGACGCCATATCGTTACACATTTAAGAGATGAGAGCAAGCAGTGTTATTCTAAATTAAATATAAGATAACAGCTTGGACATCATCATCTCATCTCAGCCCGTAACCCGTCATGGGTCGTAGGGGTGCCATGGTGGAAGCATCAGCAGAAGGGTCCTCCACTGCTCTCTATCCTCAGCAATGCGTACAAGTGTGGAAAAACCGTGTCCTGCCCATTCTTTGACAGCTTGGACATACCGCAGATCAAACTGTGTCAGTCATCTTTAGTGTGTTTTCCTTACGAATTGTGGTAAGCTAGACATTTTTGATCTGTATTTTTATTGAAAATTGAATGTGAAATGATAAATTATGCCTGTATATGTGCGTATCAGTAGCAAACATGAGGCAAAGCCTAGATATTGCTCCACCATGAAAAAGATTGTCAGAGAGGAGTATAACTGCATATATATATATATTGGATTGCCATATAGTAACATAACACCTATCCTATTCTATGGAAGGGATTACAGCTGGAATTGCAGAGGCGTTGTAACCATTAGGGAGAGGAATACTGGTGTATATTGTCACATGAAAAGCTAGCGGTTGGCCTAAAGCGCTGAACTTTATGTTTGTTTGTACTGTCATGTACTTCTGTGTGGAATAATATTATATACTAGTTAGTAAGAAGGATGCATAACCTTCACTTTCAGGGACCGTGGTATAGATGGTGATATTGCATCATCCGGTCTGAGTACTGCGTGATCCAGAAAGTTGGCAGCAGACTCCCAGCACAAGATAGCGGCCATTGCCTATCATATTATCAAACTGAGAAGCAAGCGAGCAGAGGATACAGGTTTCCTGCAGCTGCAATATGAGATAAGAGCATATCAGCACGTAAAGCCCAACCTTGAATCAAATACCCCTGAAGTGAACTTTGTTAAAAAGACAAAAGGGACAAAAATTTTAAAGAAACAGAATCTGTGAATCCCTTAATATTATTTCCACCAATAACAAACACATAAAGTCGTGATGACAAACAACAACCTAGCATTAAAAGCCAGTATTACCTCAACATAATACATCACAACACTACACTTATATTACAATACTATTATAGATCTGGACAAAGATCTTTTGTATAAATTTTTGTACATAAACATTGTGCTTACATTTGATTGTGATTCCTGATTCACATTGTAGTAGGATCAGGATATCTATATATTGAAAAGTTAATACATTATATAAAATTTAACACTTGACTTACTTAAGGTAAGTCTTTAAAGTGTTAGGTGTTTGTGATTGTCATAGTGTGGTAAATTGTTGTGAATCTTAACTTAGGTTTTTATCTGTCTGTTGGTTGTTGTGAACTTACACTTCATCACTATCATAAACCTAGACATTAAACGAAGTCATCACACAATTCAAGAATAAGTCTGAGGTCGAAATGTGGTAGCAAGCAAGGTCCTCTGTAATACACCAACCTTATTAGATACAGAGACCTTCACAGCTGATCTCAGTCAGTACACTAAGTCCCCTATAAATATTTATATAATCCCAACTCACCACACCAACCTCTCTCTTGCTGAGGAATCCTCGATTTATGGCCTGAAAGTCTCCCAGCTGCTGTTTTTCGAGTGGCCAACTCTTCTTTGATGCCTCCCTTTCGGTCTATAATAGCTCCGAGATATTTAAAGTGGTCGACCTGCTCCAGGACCTGTTCTCCCAGCTTAATCTGATGTCTTCTTTTTTCTCGTGATATCACCATGGATTTTGTTTTAGAGCTACTTATGACCATCCCTCTCTTCTCCAGCTCTTCCTTCCAGACTTGCAGGTTGGATTAGAGATGTGCCTCTGATTTATCAATCAGGGCAACATCATCAGCAAATGCCAGCTCTGAAATACATACCCGTCTCATCTTCCAGTACCCCACTGAATACATTCTTGTTCTCTCCTTACATGACTTGATAACATCGTCCATGAGGAGTATGAAAAGATAAGGTGACAGGATATTACCTTGTCTTACACCAGTGATGGTCCTGAACTCTTCTGACTTCTGGTTTGCTGTCCTCGCATAATTTCTGCAAGACTTGTTGAAGCTCTGTCTAGCATGAATCAGAGGTGCTGGAATGTTCTTCCTTGCCAAAGAGTCCCAAAGTTTGCTCCAGGGGACCCTGTCAAATGCTTTTTCCAGATCTATGAAACAAAGATGGATCTCACTCTTATACTCAATGGCCTTTTCACTCAGCTGTCCGAGTGTGAAGATTAGGTCTTGAATACTTCGGTTTGCTCGGAATCCGCACTGGACCTCATCCAATTGTGGCTCAGCTAGGCGTCGGAGTCTCTCCTTCTTCATGTTCTTCAGGGTCTTATAGAACAATTTCTGGTTTTCTTGCGCATCTTTTTCTAGCTTTTCTCCAAATTCTTCCCAGGACTTCTGTTTTGCTGCTAGCACCTTGTTTTTTGCTTCTGTTCTGGGTATCACATATTCTCTATTTGTCCTACTGTGTTTTTAGCTCCAAAGTATTGTTTCCATGCCCTCTCTTATTTTCTCTTTGACTTCCTCTGTCCACCAAGGTGTCCTCTTTCTCTTGTTCCCAAGTCGGACTTCACCACATGCTTCTCCAGCAGCTGTCTTTATGATGTCCTTGAATTTAAGCCACAGGGTTTCCAAGTCATCAGGTAGTTCTTCTGTGTTTCTCACCGCTGTAGCAATAAGCCCCTGATATCTGGTCTTAATTTCTGGCTCTCTCAGCTTGTAGGTATTAATGCTCATTTCTTCCGTTCGTTTACTTGGTTTCTTGCGTGATGCTGGGCAGTTCCTAGGCTGAGCAACTCTTTCAGTTGTTCTTTTGATTGTAAGCAGGTAGTGATCACTTCCAATCTCTGGCCCCCTCCAGACTCTAGCATCCCGGACATATTTGAATGAGTTCCTCCTAACATTTCCGACCGACAGTGAGTGGGAGCGCGTGCATTAGTGCATAAACAAAGCGGAGATGGACACCGCCAGCGTCTTATCACTGATAATATTTTCTGTCTGGCCTAGTCGCTGCTTGATAGTGCTGTTTGTACAGGAACGTGTCGCCAAATAACAAACTGGTGATAGATTACAGACACAAACTTACGATAACTCATGAGATTTCGAGCCGGTAAATGACAATAATTTCCGGATAAATGGGTTGTTGACAATGGTTGCGATAAGTTATCCATCTGGGAAGATGTTGTCTGTGATAAATCTATGAAGTCGTGAGAGTAAACATGATCGATAATCACACGAAAGACGAAATACCTTATATGGGAAGTGACTTGAAAACATCATATTTTGTGTCACGCAGGAATTTTCCATGAGAGGGTAGTGGGAATATACCCATACCAATATACGCAAGTTGAATGCTTTTCGTTTGGGATTTGAGATGTTACAATACAACATTTATTATTGGAGCCTTGTCATATAGTAGCAAGTGGATGCATGGGCCGAATCTTGTCTTATAATCTAATTCTTTTTGAGTATATGGAACTGATATATTCAACTCATCAAGAAGACAGTCAGATACGCCAGAATAACTTCAATAAGGAATAGGATCAGGATTCCACTTTTCAGGACCGGACAACGTGTTTCAGCATCTTGTGGACTTACACCACAAGAAAACTCTACCTTTAATAATACGGAAAGCCCGGAATCCTAGGAACCTGAACACTAAGTCATGGTGGGATTCTAGTACATAGTAATTCCACACACCACGTGTAGGAGGCATCTTAACCAAGTTGCCAAAACTACTTCTCTGAGCCAGAAGTCTGTGTTGCCCAAAAAGACATTTGGGGTAAATTGCACATTTTATAATTCTATTTTTTTTTTTTAAACGTACGTCCGCTATTACTCGAGGCGAAATCTCCGATTAGTATATCTAACATGAGACTGATTTTACGTGAGTATCCTATTTTCCCTGTACGCTGACAGGTGTCTTCTTGCCATTCAGGCAGATACTCGCCGCCTTCGGAGGGTACCCATTAGAGCTGGGTCGGCTCAGGAGCCGTTCAGGTTATTCCAGTCCCTGGTTGAGGATACTTCTTCAAATGTCTTTGCCAGGGGCTCGAATTATCCAAGTCCTGGTCGACGATACTTCTTCAAATGTATTCACCCGGGCTTAAACCTGGATCGCCCTGGCTTGAACCTGGATCATCTGATCTCCAGCGCAGTGTGGTAACCATTACACCAGCGAGGCTCCCTATAATTCTATATTTTGCATTATTAACATATGAAAATTCCTAGTGGATGTCCATACGAGGCTGGCAACCTCAGCATACAGATTGATGGTTTCATGAACCACCACTGCAACAGCTGGTGACTGCTTCATGCGGGTTTCTCATAGAGAACGAAAAGCAGGGGTAGTCCCAAGTTCCATATGGAGCATGGAGTGGATGATGACAGAAATAATATACATACTTATTATATTAACCTATTCAACCAGTGCATATGTATATGTAAACATGTTTTCCGCTCACTGGGATTAACATTAATGCTTAGAGAGGGTAAAGTTCTGAAGCAGATGGGATGGTGGAATTAAAGGGAGGGACCCAATGCTAGTCAATGTTGAAATTGGTGAAAGGCGATAACTTTGAATATGTCCATTTATAAATACATTCATTCATTTAATAAATTGAAAAATCTATAATCATCTTCCAAGCTGGTCAGATTTAGTTGATAATTGCTGTTTTTCCTGTCTGTACAATCTTCCCACTAGATTTCGTCAGTTTTGAGGACTCACGTCGCTTTTCGTACTCTCTGGGTGAAAATAGCAGAGAATAACGTTATCAAAGATTATCTACTTTAATTCATTCCCATCTCTAGAAGTTTACTTTTCGTAATCTTTCCAGCTAGGCTGCGCAAAATCAGGGCTCAAATTCTAAAGCTAAATCGTAGTGAGATCCTAGAGGGAGGCCTAATTACGTTATTCATTCATTTCTCTCCATAGATATATCTGTTCTTGGTACTTCTACCACTCACTGTCTGTGACAGATGACAAAATGTAGTTTAAACATTACACTCCACACTTCTAAATGCTGTTATAATGGTAGGATGTTCCACATGCTGCAAGACCATGACACGCTTGCCATAACTCTTTTAAAAGTGAAAAAAAAAAAATTAACAATGTAGTTCTGTCTTGTCAGGACAAGAGTCAGGGAACATGAAAAAATCAAGCCCCCCGGTGTCCACTATAAGCCATTTTGTGTTCCTGGTGACTACGGGATGCTTATAAGACAACATCTATCTAAAATCAATGCAGCTATATACTTAATGGATTTACTTTGCCCGTCTCACTGTGCGTCTTGGGGAACCCCAAACTCTTAACCTCCGGAACAACGCCCAGAGCGTTGGTCATTGTTGACACTTGTGCCAAAACAACTCTCTGAGCGTTATTTTTAGTCTATCACGAATTAAAATTACGGCACAGGGTGAAAAATAATTGTGGAGTCAAAGAGTTAATAAAGACCAAAACTAAGGTGTATGATGCTTGTGTCATCATCCCACTCCTATATGGTAGCGGGATATAGATAACCTATCGTCGCCTTAGAACTGCTTTATTCCATCTCCACTTCAGCTTGTTTTGATAAAAACGTTCAAAGTGTTTGTGGTACTAGTACTACCTGAAATGAAGGAGGAGGCATCACAACAAAATGAAATTTTGCATGATGATCCAGACTGTTTACTGTAAGATATTATGTAGGATGATAGATTAAACTATACGATGTCAATTTACGACTTCAGGTTAATTTTTGCCAAAAACAGAGATGGAATAAAGCTGTATTAACACAATGCTATGCTACGCAAGATAAAAGGCTCAATACCTTCCCGCTATGCTCTGCTTAGTGCAGATTACGCTGGCTTGACCATGTTTGCCGCATGGAAGATGGTCGTATTCCCAAAGATCTGGTAGATGGCAAAAGAACTGGGTAACCACAGCAGAGATTGAAAGGTATGTGCAAGAGAGATATGAAAGCACTGGACAAAAATCCAGCATCTTGAGGGGACAAAGCTCCAAGTGGAGATGATCTTTATTGCGCCATCTCAGATTTGGCAAAAAACTCTTACAACATGTGAATGAGAAAAGATAACGTTGTAAGGAACACAAGGCAAAACGCAGCTGTCGATTATCACTGCACGGGCGCATTATCCCCATAGTCAATTACGACTGCAGTTGACTACTACTACATATACTTACCAGCTAAAACTAAACCTGCAACAAAAACCCGCTGAGGCGTCAGCGTAATTTAAGTGTAACGTTGAATTTCAAAATAAACTATATGTAAAATATTCCACTCTTCGACAGCTGACAAAAAAAAATAAATTTAAACTGTACCAACTGAAAAAAAAAAAATGTCTTTCTATCCAACGTTACATTCAATAGTGTGTGTGTGTGTGTGTGCTGTCTTTCTTTTTACTGTGAGATAGGGTTATCTTCCCGTGAGAACTTTGGCTGGTCAAGGACAAGAACAACAAAATTAACATGCATAATGTCATGCGCAAGCCAAAGTTAGTAGTTTCAGGCGGGAAAAACAAAAACAATGCACAAATAATACAGACTTTGCAAATCTGGCTTTGAGCTTCTTATCTACTCTTTGTTACAAAAATCTGTGTAAGAAATTACCAGTTTGAACCTGTAGTCTTGTATCTGTTAATCTCGCACACCATTTCGTAAGGAAGCTGGCTCAAAACCTGTTTGCAAACTGTGTAGAAAATTAATTGTGCACATGTATCCCTTCAGCTGTTATCACATGCATGGCAGTGGTCATTTCTCATGCAAATTTCATTCTAAATCTTAACTCAGCATGCACTTTGATTACACTGTCAGAAAGAGCAACAATCTTGATTTGGATTTCTAACCTCAAGTACTGTGATTTCGGTGGCTCTAGATAAACAAGATATGTAAATTCGGTGCCCACTATTAATCATCATCACCTTTTATGCCTTCAACAAAAGTATGCCAAGACTTCCTGTCACGTGCCATCTCCTCAAGATCTTTCTATGTGTTCTTCACCCCCTTCATGTCTGTCTTCAGTTCTCTTCTCCATGTGTTTTTTGGTCTTTCTCTACCTCTCTTACCCTGTGGATTCCAGTACAAGGACTGCCTGGTGATGCAATCACCAGGTTTCCTCAATGTGTCCTATCCATTTCCAGTGCCATCTTCGTATCTCTTGTTCCACTGGCACTTGTCCGGCACATGACATCAGTTCCACATTAGTGATCTTGCCATACCACTTCAATCCTTGTATTCTATGCAAGCAACCATTTACTTAAGTCTGTAGCTTTTGGTTCTTGTTTTTGTTATATTAATACTATGCAAATAAAACGTTTTCACTCCGGGATACGTTAATAAAATGGGAAAGTCTACAAAAGTTATGTCATTTCTCCTTTTTCTTCTAAGCATGTTATTTCACAGCTATTACGCTCTAGTAAAACTACCTCTAATCTAGCCAAGTTTCAATCTTATGCAATTTATGAGTTTTATTTCACTGTAATCTCAATAAACGAATGTAATCAAGCAAATGTCTCCAGCGCATTTATGAGCTGCACGAATCAAGATTGTATGTCTTTCTCACATGGGTAGACCACAAACTACACATAGTAAAAAAAAAAAAAAATGAGGAGGAAAAATTTTTATTTTGTTTTCACAAGTGCCAATGTTGAGGCAAGAAAGGACTTGAAGTGTCAAGGCAAAAACTAAAGTTAATATTACAGAATACTAGAAGCTAAAATTATAATACAAAAAATGCCGGTGTTTTAGGCATAAGAACTTGAGTAAATTGGCTATGATAATGATTGTTGTAGAAGTCTATCAACTGTAATGCTAAATTTATGTACACTTGGTATCTAAAGACCAAAAAAAAAATAAAAAAATAACAACACAAAAACATTTAACATTCCCACATCATGTATCAGACAGGGATCAGGTTACTGTATCATTCTGTAAATAAGGCAAAACATGCAACGCATGGAATAATTCAAGAAAACAATATATGTAAAGCATTATTATAGTAAAGAAACTATCTACAGCTACTACACATACAAATGATGACACTAAACTCAAATTTAATAGGTAACATGCATCAGTATGTAGTCAGTGTGTTATTAGTTACGCCTGCAAACTCAAAACAACACAAGCTGGTAGCAAAATCTCTTTCCATGTGATTTATTTATAGTCCTTAGCTAGCTGACTCTAAAAATACATGCAGGAGTGGGATTTAGATCATTCCTTGACTTGTCTTAACTTCATCACTGTTACCCAATGGCCCTTACTTGTGTACCTAATAAAACATTTGTATTCCTTCAGCTTTATGCAACATCAGTGTTTATGTTAATTTTTCTTTTTTTGATCAAACAATTTACTGTGTCTACATCTTCAATTTACAGCTACGAATACAGGTTATAACAGCTGGGGGAGAAGAGAACTGCTGTTCTTCATCGTTTTCCTTAGCACTCAGTATAGAGCCATGATTGCAGCTGGCCCAGTGGTGGTTTATGGAGCAATTTGTTTGACATGATGAGGCTGCCAGCCCCCCATGCCCAACCTCATATCAGTTGCCTTGTATTACATGCCTAAGGGTGCAGTAGTCATTTTCTTCCTCTGTCTCTTCAGATACCTCATGAAAACTACACGGGGTACTGCTGTTCTTGGCAACAGATATATCAGTAATTTTAAAGAACAGCTGTGCAAACTTAGCAGTTAATACTGAGGGGTTAGGGGTCATAGCAGAATAGCAGTGATGTATTGTTTGTGGGTTTTTTTTTTTTTTAAATAATGGTGAAACAGTGGTGGCAAGTTCAGCTTCATACTCAAATATGTCAAGTAATTCCAAGTAAAACAACTAACAGTCAACATTCCAAAAATCATGCAGAGAGAATGCACAGTTATCATAAGACACACTCAACTAACCAAATTTGGGAGTACTAGAAGAAAATAATTGTCACTCCATGCACCCACACGAGAAACTTCTCAAGCTAATTTGTAGTATATCAAAAAAAATTTTCCGCCTATAAAATACACACAGGCAAGTAAAAAAGGAGCCAGTCATTTGATTCCAACTCTTTCCTGTGTAAATCTCATTGTCTCCTTGCAGCAGGTCTTTGTGTCTTCACTTTCAGCAGTGTGGTACTCAAAATTAACCACAACTGAGTCTGTGATAATTTAACAAGAACAAGAAAAACCAACACATCTCATCAAATTCTGGATTTTATCTTTATAGTATAATTAAATATTATCAGCCTTAGCACTGTTACACAATATCATGGAAGACAGTCATTTGATTTTTTTCAATTTTTTGTTTGACTGAAGTGACTTGAAAAAATACAAAGGTCACAGTTAACATGTCCTGAAATTGTCTATCAGTACAAAATAAAATATAAACTTCAAAAGTGGACAATGTTTGCTTAATAAATTAATGTAAATACTGTTGTAGGAGCTGTGATACCTGCTAATTTCTAAAATCTGTGAGTTGACAAGTTTATAGACATTTCAACAGCAACATTTAAAGGAAATAAACAAAAGAAAAAGGAAGCCAAACATCTGAGACTCTGAATGAGATCCTGGGGATAATGAACAAAAGAATATACTTAGATGTTTCCTTTCACACAATGTTGATACTTTGTGTTGATACAGTGGTCGGAAACTAGGTTTGACCAACACACCATGATATAAGCTTGGTGCCTTGCTGTTACCCCAGCTTACAGGAACTGTTTATTACATTGCTGGAAAAACATTAACAATAAAAGCAGGTGTTTTACTTACATACAAGACAAACTTGATAGAACTACTGAATCTAATTCTAATTGAAGCTAGTCTAATGGCTAAATTAACACTTACTTACTGATCTTTATCGCAAGAAAACTCTAAATTACCCCATTTATCCCTAGTTTCTGACCACTGCTTTGCACCATAGCATGTCCTCACAGAGATTTAAAATTAACACAGAATCACAGCCTAGGAAGAAAATTGTGAATCATGTAAACATGAATGAAAAAAACATTCTCAGCTAGTTCATGTTACACAATAAACTTACATTAAAACAGAAAATTACAACTGACCAATAAAAACTTGAGGAAGTGCCACACTTCAAACCAGAAAAATGCTGTTATGTATAGCTAAGCACAGCGCAAAAGTTGTATTGCAGTACAAGCTAAAAGATTGTACAAATGTGAAGAATGGAGCAAAAACATTACAGTAATATACTGACATTACTAATATCTCAGTCATATATACCACTTCGTTTCATGTATATCAATAGGAGCATGCACCAAGAAGCGAGCTTCAAAGGAATGCACACATTGAAGTGCATGTTTAAACGAGCAAGCATCCACTGGAGTGAGAAGTAAATGGAGAGGATGGAGCAAGGGTTAAAAGGAGTGCCAATGGAAATAATTCAGGATCCATCTGCATATCTGACCAGTGTTTTTTATCTAATGCCAGTGAGCAGCATTATGCAAAAGACAGTCTGCTTCTCCCCAAAAGCAGTTGAGTCAGCATTAAATCAAAAGGACAGGGAATTCTGAGAGGCCTGAGAATATAAACTGACTTACTGTGGGAAATAAGTTAGTTCTTCAAATGTCTGGGGAAACAAACCTATGGACCAGCTTACACATGACAGAAAAAAATGTAGGACACAAAAGTGAAGGAAAGACTTGCCCGTGGATACATGATGGTAACTAAAGACAGGCCACTGGCTCTAGGTTCTGAACAAGTCAAGAGTAATGGAAGAATCATATTCTGATAAATTGCTGAAAATGCTATCACCTTTCACTCAAGCTAGGAAAAACTCTAGATATCAGAGGAGATCGAGCAAAGTCAGCCCAGTGAAATCACACAGCGGTCTGAGAAGTAAATTATTTTCGACAATATTCTCAAAAAGGACATTACAGTTTAAAAAGAATCAAACACTATGAACCAGAACTGGACAAGTATTAAATGGACCTGAAAACTCTGTATATAACAACTAGTTTCAATGGTGTTTCTTTTCCCGTAACCCACATTTTGTTAAATCTGTGCTTCATTTACTACTTGCATCTTTGATTAGCATTTCACTAAGTGTGCTCCTTTGTGCTAACTCCATTGATGTAAACCATTCTTTCCTGTCCCAAATATTGCAGACTTGTTATGGATTTGGTTTTCAATGAAAATAAAAACATAGTGCCAATCAGGATCAAACGTCCCCATAGTGTGTTGCTGAGATTCACCTCTCAATGACAAATAAACAGCCAATGAATCAAGTCTGTCGACAGAAGCAGAACAATTGTGCGCTTCAAACTCCATTAAGGAGAAACATGTAAACCTGATGAAAATCATCTAACTGTGCACTTTCAACAATTCTGTGCTCTTTTACTTACAAACAGGAAGCTATAAAACACAAAAGTAAACAAAGTTTTAAAATGTTACAGTTGTGAATATTAACTAAAATGCAGGTTAGTTTACAGAAACAATTCATATTCTTTAGTTATAAGATTTTGCAAATGACTTCATATCACAATTTATACAGAATTTTAACTATCTTGATAGCCAATTTAATTAACAGATTTGACAAGTGGAGTATACCGTATGAAAATCAGCTTCACTACTGCATATAAATATACAAATTAATAAAGAAGAACAACAGCAAACAAAAAATATATATTAAGCAGTGGAAGAAATACATAAAGAGATGCTCCATTTTGTAAAATAACAAGTGGAAAATATCATGATCAGAGAATTAGTCACAGGAAGGAAATAAACATGTCCTGCATTTGTTTTGTATAATGCAAATATCTTAAATGAAACGACTTGTCACCTGTTAATAGGTAACTTGTATGTCAACACTCTTGAGGTATGTATAAATTTGACTATGAAAATGAAGTTAGTAGACATATGTATGTCAAGACTAGATCAGACGGCAATTACATGAACTATACAGGATGGCAGTGATCTGTAAAACTGTAATCCCTCAGCTGAATAGGTATTACCTGAAAGTTCTCTACATGTACGAGGATATATAATCTACAGTAACCATGTTTTGTTATTTTAATCTTGTTCGTTCATTTGATCACTGAGTAGTGCCATATCAACTAGCACTGGCAATCATGTCATCCCATCTCCTGAGGTCTTTAATATCTTTGAGTTAGGTGTGTCTTCAGGTATGTTGTCAGGTGTGTCTTCAGTTGTTTCCAATTCATTCATTCATCATCCTTCAGCTCCCACAGGAGCATAGCCCTTCAACAAACGTATGCCAAGTCTTCCTGTTCTGTGCCATCAGCTCAAGGTCTTTCAAAGTCTTTTTCATCCCCTTCAAGTCTGTCTCCAATTCTCTTCACAATGTGTTCTTTGGTCTCACTCTTTTCCAATGTCATGTAGTTAATCCCTCTGTCTTCTTCTTCTCTTTTGAGATGAGTTTACTAGCCTCCATTTTTTTCTCTTCTCGTGGGATGTTTAAAGACCTTTGTCTTGTTTATAACTGACACACAAACTCTTTCTAAATAAAAACACTTTTTATCACCAAAGTGTGCTTCATGTCAAATATGTCTTCATTATGGGAAAACAAACACTATAGTTATTTGTTATACTGTGTTCAATGTAATACATTTCTAATCTCCTTCATTACAGGCTAATAATAAATTGCAAGACCCATGGAAAATTATGTTTGAACATCTTGATGATATAAATGTTTAAACTTCAGCAAAAGTTGCGCTGAAAGCACACAAACCCCCCAAATGATGAAGAATTGAGGAGAAAGGAATGAGAGCTGTATATCATGTTAAAAAATTTACTATGAATAGAAAGCCTAATTTCAGCTTGATAAGTGACACGACTCCAATTTTGTTTAACAAGTAAAACATCTGTTAAAAAAAAAAAAAAAATTTTTCCTCATAAATTGATCATTTTTTTGCCATTACTTGACATAGCAATCAAATTATTATTGCACTGTCATAAAATTCAAGCAGCAGAAACTAGGGAACACTATCTGAAGGAATAAGTGATAAATGTTAATTTCAGTACATGTTTTGATTTGAATTCTTTTTCTAACAGTCAACAGGTTTTACATTAAAATACACATATTTTTACAAATTACACACAGGGAAAAATACTTAATCAAAACATGTCTAACACCTAACTACACAACAACATAAACAGAATGTACTAATGACTTAAAATATCCCTTAAAATATTTTGACTGATATATTACAATATTTTTACGTGATTGTGTCACTCTATGTTGTTGTTTTTTTTTTAAGTCTACAAATGAAGAAAATATTGATATCTGTTAGCTAAATACTGATAAAACATAGCTTTCTTTTAAATAATTCATCACTGAAAATTGGAAATGTATCGTTAGATAAGGGAACTTCACAGACCGTGTGCCGTGTTTATATATGAAACATTAAAATGACAATATGGAAGTACCAATATAAAATTAAATACACATAAGCATGGGCAAGACTAATTTTGGCAAGTTTCAAGCACAATTTACACAGCTTGCTATGTCAACCTACTCAATAACTCAATTACATTTTTAAAAAAGCATTCTTAATTACTTATTAAAAATACAATGGGTGTTCAAATATTTCTTCTGAACTTCCAACACTTTAAACTACAATAATTATTATCTGATGAAAAAGCCAGTTATTTTTTCATTTCACATACAACACCATATGAAATGTTAATGGCCATGAATCAGCCACTGTTGTCCATCTTTACATTAAATATTCTGATTTTTCATTCATAAGCAGACATAATCATAGAACCAAACATTTGCAGACTAGTTCAAAGTAAGAATGAGTGTCAGACACTGAAATTGTATCCTTTCAAATAACACCCATGTTCCATTAGTCAGTGCATGATATAAACTCACATTTTCTTATCAATTTAAAAGAATATTGGAAATTACAGCCTCTGTCTGACAATTTCAAAACTTTCCAAACAAGTGATCATTATATTCTTCAAGTTGCATTGAGCATCACTCATATGGTGGCTCAGCTGACCTATTATGTATGCACTGCAACAATATCAATACATTTCTATTGGTGTGAATCAAAGTCTCACTGGATTAGCAACTTTGTCCACACTTTTCATCAGCAAATTTCTACTAGTGCTATAAGGAAACTATTTTCCCTTCAGAAATAAATTAAAGGCATGTTTCAATGACAGTATTTAAAGACAAACAAGAAATAAACATTTATAAACCAAATACTAATACAAGCAGGAATAACAGGAGACTCCCACAAGTTTCTCTTTCAAGCATCTGTCATTTTTAGCAATAAACTTCAAACAATGTAAGTTGTGCAAAGTGGTAAATTACTGACCCTTCACAAGATGTTGTCAAAAGCAGAAATCAAACAATGACTTAAAATTACATTTGAAGATTATAGTGATTATACATGCATGACACTTTGGTAAAATGTTGCAAAAGATGTGTAGTATTTACAGATGAAAAGAATACTTTTGCTGGCAAATATTGTACATGTGTCTAATGGTTACATGGGGAGGGAAGAGCTTGATGTTCAAGTGTTGAGATTCAACAGATCAACTTTGCAGTTCATTACAAAATTCCAGAGTATCTTTCATATAACATTTTGTCTGACACACCAATGCTCCAGATTAATGAACTTAATAATCTTAAACATGACTGATGTTAAACATTAATATCCAAAAAATTATAGACTACCAAATTAAATATATCAAAGTCCCAGTTTTAGGGCAGTAATACAAATGTGTATCACTTACTGTGTGATGAAAAGAATGTTGATAAGACTGCTCATTAATTTTTGATTATAAGATTTTTAAAATGGATTTTTGCCTGTTTTTATATCCTGATGGCACATAACAAGACCTAAGTAAGGCCTGCAGTCATGTTACAACCCTTCAGAAGCAAGAGCAGCCTCAGTGCCTCACATCATCTGCCTGATTTCATTTTATTAAAAATATCAGTGGTATTAATTTAAGAAATAACTGAATATGCCATCTGAATTTTTTTTCTTTAGTGATTCCTAGCAATGATATCCTTATTAATACATTGTCATATTCTTAAAAAAAAATGCAAAAAAAAAAAAGTACACATTACATGACTAACAAATGTGTCAACAAACTCACAAAATTGAAATTGTAGGAGGTAAAATAGCAGTATAATTATATAAGATTACACAGACATGACTAGATAAACTTGCTCCATATAAAGCTAATAGTTTGAGTATTCATTAACATATATTCCTACTTTCCAACAAAAAATCCATCTTGTCACCCCTATTATTGTATTGAAACAATCTACCAGGAAATGACATTCCATTCTTAGCATTATTTATTTATTCCAAACTGCTTCATGTATATATATTCTACAACAGCAGGATCACATTTCCTAAGAAATCAAACCCAAAGCATGTGCAAGAATTTTATCTTATTTTCATTAAGGAGAAAAAACAAATATACCTAATAGATAATATTTGCTAATAATGAAAAATATTGACAGGTTAGATTTACTTGAGAAAAATGAAAATAAAATAAGCAGTTCTTAAACCTAACCTGTGTAAAACTACTTCATGAAGACAAAGGAACAGATAAGTGTGCAGTAAAAACATCCCAGTGAAAGTCAAACAATGGAAGTCCCACTCACGATGAATGCTGGCGCCTAGGATGGATCTTTGTGGTAGCTTTAAATGTGAAAGTCCGAACCTGCCCTGCCATAATTTTTACATGGAGGCCACTTCAAGTCCTTTAAGTTTTATCCAGTAATGCTTCCCATTCAACAGGAACTGGTGAGATTTAAGCTGTAAAGCTAGTATGGCGCAAATCGTTGATAACCTCCTCTATAAACTGCTGCCTATAAATAAAGAAATGCTAAAAATGTTAGGTTATGATGCTAAGTATTGTTTTCTCTATTAAATTATATTACATTATTTGTAAGACCTTGTTTGTGCCTATCACAAGTAATAGACTACTGAAAGGTGTGGGTGCAGAGAGGGAGAGAACTATATTTTATTGATTTTTCTTTGACCTATTTTTATGATTTCAGTTGTCTGCCCTGTTAGATGAAACACAAGCTCCCTGGATATGTGTGGCAGGTGGAGCCATGACCCAAGTGGCTCAACCACCCCTTTAGAGTGTAAAGGAGATAAAAGAGCTGCAACAGAAATACTATATATAACTACTTCCAATAGCAGTTTTAGGCACAGGCAACCTCAGCTTTTGCCTAGGGCCTCTCAGATTTAGGGGCCTTTCCACAAATATATGCTCGTCAATACAACAGGAATTATTTTAAAAGAGGCCTTGCAAGTTCCAACTTGCCTTGAGCCTCGCCAAACCCAAAACCACCACTAAAATACTTCTAATCTATCATTCTTCTTCTTCTGCGATCAGTTTCCTATGCTCGGCAGTCTAAACAAGGAGATGAGTTGCCTCCAAAAAGTCATCAGCAGGAGGTCCTCGCGGGTGCCCCACAGTTTCTCTTTCACTTTTTGTCTCCTGGGGCCAGGTTTGAGCTCTCAAGTCGCCAAAGAGAGGGCATGTTTGCAGAATGTGTTCCGGAGTCTGGGGGCCATTTTGGCATGTGCACTGGTCAGTTGGGGCAGATTTCATTTTGTGAAGATGGGCTTGTAGTTTGCAGTGTTCTGTGCGGAGCCTAAAAATGGTGGTTTGGTGTTTTCTGTCTAGCTTTAGGATGGGGTCTTGTGGGTAATTGCTGCTTGTTCTCTGGCTCCATGCATTTTTGTACTTTCTTTTGATAAGTGTCTTTGCTTCCTTCAGTGAAACTCTGGTGAAACTGTTCCTTCTGGGTGCCTGCTTTTGCTAGTCTGTCGGCTGCCTCATTTCCTGCAATACCACAGTGTGCAGGAATCCACTGCAGTGACACTTTGTTGTTGACGGACAGCTGATTCAGGTGTTCTATGGCTGTCTTGTTAGGAGATCTTCAGGTTCATTTTGAATAGTCTGGAGAATTGACATGCAGTCGCATAAGAAGACTATATTTGATCCTTTATGCAGTCTCATAAGAAGACTATATTTGATCCTTTATGTCTTTGTTCCTCCAGTATCTTTGTAGCATCTAGGATTGCCTGTAGCTCTGCCCTGTAGTTTGTTGAGAGTTCCTTTCCTTACTGCTTCTTCTGAGGATCCGTCGGAGAAGACATGAATCCACTGTGAACTGGGGTATTAGTTGGTGAGGTGATCCAGTGTTTTCATTTTCAGAATAGTGGGAGTCTCCGCAGTTCTGTTCTCAATGCCTGGGATTGTAAGGTGTACAGTGTACATGGGTATGGTGTTTGTGTAGTATGCTATGAGCTGCTCCCATTCCTCTGGATTTTCTGAGGTTGCTTCTACATTGGCAACCATCAGCTTTCTTGATAGGTGGTTGAAGCTTGATCTTTTCAGTCAGTTTTTGGTTAGTTCTTTTATTTTTGTTTTAGGCATCTGAATTTTTCTGTCATGATGGTGATTTTCTCATCTCTGCCTTTTCTTAGATTGTGCAGTCCTGCTGTTGCTTCCATTGCTGTTATTCAATAGGTGTACTCCTTAGTCCTCCCGTAATGATTCAGAGTCCTGCATTCTGTATGTTGTCTCCCAGCTTCTGGAGATTTGTATTTGCTGCTGTTGCATATGTGCTCATTCCACATTCCAGAGCTGGGCGGATATGGCCCACGTATACTTGCTTCGTGATCTGCTCCCCAGCTGGTCCCAGATAGTTTTTTCATTAACTGCACTTTGCGTTTGGCTTTTCTTTCTGGATGTGTGGTCCCTTTGTTTTTGGTCAAATTTTAGTCCCAGGTAATACAGGGTTATCCTCTTTTGGCAGTGGAGTGTTGTCCAGTGTGAAAGTGTAGTTTTCAGGTTTGGTGGAGAGGGAGAAAAGTGTAGTGACAGTCTTATTCTTGTTTATTTGGACACCCCAGGTTTTGGTCCACTCTTCAACTTTATTTATTGCCTCCTGCATCCTCGCTTTTGTAACTCCTGTGTCTTCAAACTGAGTCCATATAGCAAGATCGTCAGCATGTAGTACCCTATGGATGTATGGTGTGAATAGCTTTGGCAGGTCGGCCATGAAGATGATAAAGAATGTTGGGGATAGGACTCCTCCCTGTGGGACCCCTTCTGGTATGTCAACCATTCTGCTTTTCTTTCCCTGGAGTTTAACTCTTGCATGACTTCCACGTAGAAAGTTCTTAATCCACTGTAGCATTATGCATCCGATTCCTTTCTGGATTAGTTTTAGCAGCAGTCCCTGTTTCCAGACTTTATCAAATGCCTCTGTGAGATCAAAGAAAGTAGCTAGGAGTTTGGACTTTTTCTGGAAAGAATAATCTATCATTCAAAATAGAGTATTAATTTATTTACTTTTTTTATTTTATTTAAATGTAAATGCCCTCTGAGTTGTAAACTACTAAACACCTGTTCCGCATACTGAAAGGTCAATAATAAAACAACTTTGGAGAGGCTGAAGTCAAACAGTACTGGTACAATGTGTTAGTAATGGATATAGAGTAAGCACTTAATTTTACCGGTAAAACACATATACTTCAGAGATTTTTGTCTTTTTGAACCAGAAAGCAATGAAAAATCTAGCCTGTACTAACTTTATCCTTAATTTTTGTAAAGTAAAGCTTGCAATTAGGTCCTTCAGTCACCATGGACAGCTAGGCCTTGTTTGTCATCAAGGTCACTCTTATCTCGAGGCAGCGACTAGGGCCAGTTTTTGCCACGAGTAACGCTGGCTGTGGCCAGAGGCACCAAGTGCTTTTTAGCCACTGGCAACTCTGGCTATGGCCAGTGTGGTATTCTATCTTAGTCCTCTAAATGAAATAATACAAGACACTTGTTAACATTTATTAAACACAGAGATATACATACAAAATGTCTAACGTCTCACAACGGCCATTATTAAATGAGATCCTAACTCTTCCTCTCCGATCTAAATGTCTCCCTAAAATGTTGGATCGGACACTACAGCCAGAGACACGAAGTGCTTTTTAGCATTAACTATTTGCTTTCATGCTGTAAATCCAGAATAATATGTTTTAAAAATGTTATAAGGACTCCAAAGCTTAGCTCTGCTTGAGGCACCAGCAACCATAGAAACAGCCCTGCATGTAACATGCATATAGCAACCAGAAACAACAAAACTTCAGCTTTTCTATTTACATTCCTATCCTGGAGAATAAGAAGCGGTGTTATGTCCATTTTAGAATGTGAAAACCATAAAAACTATTTTTGCCTTACTGACCTAAATCAGTTTACTTAGTACTAGTTATCCTATCATGGTAATGTCCTGTTCAACTTACTCTGCAGCCTGTTAAAGTCAATTCATTGTTTCTGAAGACAATAAGTCATTCTTGCCAGATAATAATAACTCTTGTTTCTATTTTTCGAAAGCAAGTAAAATGCAAGAACAGGCGTAACAATATGTCTGCGTTAGCAAGTAGCTTTGGGCATGCATTTGTACATCAGGATAGCGGTAGCTGTTGGCTAATATTATCTGTTCCATTTCCACTTCACTGATGGCAAATGGAAGCCAATGACTCAGATCTGAGGTGCATGAACTTTTGAGTTGAAGATTCTTATTCTTGTGTGGTCTTTAATTTCTTTTGATTTCCATATATTTCCCAATACAATGCAACTGCCTTTCATATCCTTATTTTAATATACGGTATCCATTTTGGTGTTTGGGTAATACCCAAACACTCTAAGGAGCAGAAAGAGTTCAAGTGGTTGAAATCTGTGTCATTTCTGTCAAACATGACATGATTGAAGTGGCCCTTCATGTTTCACCATTCATCATTCCTTTTTGTTCCCTGTGGAACATAGGGCAGAAACAGTTGCTCTCCATTAATTTCTATTCTGGGCTGTCTTTTTCATCTGTGCCCAAGTGTGGTAAAGTGGGATTTTATAAATATCTATAGGGGACAGTGTACTGACTGAGATCAGCTGTGAAGGTATCTGTATCTAATAGGTGTAGTGTTTTACAGATAACCTTACTTGCTGCCACATATTTATACCTCAGTCAGAATTATTCTGGAATATTGTGATGACTACGTTATATGTCTAGGGTATGTATATGATGAAGTGTAAGTCACAACAACAACAGACAGATAAACAATTTAATTTATTCCACCACACTTGACAACACTGTGACACTCACACACATGAAACATTCTATGAGACTATCTTAAACGAGTCACTGGTAAATTTTCAAATATCAATATGTATTAAGTACTTTTCATTAATATATATGAGTCCTGATTCAAATACAAAGTGAACCAGGAATTCACAATCAATTTTAATTACAAGTTATATGTACAGAATTTATCAATATGAATCTTGTAGTGACATATTTTATTAATCTTATCCTATGTGTGTCAGTTGTGTAGTAGTAATATGAGGTAATACTGGTGTTGTTTTTTTCAAGCTATGTTGTTATTTGTCTTCATGACTTCAAGTGTTTATTTCTGTTGGAACTAGTATTGGAGATGTTCTCAGTTCCGTTCATTAAAACAATTAATTTCCCCTCTTATTTTAATACAATGTCAGTTTAAGGGGGTATACATAATGTTGAGCTCCGCTGGCCACATAGGCTTAACTTTCGTGATGGCGGCAGGAAAAGACTCCTCTGCTCGATTGCTCCCCTGTGTTCTGGAGACACCTCACTGTTTGCTATATGGACCAAGGAGTATGCTGTCCGCCTCTGGATTCAGCAAAGCTCTGACCAGGTACTGCTCAATAGCTTTAGGACCACAGTCCCTGAAACAAGAAGGTTGTACCTCCTACTTCAGAACTAATTTATACTCTATTTCTACACTGAGCACAATACATAACAAACACTGAGTTCAGAGCGGTAGGCCAACTGTCAGCTTCATCTGAAATAATTTACACCAGTATATTCCTCCCTAATGATCACTACGCCTCTGCAATTCCAGCATTATGTCTTTCTAGTCAATAATATAGGTGTCAGTGTACTGCTTGGCAATTCCATGTAGTTTTACTTTCCTCCGACACCTTCTGTTCAGGCTGGAGCACTATAGAGGTTTTACCTCATGTTCGCTACTGAACCACACATATATACAGACATAAATTATCAATTTACATTCAATTTTCATTAAAAGATATCAAATATTTCAAGCTTACCACAATTCATGGAAAAATAAACAGTTTCGTTGACTGGCAATGAATGGGCACAACTTCCGATCTGCCTCTGTCCCAGGCTTTTATTTATAAAAAATATGCACTGGTGCTCAACGCACTGTTTCTTAGTAGGTTTATTACAAGATGTGGCTCGGAACAGACGCCCTGAATTGAGTATATTGGTAGCTCTAACCAATCATGCCATGTTTACCTACTTTTCAAAAAATATTACCCTTCTCACGTTTCCCCTAACAACTAAACTAGTATTTGCAGTCCAACTAATCGTGTTTAGTCTTACATCTCATTCCCGCCAATCAAATAGGAGTTAACATGGTAGGCTATTTCCGTAACGTAATGTTTTTCAAACACGTTATAAAAAAAATTTTATGAGCAGAAATGATTTCATGCTGTCAGGCACCCCCACTATTGTATTTTGGCCATAACTATTTTATTAACAGACTAAAGGCGTAACACATAACATATTCTTGGTTAGCAAGTCCGGCCGTACAATAATATATAAGTTAAAGTGAGCTACATGGCGGCGTTCAAAATATGTGTTTTCCAAAGATAGTCGTATATTTGTTCTTTATTCCTTTTCGTTGTTTAGAACCGCCACCTGTCCTGCCTTTTCCACTGTTATGTCATACTAAAGTCAGGAGCTTAGATGTAAATCAGTAGAATTTCATATTTCCTAATAAGCATTTTTCATGTTTTTAAACCTGATTCTTGTAGTAGTAGTGTTTTTTTTTTTTTTTTTTTTCACTGTCGATTTGAGAAAAAAAAGCTAGTGCTTGTGGCCTTACACGCGTGATGGTAGTAATTGTGTATCGCGCGACTGTGGTAGTATTTCCTGCGTCCCCGCTTTCAGCCCTCCCTTCTTTTTATCTTTAGTCCATCTGTCTTTCGTTTTAGGTAACGTAGTGTATAAAAAGACATGAATGGAATTTTAAATCTAGGTCATCTTGCGTATCTCAAGGTTTTTCTTAGAATTGGAGTACACATTTTATTGTGTTGGGGAAACGCGTGTATGTTGCCGAAGGCCTTTACTATCAACGCGAAACGTTACAATTTGCAGACGCAGGAGAAAACAAGGGGATTTCGAGTAGTCATTGTGACAGCACTGTTCTTTACCATTCTTCTTTCCTTTTATTAAATTTATTTGTTAGGCTTTACATTTACGTTTTAATTTATATATGTGGATTAGAATTTCTCACGACACCAAGTCATTCCCATTTCCCTAGCTTCCTCTTCAACAGTTCTTCTCCAAGTTCTCTTTGGCCTCCAGACTCTTCTTTTCCCCTGTGGGTTTCAGTCAAGGGCAACTCTGGCTATGCTTGATTTTTCTCTTCTGAGTGTATGTCCTATCCATCCCCACTTTCTTACTTTAATTTCTGTTTGTATTGGCTGTTGTCCGCATCTTTTCCTTCGCTCTATATTTGTTATTAATTTTTGGCCATCTTATACGAAGGATCCATTGCTGCTTCTCTATAGTTTTAAAAGTAATTAACTTTATTAACATAATTTACTTTATTAACGTCATGTCATCTTAAGAATGGCTTTAAAGCAATGACTTACCCCGTAACCTGCAACAGGCCCAATAGTGTGTCCAATGTATGGCTCAGCAGCATATTCTCTGCCATAGCTGAAATGAGTATTTATCATTTATCATGAATAAAACTGATAATTAAGACAACAATTTACATCTTACATGAGCATAACATTTTTGTGCGCGGTACTGAAGCATTCGATTGACAGAGTGGTTAGAGTGCTGGTGTTTTTGTTTGATTCACAATATTGACACGCTCCATTCTACCCAGCTGCAAATAGGTACCTGACTTTTCTCTTGAGTTAAGGAAGGAAAAGGCAGCAAGGAAGGGAAATGGTCACCGATGCTGGACTTAGTTTAGTGAAGTCTCTAACACTTCACTCCCATATGAACCTCTACACCTCATGGTAGAAGAGGAACGACTAAGTAAGTAAGTAAGTTTGCCAGCGAACCTCTACACCTCACGGTAGAAGAGGAACGACTAAGTAAGTAAGTAAGTTTGCCAGCGAACCTCAACACCTCACGGTAGAAGAGGAACAACTAAGTAAGTAAGTAAGTTTGCCAGCCCCATGCACAAAAATTTGCCAATGACTAATACGCACGTTTTAAAGCTCTCAAGAACTAGCATCACAACATTTAAATTAATTACACTGTACAAAGAAAATGCTTCCAATTTATCAAGCATTCAAAAGTTTGTAATTGATTTTAATAGTGACACACATGGCTTATCTGTACAATTTTGTGTAAGAGGATTTGAGGTTATGTAATACTCTATTTTATTATCATGAGAAACAACAATTAAATGACACATCTTGCAGCTAATGGGGTACCTGTTATGTATGCCACTTGTATTTATATTATAAATGGTGTATATCGTAGTCTCACGACTGCAGTCTACTCATTACTCAATTAATTTAAAAAATAAATACAAATGCCGATATTTAAAATATATACAAGCATAGAAATATAACATATATATGTTGTCACCAAGAGCTGACACTCAATAACAGTGGATCAAAGTCAAGTCAAGTCAACATATATATGTTTTATAGACACTCAAAATGTATACATTCATAAACAAATAAAATATGTGCAAGTATGATTTGCAATGAAACACTAATTAAAAAAACACAGACATAAATTGTATCTAACTCCTTTAAACAGGGCAACTTATAATTGAATATTCTGAAAATGAACTAAATACAATGAGTACTAGTATTTCTAAAAGGAATAGATGTTTTCTGAATGAATCAATGTAAGGTGCAAAATGGTAAGCGACATTGTGAAAACTATAAGACAACCCCCAGATTTTGTAAATTGAGGTGTAGGTGAAAAAAAAAAACATTATATTTTATTCAAGTAGATATAGTCATTTATCAGTTTGATGAAACCGATATATAACCTAAGCTTTTGTTCTCATGCACTTTTTAACATATTTGGTTTTTAAAAATTCTGTGTGGAAAAAAAAACAAAAAATAATGTCTTTACCACTTTAACTTAATTAACAATGCGACCCAAACTGCACCTAGTCTGGAAAGAAAAGATTAAATTTGTTGAAGTCAAAGATAGAAAAACAAGTGATGCCATACTCACCCAGCAGTTGTGTAGGCGACCTGAGTTGCTACAGCTGCAGCAGGAAATGCATATCTTGCAGCTCCTGCTGGGTAAGCACTTGCAGCTGCTGCATAAGGCTGACTGGTAATCAGCTGCAGATTAAATATCAGGAAAGAAGTAAATATGTGTACTTGACTGATGCTCAATGTTCACTTTCCTACTATTTATCTTCTTCGTACACTCTCAGATGTCCACTTTAATGTTTTGAAAGAAAGCAGTAGTCAGCTGGAGGCTATTTGCATCTCTGTAGAGATTTTCCACGAATGGTATTGGCGACCTCATACGTTGGGCCTCTTTGCAGATGTTCAGCAATCATTTTATCAGTACCACAGGAACTACCAATGAGTGTCATTGATATAGCAGAACTGTCAGCACAAAATTCAAGTCTTCAGCAAGAGTTATAATTAATTCTGATCTATAATATTACATTCTTTCAAATATTGAATACAAATAAAAGTATCACCTGGTATCTTCCAGCTGTATCATATGCCAAAATTGGATCTTGGTATAAGCTGTTGAAACAATGGTTAAACAATGTAAATGATTCTGTCAGGAAAGATACTGCTTAAGTGTAATTTTCTAGTCCAAACATTGTTTTAAATATTCTGAATTGTGAAACATTGTGTTTATTTGCATCTCAGCAAGCAAAGGTTAGGCACTGATGTGTAATTATACATATATCTTGACAGCAAGACAGATGAAGTTAGATAAACAGACAATAATATCAAAATAAGAATACAAAAGCAAGTGGTGCTTTTATAGTAGTGGGAAATGTTGAAAAATCAAAAGAAGTAAAGTCCAACACATAAACAGGTTCAACTCAAAAGTCAAGGCAGTACTACTGAATGGCTTTGAAACATAGAGAACAACAAAAACAACAACCAAAATGTTAGACATTCATAAATGGGTGCTTGTGTAGAATAGAAGAATTGAAATATTATGACAAAATCACCAATGTGGAACTAGACAATTACCAGTGTAACAAAATGTGAGGAGATATTGATGGTGTTGGATTGGTCACCCATTGAGAAAGCCAGTTAACAGCATTTAAAAGCAATTCTATTCTGGCATCCCTAGGGTATAAGTGATAATAGGAGGAAAACAACACACACAGAGAACTGGAGACACGTGAAAGGGTTAAAGAAGAAAGGGTTAAAGAAGAAAGGGTTAAAGAAGAAACGGTTATATCTTGAATGAATGGCACATGCTAGGAAGGCCTTAGCTGATCACCTGTGCCTTCACAGGAAACTGAAAGGGATTAATGAGTGAAGGCTAGACAATAGTTCTTTAGTTCAATGGCCATAACAGAAGGTGACATAACCATCAGCTACCAATGTAACGTTCCCAGATGGTGCCCTCCTGGAGAGAATTCAGCAACTTGCAGCTTATGCACATAAATTACAGAATATTGTTATACAAAAAATTGGCACTTTACACTATATAAAAAAAAAAGCAGGAATGAATCAACCTTTATGCATATTTTTGCAAACTGCACAAATAATAAACAAGATATAGGGGTTGAAAAGCATGAAGCTGAAAGCAGATATGACAATTTTGGAACAATCATGCATTTCACATACTCACCAACTTTGAAACAAACAAAAAAATTGTCAATGCAAATCTGTTGAAACGCTGAATAAAGACTTACTCAGGATTTTTCAACATGGAGATTTTTTATTCTTGAGCTACAGGTAGATGATGTTGACAAAACATTATTGCTTATCATGATTTTTGAAGGTCTTCTAATGCATACCTGTTAACCTGTATGGTATTCCCATACAACTTACGGGACATTGACACTTTTAGATGTGTTTGTCTGTACAAGGTCATTGTACAGATTTAAAAATATTCGCTAATCCATGTTTGTTTTTTAATCCACTTTTTTTAAAATCCTGGGTTTTCTCAGTGTCTACTTTTAAAACGAGATCTCTCCTACAACAATCAAATCCCTTTATACCTTACAATTTAGCCAGTAAGTTTGAATTCTCTCTCAAATATTTTTGGGCTCTCGGTGAGACGAGAAGCATTTTCATTGCTATCAGTCATCAACCACATTTGCAACTACCCCTAGACGCCTTTTTTAGAAAGGCTAAGTATTTGATAATGTGTTCATAATTTGGTTACATACTGTTTGCTGTTGTTGGCTGTCTGTTTTGCTTTGTTGTAATTTTTATCGCTCTCTCCATCTTTCCAGTTATATTTTCCCCTTTTATTTATTTCCAATAAATTAATGCCATAATGTGTACATAACTAGAAAAAAAAGTGTTTGCATAAGCTTTTATGTTTCTAGAGTCAATTCAGTTAAAATGAAGGATGGTGGGTCATGTTCTTTGATGTCATACAAATAAGTCCCTGATGTCAGTACGGTTAGGATTATGGTTAGGATTCCTAACCCTTATTACCGCGTCTATGAATTCTTTTTTAACGCTGTATCAAACAGATGGCCCACTATCCTTCATTTCAACTGTAAATCCACACAGTACTTTATATCAGTGGTCGAGTTTTGCTGCTTTATTTTTCAATAAAACAGAGATCTATTACCACTGGTCTATGAACTGTTTAATAATAATTTTGTAAATTTTTGTTAGGTCCCACGATTATTAGTTGAAATAATTCATTCATCGAATAATGGCTGAGCCTAATTCAAAGAAACAAAAGCTCGTAGATAAGGTCAGAGGTCATGGTAGTAGTCATAGTATTTTATGCAAGGGATGAATTCCTTAATTTAAAACTAGCATAATAATGACAGTTTTTTTCATTGGAATAATGGTACGGCATTCGCACAGCAGCACATCAATTTACAACTACTAGGATATTTTTGCTTTTAAACATGGCAGTGTTTTGTCCTCATTTTTGTTACATTATTATATACAGTGCAGTACGAATAAGCTTAACTCGCTTAAGTCGAATTTCGGTTAAGTCGAAGCAATTTTGCAGGTCCCGGCAAGAAGTCTTCTTTCATAAAAACTCCTGATAAGCAAAATTTTGGATTAGCTAAAGCATTTTAGATGGCCCAAGCAGCTTCAACTTATCCGGACTGCACTGTATATGTATATCATCACCACAGTTATAGTTATAATCTGACTTCTGTCATAAAGTTATTGATTTTCTGGTGCATTTTGCAAAACTAACACAAATATCACGTTATTATGAATGCTGTGATATCTTTAAGGGATGTAACACATTTTTAATGATTATCACTCACAGCATGTCTGATACACATAAACAACAGCATGAGACTTTATTAGTATGTTTTATAGCGCACTATTTCAAGTGTTAATTAATTTGTACATTATTTGTCGTTTTTAAAACCGTATCGTATATAATATTTTTTTGTGTACGGCTATTTGTACTGGTTTTTACTGGTCCGGCATACAGGTTTTCATCTCAGGAGGTTGACAGGCATGCTATTGTGGGACAAGTTGAACTTTATGTTACATATTGTATCTTATTATTCTTTGGATGTATACATTGTTTTGTGCATTGAAAATGTCTTTCATGATCGCTGGCTAGATGCTGCCAAGTCATGCAGTGACTGATAGAATGTGATGTCACACAAGGCTACAAACTTCATCTGCTTATTGGCTTATATTTTTTAAGAGCTAAAAATGAAAACTCATGCCTTAAACACAATAAGTCCTTATCTATTTCTCATAACATGGACTCTGTATGGCAGTGCTTGCCTATCTGACATTCTTTTAAACTGAATGTCAGCACCCATGGTTACTTATCATAGTAACACCATTTAAATAAATCTATATAATCTGAAATATTGTATACGGGGTCTCTCTGGGAAACCTTCATGATCAGTAACTACAGCCTATTATAATATGCACGGCCTGAAGATAGGTCGGTAGATATAGAGTAATACCTCAAGCACACTTAATAAGAAATGTCTGAAAACTTACGTAGCATAAGGTATGGCAGCTGTTGGCGCAGCTATTGGTGTGGCGTGGCGAAGTCCTGCTGCTGCTGCTGCTGCAGCTGTGTAAACTCCCCCTAGGGCCCTTGCAGCAACTGCTGCCGGTGTTCGTCCTCTAGTCAAAGCGACTCCCCTGAGTGCTGCTGCTGTTACTGGATCTAAACACACAAGCAACACTTACACATGCATGTGCTAAAACCCAGTGAAATATACACAAGCATAATAAAATCCTAACTATCAGCTGAACCACAGAACAGATGGACAGAAACATCAAATGCTCGTCAGATCAATGTTTTTTGCATCAGCAAGTGTGAGTGTTGTTGTTTATTATCTAGCAATATCATTCAATTATTCATTCTACCCATACTGGGGAAGACTGCATTCCAAGTATTACCACAGGCTTGAACAATTCTTCTATTTATACCTACAGATCCTTTCTGTTATTCCATCAACATCAAGCTAAAACCCTTCACAACTTATTATTCACAAGGAACCAGTAGCCCATTCTGAGTGTCCAATGCAACGCTCATTATGCAGGTCGTGATCTTCATTAAGGTCAAACATCATGGAAGCAAAGCTTTTATAAGTAGGAAAATATTTCAGTGCCTGGATATTAGTTGATCATTCAAATTTCTGACAAGAGACTTGAAAACATGCTTTGTTTAAAAAAGAAAATTTTAATTGAAAAATGTCTTTGTCGGATCTGAGTTAATTATATCTCTTTCCATCCAACTCTGTGAAAAGGGGCAATATAAACAATATGCCAGGCTACCAAATAACCATAACCAAAATGCAGAACAAAGATGTATGCAGGAAAAAAATATGTATAAGTCAATTGATGCTGCTCAAATAATCTTTAGAAAAATATCATTCTCATAAGTGGACAACATGCCAGTTTCTGCCTCAAGTCATAGGAAATTTAAATATGCACTGCCAAAAGTCCCTTAAGCTTCCACTCTATCTGTGACAGTCCATTAAGTATCAGTTCTATCTAAAAGCTACAACAAAGGTAAACTGTAACAAAGTTAGCACGATTACAGATGAGAATAACATAATTTTCAATAAAATGTAAAAATTAATTTAATGAATGACAAAATGTGAGATATTCTATTCAGAGTGCAAGCGTTTTTAACAAAAGATATGAAGCGCTGAATTCTGAGATCAATAACATACTAGACTTGTCATAACCAACAAAAATAATTTATAGATCAATAACATACTACACTTGTCATAACCAACAAAAATAATTCATACTTGTGAAACAGCTTGAATTTTGATATCTTTTCTTTTTATCAACCAACAATCCCTTATCAAATGAATTTTTAAATTTAGTTTAAAAACACAAGCCTTGCACCTGCATAGAAACCTGACGGGAAAGAGCAGAAAAATATAAGAGTGATGCTGACCAATGGTCACTGTACATGGACAGTGGACTGATATCTTACCAGTGGCTAGTGTGGGAGCAGTCACCTTTTTGGTCATGATCCGTGCAGTTGCATTGTTAACCTAGCACAGAATCATGGTTGGGTCAAAAATAAATGCCAATCAAAATGCAGTTTACCACAAACCCTTAGCCTGAGAGACCATTTCACTTCCTCCTTCTCAAATGTAAAGTTAGGATGAAAAAGAAAAGGTTGTCATCTTTTATTCATGGATGACACAGCTTAACAATTTGGATAATAACATATGCGATAAATAATAGGCCTTTTATGTAACACCAATGTATAAGTTTTGCTGCTTTTTCTTTACGTATTTTTTGTTTGTTTTAGAATGGTCGCTCAAGCAAAGTTCTGAGGCTTCAATATTTTTTTTTTAAATTACATTATGTGAACATACTTAAAAAATCCAGCTAGCCAGTTTCAGCTAATTATAGAAATTTAAACAAAATAAAAAAGTTCTATATAATTAAGAACAACTGGCTGTACTAATCTGCTTTTGGTAGATTTACATCTATATTGTTGCCATTAGACTAAAACTAAGAGAAATTAATAAATTCTGCGTGTCATAACAAACTAAATATGGCATTTGTC
Organism: Oreohelix idahoensis; assembly: GCA_024509875.1. NCBI lineage: Eukaryota > Metazoa > Mollusca > Gastropoda > Stylommatophora > Oreohelicidae > Oreohelix > Oreohelix idahoensis. The sequence goes on along the minus strand of JAMPIV010008904.1, from coordinate 557,250 downwards.
AAAGTGCACTACCAGTTACACCTCAGAAAATAATCTTCTGCAAGAAAATTAAAGTTTTCCTTAAAATCTTTTGAAAAAGTGCCCAAAAATGTTTTAAACAGCTAGCCATCTCTGGCCTTTTCCAAAGCATAGCTTAAATTCAAGCTATAACTACATGTCAGAATATCTGAGCTGAACGGGAACGTTTTTACACCGAGTTTTAAATTTAATGTTAGCATTTTTGTAAACATTTTAAACATGGTGTTAAGCCCTGCATCCTCTTGTTAAATATTACAAATAAACAACACTTCTGATTACAAGCACAAATTTGAAGACCTACCCTTAAAAGTGTTGCAGCTCGCAGAAATCTTCAATCCAAATATACTATTAGTTTTAGTGAATATTTAAAATGGTCAAACTGGTCGTTTCTGGAATCATTCAGATATTATTTACTTTAAACATATATGACACTGTTATGACTAACTGCCAAATTTAAAAGTAAAAGTTACTACACTGGCAGTAATAATATATTCAGTGAACTTACAGCATAAAGAAATGCCATGAACACAGAAAGAATAATGCACAAATGTCTTTTTATGATTAAAAAAAAAAACAATGAAAGAAACTTTTAAGTGTTGTCATGGCGTGCAATCAGAAAGTTTGACTGCAGGAGTACTGCACATGTAAAAAATGCACAACATGACATACTTGTATTAAATAAGACAGCCTTATTCAGCATGGTGATTCCTCTCCCTGGACTTGGTAGAATTTCAGAATGGAAAACAAGAGGACATGAGAAATTTGTAAAACTGCAAATCGTGCGATGATAGAAAGAATTTTTCCAGAATATAACACTACTGCGTCATACATTTGAAAACAAGACAGCAACATAAAAACAGAAATGGGGTCTATGTGGATATCTTTATCATCAGATACAACATTTATATAGACATCAACGACAAAACACATGGATAATTCCTGATTCTGTTATGGGAAAAAAGAAATACAGATGACAGGCATTTCTCCATACTGCAACAATTATAATATACTTAGCACTGATTTCAGCTGTGCTAGCACAAAAATGTAATGTAACATGCAGGCACCTCAATCTTTCGTCCCTCAACCACAGTGCCGTTCAATTTCTCACGTGCTCTGTCGGCATCACCGCTATTTGCGAAAGTTACGAAACCGAATCCCTGCATGCATATGGAAAACAAGGAGCATGCATTAAACGTGCAATAAAACAATAACATGGTCATCAATGTCAATCAGATTTTGCAAAGAAATAAAAGAACAGATCTGTCATGTTACTTTAAAAATGACTTTCACATTAAAATTTTAAGAAATCTGGCAAATACATCTGCATCCACAATATCCTTTGCTTTAAAACTGAACAAAGGATAAATGTACATGCAATTTCTTGCTGAAACAAGAGAAATGTCCATGAGTAGGAAGAAAGTTATAGTGTGTGTGTTGATCTATTAAAACATGCATACACCACTGCTGTTCAGTTGTATTATTATTAAAACAAATCAACACCAACCAGTCCTTTTAATAGTTTTAAAACTGGGGTACTCAATGTGACATGAGCAAGGTAATATTATAGTACATGCTTATTGGACTAAGCGACATGCGTCCATGCCACTGGGCACATCATTAACAAACTGTTGTTACTTTTACAGAACAATAAGTAAGCATTCTCAAATCCAGACTGCACACAACTCTAGTGAGATTAGACTGAATTAGTTACAGTGAGAAACTGGGATATTCAAGAGCTTTCCTACAATATACCTAATTGTAAGGTTCTGATGAATGCAGTCAGTGTCTCTGAAGGTGAGGGCAATGAGGACCTAATACTGAACAAAGAAAATGTGAGTTAACGCTCATACAGAACCCATTCAAGATAAGAAAAAAATGCATCACACATACAAATATGGAATCACATACTGCTACGTAATATTCTACAAAATGGCTTCATTTCACACAGCCATTCAACACATATTATCAGCTGAATAAAATACAAATATGATGGTGTTATAATTTAAATCCTGACGGCTATCCATCTTCTCATGCCTTTTATTCTGTTGCAATTAACTTAGCACACCTTTAGCCTGGACATGTTCTTTTTAACAGCACTTGCCAAAGATAGAAAAATTAGTGGTGTAAATATTCAAACTTGGAAAACTGAATCACAGAGCCGAGACTGTGGCTCAAGACATTATAACAGCACAGCCACTTCCAGGATAGATTTAATCCTACTTTTTGTTTATAAAAATGTATTTTATGTATGAGTTAGGTGTAACATATTAAACAGAAACCCAAAGTTTCCTGACTTCTCAGATAAGCCACACACACACACAAAAACATTAATGATCTGAAATTTCTACAACTTTTCAGAGTCTGTATTAAAGCTGACTACTGTGACAGCAGTTAAAATTAAAATAAATTGGCTCACACTCTTGGAATGCTAATCTAAAAAAAAAAAATGAACACTAAAGATTAACTAGACCAAACTTGAGGGTACTGGTCACTGTAAGTGTCTAATAATAAGACAGAATCAGCCATGCAGTAAGCATGCTGTAAAATATACGTGCTTACTACTCATCACTTTTGAAGTTATGTTGTTAGTATCACTACCACTTCAACATGAGAATAAACTCACATTCTTACTAGGCACACAACTAATACATTATTCACTCGGTACATTTAATCATTCCACACACAAATAATGACATTGAACAGTTCATTCAATGAGAGATACAGTCAAGCAACATATTCAAATAACGCAAACTTGCGTAGAACAACTTACAATTGTTGTTTCTTTCATATTTTAAGGCGTTTATACAACTTCAAATTACAAAAGAAACACGACTTTAGTAAACCCATTAAGAAATATGTATAGCTAGTTAGCAATGAATGATCATCCAATAAATTAAAAGAATGCATATAATATGATTTAAAGTGGAAAGCAAATATTTAAATATCCATATTTCACTGCAAGTTTTCTAACTATGACAAAGATAATACTTTTCAGGGCAACAATCACAGCAAATGTGAGATATCATATCAAGCATGAAACATGTGCAACGTACAAGTATTTTTTTTTAAAATTTACAAATGTTAGATATAGCACACAAGCTAATTTTGTGAGAACTTTAGTGTTTAGTAGGCGACAGGCAAATCTACTGTGATGTTGTTGATTGTCAGACAGCAGAATGAAGAAGTAATGTCATGAATGAATGCAAGTATGTATTAATGAATGGTACAATGTAATACTGCAAAATGATAGATTTTATGATCATTTAAAAATATTATGTTAATCATTTAACTATTTCCTCCTCAACACAAAAATGAAAGCTCCTCATTTTCTGCTTTCCTTTCTTCATTTGGTGAACAAGCAATAGAAAATGTTAGAAGCTAGATATTATACCACATTAAATTCTTTACACAAAGGGCAGAATTATTTTATGAGTATCATAAAGCTGTGAATATCCATTCTCAATGTCTTTTGTGTAAAATACAACTTTAAAAAAGGAATGCAGACAGGAGCTTCCAGACAAAAATAAGGCAGTGGTCATGAATCAATATAAAAAGCAAAGTCATTAATTTGAGGTTGGCAGAATCAATGCCTAAGAACTCGGATTAAAAAACAATAAATCAAACAAATTCTGAATGCAGGTTTACACTGCGTGACTTGAGTAACAATTTATTTCATTTACATTTTAATTTTACATTATTTTGTTGCTTCACATTAATTTATTTGATGTAAACTGTAAAACATGATGGATAATTTTTTTTAACCAGACTTTATTACTGCTATCTGTCAAAACTGGTAACAAGTGCAGAAAGTGATATTTTGCAGTAAAATGCTGTCACAACTGTTAGAAGAAACACATCTGTCAGTTTGATCTATCAGTGCTTCATCAGATATAAATTTAAACACAATACAGGAAGTCATTTCTCAGTGTCTGAAAACATGTGGAACTAATGCACTACAGCCTGAAGATTCCATAGGCCATTGCCTCGAGCACAGAATCAGTAACAACAACAGAAAATTGTCCATGTCAACAAAACATCACACAAGAAAGTTGCATGTTTGAATTTAAGATATGTAGTAAGGAAACAACTATGAGAATGTGCATGAGGCTGGCAACCTTATCATGTAAAACACATGGCCACAGAAACTACTGGTGCAAGAGTATGTGAATGCTTAAGTGCAGGCTTCCTGTAAGGGGACCAGCTGCATTGGTGGCTCCAATGTTAAGCAAAAAGTGAAATGATGATAGTGCTGATTCTGTTTGGAAACAAAAAGATGAGTAGGCTACCACTGTTTGCACCAGGCATGTCATAACAGACAGTGCGATTAATGCATGCAGCTATCAACCTCACAATTTAAAACAAGCTGCTACAGAAATCATCACCGCAAAAGCACATTATTTGCTTCGGTGAAGGTTTCCAGTTTGGGAGTCCACTTTCAATGGTAGCCCTTTTCTCTTTAAGGAGAGAATTCATGCATTCAACTTACTACTGAATAGAGATTTCTACAATTTCCGCCTGGCACTTTATCAGTAGATTCTTAATAGTAGTATACGTAGTTCAACTGAAGGACATCCCTTTAGGTATCTGCATTTTGTTACTTTTTGTAAAAAGTAAACTTAAAACAGTTACCTTTGTACAATGACCACTTTGGACAGAACAAATATATGTGCGCACATGTTCTTAAACTGTCAAATGCAAATAAAAGGAGGCTAAAAATAAGATTACTGCCAACCTTCAAAAAAAAAAAAAAAAAGAAGAAGATAATTTAAAAAGTACTGAACAACAAGATAAAACCATCATTAATGTATGCACCCAAGGTAGTCTAGGACAGAAGTTCTCAACTTTATTTTGAATGAAACACACTTTACCATCTCTGCAAAATTTAGCAACACAGGCTTCAGAGTTATATTACAGGTCTGTGTCCTTTTATCCGAACACCCAAAAACTAAATTATTCTGAAAATCAAAAGTTTCTTTGGATGACTTTGAGAAATTTTCAAGCGTGACTTGGGCGACATCTGAAAACCAAAAAAATCCAGGTTCCGAAACAAAGCTGTTCCCCCCATGGATTTCAGATAAAGGATACAGGGCTGTACTCGTATTGGGATTGATAAATTAAAAAGGACATCAAAATCTACAGTACAGTAGTGTGTCAAGACACACCAGCAGGGGAACCCCTGGCCTAGGATACTGACTGAGTTAACTAATTTATAAACAAAAATTCAAAGAATATGACTTTGCTTCCATTCTTCTGTATTTCTTGTCATGATAACAATCTGTCTGGTATTTTCTAATCGTCCTCTGACTTATACAGTTTCAATACAGTTTACACTTCAACGTGTACAAATGAATGCAAGCAAAATATTATCTTACTTTTTATATTAACCATGATGACAGAACAGACACTGCTTTCAGTTATTATGACTATTAAAAAACGAACATGAAGTGCTGTTTGTAATTAACAAATTTCTATCTTTTTTACACTTCATATAGAATAACATTTAACTTTCTATTCGAACAACATTAAAATTAATACTTTTCCCATTTTCAGCAGCATTTTATCTTGTCATCACAGAAATAATTGTTGCAACAAGTTTATGAAGACTATTTTAATTCCCAAAAAAAATGCAAAGATGATATGGGACTGAAAAGCATTTTAAAATGTATCATTTCATTAATCAATGTTACATACAATCATAGCATTCACCAACATATGTTTTCTGTCTTTTTTTAATTTAATACATTCATATTCCCTACTCAAGAACTTTAAAAGAAAAAAAAACAGAATTAAAAATGGTCTGTGATTATTTAAATCAGACAACTGTAGTGAAGCAAGATGTCTTTATTTGGCTCAAATATTTTCTCAGCACTTCCAGTTATAAGAGTTGTTATGATCAGATCAGATCACTGAAAGCCAAGACACAGTCGACTTCACTGATGGAGAAAACAAAAATGATGAAACAGTTCAGGTAAGCTGAGAATGTATTAAAAACAATTAAGTCCTGAGATTAAACCCACCTGAAAGGTAAACTAGAGGCAAGGAAAAGTCTACTGAAGAATGAAAAACCACTACATAGGCAGTAAACATGAAAGGTGAGTTGGAATGACCTCAGCTGACTCACATCACACAGGACAGGTTTAAATAATCTTGTTCCAAACAGAGTTTGGGAGAAAAGAGAAGCTGACTTCTGTTAGCATTCTGTGTAAAGCTAACCAGGAGACCACCTGACTTCTTGATAAATCATTGCTTACATCATCAGTTTCCGTTGTGCTCCCAATGGAGCACGGAGCCACCAATGCAGCTGGCCTCTTCACAGAAAACCTGCACAAAGTATTCACATGCTCTTGAAGCGGTGGTTTCTGTAGCAATTTGTTTGACATGATGACATTATTGCTTACATAATAACACCATATTTTCCTCATAAATTTGCTGCAACATTAACAAAAATATCTTGAATTTTTTCTATAGTACTTTTCCATAGTCTGCTCTTAAGATCAAGATATTTTTTTCTTGACAACAAACACTCACCTTTGAGCCTCTTTCATTAAATATTATTTCCACATCTAAAATTGTTCCAAATTGCTATAGGAATAGACAAAGAAGTGGAAGTTAGCATTAACAATGAGCATTTTTCTTTTAAATCTGCAGTTTTTAATTTTAGTAATGATAATACACACAAAAAACTTTATATTCACAAAATATTACATACATTACATATTCAAATAGTATGTATTTTATTTCACAAGGAACTAATGAACTGAAATATAATATAATTCTCAAGTAACTTCAGAGCAGAAGAAGAGACCTTAAAAACTGCAGCGGAAGTTCAAATGGCAGAGAGACAAGATGTTTTCTTCAGTAGCTACACGCTGAGGAGCCAGAATAATGCAGACCTGGATGACCTAAGAGTCTTGCTCCACAAGTTATGTCAATGATTCAAAATGGTTGTGGTACAATGGATTACATCTCATTGTAGCATCCCCAGCAATAAAGAGGCTGACAGACTGACAAAGGAAGGTGGAAGGCAACCTGAAACTGATACAAGCATAACTTTTTAAGAGGCAAAGAATTTTATCAAAACCAGATACAGAAACAGATGGGATGCAAAGCATTCAGGGCACACAAAATGATGCATAATACCAGCTCAGCAGAAGAGAACAAGTGATAATCTTGAGACTCTGCATGGGCCACAACAGATTGGGATATCATCTTTTCAACAAGCTAAAAATAGGAACTACTGATGAGTGTAAATGTCGCACTGATAAAATGACTGCTGGACATCTGCTTCAAAGATGCCCAACATAAGAGGAACATCGAAAGCACATATGCCGTCATCAGTACCAGAAAAATTGTGGAGATGCAAATAGCCTGAAGCTGAAAACTGCATTCTTTGAAAATATTCAAGTCTACGTCTGAGAGTATATGATGAAGAAGAAATGAAGTATACTTAAAACTGTAACACAAAGATCTCATCCATAGTGAAAGTTATCAATATATATAAAATCCTAGCTTTTTCTGTCAGTACATAATGCTAAGGGAAGCAACTTTGGTTAAAAGCTAGACATTAATTGTATAGTTTCCCTTATATGTACTCTCCCAAAAATAGTAACTTACCAAAGAAGAATGCGCAAATGAAGGTGTGCCCAAAAAGTTATAGAATGGCTGATCACATATACACACATTGGGATCTTCGCTGCTATGTAGTTCGTATACTAGTGTGATGCACAGTGCTTTTTTTAATACTTTTGTTGCCATTAGATATTGGTGCTTTTTTATTTAATTCCCGTCTTATGACGGGCTTTTACACTAGTGGTAAAATTAGGCACATAAAATAAAAGTGACAGCACTAGTTAATGCAGAATGCAAAAAAAAAATTAGTGTGTGTGCAGAAAGTGTATACCCACCCCAAGCAACTGTCGCAGATCAGCTTCTCTGAATCTAAAAGGTATGTTGGATACATGTAACCGCTTTGGGCCTGTGTTGGGAGAGATAGTACCACTGGTTGGGGGTATTGTGACCACATCACTTTCAGAGGCTGGAAGTTCAGTCTAGACAACAGAAACAAATAACGATAAGTTTACAAGTATCTATTTAAAAAAAAAAACTATGACTGCAGCACTGATAGTTAAATGTCAGTTTCAACTGTGTAGGTACAAGTCTGACATATCAGATATTCTGGTGCAATATTTTCCACACACATTAGATAAAACACAATAATATTGGTTCGGATAGCATGCAGGTGAATAGAGTATAATGTTTCAGCTGGTTTTTCTTATTATGAAAAAAAAAACTGGGTATTTGGAATACACTGGAACAAAAAATTATCAACTAGCCATTTTGCTTCATACTATAATCAAGTGAATTATTTTATTTTTAGTAACACTCATGGGTTTCAAATTAAATTACTGAGCTGAATTATGAACAATCAATATGTGCTGAAATGCTTATTATTTATAAATTTGCTGTTTTATACTGCTGAGTAAGCCAAACCAAAAGGAGAAATTAAACAATGAAAAGACCATTTTAAACATAAATTATTATAACTCCTTTAGTCAAACTGCAAAGTACAAATTATTCTCCAAGTTTAACAAACAAGATAAATTTTGATAAATATAAAAAAAGAATAGGCAAGTAACTACTTTTGCAAGAACACCATTCAAGGTTATAAACTTCACTGTATTAACTTGGAAAAAAAACAGATCATAACACTTTACAGCAATGAACAAACATACTGGTGATAATCTGTGGACACCTTTCACAAACATATGTAAGAGAAGCAGCGCAGGGTGCAGGAACGGATAAATTATAAGCACTGAGGGCACTTCCACAATGGGTGAGCATTAACATAATATGCAAGTGCACATTTGCAGAACTATTTGATGTAAGGGAAATATACAGCTGAATGAGACCACACAGGCACATTACAGTCACTGTGTTCACAAACGATTAGCTTTTCTTATGTTATGACAGCCTGAGTGTTATGGTTTAAAACTTATTCTACTGATGTAATTCAGCCATTTACATATATATTAAAGTAAGTAACTATACACAACATTGTAAGTATGTCACATTAAAACACCCAGTACTTAGGCTAAGTAAGCATATGTTCTAAGGAGGTATGGGTCAAGACAGGTTTCACTGTGTCTTACAACAATTTTTACAGGATAAGCACTGGAGAACTCTGTTTATTTGATGTGATACACTCTTGCCCGACAAGAATCATCATCTTTATCATCATTATCCCTCTTCAACTCCCGAAGGAGCACATGCCTTCAACAAACTTATGCCAAGTCTTCCTGTCCCATACTGTCAGCTCCAAGTCTTCCTGTCCCATACTGTCAGCTCCAAGTCTTCCTGTCCCACACTGTCAGCTCCAAGTCTTCCTGTCCCATACTGTCAGCTCCAAGTCTTCCTGTCCCATACTGTCAGCTCCAAATCTTCCTGTCCCATACTGTCAGCTCCAAGTCCGTCCATGTCTTCATCACCATTTTCAATTCTGTCTCCAGCTTTGTGTGTTTTTGGTCGGCCTCTGCTTCTTTGACCTTGGAATTCAAGAATAAGAACTGCCTTGTAATGCTATCAACAGGTTTCCTCAGTGTGTGTCCTATTTATCGCCTGCATTTTCTTCTCATCGTTTGTTCCACTGGCACGTGTCTGGTTCTTGTCATCAGTTCCACATTGGTGACCTTGTCATATCACTTCACTTCTTCTGTTCTACACAAGCACATTTATGAAAGTCTGTAGCCTTATGGTTGTTGTTCTCCATGTTTCAGAGCCATTCAATAGGACTGACTTGATATATAAACTGAAGATTCTTATGTTTGTGTTGGACTTCATTTCTTTCGATATGCATTTATTTCCAAGTGCAATGAAAACTCCTTTGGCCTTTTGTATTCTTATTTTGATATAACTGTCCTTCCAACAGTGTTCATATTGCTGCCAAAGGTATATGTATAATTCTAGATCTTGTAGTAGTGTTTCATTAAGTGCAATATTGTTATAGCTTCCTGCATTTATTCTTCATTCCCTTCACGTCTGTCTCCAGTTCTCTTCTTCATATGTTCCTATGTCTCCCTCTACCTCTCTTACCTGGGAATTCCAGAATAAGGGCTGCCTTGTAATCCTATCAACAGGTTTCCTCAATGTGTGTCCTGTCCTGTTTTCTCACCTCTTGTTCCACTGGCACTTGTCTGGTTCTCGTCATTAGTTCTCCACTAGTGATCTTGTCATATTATTTCAATCATTTGTTATTGTTATTTGATTGTTGGTCAGAATCGACGTCATTGCCACTCCTGGCAAACCCATAGGTGCTCAGTCTCCCTCAGCAAATGTCGAAGGGTATGAATGCTAATTGTTCCTGTTGCGCACTGGTTGTATACACGCCTAATGCGTCCTCTCATACGTCCATCCTTGCTGGTTTTACGTTTGATGCCAAATTCCAGCAGTCTTAGCCTTGATGATTTATCGTTTGCAGTGTCATTCTCTAATAGGAGATCATGAATTGCCCTCAGCATTTCTCTCTTATCCAATGCACCTTCTTTGGGTGCTCTTGAAGCTAGTCTATGACAGTGAATGAGGAGGCTGCTGTAAAACTGGTAAAAACAAATATATAAATTTAAGAATCCCAAAATGTCCCTTGTTTTCTGTGTACCGTTAACTTGTAAAACTGATTTTATACCATTTTATTTTTTAATTTATATATTTGAAGCTAGTCTGTCAGCTCTTTCTTCGCCATGTATGTCTGCATGACCAGGACAGTAGTTCCATATCAGTTCTTGAAGATTCGATGCTTCTATGAAGGTTTTCCATTCATGTCAGAGCCATCTCTTTTGGACCTTTCGAAGCATGGATTGTGAGTCTGATACAATAACTGCCTTTGAGTCAAGTACCCCCATTAATGAAAGTCTGTAGCTTTCTGATTGTTGTAGTTTGATAAGTAATATTACTGATGATACTATAGGAGTTTCTTATCGTAATCAAATTATGACAGATTTAGGCATTTTTTCTTTTTACATAGCTCTGTGAGTGAATTTTTTTTACTTCCTGTGAATTGGGGTATGAATATATTATAGGTGGTAACAACACATGTTCGTAGGGATATATGGTGTGCTACCTGATGTCTTTTAAATTACTTGAACAGAGTTAAAAAGATCTTACACTAATTTACAACAGTTAAAGAAGCCAAAAATTTAAATGCAGTGGGGGTTGCCACCTATTACAAACACACATATAAATTATTACTAATGTAAATATATTATATATAAATGGATGTGATATATGCAACAACATTAAATTCAATTTCTGAGTACCATAGCTAGACCATGATCTTGGCAGTGTATAAGGGATTTATTAAAGTTTTGCAAACATTAAAATAGATAAAGGTTACTTAAAGGTAAATTGGTACTACTTGCTTTTATTGCTTGTCATTTAATGCTACCTAGTTAATATAAACCCAACGGGCTGATCACCCGTTTGCCAGTCACTTTGATTACGGAAACAACAACAAACGGATTGATTTGTCGTTGCCCTAAAGACACCATTAGGCGTGATGGGAACAACGGCAGAGAAAATCTATTCGCTGTTGCCCTTAAGACGCCACTAGGCATAATGGCCACTGACTGCTTTGCCGGTCGTTGGCTAAGGACGGAAGAAGAAGCAGAAGTTAATATAAAGTAAAATATTGAAACACCTACTTTAACAATAACTAATACAATTCTCTCCTTCAGGACAATTTAAAATATATATGCAGTTGCATTCTATCTTTCTAAATACATCATCATCTGTTACTGCTGTTCCCTCTGGAACAACGTTCACACTATTAACTATTTTTAAGTAATCTTCTTAAGCTTCATCTGCAAAGTTCCCGCTGCCTTCATTTTCTGTTCTATAATTCTTCTCCTAAACCTCCTTGACCTACTTACTCCTTGTTTTTGAACTGACTAAGTATTTTGTGTAGCATTCCAACTTTTATAATGACTACAAACAGTGTGACTATTCCCACTTAGAGTAACTACAATGTACAAAAACATAATTGTACTACAGCCCCTATTTTCAGAATAACTACAGACTGGTATGGTGCTAGATCTACTTTTCAATTTAGGAATACTTCTCTGTTTTGTTGAAAAGTATAAATATTGCCAACAGATATTCTAACAGTGTTGAGACATTATTCTGTTCACAGCTTAATGTGAACTTTCTGAATATTTGTAAGGGAGGGAAGCATGCAATTGACAACACACACAAATGAACAGTAAAAACCATACAAATGCCAACCTCAGACAGAGCTTTAAGGTCTTGCATCCAGAGGCTTTTATGCCCCTCTCTCAGGAACTGAAGAGGAAATATTATGACATTGACGACATCTCAACAGACACAACAAAGAAAACAATACAATCAGAACTACAATCAATACAATCAGAACTACAATCATAGTAAATGCACCTGGCAAACACATCTTAAAAAAAAAAGCTCACTCTTTGCACTTGATTATAAGACAAGAAATGATGAAGAAAGAAATATGTTGGTTGCATATGTCAAACAAAAAGTGTAACTCTTAACAAAAACATGTGAAAACAAAAAATACAAAAATTACACAGCACATTTTTAAGAGCATAAAAAGCATTTGTGTGTGTGTTTGAGAACTGCCTGACAAATTTGATAACTTGACCTAATGTGTGTGTATGTATGTAAGTGTACTGTAACATGTAAATGTGTATGTGTGTGCATGCAAAGAGCATTTGAATACTTGGTGCAGGTTTCCTGCTATAGTGTTGGTTCCATGCTCCATAGGTGGCTCAAAGATAAATGATGATGATGTGTAATTTCACAATTATAGAGGCTTTGATATATGTTTCTTCTGATACAATATAGCTAATTTAGTTTTAAATGTACCATTTAGGAAACAAATGAATCATTAATGAAAGAGTAGTGCATAAACAGCGCTTTATATCAGAAACACAGTTATCATGGCATAAATGATATAGGAAACAACTGCCTTATGATGATGACACTTTAACTCTGACATACTGACACTTTACTTAGTGACACCTGATGCTCAATGTTTAAAAAAAAACAAGCACGAATAAATGAATACATTAGCAAGCAAACCTGTGAATGACTTATGAAATTAAGAATGCGGTCTACTGCTGTAAAACAGAAGAAAAATGTTGATTTAGTCTATGATAACTTGTTACTTGTGAGTGCTTCTACGATGACATTCAAGATGCATTTGGCCTAACTCACAAGATAAAAATTAACCAAAATCACGCCAGACAAAACAGTTATTCCACTATATTCTTCTTCTTCTTCTTTGATCCTTAGCTGCCGACCGTCAAAGCAGTCAGTGGCCATCACGCCTAGTGGCGTCTTGTAGGGCAACAACAAACTGATTCCACTTTGCTCGGTCGGCGGCCATCCTTCGTACAGTGCCCCAACTCTGGTTCATTCTTTGCATCTCAGCCTCCACAGTCCTCCGCCAGGTTGTTTTTGGTCGGCCTCTCTTTCGTTTTCCTTCAGGGGTCCATAGCATAGCTGTTCTTGTGATGGCATCGGGGTCTCTTCTGAGGACATGGCCAACCCAGCTCCAGCGTCTGCCAGCTATGATGGTGTGCATGTCCTCTTGCTTGCTCCGAGTAAGCAGATCTTGGTTGGTGATGGTATTCGGCCAAAAGATTCGGTAAATTTTTCTTAGGCAAGTTGTGTGAAAAGAGGACAATTTCGACATTTCCTTCTCTGTAACTCTCCAGCATTCCGCACCATAGAGAAGCACAGAAAGCACACAGCTCTGATATAATCTTAATTTTGTCTTTGTGCTGTATTGAGAGGACTTCCAGATGTTGTTTAGGCTAAAAAAAAGGCTGTTCTTGCCTTATTCATAAATGACATAGGAAACAACTGCCTTATGATGATGACACTTTAACACTTATGGAAAATTTACTGACACTTTACTTAGTGACACCTGATGCTCAATGTTTAAAAAAAACAAGCACGAATAAATGAATGCATTAGCAAGCAAACCTGTGAATGACTTATGAAATTAAGAATGTGGTCTACTGCTGTAAAACAGAAGAAAAATGTTGATTTAGTCTATGATAACTTGTTACTTGTGAGTGCTTCTACGATGACATTCAAGATGCATTTGGCATAACTCACAAGATGAAAATTAACCAAAATCACGCCAGACAAAACAGTGGGCTCTTTATTTTCTTGATTTTAAAGTGCACTCAAAAAACTGAAATCCGCATTTCTTTATCTCATACTCGATATGTAAAGGCTGATACAGTTCAAGAGAGGACGGTGCAGAAAAGAAAAATTCTGCAGGCTTACATGTAAACTACAGATACTGACACACAAATTCAGATACGAGTACAACAGACCCCTGCTTTATAATATTGATTCACTCTGTGAACCCCAGCGTAACTTCAAAATTTCATAATGTGAATCCACTAATACAGTTTTTGGTAATCCAACCCCAAACTTCATTAGTTTAACTTTTTGCAACTATTAAACTAGTTATTTCACCCCCCTCTGAAAGTTGATTATTGCAACAATTTAACAATTAAGTCCTGCACAGTTATGGTGCGTACTATTAACATAGAACAATAATTTCAATCTGAGGAGGAAAAACAATTTTTCGAAACACAAAGCCCAAACGCTGCTAGTGGTTTAAACTAAAACAATGATTCGATATCTGTCAACTCTACCACTGACTGGCTAATCTTTCAATCATCGAAGGTGATCCAATGGCAGGAGTTATATCATACTTAAACCTAGCTTTTAAAATAAAAAGAAGGAAAAAGACTCCATCATATGTTGGATTGTTAACGAGCGAACAATGAAGAAGAAGAACTATTAGCGGTGTGAACCGACTTTAACAGATGGGTATCTACTGTACTCACAGTATCCTTTTTTTCTTTTTTTTTTTAAAATGATAGGACCTTAAAAATTCTCCTAAGTTGCTGTTGTTGTTTAACTAGGGCTGCTGAGCTGCTCGCTCTTTTGCAGCCAATACCAAGTTGAAGACTCCTTGCTATTATCTACACTGTAGATCTAGGGTTTTCCTGTGCCTTTTTTGCCGGTCCAAAACATGTTGAGTTGAAGCCATGAGCTCCAGTTTCTCCAGCTTGGCTTGCACTTAAAGGATCATCTCTGCTGGTCCCAAGCTAGGAGAAAGAAGTGTATGGCAAACTGTGCATTCCCCGCCATCCAAGGGGGCCTCTCCAAATATGCAGGGCTAAAATACTGTGCTCTGGTTCTGGGCTCTCCCAAGGAATCATCACATCCTACACAGAGCCACTTCTCAGTTCCCCCTGCCTATCATGGATCCATAGTGAGATTCTCCTGCATGTAGCCAACAAGATAAAAGCCACAGTTACGTCTGGGATTCAAGTGTCTCCTCCAAGCGTAGTGTGCAATTCTGGGTTCTCAACATGTTCCACCACAGGGAGAATCCTTGGAAGTGTGTGGATGATTTCAAGAATCAATGAGGGTGTAATTAGCCTCAGGGAGAGAAGTTCACTTCCACATCTGTATACTTTACAATTGTGCTTAGCTGGTGGTCATATACGGATGACTCCAGAGATATCTCCACCTCTACACCTCACGGTAGAAGGGGAACGACTAAGTAAGTAAGATATCTCCATGCATGTTCTCCTAAGTAAATCCTTCATATTTTGTAAATTCGTAAATACATGCTATAACCTTTGTGGGTGCTAATCACTGAGTATGTATTCATCATTACCCTTTAGCTCCCCAAGGAGCATAGATCTTCAAAAAATTCATGACCAGTCCTCCTATCCCGTACCATCAGCTCAAGGTCATTCCATGCTTTCCTTCATTTCTGTCTTCAGGTCTCTCTATCCATGTGTTTTTCTATCTCCCTCTACCTTTCTTACCATAAGAATTCCAGAACAAGGACTGTCTTGTAATGCTATCAACAGGTGACCTCAGTGTGTGTCATTATCCACTGCCAGCATCTTCTTCCCATCTTTTGTTCCACTGATGCTTGTCTGGTTCTTGTCACCTGTTTCACACTGGTGATCCTGTCACACCTTTTCCATCTTTCTATTCTACACAAGCAAGCACCCATTTATGAAAGTCTAACTTCTTTGTTGTCATTTTGACTGTTCTCCATGTTTTAGAGTCATGCAACAGTACTGAATTCATTTCTGAGTTGAAGATTATTATTTTTGTGTTAGGTTTGAATTCTTCTGATTGCCATATATTTCCCACTGTTCTGAAGACCCCTCTTGCCTTTTGTATTGTTACTTTGGCATCACTGTCTGTCCCTCCACCTTTACCTATACTGCTGCCAAGGTATATGAATAATTCTATATTTTGTAGGGTACTGAGCACTCGTAACTGCTAATATGTATTACAAAGTGTCAAAGTTGTGTGCTACTTTTTAAAATTCCAGCTAGTACCTTGTATTAGCGCCGTGGTGAAGACCATCTTTGAATTTCTTTTACTGTACTCAATAGTTGGTTAAGAAAATTTCACTAGCTAAAAAAATGTATATTATTATGTCAGAATACAGTAATCTCAGAATCTGTGACACATCTGATAATGTAAGACAGAATCAAAATGCACATTAATATTAACTAGTGCAAATGCATAATATGCTAAACAAAAAGCAATCTTAAAAAAAAAACAACGAAATAAATAAAAAACAAGGGGAAAAACATATTTTTATACACTAAACAAACATGTACATCCTGATACAATTAGAAATACACTTACAGATTTAAAATGTGAGAAAGATAAAATAAGCAATAAGAACAACACAAATTTACAAAGCATATGAAGCAACAGCAAAATCATTTGCTAACATTTGTAATTTATTGCTTAACATTTCTTCCCAAGACATTTTGCTTACAAGTGTTATATAATGTTACATGCCATGTCAAATGATTAATTACTAACTAAAATTATCATTCAGTCTACTAAATTTGCCAGAGACCTACTTTCAGTCAACTTGACATATTAATATTGCTTTTAGAAACAGATGCTCAACTGCAGATTATTTAAAGTATTTCTACATGAATTAATCATGCAAAACTGCAACATAAGAAATGTCAATTAATTATAAAATAAATACTTAACACAGTAAACTATGTTTACGAACCAAATTAATAAACTAACCACAAATTGATCAAAGTATCTTGAATTCCCTCTTTTTTGAAAATTAAATTTATGTAGTGGTTATCAAGCAAACAGTTGGTAATGAAATGTATTGCGCAAATATGTTTGAAAAAACTAACAAGTCTGACACTAACCAAGTTCTGAATGACAAACTAAAGGTGAAAATACATTAAGATATGATGTACTTTAAAATATGATGGACTTACTGCTTGTTGATCTGCAGCACCATTTGATGTGATTGGAGTAGTTGTGTAGATGGTCTGGGCACCTGGCTCAGATGAAATAGCAGAAACAGCCACACCCAGATTTTGGATGCCTGCAAGGCCTGCAGCTGCAGCCGACCCTGCTGCTTGGTTGGCAAGTGCTTGGTGGTACTCCTCTAGGGTGGTTGCCTGAGGGTATGTATATGTTGGAGTCATCTGATTCTGTACCATATGCTGAAGAAAAAAAAACAGCAAGTTAATTTTTGTTACATCACAACGTATGAACTGTTAACAATATAATCAATATTAGCAACACATAAATGTAATGTTGGTGTAAAAACCAATAATTTCACCTTTCTAGCTCTAGTTCAATTTCTTTTTTCAACAAGGGGTACATGTTATTGCTTATCCAAGCGTTTATGATCATAATTTCACAACTAAAGTGTGATATAAGTCACTTTCTATTTTTAATTTGATATTTCTTCTCTCTTATCCAACTAATTTATATGAAACAAACATTAAGTTCTCTTACCTAATACCATTTATTACACAAAGTGCTATGTCCCATTAACATAACAGCAGAGGGTGTGTAATATTGCTATGTATTTCTATGCTGGGGGTGTGTAATATTGCTGTGTCTTTCTATGCTGGGGGTGTGTAATATTGCTGTGTCTTTCTGTGTTGGGAGTGTGTAATATTATTGTACCTTTCTGTGTTGGGAGTGTGTAATATTACTGTACCTTTCTGTGTTGGGAGTGTGTAATACAGGGTGTCCATAAAGTCTCTTTACAATTTAACAAATTTATTACAAAGGCAATTGATGAGATATCTTAATCAGATTTGTTCTATGTACTCAGTGGTTATCAAAGTTTTTAATCACATACCGTTATCGTATTTCAGGTACCCTGTTGACGAAAGAGGTACTGTTAAATGAACCCCTACAAAAATGGCTACTCCTCAAGAGAAGGCACAATGTGTATCATGGTTTATTGAAACAAAATCGGATATGCAAACTCAGCGAAACTACAGAACTAAGTATGGAAGAGATCCACCGTCACGTCCGTCAATTCGTGCATGGCACAAGAAATTTATGGAGACATGGACAGTGTTGGATAAAGGGAGGAGTGGACGACCAAGAACATCTTACACGCTCGATGTTTTCCTCAGATGTTCTTGGTCGTCCACTCCTCCCTTTATCCAACACTGTCCCTGTCTCCATAAATTTCTTGTGCCATGCACGAATTGACGGACGTGACGGTGGATCTCTTCCATACTTAGTTCTGTAGTTTCGCTGAGTTTGCATATCCGATTTTGTTTCAATAAACCATGATACACATTGTGCCTTCTCTTGAGGAGTAGCCATTTTTGTAGGGGTTCATTTAACAGTACCTCTTTCGTCAACAGGGTACCCGAAATACGATAACGGTATGTGATTAAAAACTTTGATAACCACTGAGTACATAGAACAAATCTGATTAAGATATCTCATCAATTGCCTTTGTAATAAATTTGTTAAATTGTAAAGAGACTTTATGGACACCCTGTATTACTGTATCTTTCTGTGTTGGGAGTGTGTAATATTACTGTATCTTTCTGTGTTGGGAGTGTGTAATATTACTGTATCTTTCTGTGTTGGGAGTGTGTAATATTACTGTATCTTTCTGTGTTGGGAGTGTGTAATATTACTGTATCTTTCTGTGTTGGGAATGTGTAATATTACTGTATCTTTCTGCATTGGGGGTGCGTAATGTTACAGTGACTTTCCACCTATCACCACTTCTGTTCCTTTTGTTTAGTTTGTTGTTATTTATAATTTACTGTTTGATGAACAGTCAGTATGGCCTGTTTGAGTTATGTTAAATTATACGTGAGTAATATAAGTGCAAATATTCATTCAGTACCCTCCATCTCCCCAAACGGCAAGCGATTCAACAAACATGTGCCCAGGCTTCCTGTCACGTGCCATCAGGTCAAGGTCTTTCCAGGTATTCTCATGCCTTTCATTCTCGTCTCTAGTTCTCTTCTCACTGTATTTTTATAAAAATCTCCCTCTACCTCTGTTACCCTAGGGACTCCAGAACAAGGACTGCCTTGTAAGGCTATCAACAAGTTTCCTCAATGCATGTCCTATCAAAAGGTTTCCTCAATGTGTGTCATATCAACAGGTTTCCTAATTGTGTGTCCTATCAACAGGTTTCCTCAATGTGTGTCCTATCAAAAGGTTTCCTCAATGCATGTCCTATCAAAAGGTTTCCTCAATGTGTGTCCTATCAACAGGTTTCCTCATTGTGTGTCCTATCAAAAGGTTTCCTCAATGCGTGTCCTATCCATCGCCAGCTTCTTCATCTCATCTTGAGTGAGTGCTGCATGAGAAGTAGATATACCAAAACTGTGTTTGTCAGTCTGAGCGCATACAAAGATAATGGAGGAACAAAGACTCAAATATAGTCTTCTTATGCGACTGCATGTCAATTCTCCAGACTATTCAAAATGAACCTGAAGATCTCTTAACAAGAACAGCCATAGAACATCTGAACTAGTTGTCCGCCAAAACAAAGTTTCACTGCAGTGAATTCCTGCACACTGTGGTATTGCAGGAAATAAGGCAGCCGACAGACTGGCAAAAGCTGGCACCCAGAAGGAACAGTTTCACCACAGAGTCTCACTGAAGGAAGCAAAGACACTCATCAAAAGAAAGTACAAAAATGTATGGAGCCAGAGAACAAGCAGCAATTACCCACAAGACCCCATCATAAAGCTAGACAGAAAACAGCAAACCACCATTTTTAGGCTCCGCAAGAACACTGCAGACTACAAGCCCACCTCCACAAAATGAAAGCTGCCCCAACTGACCAGTGCAAATGCCAAAATGGCTCCCAGACTCCGGAACACATTCTGCAAACGTGCCCTCTCTTTGGTGACTTGAGAGCTCAAACCTGGCCCCAGGAGACGAAAATGGAAGAGAAACTGTGGGGCACCCGCGAAGACCTCCTGCTGACGACTGAATTCATGGAGGCAACTCATCTCCTTGTTTAGACTGCTGAGCATAGGAAACTGATCGCAGAAGAAGTCTGAGCGCAAGCATGAATTCTATTTTTTAAAATCTTATCCCTAAAGCAGTTCAGTGTTTGTTATTTACCACATGGTCTCTGACATTTTATCCAGCACTTCATTACAAGAAAGTCTATCACCTAACAGGTTGGGGTGTTATGTATGGAGATAGCAAGTAACACAAACACGAGCAATGGTAGAAGAAACATGTCCACAGATAAACAATGTTATGTACAGATAGATAATTAGAATGCCACAATGCTAGATGGTGTGACAGGGAAATGGAGTGGCTGAAAGAGAAACAGACAGACATACAGGTGGGCACATTTTCAGCCAATCTTAAAAAGAGACAGAAACAAAAAGCACGTGTTGGAACCAAACAAAAATGGTACACTTGTGAAAATATTATTAACCATTTTTACTTGTTTTTTTTTTTTAACTATGTCAGTGTCTTACCACTTGCCAAACTCACCCAACAACCACAAAATTTAAAAAAACATTACAATTCACAATTGAGACATGTGATTGATCTGTAGTGACCCAAAAGTGACAACGTTATACATACTCTATATATACAACATTTACTTTTAGGTGCTGTAAATAGCCACAACTCTAGTTTATGCTACATTTGTAATGTAAGACTTTTCGCATAATTAGGCCCGATTTTTCAGTCTGCATAAACCATTAGTCAGATAAAGAATAGCACTACTACTATATCGGGTATGTTGTGAGAAGCGACTAATATTAGGCCGTGCACGGGACTGACATCTTCATTGTGTAAAACGACTAGATACAGAGAACACGGCGGTATGAACTCATGAAAGGTTTAGTTCAAGCTTCCTGCCAAGAGTATCGCCTGCAGTTGTGGATCCGTGCTCCGTAAGGGGCGGACACAGGAAATGAACGATACAAGAATACATAAGTGTTGTCCAGATATGGAAAGGCATTTAAGAAAACTTCATCTTTCCAGGTATCTATCGCAGAACATTTCTAGTAAAAATTACAAAGATATAAAGTCAGAGATAGGTAACACAAGATCTGTCAGGGTCTACTTTAGGAACACTGAGCTCTCTCAAGTTGATTAAAAAAAAAATATGTCTGTTTTCAGGTTTCAAGGTATGTGGAATTTGGCATTAGTCCAGCCTTTGTGTAACTGTTATCTCTGCCGCACGATATGTTCCCTGCAATTCTATCAGTATAGCTGTGGAAAATCAAAACTAAATATTTCACCGACTGTAAACTTCAATTCAAATAAAAGATAGCTTTCTGCCTAAAACAATTAACGGATAAAGTGAATTTATTGCAGGTTTTCACTGAACATACGATCACAGTATCATAAAACCGGAGGTACGCTGCGCTTGTGAGTGCAGGTGAGAGAGGGCTAGTCAGAAACTGACTTACTAACTTAGTCGTTCTCTTCGACCGAGCGATGCAGAGGTTAAAATTCTTTTTCCACCATCCGTCACACAGAGTTCTACCACATAATGCCTTGGGATCTACCCGTTGCCGGCCCTTGATCTAAGTCATCAACCAATTCGTTCATATTACTCACAAGATTTTGGAGCAGAAAAAAATATCGCAAAATACATAATTTATTTAATTACATTCTGTCACAGCTGCGTACTTAAAGGCAGAACGCTCATTAGTAGACAAGTCTGTTTACATTTTGTCGTAGGCATTATATTTTATAAATACGGAACAACTGGCGCCCAATGGTAAACCTTATTATCACCACCCTGCATATTCTGAGGTTAAATCAGGTACGTCTGTTCAGCAGACGTCAAGATTCGTTTCTGCCTAGATAAAATTCTGCGCGTTGTTATCGCTGCTGCTGTAGGTTTCGGTGCAGCCGGGACAAAACGTAAAGATTGGAGCGAGGTTCTCCTAAAATAATATGCTTATCATAATTGATAACAATGTTTATTTTGTAATTATTTATTTATGTTTGCGTATCGCTGAGACATTCTTCTATCTAACAATAGATCACTTTGCCTATGCTTAGTAGGTAAAAGGGTAAAGTTAGTTTCATATCGTTGTCACGAAATGACAGTGCTCCTCAATATATCTGTGTTATACCTGTCTTTTTCTCTATCTTGTGTCTTCCGTTCATTTCTTCCTTCCTCGTATTTTCTCTCATATTGGAACGCATGTCTCAGGTTTCGCGTTGTTATTTTCGGATGATCTATCCTGGGTAGAGATAACGTTACAAACCCCATCTGGAAACAGATAGACCAATCTGCCTTACCTGTGTAAGATACATGCGTGAACGTATCTCGCTCTCACCAAGCTTGGCACTCATACTTCGTGTATGGTTAAGCGAAAGATAAACTGAGAATGTACTTTCGGTGTGGCAGAAATGTTATGCAACATTACCGCGGGTGGACTTAAGTGTGTTATCATTTATGATAAATTAAACTGAGGGTTTGTTATTACAGAAATGAGTCATCTAAAAGCGGTGGCGTTAATACCTTATATGGGAGTATTTTGAAATTATCTATGCCATGTGGAATTTCATGAGAAGTGAGGAGGGAAGATATAAAGTCAAACATTTGAATCTGCTTGGTCTAGATAAAATATATTAAACTAGATTACGTCTGATTGGCGACTTTCA
The DNA here is from genome assembly GCA_024509875.1 of Oreohelix idahoensis. Classification (NCBI taxonomy): domain Eukaryota; kingdom Metazoa; phylum Mollusca; class Gastropoda; order Stylommatophora; family Oreohelicidae; genus Oreohelix; species Oreohelix idahoensis. The sequence goes on along the minus strand of JAMPIV010008904.1, from coordinate 534,228 downwards.
CCGCGTAAAAAGCTGGGAGAGCGTGGGCAAAAAGTCTTTTATATTGTAGCACAAATTTAGACTCCGGCACTGTGTTCCATTGAGTCAAGCCTACACCTTCACAAAAGCCAGGACCGAAGAAAAGTGGGATTTCAATAAAGGGGACCGGACCAAGTATTGAGGATCTTCTGAAATTAACCAGAAAGAAAACTCGACTTTATAATACTGGTAATCACAAAGTCCTCGGAACCTATATACAAGATAATAGTAGGATTCGAAATAATGTTAATACCCTAACTACCTGTACGACCGCCTCATATCACGTGACCCGACATTATTCGGCAGTCCTCCTGTGCCAGACGTCTGTAAATTATAACCCGATATGGGTTTGTGGTACAAACTGGAGATAACAGTGTGTGGTACCAGCTTGATATGAGTATGTGGATTAAGCGCTTGTGGTCTACGACTGGTTTTGAAAGTCTTTGCCTTGACGTTCGGAGCTGTTACCAACTGCGCCTGGTACGTGCCCTCACCATAGAAGGTGATCATTGACGGAGCAGTCAGCAAACCAGTTTCAACATCTGGCCAGTTAAGTTATTTTAACCAGGCCATAGCAAAAATAATTCTCACCACCTATTCAAACCACTCTCACCAGTTTTCAATGAGGTAAAACTCTATAGTGTCAATTTACTCATATCACTTATTTATTTACTCGTGTCAAACAATAATTGATTATTAAATTTGTTATATGTATTTACAAATTAATAGTTGATTTAATTATTACAGAGAGACGTGAACACACATGAATCAGTTATCTTAAATATGTACACAACAGAGCTACGTAAGTAAAATTTTACTGAATAGTTATGTTGGGTACTCAGAGACGAGCTAATACATCTTTATCTTCAAGGAAGGGCGGCCAGATACAAAGTTCACGACTGCCTTGATAAATTCAGCGTTATGCTTGATTTCTGAAAAATCCTATGAAGATTTCCCTAAAAAAGAAGCACCATCCTTCTGTTCACAACACTTCTAAGAGTAATCTTGAGCGAAGGTAGATATCTTTAAAAACCCTCATTGTATACTCTAAAATCTGGCCACTGTTGGATCATCAATGCAGAACAGGTGAGACATCCTCGTGACAATCGTATACGGCCGAAGGGAAGTAAAGTGCTAGAGACTTCACCGCATTAGGTCCAGCTTTAAGGAATGGGGTGACCGGTTCCTTAGGCTACTCGTATTTATTAGTTGTTTTGACCCCCACTCTTCATTTTCTTCATCTTGCTCAGGACCACATCTCTCACTTGAGGACCTCGAGCTCAAAAGAGCAAAGGATGAATTATCCTTCGGAAAATAAAAATCCTTTGTGTTGAGTACAAACACCGCTATGGCTTCAATCAGCGAGCCCTAACTCTCTCGTCGGAAAGCATCTGGTAGGAATGATCTGAGAAAAGACCCCACGTGTTAAACTTTGAGAGCATGTAATTGGGATGAATCTTGAAACAGATGTTGGACTGGACTTTCTCTCCTAAATCCCAGTTAATGGAGAGTAGTATCCCTGGGTCAGCAGATATGCTGAAAATACTAGTGATTAGCGAGCAAGATCGTTTTTTCCCTTCAGCTTACCCAACACAAAATCAGAAACAGGGTGCAGCGCTTAGTTCTGAATGCAAACAAGTTCTGTTACAATATTCTTGGAGAATAACGTCCAGTGGGTAAATATACTAATTATTCACATGTACATATGCATGGCCCCGTGTCTATAGAGTCTTTAAAGAGACAATGAAAGAATAGGAGAATAGGGCTAATGTACCCTCAACAGGGCGACTAATATGAAGTTGTACATGAGGTTGGCAACTTCAGCATGTAAAACAAATTGCCAGACGCCACCGCTGCAAAGAACATGTGAATATTTGGTGCAGGCTTCCTGGAAGGAGACCGGCTACACTGGTGGCTCCTGCTCCGTAAGGAGCGCAAAGGAAAATTATGTATATATGCGCGTGCCTTTATTTCAGGTGGCGGGTAAGTGTTGTGTATTGTACGCATATTTATTAGCAGAGTGTTATCCTTTTCCGCTCTGAATAATGATTTTTTTAATGTAGTACATACGCTGTACAATTTGTAACCACTCGTACCATTCCTACTCTGGTACCATTGACTAACTTTCGTCTACACTGGAAGCTCCCAATACTTTGTGTACTTCTCCGTTTTGACATCTGACGGTTAACTGCCTGTGTTGATTTTACCGTAAAGACCACAGGGGAGCGTGAGCAAGCATTATGTAATGACGGACCAGTAATGTAGACGGTTCGGCTGCATAGAATTCGTGAATACTTATTAATGTATGAGCACTGGTTAACGTGCTTCCATTGCAACCTAAGGGGTCGATGATGGTGGATTAAAAAAATAATTTTCAAATGATACGCAAAAAACAACAACAAAACTTAAGTTTAAAAAAATCACTGACAGTTGCTTTCGATGTGCACATTTTGCAGGGGTGAAAATTACAGCACGCTCACTGTACAACACGCAAAACTAATGGATAATGAAATAAACGGCAAAACGAGTGGATATTTAAAAGATGTTGTAGATAATAAAATAATATAATTAACAGGAAAATGTATAAACTGGAATCTGTGGCGAGACATGATCGCCTACGCCATCTGGTATAGCAGTTTAAAAAAAATATATTAACCTGGGCCAGATATTGGGCAGTGTTGCACCGGACTTCTGCTTAAGGGAGGCGCCGAAATATATATTAAAAAATAAATAAATGACAGTAAAAACACTAACAATTTAAAAAAAAGAAAGAAAAACGAAACAGAACATTTTAAGGTAACAAAATTATTTGCTTATATATGTAACTGATCGTTTTCCTATATGTCTAGATTATTCCTTCTAAAAATAAAAGTGCATCTATAATCAACATGAATAAAAGAAAAAAAATGTACCTACAATAAGATTTTAAAGATATAAATGTATTACGTTTAAAATTCTACAGTGAATGTCACTTGCAGAAATTATAGTGTGATCCAACTCAACAGCATGAAATTGAGTCTCATTAGAGAAGGCCTACATACAGTACGGCACAGAAGGACGGGGAAGGTGTGGGGAAGGGGTGGTGGGGGGGGGGGGGGGGGAATGGAAGAGATCGCAATCGCGAGACCGCTCGCCACCGTGAAAATTCCCTTGGGACCGGCCCTGCCTGCAGCCCATGTAGAAAGAATTGTGTTTATGCTGTGACAAACAAAGATGATCCTAGTATCAGATGCACAAGAGTGCTGAGCGTACCACCAATACGGTATACTTTGCAGTTCATCCAAATTTTAAATATTGCGTAGTTTCCCAAAAGCCATACACGGCGTTCAGTCAGTAAATAATCCATGCCGCCATTATTACCGAAGGCCATGGAACTTGCAGCGTATACCTCGTCATGGGGAGTAAACTCGTAATTGTAAGATCTTCTAGACCAGTGGTTCTCAAAGTGGGCCATGCCATATGTTTAGGGGGGGCCACAGTAAAATGGTCAAGTACCTTTTTCCAGCTACCAGCGATTTTGGGGGGGGGGGGGGCGCACAGAAGTAAATGAAGCTCATAAGGGAGGGGGCGGGAATGAGGGGGAAAAAAGGTTAAGAATCTCTGAATGTTTTTTTAAAAAGCTTCTTTCAAGCTCAGAATAGCACGCTATTTGTTAATTAAAAATAACCTGATAAACAAAGGTGGCAAAGAACAGATGATAGTTTTTGTTTTTTTATAATGATACATGAAAAAAATAATGGGTTCTTGTGCGTTTATTCACCAGGAAATTAATATTGTGGAAATTTATTACCCAAACCGAGCACCGTACTCTTTCTTGACTGAAAAAGTGTCATTTCCCATTGTGAGCTCTCCCCCCTCCCCCGTTGGTTAGAATTTTTTTTAAAACATGCCTGCCGTTCGCTTGCCGTTAATTTAAACCGTAAGGGTAGTCACGTAGCACATTCTGCCGTAGGGGAGTGAAGAGTTATAGACTTCGATGTACTGGGTCCCAGCTTTATGAGGTGGGGTGGCCTGTTCCCTTCCTCGCTGCCGTTGCCTTCTCTAACTCAAGATCAGAGTCAAGTACCCTTTTACAGCTGGTTAGACTGATGCGTGACACCTGTTCCCTTCCTCGCTGCTGTTGCCTTCTGTAACTCAAGATCAGAGTCAGGTACCCTTTTACAGCTGGTTAGACTGATGCGTGACACCTGTTCCCTTCCTCGCTGTCTTTTCCTTCCCTAACTCAAAGTTAAGTACCCATTTATAGCTAGGTAGGCCCCACCTCTCGTTGCTGGACCTAGTATGGTGAAGTCTCTAACACTCCACTACCGCAATGAGTTACCGGGTTTCGGGTTCAAAGCTTGGTAGTGTCACGCATCAGTCTAACCAGCTGTAAAAGGGTACCTGACTCTGATAGGGACTTGAAAGCTGATGATGATGATGACTAGCAATTCCCTAGACTTAAGGGTCTTTTATATTTGCACATGCGCCCTAATATAACCGACTAGGTTTAACGGGACGCGCCTCACCAAAACGAGACAAAACTTTAAAAAAAAAAACATTCCAGTAAGTTGTATTTTTTCAGGTTTACAAAAAATAAGGACAAAAAAGGGGACGGGGTGGGTAAGAGTACCATTCAGAATTTGCCAGGTTTAACTCACCAAACGGTGAATCATTCTGCAAATTTTGTCGACCCAAAATACAGGGGCAAATACACAACGAATAGAGAGGTTGTGAAAATCTGCGAAATATCGCAACAAACGTCAGAACGGAACACACAGACACATGTTAGATTCCTACATGTGTGAATTTTTGTGGCGACATCGGAATAAAGTTCGTCAGTCAGACCCGTTCGACAATATCCTGTTTGACATTGCAGAATTTTAGCCTCCTCTGTAAATTATGCAGCTACGAACGAACATGTGTATGTCCTGATATGTGCCAAGCTTCAGCGATCTTTGGTGATCTGTTCCCCTCACGGTCCTTTTCAGGGCCCACAAAACTGCACCTACCACGGTCCTTTTCAGGGCCCACAAAACTGCACCTACCACGGTCCTTTTCAGGGCCCACAAAACCCACAAAACTGCACCTACCACGGTCCTTTTCAGGGCCCACAAAACTGCACCTACCAAGGTCCTTTTCAGGGCCCACAAAACCCACAAAACTGCACCTACCATGGTCCATTTCAGGGCCCACAAAACTGCACCACGGTCCTGTTTAGGGCCCACAAAACCAACAAAACTGTACCCTGGCAAGAAAACCTTTATTTGTTTTCACCGCTGGGTGGAGAGAGCTGGGTGGGGAGTTGGTCCCCTCCCTCGCTATGCACTGATCCTTGTCAAATATTTACCTAATCAAAGCCGAATTAACGTAGTAGCAGAAGTAGCATATGCTACGAGCCCCTTTCTTTTAGGGCCCCGCGCCAATAAATATGTACATCATTTTTTTGTCATCTTCTAAAACGAGAGTTAAACCAATGATCTTGTGATGTATGCCATCTTTAGCGCCTTTTCATTTGATGTAACGAAATTGTGAGAGAAAGAGCATAACAGGGTGACTTAGTGTGACTCTTTATTACTTTTATCTTAACTGTTTGCGGACAGAAGCAGTCATTTTCTTTGGATTTGTTGAAAGCCTGTACACCTTCTTTTCTGCTTCTACCTACCGGTGGGGTCTCCTTTCTACTGCATTATGTGCTAGTGGTACTCATAATAAGTCCCATTTGCCCTTTGTGAAAAGACTGTCAGATACCAGGTGGTCCGCTTGGGCAGATGCGACAAAAGCACTTTTACACAGCTTTTCTGCAATAAAACAAGTCTTGGATGATATTTCAGATAACAATGATCAGAAGGCACAGTGTCGTCAACAGGCTCGTTGTCTACTTTCAACCATGATGAAGTTAGAAACTGGAATAATGATCATACTGTGGGATCAAGTATTACACCGTTTTCAAATGACCAGTGCTTCTCTGCAATCTTCTGACCAAGATTTAATACAGCTTGTGCACTCTATGAATCCCTGCGGGGATATATTCAAGCTATGCGATCTACTGTTGCAGACATAGAGCAAAAGGCCAAGGCTGTGACTGAGTGTGAACATTATCAAGAACAAACTCGAAGAAAACACAAACGAAATCGAGAGTATGATGATTTCAGTGGTTCCAGCACAATTGATGAATCTCAAACGCCTTCTCAGCAGTTTAAAAGCCGAACATTTCTTGTCCTTATTGATAGCTTGCTCTCTACCTTGTCAAAACGCCAGAAAGCTTATCAAAAGTTGAATGATGTATTTGGATTCCTTCGTCAGTCACAGTCGTTTACAAAATACATAGAGAAACATTATCCACGCAACACCTGGACCCATGCATACACAGATGGATCAGCAACAATTCTCCAGCAACTTCAGAGCATATGCAGAGGCCCTGAAAACTGCAGCAGAGGTTATATTGACAGAAGAAAGGGCAGAGAGACAAGTTGCTTTCTTTACTGATGCATATAAAGCAAATGCTCCTTCGGGACGCGCCTCGCCAAGACGAGGCAAAAATGTTTCATTAAAAAAAAAATAAATAAACAATGACCCATGCTACCACCCCTACCTGCGAAAATGCATAATAGACTAACCCGCAACCCCTACCTGCCAAATGGACTAACCCCGCGCAGGCGAAAAAAAAAGAAAAATTATTGTAAGAAAAAAAATGTAAGAAAAAGGACGGTGCTCGGTTTGGGTAATAAATTTCCACAATATTAATTTCCCGGTGAATTAACGCACAAGTACCAAAAAAATGAAATGATTAGGTAAACTATGTAAAGAACTACAACAGAATTCTTGGCCGTTGAAAATAAGTAATGCGTCATATGAAGTAAGTAATAATTCCAAGCAATAAGAAACTACTTAGACTGCAACAAGGAATGGGATATTTTAGAATAGAAGAATCTTACTGTGCAGAATGTCTATAAGATAATAATATAGAGTATTTCTTTCTAAAATGTAATAAATATGAACAACAGAGAATATCAATATTATAATATTCAAAAAGAAAAACAGTATAAAGAATCAGTGTGAAATACTCAAGTAAACATCAAAAGAAATAATATCAGCAATAAAACTGATCGCAAAGAAGAAATAATGAGACTAAATTGTACAATTAATTGGCACAAGAATTATGAATACTCACCGACAAAAGCAAGAAGGAACAAAAAAATAAAATAATAACTTGCTATATCAGAGATGCATAGAGCTCGAAATGCAGCACAAACTCTATGTACAAATAAATTAATGAGTTAATGTTGGTATAACATGAAGAAACGAGATTAATGGGTAAGGAAAATTCAATAGAAAGATGAATAAAACATCAATAAACTGCTTGATGACAGAAAGATTGGAATTAAAATATCCCCAACAACTGTGACAGGCAATCAATAATTGCTGGAAAAGTACAGGACGCTGTATATGATATAAAACATAGCTAGCTCTAGGACCAGCTAGTATAACGATAAGGAAAGTTGAACATGTGAGAAATTATAACAAGACGGTTGAACGATATTTACAACAGGAGCCATTCGACCAAAATACTATGAAGAATTATAATGAGAAGACTAGGAAGTAAATTCAAAGAATTGCTAGTAACAGTGTGATCCGGGTTGTCGAAATTACAGGCGTCAGCACTGCCATGTATATATAGGTTATGTCGTACAGACATTAACAGCTCTACAAAAAGAAAAAAAACATAACAGCTCTACAAAAGAAAAAAAAACATATATAGTGTGCTGTACAGACTACAACAGAGGCCGGCTGATATAAGTCTGGGCCTCCAAGCAATAAGGGTAATTGGCCCCTAACCACCTATCAGACATATATTACTTGAGTCTCCTGCTGCCCTCATGCCATGGTTCACTTCGCCCCTGGACTATAGTACTGCATTTGACAAGGTGAAACTTGAGAAAAATTAAAATGTTAGAACGATGAAATGTTAAAAGCAAAGACCTGGGAATAATAACGAATATGTGCTGGTAAGGATGTAAATGGGCTGAAAGACTTGTCTTTTGGGAGGAGAATACTTCTGATGACTAGATTACCTTCTGTTATAATTTCATAACCCTCCACTCCCAAAGGAGCATAGGCCTTCAACAAACACATGCCAAGTCCTCCTGTCACGTGCCATCATCTCAAGTTCTTTCCATGTTCTCCTCATCATTTTCACCTCTGTTTCCAACTCTCTTCTCCATGTACTTCTTGGTCTTCCTCTGCCTCTCTTGCCCTGGGGGGTTCCAGAACAAGGACTGCCTTGTAATGCTATCAACAGGTTTCCTCAGTGTGTGTCCTATCCATCGCCATCGTCTTCTTCTCATTTCTTGTTCCACTGGCACTTGTCTAGTTCTTGTCATCAGTTCCACGTTGGTAACCTTGTCATACCATTTTAATCCCTCTATTCTACGCAAGCACCCATTTACGAAAGCCTGTAGCTTTTTGGTTGTTGTCTTTGTTGTTCTCCATGTCTCAGAGCCATACAATAGGACTGACTTCACATTTGAGTTGAAGATTCTTATTTTCGTGTTGGATCCAATTTCTCTTGGTCTCCATATATTTCCCAATGCAATGAAAGCTCCTCTTGCCTTTTGTATTCTTATTTTGATATCGCTGTCTGTCCCTCCAACTTTGTCTATATTACTGCCAAGATATGTGTATGATTCTACATCTTGTATTGGTGTTTCTTCAAGTTCAACCCTGTTATCATTACCTGCATTTATTCGCATTATTTTTGTCTTTTCCCTGTGTATTTTCAGACCCAATTGCTGTGACCTCTCATCGAGTGTTTTCAATTTGTCCTGCATCTGATTACGGCTATGGGACAGAAGAGCCAAGTCATCAGCAAAATCCAGATCATCCAACTGCTTAGTCAGAGTCCACTGGATTTCATTTCTGTTGTGTGTTGCCGATGATCTCATAACCCAATCTATTGCCAGCAAGAAAAGAAATGGAGACAAGAGGCATCCCTGTCGCACTCCTGTTCTTATCCCAAACGGTTCTGTAAGCTGTCCTTCGTGAAGAACTCTGCATGTCATGTCTTCATATGTTTTCTTTATTAAATTAATGATCTTCAGGGGAACTCCATAATGCCTCAACAATTTCCAAAGTGATTCTCTGTCTACACTGTCAAATGCCTTTTCGTAGTCCACAAATCCGATGTATAGTGGTGAATTCCATTCCAGACTTTGTTCAACTATTATTCTCAAAGTGGCTATCTGGTCTGTACATGATCTGTTTTGTCGAAAACCTGCTTGTTCATCTCTCAGTTTTCTTGTCTATGGACTCTTTTTATCTCTCTCAAGGATAATCCTGTTTAATACTTTTCCTGGCACTGATAGTAACATTATTCCTCTATAATTTGTGCACTCTTGTAAATTTCCCTTCTTAGGCAACTTAACCAGATATCCTTCCTTCCATTCTGCTGGTATCTCTTCCTTTTCCCAGACTTTACCAAGTAATTTATATAACGTCTCTGTAGCCGTGTCGATATTTGCTTTGATGGCCTCTGCTGGAATGCCATCAGGTCCAGACGCTTTTCCATCTCTTAGAAGCTTTATGGCTTTCTTTATTTCTTCCTTTGTTGGTCTTTCACCGTTAATTTGTAGCTCTTCTTCTGCTGGCTGGATGTCCGGCGGGTTTTGTGGAGCTGGTCTATTGAGAAGGTCCCCAAAATATTCTGTCCACCTCTTCATTTGCTCTTGTATATTGCTGAGCAGTTTCCCATTCTTGTCTTTTATGAGGCAACTTGTTTGCTTGTATTTCCCTGTTAGCTTCTTTGTGCTGCTATACAGTTCTCTCATATTTCCTTTGGCTGCAGCATCTTCTGCCTCTCTTGCCAACTCCTCAATATACTTCCTCTTGTCTCTTTTGATACTTCTTTTTACTTCTTTGTTTGCTTCTGTGTACACTTCTTGAGCCTTGGCTTTGGAACTTCTGGTTTTAGTTGTGTTTAACTCTGCTTTCTTGTTTTTTCTGTCTTTTATCTTATTGATGGTTTCTGTTGTTATCCATGCTTTTTGTTGTCTTTCCCTTTTTCCCAGTATTTCTTCACATGTCTCCTTCCATACAGTTTTGACCTGCTGCCAATAGTCTTCTGTATTCTCTACATCTTCCAGCTGTTGGAGCACTTGGAATTTGTTGGATACTGTGACCGCAAATTTGTCTCTTGTTTCTTGATTTCTTAGCTGTCCTACATTATACTGTTGTCTATAATTTTGCATTGTTGCATATCTCTTGAGTTTCATTTTTACTTTGGCTATCAGAAGATGGTGATCTGATGCCACATCTGCTCCTCTATATACCTTTACATCCTGCAATGATGATCTAAACTTCTTGTTTATGCATATATGATCAATCTGATTTTCGTTTCTATGGTCTGGTGATATCCATGTTGCCTTGTGTATTCTCTTATGTGGAAACATGCTTCCTCCTATAGCCAGTTGATTTGAAGCACAGAAGTTTGCGAATAGTTCTCCATTTTCATTCATTACTCCTAGCCCATGTTTTCCCATGACTTCTTCAAATCCGGTGTTGACTGTACCTATCTTTGCATTCATGTCACCCATCAAAATTGTGATGTCTCTTCTTTTTACTTTATCCATAATTTCCTGTAATTTAGTATAAAATGCTTCTTTCACAGACTCTTCTTTGTCATTAGTTGGTGCATAACATTGGATGACATTTACATGAATTTTCTTTTTAGCTGTTTTGAAAGTAGCTGTTATTATTCTGGGTCCAACAGCTTCCCATTTAATGAGTGCTTTCTGTGCTTCTTTAGATAACATAAGAGCTACCCCTTCACTGTGGTGTGAACTTTCATCTTCATGTCCTGAGGACAGCACCAATTCACCTGTGATGAGTTTCTTCCTGTCTACCCCCTTCCACTTTGTTTCACACATTCCCAAAACCTCGATTTTGTATTCCCTCATTTCTGCTGCCACTTGCGCCACTTTCCCTTGTTCGTTTAATGTCCGAACATTCCAGGTGCCAAATCTGGAAGTTCTCCTAGAAGAAAGAAGGTTAGTCAGCAACACAGACTCCTTTCGGCTTTCTCTGTGTTGCATCATACGCCTCCCCACGAGAGGACCTTCCCCTGTCTTGGATGGCTGTGTTTTATTTTCTTTATTTGACTTGTCCATATTTGTTGAAGTTTTTTGTGGTTTAAATTTTTTTACAGGATGGGGTAACCGGCCCCATGCCCAACCCTCCTTAGTCGCTTTCTACGACATGCTTGGCAGGGGACAGTGTTACTATTCTTTGCTCCCCTTTCGGGCCCCGGTAACACACGGGTGTTCTGTTATAATGCTCTGTATAATAAACAATAGCTAAAAGAATGTGCAACCAAACAGGTCATCTCCAGCGCATATTACAAAACGGGGTGTTAGACACGAATGTGCAGTATCATGTGATCTACTTTGTAAGGTGAAAATATGAGGCACAGATTATACACCACGGTCATCAGTTAGAGCACTTGTGGGGCACCCAGGAGCTGTGGGAACCTACTTTAGAAACAACGACCTCACTAAAGATATATATTTATAAAAGCATACCTATTTTCAGAGTATTTGGAATAAGTGCAGCCTACAAGTAATTTTAACTTAAGATGGAAGATCTTCTTCCTACAATGCCACCTACGGAGAGGTGGAAAATTCATACTCATTGATAGTTCACCAAATTTTAACTTCACTTCAAAGTAAAGATCGCGTTCTTATCAGTGAAATGCGTGAATAAAGCGAATTTTAGTACGTCAGCTCATCGCTTCTAACTGTGAACGCAGGAAAAAAATATATTTAATTCCGGGGAGATAGAACTTTTAAACGCCACTGGGGAAAGGGGGGAGACAGAGAAAAGAAGGTTAGTCTGGAATTTCCATAGCTTAATATAATTACGTTTCCCCCTCCTTCACCTAGAGATCTATCAGATCATCCTCTGTCATCTACCTGCAGAATGCGATCGACCTATCGCCTGAGTTTAGTGTGACAGTATAAACATCGTATTCTTGCGTAGAATAGAAAGATTGAAGTGGGATGAAAAGATCACTAAAGTGGAACTGATGGCAAATACGAGACAACTAATGTGGAGTGGAACAAGAGATGAGAAGAGATACTGGAGATAGATAGGACACACATTGAGAAAACCTGATGATAGCATTAACAGACAGTTCCTGCTTGGCAATCATCAGGGCGAAAGAGGTAGGGGAAGACCAAAGAACACACATGGAAACGACAGCTGGAGACAAATATGAAGGGGATGAAGAAGACCTTGACCTGATGGCACGGTACAGGAGGACTTGGCAACAGTTTGTTGAAGGCCAATCCTCCTTTAAGAGTTGAAAGGTGAAAGAAGAAGAGGAAGAAGTATTAACATCTTCTCAAAGACTCCTGATTCAGGTCTACTAGCGGAAAGTAAACAAGTGCTAAAGGAAATTACTGGAAATGATAATGATAATGATAAAAGGGCAAAGCTACTCCTACAGCAAATACTGCCGCACGGGGGTGAAGCGCTGGAGATCATGTCTCATCTTTTATGAGGTAGGGCTGACTGGTTCCTTTCCTCGCTACCATTGCCTTTCCTAATTCAAAAGCAATCACGTATCCATTTACAGCTGGGTCGACGAGCGTTTCGAATACGTAGCTCAGCCTCGAGAAGCAAGCACTTCTAACCCCTCGGAGCTCAGTGAAAGTGACAGAACGTTTAAAAAAAAACCAAAAAGAGTTTAACCTAAACAGCAAGAAAACGGACAAAAGTCATTTCGAAGAAAAACAATTTTCCACAATACAGAATTAAATACTCTGGGTCTTTCTGAAACAAGTCCATAAATTTGAATGTCTGAGCACACAAATAACACAGGATAAAAAAAAGCAACTGTGACAAAAAAAAAATATAGAATAATTTACCCCAAGAAATAACGACGAAAGTGTAACATATATTATGCAACAACTTTTTTAAAACTGACTTCAAGAAGACAGTTCCGCAGTGTTATATAAAGCCAATACTTTCATATGAAGGCAAATCGTGGACAATCAATCAACGAACAATAATATCCGTTGAGGCAACAGAGATAAATAGAGAGAAGATGCTTGGCAGTTTAATATTATGATACAGAAAAAAGTCAGAATCAGAACTGATAAACAAAAGTAAGGGATTGAAAGCTGTGGCCTGCCATCGGCATACTCAGTCGTCACGGCATACTCAGTCGTCACGGCATACTCAGTCGTCACGGCATACTCAGTCGTCACGGCATACTCACTCAGTCGCCACGGCATACTCAGTCGTCACGGCATATGAAGACTTAGTAGCTTCTTCCTGCCGTTAGGGAAGTGAAATGTATTGTCAAACAGCATGACAAATGTGTTTCAGTCACTTTGCTGCCCTGGTTTATTTCTCTGGAAGTCTTAGGGAGACAAAGAAAAAGTATGCTTACTTTTTCCTCAGGCATTGCGTAGACGACAACAAATACGACGTTGTGTATTGGGGCTGGCAACTTTATCACGTAAATCAAATTGTTATTACCACAGCTTCAACAAATGAGCAGTTTAGCGTAGCTTCCTCAATGGAGGGTAAAGGTAAAGGATCCCGTTACACGCCCATTGAGGCATATTGGGAATATGGTAGGCCCATATTTTCTTGACCATCTGCACACTAGGGGTGATGAGGTCAGCATCACGCCGGCCGCCTTAACCTTCCCAGAAGTTGCTCTGGTACCCAATTGGGGCTGGGTCGACCCAGGAGCCGTTTGCGGCCTAAAAAAATTCCACATCATCTGGGGATCGAACCATAGACCACTGAGCTAGGAAGCGAGTGCACTAACCACTATGCTACCGCGGCTCAAGGGAGGGGGCGGGGGAAGTTAAATGATTCATAAAGAAAGAAAAGAAATAAAGAGAGAATAGAAGAGATGATGATGCATCCCTACATTTCTACAAGAATTGAAACCTTAACCAACACGATTTGGAACAGGGACGCAGCCCCTGAAATGACAAAACTAATGTATTTAGATACATGAGATGTGAATCTAGGGTCAAAATGCTGCTTGTTTAATTAGCAAGTAAATCATGTGTGTGCGTGTATGTATCAGTGTTCGTAGTAGGATGAAGGATTGGGTATCTCGGATGTCTTCTCCTTCTCTCCAAACGGCGAACAGTGCCTCAATTGGTTGTGTGTGGTGTTTGGGGCACAGTTGCGTCTCGGCTCCGATGACGCTCACTGGTGCAGCCACCTCACTGCAATATTGGTTGGACATGAGGTGTAGCATACATAGAGGCCTGAGTGGCAGGAAAGCAAACCTGTAAAAATTGCTTACTGAAATCGGATGTGTCGGGCTGAAAGGCACATATATCGCAGCCTAGCTGTGAACTACGACACAACGTACTTACCGCTCAAAACTAACGGTCAGCATTGTAAGAGAGAGAGATCTGGCTAAAATCGAACGCGAACAACAACAAACAACATTATCCTTTCCTACATCTCACATTAACACATTCCACTTCTCAACACCCAGAGGTTGAAACTGTATGCTATGTAATGAAAAGTCTACAAAAGGACAACCAGTGAATAACACAAATAACCTGCGAAAGAAAAGGGGGAGGGGGCAGAATGGATATGATGTGTAAGGGAAAGGACTGGAGTGGAGTAACACCAAAGCAATCAATGTCGAGTCTTCCCTTCAAGAAAATCGATGCTGATAGTGGAATGAAGAAGCTTATGTATTTAAGAACACTAACTTCTTACGCTTAGTTTTATTTATTTCTGTTTGAGGCCTTTTAGTTTCCATAAAATGAGTAAATAAATGTTTGATATATTATATCTTCTAATTTTACTCCTTATTCAGCATGGAACCACCAATGTTGTTGATCCCCTTACACGAAGTCTGCGCCCAAGCATGCGGTGATAATTTATGTAGCAATTTACTTGACATGATGAGGTTGCCAACGCCGTGTGCACACCTTATGTTGGTGGTCTTTTACCACTTGCCTGATAAGCAGTAGTCATCTTCTTTCTGTGTTTCGCCAGTGAGCTCGAGAAACTTCCCGGGGTCAGAAAAGTTGGTGAGGGCTCATCAATATACTGAAAATTGTAAAAGCTATTGGGTAGTGGGCCAACATGAATACAGTTCTCATGTCTTGCAAATGATTTGTCACAGGGATAATAATATTGGATGCACTTTTGCATTGTTTATGACTCGCCTTCTGCTTCCAGTAAGACCATACTAGACTGAATTTACACAACCATGCCGGGGAGAGTAATAATAGGCAATAACAAAAATAAAAGCAATAGAACAAGACAGTTCTGTGAACTAATGCCCCTAAAATTTAGAAGGAATAATACAACAATATACAGTATAGGAATGTCCAGTAAACTGATGGATCCACGATTATATACTCTCTTGGCAGCGAGTTTGTTGGTTTGTTTGTTTACTCCCCCCATATTTGAACACTACAGCTGTCAAAGTGGACAACGGACTATTCGGGTCTAGTGACTTCACCTTAGTAATTTTCAACCGGTTCTCAGCGTAAGGTATTGTGTGATGACACTTGGCTATTGATGTACACCAGTCAAATGAATACGTGAATGTCAGGAGTATCAACTTGAGACTCAATTAATTTCTGTTCAGATTTTCAGGCGCTTGAATATTCAGACTCGACTAGTCATTTCCCTCTGTGTTGTGACAAGAGATACTGAGAAAGCTATGATTCATACTTAGAGTCAAGTAACTTGTCTCTATTCTCCAAGTGTATTTACTAACTTATGTTGCTCATTCTCAACTTAGTTGTTTACAGCAACCGCTATGCACGTTCAGACCTCCATTACCACGTAATTATCAACTATTTATTCAAGATTGTGCCACCTTATCTTTTCATACTCCTCAAGGACGATGTCATCAAGGCATGTAAGGAGAGAACAAGAAAGTATTCAGTAGGGTACTGGAAGATGAGACAGGTCTGTATTTCAGAGCTGGCATTTGCTGATGATGTTGCCCTGATTGCTAAATCAGAGGCGCATCTCCAATCCAACCTGCAAGTCTAGAAGGAAGAGCTGGAGAAGAGATGGATGGTTATAAAAAGCTCTAAAAGAAAATCCATGGTGATATCACGAGAAGAAAGAAGACATCAGATTTAGCTGGGAGAACGGGTCCTGGAACAGGTCGACCACTTTAAATACCTCGGAGCTATTATAGACCGAAAGGGAGGCATCAAAGAAGAGTTGGCCACTCGAAAAGCAGCAGCTGGGAGACTTTTTCAGGCCATAAATCGAGGATTCCTCAGCAAGAGAGAGGTTGGTAAGAAAACGAAGATGGCTGTATACCGCTCCACCTATGTCCCAGTCTTGACATATGGATGCGAGTCATGGGCAATGACTACAACCCACAAAAACCAGATCCAAACTTCAGAAATGAGGTATCTGAGGAAGGTGGTTGAAGTAACAAGAAGAGACATGGTCCGCAACAAGACGATACGTCAAGGCCTAAAATCCCACCCCCTGCAGACCCAAGTAGAACAGTCCCAACTAAGATAGTTTGGTCATGTCTGCAGAATGGGAGAAGATCGGCTACCACGACAAGCATGGGAAACAAAGAGCCAGGGATCCAGATCCCCAGAACGACCCAGAGTCCGCTGGGAGGACAACATTAGACAATCTTTGAAGGACCGAGGACTAGAATGGAACCAGACCAGGAGGAAGACAGCCGATAGGATAGTCTGGCGCTCTCTCTTCCAAATCTCTACACCTCACGGTAGAAGGGGAACGACTAAGTAAGTAAGTATTCAAGATTGTGAAGGTCCTAGCTTATATTGCCGCAGGTGGTCAAGTGTTAGAGATTTCACTACACTAGGTCCAGCTTTATGAGGTTGAGCGAACTATTCCTTTCCTCGCAGCCTTTGTCTTTCCAACTTCAGGAGCAGAACCAGGTACCCATTTACAGCCGGGCAGACTGTAGCGTGACGGTACCAAGTTTCGAACCTGGAACTCGGTAACTTTGCCGGTATACGTAATTAATGTAACCACTGTGTCAATCGGACGCTCAATAAAAGTTGTAGATATCTGTAAAAAGGACAGAGCTGTATGTAAGACTTAACCGTTATGTATCTAACCACCTGTTACAACACCAGCAACCTGCAAGCCTATATATGAAAGCAAGTTACGTTAGCTATTACTATACTATCATCACAATAAAGAACTATTTACATCCCCAACAGCATAACAATCCAAGAACAACAATGGCCAGTTATGTGCAAGAATAATAATAAAACGGTACTAGGGGGTACTAGTCTGTGTAGCTCCCGTCAGTCTCTGAAGAGTAAAACAAAAAATTACTACTGCCCTATCAGGCAAGCCGTATAAGGAGTCTAATTTGAGGTTGTGCATGGGAAGTCATCATGTAAAACTAACTGGCACAGAAACCATCACTAAAAAAGCTCGTGAATGTTTTCTGCAGGCTTCCTGCAGGAACAGATGTAGTGGTGGTTCCATGCTCCGTAAGGAACACAACGGAAAATGATGATGAAGATGACCAAACTAGGGAATCAAGAAAAAGTGTCAGTCTCACAAAGGGTGCTTCGATCTTTGCAGAAGAAACTGTAGCCATAGCTAAAGAATTTGAAATGACGGAGGATAATACTTCTCATGAAGTAATTATCTTTACAGATTTGCTGTCATCCCCGTAAGTACTCGAACGCCGACATTGGCGATGCCGACGTGACATCAGAAAAGCGGTAAGCTAATCAATACATTTTTAATAAACAAAGGAATCAATGTGAGGCTAGCGTGGGTTCCAACCCACATAGGAATCGCAGGAAACTATCCAGGAATATAGGATACTAAATTGGACAGAGTAAAGAAAAAAAAATCATATAACTAGGATTACGAAGAAAAAAAGGATCACGATTTAGTGTAACTATATAATAATGGTGTGGAAAACCCTGAAGACATGCTCGTGCACTTCTAAAATTGTGAAAACGACAGTGCCAAATTAAAGAAAAACTGAAAGAGCATTATACAAAATGTTATGGCGCCTCCGATTAGGAAAGGGATATTTTACGGAAGAGGAATCTGTCACGTTGACGTGAATGAAATAAACCCTTCCTCATACACGATAACCGCCGTGGAGAACAAAGACGTGGCCTCAATTAATAGCTTTAAAATCAGAACATGGAGACCACAGCGGAAAAAACGTGCAGAGTACGTATACAGAGTGCCGATAAAATAAATCCCAAGTGAAGCCCTGTCATTGAGTATATGTTCCAGAAATATTCTTTCTGTCAGCAAGTGATTGGGGGTGGGGGGGAAGAAAGAATAAGTAGCCTGTCACCACCACCTAAGCTCACCACAACAATCATCATCACAGCAACAAAACACTACTTGGTAATCCTTATCATCCACAGACCTTTAGTGTCCGCTCTCGGCCATCTCTTAAAAAATTTTAAAAAACTGGGTTGCGGAATATCATCAATTATTCAGAACAATATTTGATATGTTTAATGGAGATGAAAGAGAACAAAAATTTCAGGAACCTACCTGAGGTAAGCAAAAAGCATATCCAATACCATAAACATGCATTAGACATTAAACCCAGACAAAATAAACACGTATAGGCATTAGCACAAAAGGATGAGAAGCCAAGTTTTAAAAAAAAAGATCAATAGTAAGATATTAGAACAAGTCTAAAGTTTCTCATATTTTTAGCACATAATAACAGTGGATGGCAGATGTATCACTGAAATCAAGGACATAGTAAGAATGGCTAAAACTACGTCCGAAAAAAATGAGACACAAACTAACATTCAAAAAATAATTGTCAAATGAAATCGGCAGTCTTCAAGCGTTACGCTATTCTTCACTACTGTATGCCGCAGGACCTCAAGACGCAGCAATAGAGACCGCAGTCAGCGACTCATAGCTTGACTGCCTGCGTCAGGACCAGCGAACCAGAGCTGGTCAAGACCGCACTCCACCTCCACGTGGTGGTCCTGGAAACAGTCTGCAGCTGTGCAGTCTGGCTGAGCGAGTGTGGATCGAAATTGGAAGGCAAACCCGGTCCTAAAAAATGCCGTGCAGAAGTCGGATGTGTCGACCGAAAGGTGCAGATATCACAGCTTAGGCGTAAACAGACACAACGCAACCACCGTCCTTTTCAGGACGAACGAAGAAGAAGAAGAAGTATGCCGCAGAAGCATGGACAATGAACAAGCGGTTAGAAGAAGAAGAAGAAGAAGAAGAAGAAGAAGAAGAAGAAGAAGAAGAAGAAGAAGAAGAAGAAGAAGAAGAAGAAGAAGAAGAAATCATTGATGCCCTTAAAATGTGGATATGTAGAAGAATGGACCGCCCGCATCTACTAAAGAGAGAAGAAAAATGCACAGAAGTCCTAGAAAAGCTAAGAATAGAAAGAGAATGAATGAATGTGATAAACAATAAACAGCCAAAATATGTTGGACATGTAAAGAGAAGTAACATCTTGTCGAAGAGTATAATAGAAGGAAATGTTAAAGGCAATCGAACAAGAGGATAACAGTGCTGTAAGTGAGAAGCTAACATTAAAAGATGGACAGGAAAGAGCCAATCTTCAAGACATGTCACAGAAGGAGATTCATTTTAGGCGACCTTCGATGATGAGATGGGAGCTGATCTGATCTGTTGGGGTCTGCAAAAACTAGAGATAAAGAGAGAGTCGTGGATGAGCAAAACACATTTCTCAGCAGGCTACCTACCAACTAGCATAACCAGACATTCTCCCGACTGAAGCCCGTAAGGGTTTACAATGTGACGGGAAAGTCAAAGTAACTGGGTCTTCGTAAGCAGAGTTCCATAAAACAATGCCAAACAAAAGAACCAGTAATGAGTCACACAAGAGCGAAAGTACTTAATGATGCTAGTGACAAGTTGGAGAAAAACGTAAGAACATTTTTTAACGTGTTTCACTAGGTAAACCCTTCAAATATCATCATCGTCATTTCCCTTTGCACTCCGGACGGAACCACCACCACTACAGTTGGTCCCCTTACAGGAAACCTGCACAAAGCAGTCACGTGCTCCTACAGCGGTGTTCCTGTGGCATTTTGTTTTGCATGATGATGAGGTTGCCATCCCCTTGCACACAGCAGGAATAAACTTACACTGGGACGTAAGACTTTGAATGTTTGTAACTTTTTAATTCGATCGACGAGTCCAGTGACACATACGTTGGTGGTGTGCCTTATAAATCGGCAAGTTGGCAAATACAGTTTGTTGCATGTGTGCAGCTGGATTGGTGGCTGTTTTACATGGCAAACAGATATTACATGCCAAACGGACATACAGAAAAAAATAGTTGCAAAGATTCAACATAAAAAAATACAAAATTGAACACCCTGGAACGGAAAAATTATACTCATCATCTCTTCCCCCCCTTTTTCGGCTGCCTACAGAGCATGGAACAAAAACTACAGCATGCATGGGCTCTCGCAGCACTGGTTTCAGTAGCAGTTTGTTTTAGACGATGAGGTTTCTAACCCTTTACATACAGAAATCAATATATATTAAATCCCAGCTTTTTCTGTCACTAACGCTAAGGGATGCAACTTTGGTTGAAAGTTAGACATTAATTGTATTGTTTCCCTTATATGCACTCTCCCGAAAATAGTAACACTCGACAAAGAAAAGTGCGCAAATGACAGTGTGCACAAAAATATTTATAGAACTGTGGTGATGCACAGTGGTTTTAAAAAAAAATACTTTTGAATAAGTAAAATTACCGTTAGGTATTGGTGCTTTTGAATTTAATTCCCGTCTTATGACGAGCTTTTACACTAGTACAAACATAAAGATAACTCAAGCGGAAAAAAAAAAAGAATCATCACCTTAGTTAGAAAAACTCCACCCACATGGGGTATGTGGTCGTGTCGAAGTCGAGGAAGCCCGGGGATGGGATGCAGGCCCCCCTTTAAAATCATCTTCATCATCATGGAGACTGATATAAATGAACTCCAAGCTCCTCTAAAGTTGACTATTTAGCGACCGTCCCAGGCTTTTCTCTTTTCTTTTAACTTGCTTCACTACACACATGTAAATCTGACAATATGCTGTAAATTATAGCCAATGACATGATACACGTTTGTTCAGAAGCTTATTATTGCTATAAATGTAACAGCATCACCTCAGAAGATACTATTATCAAACATAATGTTTTGGCGACTGAAGAACGAGTAGTCAATAAAATTAATTACAACTATTACGGCTTTCAGTATATGAAATGACAGACAACAGGACAGGGGGAAAAATCGATAACACATTATCTCCACTGTCTGGAAACATTAACGAACGCACGCAGAAACACAAAACTGAATCAGATGTAGTATCACATAAAGATCTTCCGAATACAGCAAACTGTATGAGCAAATGGTCATATCTTTCACTATCACTCACGCCGGCGGTAATGATTTCCAGCGAACATCGTCAGTATAAGTAAACTCCGGCGAATACCAGCTGTGGCTGTGAAACAATTATTGCAAACCTATCTTATTCGATATTATTGTGCTAGGCTTATCAAACTGTGTGAAAACAGGTAGACAGCTGCTTACACCAAATGTCTCATTTCACACTTCGCGATTTCCACTGTGCGTTCAGTAGTTCTTTATTTTGAATACTAAAATTCTAATGCATATATCGAAATTCAACAGCCAAATAACTAAAACACTCTATTTATTACTATTCTTGGATACAGCTTGTAAACAGATGTCGTTTAAAGTGAGCTATGGGCCTTTCCCCGCTCAACAAATTTCGCGTTTTTCATTAAAACAACGCAGGAATAAGGAGCACTGTCATGCTCTCAATACACAGTGGATAAGCTCGGAACCATCATATTTTTACTTAGGCCCTAATAGCTTAAGCCATGAGCGTGGCTAAAAATAGGAATGGTCAGTCCTGTGGAATCTTTACATTAGAATCCGTGATAAAATATTGCAAGCACATAAAAGATGTTTGTAGTTCGCGAGAATGATAAAACTGCATCCTGGTGCCGTGTTTGGACAAATGGCTTGGAATTATGCACTCATCCAAGTTCGGTCAAGTGGTCTGGTCCATAGTGCCGTCTCTTCACACGAAATGCCGCCACGCCAAGACCACGGGTAGATCAATAATGGTATCTCCTTCTTGCTAAGAAAATTGGCGTTTCGAGGTGGGGATGGCGAGGTCGCAGACAAGATCTACAGTTTTTGTGCCCTTGATTGATTTTTTGGTAATTCGATTAATATAGCATAAATGGGCGAACTGAAACATAAAGAAGGTTGGACACCGTCAGTAATCTGTAAGCGTTGTCACAAAACGTTGACGATTAATATCTGGACACCGTTTACAAAATAAAATGAATAAATAAACATAGCCTCCAAAACAGGCCATACAAAAAGTAATAATAAAAATAATAAAATTATGTCGATTTAGATCCCTTCCAGTAGTCCCTCGGTTACCAGAAGTATAAGTTTCACTACCCTGGTAAAATAACAGTATTAATTCTACATGTCTCCCATAATCTATAATTTCGTTTATAACAATTCAGTCCGGTTTTCTATCTTTTGATAGGACTTCAGTTACGAAGCACTGTTCACGCAAAAGTGACAAAGTAGAAATCAACAGATGCGGCAGTGAATGACAGTAAAAGCAAAAGGTACAAGCAATATTAGCAAGAAAACATGCGTAATGGTCATCTCAAACAAAATGAAATTCTCCGGAGTAGCGACATCAAAGTAAATAGAAATCTTTCGAATCATGCTCGTACATTTATTTACCTCGTCACGTTAATTACATTAGATGGATGAACATACGGGTCTGATATAATGAAAAGAAGAGCCGAATAAAACACAATAAACCATACAATGAAAAGTATTCAATGCTTCAAACTTTTCCTTGCTTTAAAAAAAAATGAAAAAGAAAGAAAGAAACAAATAAAAAGTTCTTCAATGTTATACAGAATAGATTATGTTATAATAGAAACAAAATATGGACAATCGATAAATAAATAAGAAAAACATTGGATATCTCAGAAATATTCTTTTCCAGAAGAATGTTATGGCTTAGTGACGGGACCAGAAAGATTTTAACAGTTAAAAAACAAAAACCAGCACAATTTTAACATTCACCCATAATGTTAATGGTCTTATAATCATATTGCAACAGAAATACGTTCACTATTAAATTTGCTTTTGGACAATAACAATAATACAAAAGTGTTGTGTGTAAGATTTACCTCTGAATCAGCACTAAGAATAGGGTTTTTAAAAATATGAACAAACTACACTTGTACGACAAAAAAAAAGGGAGGTGGGGGGGGGGGGGGGGGGGGGGGGGGGGGAAGAGGGGAGAATGGAGCAGTAAAACGTTTCTAAGGCAAGAGCATTATATGAACTCGCAACAGCGAAGAATTTAGTCACATTAAGAAAATGCGTAAGTTACGTGAATTATTAATTTCCAGGCTAGGATAATTTTTGGCAACAACAACAAAAAATCTTCAAACAGTTCCACTCCCGACTCTTCGTCTTGCAAAAACAGCAACAACTGATCCTGAAGCTCTGCAACATGATAAGCTCGGCATCTGATACAGTTTTTCCGATAGTTTCTCAAAGTAACCATTAAGGTCTTTGACATTTGGACATGCGCCCTAATAAAACAGATGGATCTTGCGTCTACGCTGAAGCCTGGTTAAAACTTTTTCAATAATTTTTTAAAAACTAAAAAATCACTGAAGACCCTAAAAATGTCACACCCCGTTGTGGTTGTTTTTAGGTATCGACATAAAAAAAAATATTCAATTGTATCTTGGTTGTCCTCGAATCAAACGTAATAGATTAACTGATATTTCTTACTACAATCGGTGTTTTAGTCTAGCTGTAGAGGCAAAAAAATGATTTTCTCTAACTTGTTATTTACACTTCCATCAGATACTATACTGTTCAAAAAAAGAAACGCATAGCTACTGAAGGCACACACATAGCCATTATTTTGACATTCAATAACTTTTTTTAAAATTTAATGAGTTAATTGTTCAAATTGCACACAAGAATACCTTAGGGTTCAACCAATCAGTTGACAGTTGTTTTGCATCTGGGTCACGAGAGTTTTTTGGCGTACGGGCTTTCCCGTTAGAATGGTGTGTGGCCTCCTCTTGCATCGATCAGCGACTGGCATCTCCTGGGCATGGATGCGATCAGACATCTGATGTGGGCCTGTGGGATGGCTGCCCACTCTTCCTGGAGTGCCTGGAACAGATCACGACGATTGGCTGGAGCAACGTCTCGGCGACAAACACGACTATGCAGCTCATCCCACATGTGCTCAATCGGACTCATGTCTGGAGACAGGGATGGCCAGGGAAGGGTGAGAATGTTGTTGGCAGTCAGGAACTGCGTGGTCAACCGTGCACAATGGGGTCTGGCGTTGTCCTGTTGAAACACAGACCTTTGGGCAGCCAAAAGTGGAAGGACATGGGGTCGAAGAATTTCACTGACGTATCGTTGCGCATTCAAGCCTCCTTCAATGTGCACCAATTGACTCCTTCCGTTGTAACTGATCATTCCCCACATCATTGCACCTCCACCACCGTGCGGCGGAGCTTCATCAACGCAATTTTGGGCAAAAAGTTCATTTCGCCTACGGTAGACCCTACGCCGTCTATCATGACGCTGCAACAAAAAGAAAGATTCGTCACTAAACCAGACACGTCTCCATTGATTGTCAGCTGCCCAGGGACCGATGCTGGTTGGCCCAAAGAAGTCGATTTTGGCAATGGCGGCGCGTACGGACAGGTCCTCGGTGAGGTCGTTGTGCCCTAAGTCCAGCGTCATGCAGTCTATTCCGGACAGTTTGATCAGACACATGACGTATTGCAGGCAATGACTGGGCAGTTGAGGAAGCTGTTGTAAACCTGTCTCTGAGGTGACGAAGCCGAATAAAGCGATCCTCCGCTGCTGTTGTCACTCTGGGTCGTCCACTGCGATGCCGGTCTTCAACTGAGCCAGTGGCTTGGAACCGGTGCCAAAGTCGACTGATGGTACTTTGATGCACGTTTAGATGCCTGGCAACCTGACTTTGACTTTCGCCTGCATGCAGTCGGCCAATAGCAAAGTTCCTTAAATTTATCGATAGAGACGCCTTAAATGTCTGCTTGAAAATGAACTGAATTTTTTTTTGTGTAGCGTTATCCTTTTATAGGGTTTCAGTTGCGTAGTCAGTGAATAGTGTTCACCCCAAATTTTGTTGCTTTCACGTGCGCGCAACATGAGCTGTGGTCAAAAATTGCGTCATAAACACTATTGACCACTGCGTTGTAACGATTACAAAAACGAACGCTTTTTGTTACTTGAGATGATTTCTGTCGTGAATCCAAAAGTAGTTCAAAATAATCCCTTGATTTTGAAGCGACATTTAAGTAGCATTTTTGTTTATTTGACACCGCTGACCAATCTGCCTTGGAACACTTCCGCAATCAAGCACGCAGGATTTGGGTTACTTCCGTCTGCGCACCAGATCAAACCATATACCAAACAATAATTACTATATTTTCGAAGCACTTCGCGGTTTTTTTTTTTTTTCTTTCACAGTTTAGCTTTTGATAGTAAAACCAGGGATGGAAAATGTCTTTACATTAGCAACGTCCGGTTCACTGTTACCTGAACTCGATTCATCAACGGAGGCTTTTTTTTTTCTTATTTAACTCATGGAAGTGCTGGTTTTCCCGTGTTTGACCCAAGGAATTTTCTGTTGCTTGAGTTTTCATATGGTATTAAGATTTAGGGGTAAATTATTTCCAAGCTTTTTTTTTTTTCCAAAGTTTGTGACGTTATGCACTGTTGTAAAGAAACGAATGTAAATATATTTTTTTTAAAAACTGGGACACAATGAAAGACAAACTTAGTTCAAATATACCGGCCCCAAATACTGGTACACCGTTACGAGAACGTGGGGAAACTGGTATTTTCGTCCTTTAAGAGTTAAATATAAATATAAATTAAAAAAGAATATGGTATGGAATCAGTTTTACAAATTGGAAACACTGGAGTACACTGGAAACACTGGAGTACACTGGAAACACTGGAAACACGGGTATACACTGGAAACAGGGTGTACACTGGAAACACGGGTGTACACTGGAAACACGGGTGTACACTGGAAACACGGGACGTTCTTGGTTCACCCTTAAATTGAAAAATGGCCATTCTTTATTGAAAAATAACTAGCTTATAACTAGAAATATAATTTCAACGTCCATGTCGTGAAACGAGTGTAAGCCACTACTTGGTTAATCACTATGTCGAAATACAGATTTGCTTCAACCAATCAACGATCACCGTTCACCAGTCTCTGAGACAGAATAAATTATACTGTTCACGCAGTTCACGCAAGATGGCGGCGAAAAACTGAATAAAATTAGGCGGTATGAGCAAAAGACGAAACCGGAGGAAACCAATCAACTTGCTCCGCCAGGAACCAACCGAAAGCTTTCCTTAAGTATTTACCTGCCTATATAATCGGGCGGATTTTATGCTAACCACGCAACCCCGAACTTGACGCCAGAGATACTGACTGAAGAGGAAGAAGCTGTCACCTTGATTTGTTGCTTACCTGAGGGCATCGACCTGCAACCTACTTCACTAGTCGAGTCAAACTGGCCTTTTTTTTTTAAATCTTGGAGGGTAAATATAAATTTACGATAACCTTTAGGAAAAGAGGCTTACAGCAGACCTGTATATATTTAATATATTTTGGTTCACTGATTGTATCTTGGGGAAATTTAGTATAATGATTGTATTTCCTATTATGATTGAATAGACGAAGACTAATAGGACTCATACTTCAATCTATTGTCAGTCTATAACTTCAGTCTATTGTCTCTGATAACTCCAAACTGCAATATAACCAAAACAGTCCTTGTTAGGACTCAATCTATTGTCAGTCTATAACTTCAGTCTATTGTCTCTGATAACTCCAAACTGCAATATAACCAAAAACCAAAAACAGTCCTTGTTAGGACTCAATCTATTGTCTATTGTCTCATAACTAAACTCCAAAACAGTCTATCAATGTCTCATCTAACTCCAATCTATTGTCTCCTATAACTCCCACCTGATATATATAACCAAACAGTCCTCGTCGCATATATTCCTATCATAAGAACATAACGTTATTGTTAGGATATATGTTACCAGCTTGTATAGCACTCGTCAGAGGGGGCCTGGGATTATAGGGGGAAGGACATTGTTGTATCACACCTAGGTGTACATATTATTGGATTTATTCATGTATTGATTTATATTATGGGATGTATTAATGTATTAAATGTATTCATGTATTGAATCTATATTATTGAATGTATCCATGCATTAGTTTATCAGAAAGAATGTTTTGCAAGTAGACACCTGTCTTGTCTCGCTATTGCTAAATCATACTGAGCCATGTTGTCATTCATCCCACATGCAGACACTGAGACACGCTCATATCATATACAATAGAAATAGGTGGGCTTGAGGACAGAAATTAGCCCCTATTTTTCCTTGTTACAGGTTTCATTTGTGTCCTAAAAACCTGAGGTCGTATGTTCGAGTCAATCCCGCTGCCTGGAACTTCGCAGGAGCATAGAGATTGTACAGAAGCTACATCTTTAGTCCCCCTCAGTCTTGGGTGGGCTAAAGTAACGAGCCTCAGCAGGAGTTGTGTGAACCAAACTAAGGAGAACAGAACGTTTTAAGAGATGAGTACACATTAGTACCATTTCTGTCAGCATTGTGAGCATAGAAACTGTCAGTGATGAGAAAGTGAAATTAGCATAGCAAGAGACAAAAATAACAACATAGCTGATAAGTGTTATATCCTTAATATCCTTAATTAACAGCACAGCTGATATAATTTTTTTTGTTCCTATAATTGGGAAACTTGTTGTAAAATATTTATATATATATATAAAAAAATATTTTATAAATCACATGTAAACTTACAATTCCATTACATTCCATTTTTCAACATTCACCCTTCAGCACAAGAGTAGATAGTGTATATACTAAATAAATAAGAAGGAAATTGTATTTGAACGACTTGTCAATTTTATCAGTGTTAAGTAAAATCTGTTTCCTTGGTTTTTTAATATCACAGTTAGTTACACAGCGGAGGTGGCGCTTTATGTCGGTCTCCTCTCTACTATTGTTTCGAGATCAGAACATTCACAGCCGTAACTAATTTGTGATACCAGTAGTCCTCTCAGACACTGGGACTTCACCATTTTCTGCAGAAATTCTATTTCTGTAATTGTCAGTACTATACTGATCCAAGAGCCAAATAAAACCTCTCGCCACACTGGGGGCTCGTTCCTGGGATATTTCTCTATATCTTGAGCCATACTTAGTCTATTCATCTATCTACATTCTATCTTGTGCCACCCATAGATAACATAAGAAAAAAAATTTTGAAAAAAAAAAAAAAAATTAAAAAAAAAAAATAATTCTATAATAGGATTTTTTTTATTGTTTTCTTAGGAGGAGTACCATTTAGTACTCAGTAAATAGTTGATGCTCACAAAGTTGCACGGAAATTTTTTGTTCATTTAAATTAATTAAGTTTAATTACAATAAATTGGTTATAGTAAATATACATACCCTATCTAAGTAACGCCATGGCTGATCTAGTGAAGTTCAGAACTGCGATCATGCAGATGGGTAAGGAATTAAATTTGACAGGTGATGCTCTCACTCAGTATGTCACAACAGAAGTGGACAAACACATGGATAGGGAAGAAAGAAAGTTGCAATTAGAGACTGAAGCAAAGAAATTAGAGGCTGATAGAGAAGCAAAGAAATTTGAGGCTGAAGAAAGGAGGTTGCAAGCTGAAAGAGAAGTCAAAAGACTGGAAGCTGAAAGAGAAGTCAAAAGACTGGAAGCTGAGAGAGAAGACAAAAGACTGGAAGCTGAGAGAGAAGACAAAAGACTGGAAGCTGAAAGAGAAACTAAAAGGTTAGAAGCTGAGGAAAGGAAATTACAAGCAGAGAGAGACCATCAGTTGAGATTAAAAGAGCTTGAAATTCAGGCAAATACTGGCAATAATGGTGGTAGCTCACCTCACTCTGAGAGTAGCTCCAGCCAGAGCACCTCAAGTGGGGCCATGAATTTTCATCTGGACCCATTTGTTGAGAAAGAAGACGCCATTGAGTCGTACCTGGATAGATACGAAAGACTAGCCACTACCTATGGCTTAGTGAAAGAAAAATGGAGCCTTAAACTATCTCAGGGATTGAGAGGTGTGGCCTACGATGTGTATTTGAAGCTCTCAAGAGATGACCAGGAAGATTATGAAATCCTGAAGCAGGCACTGCTTGTGAGATATGAAAAAAACTCAGAATCATATAGAAAGAAATTCCGAACAGCTAAACTTCTTCCAGGAGAAAACTATCACCAATTCTCTGCTAGACTGGAAACCTATTTGGAAAAATGGAGTAGTTTAGGAAAGTGTCAGGATCTGAAAGAAATGATAATGATGGAGCAAGTGAAAGAGTCCATGCCTCAAGAAATGAGGAAGTTTATCATGGAACAAGGAGCAGATAGATTGGAAGATATTGTAACTGTTGCTGAGAGATATCAAGCAGCTCAGGCAGAATTATTAGGAAATAGAAGAAGCAGGGTGAAAACTTCAAATCATCACAAAACTATACCAAATATGAACAAAAAGACTATACCACAAGGAATAAACAAAGATTTGACCAAAAGGACAAAAACCCTCTAAGATCGGATAAGACACCTTACCGGAAGGAAGGAAAGTGGTGTAAAACTTGTCTAATGAGTAACCACAATACTGCAGACTGCAGAAGGAACAACCCTCCTTATTACGCTGCGTGTCTCACAACAGGGAACAAGGGAAGGAAGGAACTGGCAGGTAGTCAGAATGACCTCCATCATCCCCCTGTCTGTGAGGAAGTGACATGTAATGGCACTAAAATTCAGTGCTTATATGATTCAGGTTTGGAATTCGACTCAGTCGTGAGTGCAACCCTAGTGCACCCTGACCAACTTACCACAGAAACAGTGGACATACAAGGGGCAATGCAGGGAACCGGCACCATGACACTTCCCATAGCAAGGATCAACGTGAGAACTCGCTATGTGGAAGGAGTGATAAGAGCAGCAGTGAGTGATGATCCTATATACCCGCTGGTAATAGGATGTAAATATGTCTTTTTGGGTGACCCAATAAAATATGTTGTCATGGCAGCAAACCATACCAGGTCGAGCACCAAAAAGGAGGATGGAGATCCAATAAACATTCATCGTACAAAGATGAAAAAGGCTCAAACAGCAGATAGCACATTGAAGCCTTGTTTTGGCAAATTGCCAAAGGCCCATAACCCTCCAGAGAAAGGAGACTACTATATGGAAAATGGCCTACTCTACAGACAAGCTGGAAAAGGACCTAAAAGGCATGGACAGCTGGTAGTGCCAAAATTCTATAGGGAGGAAATTATGGAGCAAGAGCATGCTACATCAGGCAGTGGCCACAGAGGAAAAGGGGCCACTGGTCAAAATATAGCATTGCGATATTACTGGCCAGGAATAATTGAAGACATAAGTCGGTATATGAAATCCTGTTCAGAATGTAACCAGGTAACCTCATTCAGAAGCGTAGACCAGTTACATGACCTAGGGAAGCATTGTTGCGGACGTAGGCCCACAAAGAAGATACACAAGAGAAAACAACAGGTAGAAGCAGTGATAACGAGAAAACGAAATCACAACAAGTCTACTGTTACACCAGTAACCATGGCAACTCTCCGTATTGTACAGAGAGGGGACGAGAGACATCCCACCCCGACTAGATATTTGTCGGAACACCATGGCCTGGATCATTTGGAAAATTTGGTTAGTCAGCAACCAGTATTTAAAAAGCTGCAGAAACAAACCCGAACCAATCGAGGTAGGAACCAGGGCTGTACCAAACAGTTGAGGGAGACAGGCCCCACTTCGGTATACTGCCCCTTACAATAGAAATAGGTGTGGGTCCGGCAACGTTGTTGTATTGCCGTCCCCATACACAGTCCACTGGAAGCATTGCTGCGGACATGGACTGAACAATAGCAAGCACAAGCACTCAAGGATGAGATTGACTATCTCTTAAAAGAGAAAATTATTTCAAAGTCTGAATCTCCCTACAGCTCAAGTGTGGTGCTATTAAGGAAGCCTAGTGGTGAACACAGGTTATGTATTTACTACAAGAAGCTTAATGCTATCACAGAATCTCAGGTGGACCCATTACCTGACACCAACCAGCTATTCTCTACACTGAGTAAGGCTAGGTATTTATCGAAGGTAGATCTAAGCAAGGGATACTACCAAATACCAGTGAAACCAGAAGTTAGGAAAATGCTGGCATTTAGTACATCAGACGGACACTACGAGTTTAATGTACTACCATTTGGGCTGAAAAATGCTCCCAGTATCTTTTCAAGAATGATGAGGAAATTATTGGAACCTCTACAAAATCCCCATATCACTAACTTTATGGATGACATTCTTGTTGCTACAAACACATTTGAAGAGCATATAGTAGCGCTCTCCATGTTGTTTGACAGACTGAGAGCCACTGGATTGACTGCACGTCCAACCAAGTGCTATATCGGTTGTAAGGAGTTGGAATTTTTAGGTCACACTATTTCTCAGGTCATATGTCTCCTGACCCAAAGAATATAGAGAAGTTAAAGAAGGCACCCAGACCTCAAACGAAGAAAGATGTGAGATCATTCGTGTCTTTATGTGGGTTCTATCAGAAGTATATACCCCACTTTAACTCTCTGTGTGCACCATCAACCAACTTAACGAAGAAAGGACAGCCTGACAAAATCCAATGGAATGCTGATTGTGAAAAAGCTTACACAGAGCTAAAAGCAAAACTCACCAGCAAACCTATCCTTACGCTACCCGATATCACACATGAATTTGTATTAAGGACGGACGCTAGCAGTATAGGTATTGGTGCAACTCTCTTGCATAAATCAAAAGCCCAGCCGGAGGAACTTTTACCAGTCGCCTACGCCAGTAGGAAGCTGAATGCAGCTGAGTTGAATTACTCGACCATAGAGAAAGAATGTTTAGCTCTAATTGGGTCCATCAACAAATTTTCACCTTATCTGTATGGGACACACTTCATTGTCCAAAGCGATCACCAACCTTTAACATTCTTGGCTGCATCTAAAAAGCTAAATTCGAGATTGTTAAGGTGGAGTCTGCTTCTGGCGCCTTATTCCTTTACCGTGAATTACATTCCGGGAAGAGACAATGTAGGAGCTGATTTTTTAAGTCGACACCCTAGTACTCTGGAAGGACAGACGCAAAAGGATTAACCACAGCAGGGGTTTACACGTCAGCTATGACAAGTCACAGCTAGGAAAGGAGGGGGCTATGTCGTGAAACGAGTGTAAGCCACTACTTGGTTAATCACTATGTCAAAATACAGATTTGCTTCAACCAATCAACGATCACCGTTCACCAGTCTCTGAGACAGAATAAATTATACTGTTCACGCAGTTCACGCAAGATGGCGGCGAAAAACTGAATAAAATTAGGCGGTATGAGCAAAAGACGAAACCGGAGGAAACCAATCAACTTGCTCCGCCAGGAACCAACCGAAAGCTTTCCTTAAGTATTTACCTGCCTATATAATCGGGCGGATTTTATGCTAACCACGCAACCCCGAACTTGACGCCAGAGATACTGACTGAAGAGGAAGAAGCTGTCACCTTGATTTGTTGCTTACCTGAGGGCATCGACCTGCAACCTACTTCACTAGTCGAGTCAAACTGGCCTTTTTTTTTAAATCTTGGAGGGTAAATATAAATTTACGATAACCTTTAGGAAAAGAGGCTTACAGCAGACCTGTATATATTTAATATATTTTGGTTCACTGATTGTATCTTGGGGAAATTTAGTATAATGATTGTATTTCCTATTATGATTGAATAGACGAAGACTAATAGGACTCATACTTCAATCTATTGTCAGTCTATAACTTCAGTCTATTGTCTCTGATAACTCCAAACTGCAATATAACCAAAACAGTCCTTGTTAGGACTCAATCTATTGTCAGTCTATAACTTCAGTCTATTGTCTCTGATAACTCCAAACTGCAATATAACCAAAACAGTCCTTGTTAGGACTCAATCTATTGTCTCATCTAACTCCAATCTATTGTCTCCTATAACTCCCACCTGATATATATAACCAAACAGTCCTCGTCGCATATATTCCTATCATAAGAACATAACGTTATTGTTAGGATATATGTTACCAGCTTGTATAGCACTCGTCAGAGGGGGCCTGGGATTATAGGGGGAAGGACATTGTTGTATCACACCTAGGTGTACATATTATTGGATTTATTCATGTATTGATTTATATTATGGGATGTATTAATGTATTAAATGTATTCATGTATTGAATCTATATTATTGAATGTATCCATGCATTAGTTTATCAGAAAGAATGTTTTGCAAGTAGACACCTGTCTTGTCTCGCTATTGCTAAATCATACTGAGCCATGTTGTCATTCATCCCACATGCAGACACTGAGACACGCTCATATCATATACAATAGAAATAGGTGGGCTTGAGGACAGAAATTAGCCCCTATTTTTCCTTGTTACAGGTTTCATTTGTGTCCTAAAAACCTGAGGTCGTATGTTCGAGTCAATCCCGCTGCCTGGAACTTCGCAGGAGCATAGAGATTGTACAGAAGCTACATCTTTAGTCCCCCTCAGTCTTGGGTGGGCTAAAGTAACGAGCCTCAGCAGGAGTTGTGTGAACCAAACTAAGGAGAACAGAACGTTTTAAGAGATGAGTACACATTAGTACCATTTCTGTCAGCATTGTGAGCATAGAAACTGTCAGTGATGAGAAAGTGAAATTAGCATAGCAAGAGACAAAAATTAACAACATAGCTGATAAGTGTTATATCCTTAATTAACAGCACAGCTGATATAATTTTTGTTCCTATAATTGGAAAACTTGTTGTAAAATATTTATATATATATAAAATAAATATTTGTAAATCACATGTAAACTTACAATTCCATTACATTCCATTTTTCAACATTCACCCTTCAGCACAAGAGTAGATAGTGTATATACTAAATAAATAAGAAGGAAATTGTATTTGAACGACTTGTCAATTTTATCAGTGTTAAGTAAAATCTGTTTCCTTGGTTTTTTAATATCACAGTTAGTTACACAGCGGAGGTGGCGCTTTATGTCGGTCTCCTCTCTACTATTGTTTCGAGATCAGAACATTCACAGCCGTAACTAATTTGTGATACCAGTAGTCCTCTCAGACACTGGGACTTCACCATTTTCTGCAGAAATTCTATTTCTGTAATTGTCAGTACTATACTGATCCAAGAGCCAAATAAAACCTCTCGCCACAGTTTACAGAAATGTTAAACTTAGTCCGTTATTTACACACGAAAACAGTGTGCACGAACACGCCGTAATTTCCCTGCGTGGAACATTTTAAGTTTCACAAATATATGAAATGAACTCGCTGGCTTCCTAGAACTCGCAACACAATGTCTAGCTTACATCATATCACATATTACGAAAGTATTTTACTTACACCCTTTCTATATTCTGAAAATACACATGGAGAAGACAAAGATTATAAATGCAAGAAATGATAACAAGGTTGAACTTGAAGAAACACCCAAAAAAGATGTAGAATCGTACGCTTATCTTAGTAATATAGACAAAGTTGGAGGGACAGACACTGATATCAAAATAAGAATACACAAAGCAAGAGGAGCTTTCATTGCATTGGGAAACAATGGAGAACAAGAGAAATCAACACGAAAATAAGAATCTTCAACTCAAATGTCAAATCAGTCCTATTGTATGGCTCTGAGACATGGAGAGCAACGAAAACAACCACCAAAAAGCTAAAGACTTTTATAAACGGGTGCTTGCGTAGAATAGAAGGACTGAAATGGTATGACAAAGTCACAAATGTGGAATTGATAACAAGAACCAGACAAGTGCCAGTGGAACAAGAGTTGAGATGAAGACGCTGGTGATAGATAGGACACCTATTGAGGAAACCTGTTAATAGCATTACAAGGCAGTCCTTGTTCTGGAATCCACAGGGAAAGAGAGGCAGATGTAGACCAAAAAACACACGGAGAAGAAAACTGGATACAGAGGTGAAAATTATGAGGAAAACGTGGAAAGAACTTGAGCGGATGGCACAGGATAGGAAGACTTGGCATGTGTTTGTTGAAGGACTATGCTTAAAGGGTATTGACTGATTTCTATATTTCTAGTCTTGGTTTCCTGTTTGTGATGCTGGCCAAACGTTTCTCATGTTTCAGATGTTTTGTTCATTTGTAAAACCTACTTTAGTATCATTATTTTTTCCATTAAGTTTTACAGAAAGTATCTCTTCATTATTTATAAATAAACAAGCCAGAATTATGTTAAACTGTTTATTCTCTACAAGCACTGACGCATCAAATACTGTAAAACTTCTTAATCTGGTCAAAAAACAGCTTTAAAAAAAAATTTACCGCTCTGACTTTAAACATTAAACAAAAGTAAAGGTACTCTCAGAGCAAGTACTGCCGTAGGGGAGTGAAGTGTTAGAGATTTCACCATACTAGGCCCAGCATCGAAAGGTGAGGTGACCAGTTCCCTCCCTCGCTGCCTTTTGCTTCCCTAACTCAAAGTCAGGAACCCGTTTACAGCTGGGTAAACTGGAGCGTTTTGGTACCGTGATTCGAAGACGGTACCTTTGCCGCGAGAGACCAGCGCGCTAACCACTCTGCCAATCGGAGGCTTGGCATATAATAAAATAGTCTTAAAACAGACTGCACTCTTTACAGAATCCTATATTTAGTATACCTAAAAGGACAAATAAAATATATAATGTAGCAGTTGCTCTTGAAGGTTAAGTGATTAATCCAAGTGGTTAAAATGTTATAGAGAGCTATTCGCTTATACCGTTTTTGTATTGACAGAAAAGTATAGAAAATAATAAATTAGAACCAATTAAATAGTGAACAGTCTATTTGAGACACCCTATATATCCTGGGATATTGATAGTAAGAAGAAGAGATGGCACTGCATATCCGTCTTCCAGGAAGAACAATAATATACAAAGTTGAAACGAGGTGGAGTAAACTAAGTAGAACACACACAAAAAGTGGGGGGGGGGGGGGGGGGCGCCTTGCTCTGACACTGAATAATCTGTCAATTACTGGCAGGCTGTTCAGTCGTGTTCCATGAACAACTGTAATACGATGCAGAACAGTCTTAACACATTTCAAAGTACAGCAGAAAAACGCAGCAATATACGGCGAGGACAGGATGGGTATATGTGGGTTGGCCTCGTTAAACACAGGCAGAATAAGGAACAGACGACTTATCTGCCGTCGACAATGCCAAGATATAATATTCCTTCTTTCCGTTCTAAGAGAGGAAACATAATTATTATGGGAAATGACGTCAAGTAAGAATGAAGCGATATCAACAACCTTTCGTCACCCTAGTACCGCTTTATTCCATCTCTACTTCAGCTTGAGCTGAGAAAAACGCGTTCACAGAGTTTTTGAGTTACTAGTTGAGCAGAAGGATATATCACGTTAAAATGAAATTGTGTATGATGATCCAAACAGTTAACTGCTAGATATTGTGTAGGATGATATATTCAACTGTTTTATGTCGATGTATGACCTCAGGTCAATTTTGGCCAAAAGTGGAGACAGAATGAAACAGTACCCAGGTGACGCTGATTCTTATGCGTTAGCTTTAATATCCCTGTGAAGAACTTCTTTTATTTGTTAAGGACTATCTTCATTGCACACGGACAACTGCATCAGTTATCCGATCTCCTGCCTTAGATCACACAAGGAGGATCTCAGCACAGTGCACTAATTCTGTAGCACCGGTGAGAATCTCAATGTGTGTATGTAGGAATGACACATTCTATAAATATTTTTGTGGTGGCTAGGTTTCTAATTTTTTTAAATTTTGCCAGGGCCGCGGCCATATGATCTACTCTTTACGATTTCCAACTACAGTGGGATTTTTAACGTGCGCAACTTGCCCACGGGACCTCCTTTTTTTCACCTTTATCCGAGAAGGCTAAGCATCCGATCTCACTATCCGAGACCAATTAGCCTAGGCTTCCCGTCCTACGCTGAATATTGAAGTTCTTTCACTGCCTTCTGTAACCTTTCATGTCTGTCTTTGAGTTATATCCTCTACGTACTTTTAGGTCTCTTTCTTTTATCCATGAGGATTCCAGAACAATGACTGCCTTGACCATCAATAACATTTCCACGTCTTTTCTTCCAATACATTTGTTTTGATTCTTTCAACCAGTGTCCCAACGGTGATCATATAATACAATTTTAATCATGCTATGCTGTGTAAGCACCATTTATTTAAAAAGTCTATAACTTTGTTGTAGTTTTTGCTGTTCCGTCTATTTCTGTAGGATCGACCTGGCATCTGAATTGAAAATTATATTAGTGCTTGTCATAAAATTAACAAGTGATACAACGTAAAAATATCTCCAAAGGATAAAATATAGGGATAAAAAGAATGCGTAAGTTACTAGAAGGCATGATCGCCCACGCCGCGGGTCACTACCCTCCATAAAAATTGACTTGCTAGACGGGAAATCAAAACGGTTACCATTTGAACGGGATGAGAACGGCGGATCAAAAGGAAAAAATATGACTGAAAAATTGCGTGAGACTAGCAAGGCTAAGGAGACGCAATTTGGGGGGGGGGGGGGGGAAGGGGGGAAAATCACGTTCCCCCAAGTTGACATAAAGTAAGGAAATCGACAGAAGGGACCTTGGATATGATACGCCACAGTCATTTATTGGACGCTTTTGCGATACCAAGCCTTTTATTTGAATTCAGCGGCAAATGCAGATGCTTGAAATATTACAAAATTTAAAAAGTAACTTTTTCTTAATATTAATGTTAGGAATATAAAAATTAGCTGGCCGGATGGCCCATTCTGAGCAGTGAAATAATATGCTTTTATTTATACAGACGGATAGCTAATAATGAAGATAATGACAAAAGACTGTGTTGTTCACATCAGCGAAAGACTGCATTGAATCAAACATGTCACTAATTTGCACAAAAACCGCGACCTTGAGATGCAAGTGTTCAAATCTAGTTAGAATGAAAGAGAAGGGACATTGGTGGGAGCTGTGGCTAAAAATAACTTTTCAGGCAAATTTGTAGAGGGGATGGATAGGTTGGTTCAAAAACCAAGTACGTTTTTGTGAAAACGCAAGTAGAGACGGACGGACTAACAGATAAAAATCCATACTTGACTGAAGCATGACTGAAATGACTTTAGTGTAGGAAATTTGAATTTTAAAAAAACCAAGGCATTGATTGGCCACAGACAATCATATTATCCGCGCTCAGACGAGCTTTTTTGCCATTCCTCAATAGTTGTCCAGTGATAGACACAGTAAATTTTAAGTGTGGTGATTTCAAATGAAGTAAATAGAAATAAGTTCAGGGACGCCATACTATAGCCAGCAGCTCAGCTGAGTTTTGCTAGCATTTCTGTGTTCTTTATTCATAATCTGAGCTGTGAGTTTTTTATGTTGACACCAAACGGTGGTGTCAAATGCTGGGTAGATAATTGACAGTGAGGACCCGTGCAGTGTCGCATCTCGGCAGAACAGCCTTGTATTGCCCCCCAAGCCCGGAGAGGTGGGGCCACCCGATATATTGCCCCAAGCACGGAGAGGTGGGGCCACCAGATTCCAGCACCAGAACTACTCTTTCAAAGTTACGTAAGCAGGCTGGTCTGCTGGATTTACACCAACTTCATAGACATAGCACCCAAAGTGAATTACTACTAAAACATCCCATTTTCTTCCATCATTAATGGACAATGGTTGGTAGGCTTAGACAGGGAGGGATGAAGCCACCCCAACAGCACATCTATTCATCGTTCTCCCAGGGAAAATAAAAATATGAACGGTAGAAATAATACCTACTCGTGAAAATTATATACGTACACACCTTTTATTTATCATGTCATTTACTCATGCCATTCACTCATAAATTCTAAAATCTTTCATATGTTCTGGCCAAAATAAAACCTTGGTTCAGAACAAATAAATTTAAAAAAAGATTTACTTTCTAAAATTTCACCAGCTGAATTTAGTTCATTGTGTTCTAAATTTTATTGATAATATTATATTATTTAATATCTGTGTGTGTGTGTTTGTATATGTCAATACAACACATTACATTCAGTACCCTAGATTGCAACGTAGCCACATTCATTAGAAAAAAAGATAGGTGTGAGGTCGTAGTGGTAGCAAGAAAGGCCTTCTGAAAATTCACAGCTATATTTTATCTCAGGAGCCTTCACAGCTGACCTCATACATCACACTTAGTAATATCACCATCATACAATACCATCAAAACCACTACAGTGCTGTACCCTATTCCCTTTGGTTTCCCTACATTTCTAAATGCAGCCCTTCTCGCCGCCTGTATCCTCTCCTTATTTTGATGCCACAGTCCATTCCTCCAGCTGTACAAATGTACTGCTGTCAAGATATACAGTAATGTGACTTCCCCATGTACAATCCGGCGAACGTTTGCCGCAACCCCCCCAATCGTTGTCGTTCAAAGTGGAATTTCATAACCAGCTGTTGTGACCTTGATCTCATCCAGCATTTTCGTTTTGTTTTCAGTGCAATTTCTCTTAAGGGTTAAAAGGGCAGGGTCATAAGAAAAATCCATTATATATATATATATATATATATATATATATATATATATATATATATATATATATATATATATATATATATATATATATATATATATATATATATATATTAGGACCAATATATATGAGGATATATATCTGAGTGCAGATAGAATTCCCTGTTCATTTTTTCAACAAGGTAATTATAATAGGCGGAAGGGAACAAACAATACGGAACTAAGAGTCGTTAGGATAAAATACATGCACTATACCTGAAACAACATCATGAAAACTGAAACTGAAAGGAAATACGTTGGCAGTATTTGCAAAAAACAAACCATCGATACAAGGAATTATAACACCTGTCAAGCTGAGCTCCGTGAAATCAGCTTTACAACAAGGAAGTGTAGGAACATAATGGTTGTTTAAAAAAAAGTGTTGGTGAAGATGGGTGTTGCTTTCATACTAGCCTAGTGTGAAACGGACAACTTGTGAAGTGATGGAACTAATTTATTTATGTATGTATATGAAAGGTGATTTGAAGGCTTCAAGTTACGATCTGCTACAGTAATCTTGTAAAGGTGTTACGCTTTTTATATACAATTATATCGCGAAATGGGTTGTTAAATGTAACAAAGAAATCGCAAACGCCAGTTTTCCTGCTTCATACACATCATGGAAGTACGACCACTGCCTACATGAAGACAAGTTTACTAATATAGTTGTGTTTATTTTTCTTCTTTTGATCCGGAACAAACAATAACAGTTGGTTCATTCAGATGTGGAAGAAAAGATCAACAACTGTGTTATTACTGAGAAAAAAAAATCCTTTTCAGCCCTGGAATCTGTGGCCAGTATTATTGATTGTTCAAGATATCAAACTTGAGAACGGCCTACTCTGACACTTTCACCGCGTTACAGGTATCTTCAGTAGCGTGACCATGGAAACTAAACTGCTTAAGAAAATCTGTATGCTGGCTTGGTTGATGTTGAACCCTTGGCTAGTTCTGTCTAGTGCTTATTCTTGGCTGAGCTGTGCAGTTTTAAACGGGAGCACGTGTGGAGAATGATGCTACGGTCTATCAGTGACATCTGTGAAAAGATGCCTGCCCATAATTTCACTCCTATCAGGGGCTATGTCTCAATTGCAGTGTTTTTAATAGGTTCTTATCTTGGTGCGAGTTCTTTTCTTCCGGTGACTCCCTTATTTTTTTCCTAACCAGTTTTTTTTAAAGCCATTGTATTCATGCCTGGAAATTGCTCATGGAAAAACTGACATGCGTCCGAGTTAATAAATCGGATGGTACACTGCCATCTGTATACTGTGCGTCGCGGCTCCAGGGGCGTCGCTGCCCTCGGCTAAGGGCGTCGCGGTGGCTTGGGAAAAGTGTTGGGCTCGATATTATGAGCCAAGGTCCATCAATAAATATAGATCTTCGTAGTATAGAGAGGAGCCGCGGTGATTTATGCATAGGTGTGGAATATTCTAATCCACATATATAAATTATCAAGTAAATATAAAGCCTAATAAATACATATAATAAATAAAGGAAGAAGAATGGTAAAGAACAGTGCTGTCACAATGACTGTACTCGAAATCCCCTTGTTTTCTACTGCGTATGCAAATTGTAACGTTTCACGTTGATATTAAAGGCCTTCTGCAACATACACGCGTTTCCCAAACACACAATAAAATGTGCTGCCTTTCTAAGAAAAACCTTGAAATATGCAAGTTGACCTAAATTTTAAATTCCATTCATGTCTTTTTCTACACTATGTTACCAAGATCAAAAGACAGATGGACAAAAGGATAGCGAGAAGGGAGAGGCAGAAAGCCGAACACTAAACACGCTTCGCGCGATACACAAATGCTGCCATCACGCGTGTAAGACTACATGCACTAACTTTTTTTTCAGACGGACAGTGAT
Organism: Oreohelix idahoensis; assembly: GCA_024509875.1. Lineage (NCBI taxonomy): Eukaryota > Metazoa > Mollusca > Gastropoda > Stylommatophora > Oreohelicidae > Oreohelix > Oreohelix idahoensis. Next base: position 492,537 of record JAMPIV010008904.1, on the reverse strand, counting down.
AAATTCACTACCCTTCCCAGAGTTAGGTTTTAAAATCATAAAAAACGCTTATTAGGAAAGATAACAATAGATGGGTTTACGGTTGAAAACATAACAGTACCCAGACAGCACATCTTCGAAACAGGAGGTAGAAAATACATATTTTGAACGCAGCCACGTAGCTCTTTTAAATTTGGATATTTGGGTTCCTTAGGGCTTGCTGACCAAGAATATGTAAAACGTTACGCAAATAGTCCAGGAATTAATAAATTATAACCAAAATAAAATAGTGGGGATGCCTGACAGCATGGAATCATTTCTGCTCATAAAATTTTTTATAACGTGTTTGAAAAAAATCTTACGTTACAGAATTAGCCTACCATGTAAACTCCAAATTGATTGGAGCGCAACAAATGAAAGACTAACCACGATTGGTCGGGCTATAAATACTATCTTTCGTTGTTAGGGGAGACGTGAAAAGGTAACATTTTTTCAAACACTTGTCGAAACGTGGCCTCATTGGCTAGACTCGCTGATATACTCACTTAGGAGCGTTAGTTCGAGACCACTAGTGCAAATAATCTTGATAAAGCAACAGTGCGTTGAAGCCAGCTCATATTTGTGTTAAATAAAAGCCTGGAACATAAGCAGATGGGAATTTGTGCCAGTAATTGTGCCAGAATTCATTGCTAATCAACGTATCTGTGTTTATTTCCATGAAATTGTGGTAAGCTTGAACCATTCAGTATCTTTTAATGAAAATTGAATGTAAATTGTTAATTTATGCCTGTATATATATGTGTAGTTCAGTGGCAAACAGGAGATAAAGCCTATAATGCTCCAGCCTGAACAGAGGGTGTCGGAGGGAAGTAAAACGGCATGGAATGGCCAAATAGTACACTGACACCTGGATGATTGATTAGACAGAAATAATGCTGGAAGTGCAGAGGCGTGGTAACCATTAAGGAGGTAAATACTGGTATAAAGTATTTCAGATGAAGCTGACAGTTGGCCTAACGCTCTGAACTCAATGTTTGTGTTGTATTGTGCTCAGTGTAGAACTAGAGTATCAATTAGTTATGAAGTAGAAGGTACATCCTTCTTGTTTACAGGGACCGTGGTCTTGATGGTACTGAGCAGCACCTGGTCAGAGCTTTGCTGAATCCAGAGTCGGACAGCATACTCCTTGGTCCATTTAGCTATCAGTGAGGTGTCTCCAGAGCCCAGAGGAGAATTCGAGCAGAGGAGTCCTTCCCTGCCGCCATCACGCAAGATAAGCTGATTTGGCCAGCTGAGCTCAACATTATGTCCCCTCATCTTGAAATGACTTTGTAAAAATAACATTCAGAGGGGAATTTAATTGTCTTAATATCAGGAACTGAGAACATCTCCAATACTAGTCCAAAAGACAAACTATTGAAGTCATGATGACAAATACCAACAGAGCTTGAACAAAAACAAAAAAATTCGCCCTTTGCAGTATTACCTCATATATTACCACTACACAACAGAGCTGACACACATAAACCAGATATTTTAATAATATATGTCACTACAATATTCATATTGATAAAGTCTGTACATATACTTGTAATTAAAATTGATTGTGATTCCTGGTTCCTTTGTATTTGAATCAGGACACATATACCTTTATGATAACCATGAATACATATTGTTATTTGAAAAGTTATCAGTGACTCCTTAAGATATTCTCATAGAGTGTTATATGTATGTGAGTGTCACAGTGTTGTCAAGAGTAGTGGATTAAATTAAATTGTTTATCTGTCTGTTGTTGTGACTTACACTTCATCATACACATACCCTAGACACATAACGTAGTCATCACACTATTCCAGAATAATTCTGACTGAGATATTTAGATATGTGGTAGCAAGTAAGGTTATCTATAATACACTACTCTTAATAGATATAGATACCTTCACAGCTGATCTCAGTCAGTACACTAAGTCCCCTATAAATATTTATAACATCCCACTTCACCACATATATTGGGGTCTCGCTCTTGGGATTTTGAATCTTTCCCTATTAAAAATATTGGGGGGTAATTCACTTCAGGGAATATAAGAATTAAAAGGTATCCTTGGGTGGAATTAAATAAGGTTGAGCTCACGGTGCCTGTGTTGTCCATTAGATATATTTAGAGATTAAATTGTTGGTTAGACATTGTAGAAATTTACCTGATAGACAATGGCGGACCTGGCCAAGTTTCGATCTGCTGCTGTACAGACTGCAAAAGAGTTAGGATTAGATGGGCAAGTTATGGTTGCCTATGTCACTACGGAATGTGACAAATTTATTGAACGCGAAGAAAGAAGGTTTGAAGCCGAAAGAAAGTTAGAGGCTGAAAGGGAAATTAAGAAGTTACAATTTGAGGCTGGGGCTGAGACTAAGAGGTTGCAGATTGAGGCTGACAAAGAGGCTAAGAAATTGGAAGCAGAAAGAGAAGACAAAAGATTAGCTGCAGAAAGGGAAGAGAAGAAATTAGCTGCAGAGAGGGAAGCAGAAAAGGAGGAGAAAAGATTACAAAGGGAACATGAATTACGACTAAGGGAGTTTGAGTTTCAAGGCCATGCTCCTGAAAATGGTGCTAGTCCCTTTGCCTCTGATGCTACGGTTACTCAGGGAGCCTCAACCTCAGCTATGAACTTTCATTTAGATCATTTTGTTGAGAAAGACGATGATATTGAGAGCTATATAAATAGATATGAACTATTAGCTACCACGTATGGGTTAGAGAGAGAAAGGTGGAGCTTAAAGTTATCTCAGGGACTTCGTGGGGCAGCTTATGAAGTTTTTGCAAAAATGAGCAGAGGTGATCAGGAAAATTATGACATGCTAAAGCAGGCTCTTTTGTTAAGGTATGAAAAGAATGCAGAATTTTATAGGAAAAAAATTTAGGAATGCTAAACTACTGTCAGGTGAAACCTATCACCAGTTCTCTGCACGAATAGAGACATACTTGGAGAAATGGACTTCTCTGGGGAAAACCCAAGATCTTAAGGAAATGGTCCTTATAGAGCAATTAAGAGAGTCATGGCTCCAGACCTGAGAAAGTTTCTCATGGAACAAGGTGCAGAGAGGCTGGGTGAGTTGCTAAATGTTGCTGAAAGGTATCAAGCAGCTCAAGCAGAGGTAACAGGTAATAAAAAGAAACAAGTGGATAACTTTAGGGCACCACAGAACTTTAATAAATTTGATCCTAAGGATCAAAATAAAGGTAAGCACCAATTTGATAGGCCACGGTATGACAATAAAAATAAATTCCCACAATTCGATGAAAGGAAATATGATGAAAGAAAATCTTTCAACCAAGGAAAAAAGGTGGTGTAAAAATTGTCAGATGGACAATCATGACACTGACCGTTGCAGAAGGAAACCTGTGTATATGGCAACCCTTCAGGTCAGGTCGACCTCAAGACAGGAGGAGGATATTATGTTGAATACCACTCCAGATGAGATGAGGAAGGCACAGGCTGGGGACAAGACCCTCAAGCCTTGTTTCAGAAAATTGTCAACTTGTCATACAACTCCAGGCAAGGGAGATTTTTACATGAAAAACAAGTTGATGTATAGGAAGACTGGAGCTAGATCCAATGGTCACGGACAGCTGGTTCTTCCAAAAAGATATAGGGCAGACTTAATAAGGAGCCTACATGTGAAACCAGATGGGGACCATGAGAAGATAGGTACCATCATTCAAAAGGTGGCTCACAATTATTATTGGCCCAAAGCAAGATGGGACATTGAGAATTTTGTAGAAAGGTGTAGCATAGCACATGAGGGAACACCCACAAGTGGGAACATGGATCAGGACCTGGACACGCCCCGGGGCAAAATTAGGCCTGATAATAAAAGGAAAAATAGATTTGATAAAGTGGACCAAATGGAATGGGAAGCCCCTTTTCACGGACAAGCTTCACTTAACTGTTTTACAATGGCCACTATGCGGAGAGTGCAAAAAGATGTCTTACCCCAGGATAAGCCGACAATCCCTCAATCGGACTTAAACAAACTGGAGGAAGAAGATGTAGAGAGGAAATCTCTCATCAAGAATTTTAAGTGGGGAGAAAGCCCCAAAAGAAAAATTGGTAGCGGTCGTTTTGTGAATGATAATTCTGGGAGGAAAAATCATCACTATAAAGCTTCGAGTGGACGAGACCATACCGGTGCATGGACAAATAGGTCCACACAATTAAAGGTCCATATGTAGCTTTGTTAAGAACGTGGACTGATGAAAAGGCAGAGGAAAACATTACATCTTCATACCAATATGTGAATGAGCTGTCCACTCGGTTAAAAACTGGCTGGAAACTTGCCAATGAAAATTTGAAACAAGCCAGGAAGAAACATGCTGCCTATTATAACAGGAAGGCGAAGGACAGAAATTTGGCTGTGGGAGAGAAAGTACTGCTTCTTTTGCCTGGGAGTCAGAATAAGTTACAAATTGGATGGCAGGGTCCATATACAGTTTTAGAGAAGGTGTCTAGAACAAATTATAAGATAGATAAGAAGGGGAAAGAAAAAATCTATCATGTGAATCTCCTGAAGAAATATTTGGAAAGAGAACATCAGGAAGAGACACACTTGTTGACCTTGTCCATCGCCATGGAGATGAAAAAGGAACCACTTTCATCATTTGAATATCCATTACACCCCTGTGAGACAGCAGCACAGGTGAAAATCAGTACACATTTAACGAAAACTCAGATAGAGAGAGTGCAACAGGTTCTAAATAATCATGCAGAGGTGTTAACAGACCGACCAGGGCATACAAACCTATTGGAATATGATATGAAACTAATAGACTCCACACCTGTCTGTATGAAACCATATTCGATTCCGTTTGCTAAGGAGAAAGCTTTGAAGGAAGAGATAGACTATCTATTGAAGGAAGGAATTATTTCGCACAGTGAGTCTTCGTATAGTTCCGGTGTTGTACTCTTACGGAAGCCCTCTGGAGAACATAGACTCTGTATAGATTACAGGAGACTGAATGCTATTACAGAAGGACAGGTGGATCCATTGCCGGATACAAATCAGCTGTTTGCCAGACTAAATAAAGCTAAATATTTCTCAAAAGTGGATCTGAGTAAAGGATACTATCAGATTCCAGTAAAGCCTGAGGTTAGACCATACCTAGCTTTTAGTACCTCAGAAGGACACTATGAGTTTAATAGATTGCCATTTGGATTGAAGAATGCGCCTAGTGTCTTCTCTAGAATGATGAGAAAATTATTGGATCCTCTGTATAATCCCTGTATAACAAATTTTATGGATGATATCCTTATAGCAACAGAAACATTTGAGGAACACATTGACTCTCTGAACATGCTGTTTGATCGACTTAGGGAGGCAAATTTAACAGCCCGACCAACCAAATGTTGCGTTGGATGTAAAGAATTGGAATTTTTGGGACACACAGTTTATCAGGGAAACATGACCCCTGACCCAAAGAATTTAGAGAAACTACAGAAGCCCCGAGACCACAAACCAAGAAGGACGTGAGATCCTTTGTCTCATTATGTGGTTTCTACCAGAAGTATATCAAAAACTTTAATTCCATATGTGCACCGTTAACTGAATTGACACGTAAAGGACATCCAGATCGCATTACATGGACACCACAATGAGTTGCAAACAGACCACAAACCGTTATCGTTTCTAGCACAGGCTAGGCATGAGAACTCCAGGTTACTCCGATGGTCTTTACTTCTGGCTCCATATAATTTTAGCATTGAGTATATATCTGGAAAAACCAATTTGGGAGCGGATTTTTTAAGCCGCCATCCGTGTGATGAGAATCACCGTAAACCCCAGAAATAATAATAAATTTCTCTATGTGTATATAGAATAAAGGACTGACATATAATGTCTGTTTTAAGAGGGGAGGTGTCGTGGAATATTCTAATCCACATATATAAATTATCAAGTAAATATAAAGCCTAATAAATACATATAATAAATAATGGAAGAAGAATGGTAAAGAACAGTGCTGTCACAATGACTGTACTCGAAATCCCCTTGTTTTCTACTGCGTATGCAAATTGTAACGTTTCACGTTGATATTAAAGGCCTTCTGCAACATACACGCGTTTCCCAAACACACAATAAAATGTGCTGCCTTTCTAAGAAAAACCTTGAAATATGCAAGTTGACCTAAATTTTAAATTCCATTCATGTCTTTTTCTACACTATGTTACCAAGATCAAAAGACAGATGGACAAAAGGATAGCGAGAAGGGAGAGGCAGAAAGCCGAACACTAAACACGCTTCGCGCGATACACAAATGCTGCCATCACGCGTGTAAGACTACATGCACTAACTTTTTTTCAGACGGACAGTGATAAATTCACTACCCTTCCCAGAGTTAGGTTTTAAAATCATAAAAAACGCTTATTAGGAAAGATAACAATAGATGGGTTTACGGTTGAAAACATAACAGTACCCAGACAGCACATCTTCGAAACAGGAGGTAGAAAATACATATTTTGAACGCAGCCACGTAGCTCTTTTAAATTTGGATATTTGGGTTCCTTAGGGCTTGCTGACCAAGAATATGTAAAACGTTACGCAAATAGTCCAGGAATTAATAAATTATAACCAAAATAAAATAGTGGGGATGCCTGACAGCATGGAATCATTTCTGCTCATAAAATTTTTTATAACGTGTTTGAAAAAAATCTTACGTTACAGAATTAGCCTACCATGTAAACTCCAAATTGATTGGAGCGCAACAAATGAAAGACTAACCACGATTGGTCGGGCTATAAATACTATCTTTCGTTGTTAGGGGAGACGTGAAAAAGGTAACATTTTTTCAAACACTTGTCGAAACGTGGCCTCATTGGCTAGACTCGCTGATATACTCACTTAGGAGCGTTAGTTCGAGACCACTAGTGCAAATAATCTTGATAAAGCAACAGTGCGTTGAAGCCAGCTCATATTTGTGTTAAATAAAAGCCTGGAACATAAGCAGATGGGAATTTGTGCCAGTAATTGTGCCAGAATTCATTGCTAATCAACGTATCTGTGTTTATTTCCATGAAATTGTGGTAAGCTTGAACCATTCAGTATCTTTTAATGAAAATTGAATGTAAATTGTTAATTTATGCCTGTATATATATATGTGTAGTTCAGTGGCAAACAGGAGATAAAGCCTATAATGCTCCAGCCTGAACAGAGGGTGTCGGAGGGAAGTAAAACGGCATGGAATGGCCAAATAGTACACTGACACCTGGATGATTGATTAGACAGAAATAATGCTGGAAGTGCAGAGGCGTGGTAACCATTAAGGAGGTAAATACTGGTATAAAGTATTTCAGATGAAGCTGACAGTTGGCCTAACGCTCTGAACTCAATGTTTGTGTTGTATTGTGCTCAGTGTAGAACTAGAGTATCAATTAGTTATGAAGTAGAAGGTACATCCTTCTTGTTTACAGGGACCGTGGTCTTGATGGTACTGAGCAGCACCTGGTCAGAGCTTTGCTGAATCCAGAGTCGGACAGCATACTCCTTGGTCCATTTAGCTATCAGTGAGGTGTCTCCAGAGCCCAGAGGAGAATTCGAGCAGAGGAGTCCTTCCCTGCCGCCATCACGCAAGATAAGCTGATTTGGCCAGCTGAGCTCAACATTATGTCCCCTCATCTTGAAATGACTTTGTAAAAATAACATTCAGAGGGGAATTTAATTGTCTTAATATCAGGAACTGAGAACATCTCCAATACTAGTCCCAAAAGACAAACTATTGAAGTCATGATGACAAATACCAACAGAGCTTGAACAAAACAAAACCAGTATTACCTCATATTACCACTACACAACTGACACACATAGGATATTTTAATAATATATGTCACTACAATATTCATATTGATAAAGTCTGTACATATACTTGTAATTAAAATTGATTGTGATTCCTGGTTCCTTTGTATTTGAATCAGGACACATATACCTTTATGATAACCATGAATACATATTGTTATTTGAAAAGTTATCAGTGACTCCTTAAGATATTCTCATAGAGTGTTATATGTATGTGAGTGTCACAGTGTTGTCAAGAGTAGTGGATTAAATTAAATTGTTTATCTGTCTGTTGTTGTGACTTACACTTCATCATACACATACCCTAGACACATAACGTAGTCATCACACTATTCCAGAATAATTCTGACTGAGATATATAGATATGTGGTAGCAAGTAAGGTTATCTATAATACACTACTCTTAATAGATATAGATACCTTCACAGCTGATCTCAGTCAGTACACTAAGTCCCCTATAAATATTTATAACATCCCACTTCACCACAATAGGTCAAGGGAGCCGCGGACCAAAAAAGTTTGAAAACCTCTGAGTTAGTCATAGAGGAAATTAAAACAGCAACAGTTATTCAAACTAGGGAATTTTGCAAACAAACGTGAACAGCACTTGAGGCAACTAGGATGTTTTAACAATAATATCCCAGAAAGATAATACAGTAAAATAAAACTGCTAACAAAATTAAGGCGAAGGCAGTCGACCTTTAATTGGGCACATGATGAGCTGAGAAGCATTCGAAAATATTACGACCTCTGGAAAAAAAACCCTCTAAAAGATAATAATAATAAGAACAACTGTCGTAAAATGTAAACCCACTTCTTTGTTAATCGCCCAGCCAATCTGTCGTGAAATATTCTAATCCCCATATATAAATTAAAACGTAAATGTAAAGCCTAACGAATTACTTCAATAACAGGAAAGAGAAAAGGTAAAAAAAAGAACAGTGCTGTCACAATGACTGTACTAGAAATCCCCCTTGTTTTCTACTTCGTCTGCAAATTGTAACGTTTCACGTTGATAGTAAAAGCCTACTGCATCATTACACGCTTGCTTCAATAAAACGTGTACTGCCTTTCTAAGAAAAACCTTGAGATACGCAAGCTGATTAATGACCTAAATTAATACTAGCATTAATTACACTACGTTACCATAAACGAAAGACAGATGGACTAAAGATAGAAAGAAGGGAGGGCTGAAAGCAGGGACACATGCAACACTAAACAACGCGTCGCGCGATACACAATTGCTGCCATCACGCGTGTAAGGCCACATGCACTAGTTTTTTTTTTTCAAATCGACAGTGATAAAAACACTACCCATACCAGAGTTAGGTTTTAAAAAACTTACAAAATTCTTATTAGGAAATATGACATTATACTGGTTTACGTTTGAAAACATGACAGTACCCAGACACCCTAAAGTTTGGAAGTGAGGAGGTAGTAACAGCACGACTATCCTAGAAGAAAATGCATATTGGCTCCATTAAATATATATATTTGGGTTCCTTAGGACTTGCTGACAAATAATATGTTAAACGTTACGCAAATAGTCTAGGAATTAACAAATTATAGCCAAAAGAAAATAGTGAGGGTGTCAGACAACACCAAATTCAGAATCGCTCAGTGGCAGAATTTCACCCCACCATTGTACGGGAAATAGGCTGACATGTTACCTCCTATTTGATTGGCGGAAAATAAATGTAAGGCTAAACACGATTAGTCGGACTATAAATACTACTTCTTTGTTGTTAGGGGAAACGTGAGAAGGGTAATATTTTTTGAAAAGTAGGTAAACATGGCATGATTGGTTAGAGCTGCCAATATACTCAATTCAGGGCGTCTGTTCCGGGCCACATCTTGTAATAAACCTACTAAGAAACAGTGCGTTGAGCACCAGTGCATATTGTTATAAATAAAAGCCTGGGACATCGGCAGATCGAAGTTGTGCTATATTCATTGCCATTCAACGTCACTGTGTAATATTTCCATGAATTGTGGTAAGCTTGAAAGGTTTGATATCTTTTTAATGAAAATTGAATGTAAATTGATAAATTATGTCTGTATATATGTGTGGTTCAGTAGCGAACTTGAGGTAAAGCCTATATAATGCTCCAGCCTGAACAGAAGGTGTCGGAGGAAAGTGAAACTAAATGGAATTGCCAAACAGTACACTGACACCTATATTATTGACTAGAAAGAAATAATGCTGGAATTGCAGAGGCGTGGTAACCATTAGGGAGGAAAATACTGGTGAAAATTGTTTCAGATGAAGATAGCAGTTGGCCTACCGCTCTGAACTCAGTGTTTGTTATGTATTGTGCTCAGTGTAGAAATAGAGTATAAATTATTTCTGAAGTAGGAGGTACAACCTTCTTGTTTCAGGGACTGTGGTCCTAAAGCTATTGAGCAGTACCTGGTCAGAGCTTTGCTGAATCCAGAGGCGGACAGCATACTCCTTGGTCCATATAGCAAACAGTGAGGTGTCTCCAGAACACAGGGGAGCAATCGAGCAGAGGAGTCTTTTCCTGCCGCCATCACGAAAGTTAAGCCTATGTGGCCAGCGGAGCTCAACATTATGTATACCCCCTTAAACTGACATTGTATTAAAATAAGAGGGGAAATTAATTGTTTTAATGAACGGAACTGAGAACATCTCCAATACTAGTTCCAACAGAAATAAACACTTGAAGTCATGATGACAAATACCAACATAGCTTGAAAAAACAACACCAGTATTACCTCATATTACTACTACACAACTGACACACATATGATAAAATTAATAAAATATGTCACTACAAGATTCATATTGATAAATTCTATATATATATATATAACTTATAATTGAAATTGATTGTGATTCCTGGTTCACTTTGTATTTGAATCAGGACACATATATATTAATGAAAAGTAATTAATACATATTGATATTTGAAAATTTACCAGTGACTCGTTTAAGATAGTCTCATAGAATGTTCCATGTATGTGAGTGTCACAGTGTTGTCAAGTGTGGTGGAATAAATTAAATTGTTTATCTGTCTGTTGTTGTTGTGACTTACACTTCATCATATACATACCCTAGACATATAACGTAGTCATCACAATATTCCAGAATAAGTCTGACTGAGGTATACATATGTGGCAGCAAGTAAGGTTATCTGTAAAACACTACACCTATTAGATACAGATACCTTCACAGCTGATCTCAGTCAGTACACTAAGTCCCCTATAGATATTTATAAAATCCCACTTTACCACATATATTGGGGTCCGGTCCGGGATATTGAACTTTCTCCTGTTATATATATATTGGGAATTATAAGAATTAAAAGGTATCCTTGGGTGGAATTAAATAAGGTTGAGCTCTCAGTGCCTGTGGTGTCATTAAATAAATAATTATAGATTATATTGTTTAGTTAGATATTATTTACATTACCTGTTAGAAAATGGCGGACCTGGCCAAATTTCGATCTGCTGCTGTACAGACTGCGAAAGAGTTAGGAATGGACGGGCAAATTATGATTTCTTATGTCACTGCTGAATGTGACAAATATATTGAACGGGAAGAAAGAAGATTAGAAAAAGAGGCCGAAAGAAAGTTAGAGGCTGAAAAGGAAATTAAGAGGTTGCAGATTGAGGCTGAGGCTAAGAGGTTGCAGATTGAGGCTGAGGCTAAGAGGTTGCAGATTGAGGCTGACAAAGAGGCTAAAGCATTGGAGGCAGAAAGAGAAGACAAAAGATTAGCTACAGAAAGGGAAGCCGAGGAAAGAAGACAGGCTGCAGAAAGAGAAGACAAAAGATTAGCTGCAGAAAGGGAAGCCGAGGAAAGAAGACAGGTTGCAGAAAGGGAAGCAGAAGATAAAAGATTACAAAGGGAACATGAGTTACGACTAAGGGAGTTTGAGTTTCAAGGCCATGCTCCTGAAAATGGTGCCAGTCCCTTTACCTCTGATGCCACCGCTAGCCAGGGAGCCTCAACCTCAGCTATGAACTTTCATTTAGATCATTTTGTTGAGAAAGACGATGATATTGAGAGCTATCTAAATAGATATGAACTATTAGCTACCACATATGGGTTAGAGAGAGAAAGGTGGAGCTTAAAGTTATCTCAAGGACTTCGTGGGGCAGCTTATGAAGTTTTTGCTAAAATGAGCAGAGGTGATCAGGAAAATTATGACATGCTAAAGCAGGCTCTTTTGTTAAGATATGAAAAGAACGCAGAATTTTATAGGAAAAAATTTAGGAATGCTAAACTACTGTCAGGTGAAACCTATCACCAGTTCTCTGCACGAATAGAGACATACTTGGAGAAATGGACTTCTCTGGGGAAAACCCAAGATCTTAAGGAAATGATCCTTATAGAACAATTAAGAGAGTCCATGGCTCCAGACCTGAGAAAGTTTCTCATGGAACAAGGTGCAGAGAGGCTGGGTGAGTTGCTAAATGTTGCTGAAAGGTATCAAGCGGCTCAGGCAGAAGTATCAGGTAATAGGAAGAAACAGGAGGATAATTTTAGGGCACCACAGAACTTTAATAAATTTGATCCAAGAGATCAAAACAAAGGTAAGCACCAGTTTGATAGGCCACGGTATGACAATAAAAATAAAACCCCACAATTCGATGAAAGGAAATATGATGAAAGAAAATCTTTCAACCAAGGAAAAAGGTGGTGTAAGAATTGTCAGATGAACAATCATGACACTGACCATTGTAGAAGGAAACCTGTGTATATGGCCACCCTTCAGGTCAGGTCGACCTCAAGACAGGAGGAGGATATTATGTTAGATACCACTCCAGAAGAGATGAGGAAGGCACAGGCTGGGGATAAGACCCTCAAGCCTTGTTTCAGGAAATTGTCAACTTGTCATACAACTCCAGGCAAGGGAGATTTTTACATGAAAAACAAATTGATGTATAGGAAGACTGGAGCTAGATCCAAAGGTCAGGGACAGCTGGTACTTCCTAAAAGATATAGGGCAGAATTAATAAGGAGCCTACATGTGAAACCAGATGGGGACCATGAGAAAATAGGTACCATCATTCAAAAGGTGGCTCACAGTTATTATTGGCCCAAGGCAAGATGGGACATTGAGAATTTTGTGGAAAGGTGTAGCATAGCACATGAGGGAACACCCACAAGTGGGAACATTGATCAGGACCTGGACACGCCATGGGGCAACCGTAGGCCTGACAATAGAAGGAAAAATAAATTTGATAAAGTGGACCAAATGGAATGGGAAGCCCCTTTTCACGGACAAGCTTCACTTAACTGTTTTACAATGGCCACTATGCGGAGAAAGCAAAAAGATGTCTTACCCCAGGATAAGCCGAAAATCCCTCAATCGGACTTAAACAAACTGGAGGAAGAAGATGTAGAGAGGAAATCTCTCATCAAGAATTTTAAGTGGGGAGACAGCCCCAAGAGGAAAATTGGTAGCGGTCGTTTTGTGAATGATAATTCTGGGAGGAAAAATCATCACTATAGAGCTTCAAGTGGAAGAGACCATACAGGTGCATGGACAAATAGGTCCACACAATTAAAGGTCCATATGTAACGCTGTTAAGAACGTGGACTGATGAAAAGGCAGAGGAAAATATTACATCCTCATACCAATATGTGAATGAGCTGACCACTCGTTTAAAAACTGGCTGGAAACTTGCTAATGAAAATTTGAAACAAGCCAGGAAGAAATATGCTGCCTATTATAACAGGAAGGCGAAAGACAGAGATTTGGCTGTGGGAGAGAAGGTACTGCTTCTTCTCCCCGGGAGTCAGAATAAGTTACAGATTGGATGGCAAGGTCCATATACAGTTCTAGAGAAGGTGTCTAGAACAAATTATAAGATAGATAAGAAGGGGAAAGAAAAAATCTATCATGTGAATCTCCTGAAGAAATATTTGGAAAGAGAACATCAGGAAGAGACACATTTGTTGACCTTGTCTATCGCCATGGAGATGAAAAAGGAACCACTTTCATCATTTGAATATCCATTACACCCCTGTGAGACAGCGGCACAGGTGAAAATCAGTACACATTTAACGAAAACTCAGAAAGAGAGAGTGCAACAGGTTCTAAATAAGCATGCAGAGGTGTTAACAGACCGACCAGGGCATACAAACTTATTGGAATATGATATGAAGCTGATAGACCCCACACCTGTCTGTATGAAGCCATATTCGATTCCTTTTGCTAAGGAGAAAGCTTTGAAGGAAGAGATAGACTATTTGTTGAAGGAAGGAATTATTTCACACAGTGAATCTTCGTATAGTTCCGGTGTTGTACTCCTAAGGAAGCCCTCTGGAGAACATAGACTATGTATAGATTACAGGAGACTGAATGCTATTACAGAAGGACAGGTGGATCCATTGCCGGATATAAATCATGTGTTTGCCAGACTAAATAAAGCTAAATATTTCTCAAGAGTGGATCTGAGTAAAGGATACTAGCAGATTCCAGTAAGACCTGAGATCAGACAAAATTGTTGGATGTAAACATTTCGGAGGAACGTAATGAATCCCTGAGTTGCCTCTTTGATTGAGGATATTCCGAATGTTTCATACAGGCTAATAAGAAGATTATGGGATCCCCTACGAAAACTCTGCTATCACCAGGTATATGTTATCTCCTCATAACGTACATTTTGAGGAAAATCTAATGTTCTCTGGACATGTCATTGCGCAGACTCAGAGAAGAGAAATGGTGAATAAGGGTTGTGAAGCAGCATTAAGACAAGCAGTCACACTTGCGGCTGGTCAGTACATAACCGAAAAATATTATTGGTTGTAGAGGTCTGAGGCAGATTTCATGAGTAGTGCCTACTCTGTATGGACCCAACTACATAAAACCATGATAGCACAACAGCAGAGTAAAGTCAAGTTGACTTACATTTATCTATGTGTATATAGAATAAAGGACTGACATAAGATGTCTGTTTTAAGAGGGGAGATGTCGTGAAATATTCTAATCCCCATATATAAATTAAAACGTAAATGTAAAGCCTAACGAATTACTTCAATAACAGGAAAGAGAAAAGGTTAAAAAAAAGAACAGTGCTGTCACAATGACTGTACTAGAAATCCCCCTTGTTTTCTACTTCGTCTGCAAATTGTAACGTTTCACGTTGATAGTAAAAGCCTACTGCATCATTACACGCTTGCTTCAATAAAACGTGTACTGCCTTTCTAAGAAAAACCTTGAGATACGCAAGCTGATTAATGACCTAAATTAATACTAGCATTAATTACACTACGTTACCATAAACGAAAGACAGATGGACTAAAGATAGAAAGAAGGGAGGGCTGAAAGCAGGGACACATGCAACACTAAACAACGCGTCGCGCGATACACAATTGCTGCCATCACGCGTGTAAGGCCACATGCACTAGTTTTTTTTTTTCAAATCGACAGTGATAAAAAACACTACCCATACCAGAGTTAGGTTTTAAAAACTTACAAAATTCTTATTAGGAAATATGACATTATACTGGTTTACGTTTGAAAACATGACAGTACCCAGACACCCTAAAGTTTGGAAGTGAGGAGGTAGTAACAGCACGACTATCCTAGAAGAAAATGCATATTGGCTCCATTAAATATATATATTTGGGTTCCTTAGGACTTGCTGACAAATAATATGTTAAACGTTACGCAAATAGTCTAGGAATTAACAAATTATAGCCAAAAGAAAATAGTGAGGGTGTCAGACAACACCAAATTCAGAATCGCTCAGTGGCGGAATTTCACCCCACCATTGTACGGGAAATAGGCTGACATGTTACCTCCTATTTGATTGGCGGAAAATAAATGTAAGGCTAAACACGATTAGTCGGACTATAAATACTACTTCTTTGTTGTTAGGGGAAACGTGAGAAGGGTAATATTTTTTGAAAAGTAGGTAAACATGGCATGATTGGTTAGAGCTGCCAATATACTCAATTCAGGGCGTCTGTTCCGGGCCACATCTTGTAATAAACCTACTAAGAAACAGTGCGTTGAGCACCAGTGCATATTGTTATAAATAAAAGCCTGGGACATCGGCAGATCGAAGTTGTGCTATATTCATTGCCATTCAACGTCACTGTGTAATATTTCCATGAATTGTGGTAAGCTTGAAAGGTTTGATATCTTTTTAATGAAAATTGAATGTAAATTGATAAATTATGTCTGTATATATGTGTGGTTCAGTAGCGAACTTGAGGTAAAGCCTATATAATGCTCCAGCCTGAACAGAAGGTGTCGGAGGAAAGTGAAACTAAATGGAATTGCCAAACAGTACACTGACACCTATATTATTGACTAGAAAGAAATAATGCTGGAATTGCAGAGGCGTGGTAACCATTAGGGAGGAAAATACTGGTGAAAATTGTTTCAGATGAAGATAGCAGTTGGCCTACCGCTCTGAACTCAGTGTTTGTTATGTATTGTGCTCAGTGTAGAAATAGAGTATAAATTAGTTCTGAAGTAGGAGGTACAACCTTCTTGTTTCAGGGACTGTGGTCCTAAAGCTATTGAGCAGTACCTGGTCAGAGCTTTGCTGAATCCAGAGGCGGACAGCATACTCCTTGGTCCATATAGCAAACAGTGAGGTGTCTCCAGAACACAGGGGAGCAATCGAGCAGAGGAGTCTTTTCCTGCCGCCATCACGAAAGTTAAGCCTATGTGGCCAGCGGAGCTCAACATTATGTATACCCCCTTAAACTGACATTGTATTAAAATAAGAGGGGAAATTAATTGTTTTAATGAACGGAACTGAGAACATCTCCAATACTAGTTCCAACAGAAATAAACACTTGAAGTCATGATGACAAATACCAACATAGCTTGAAAAAAACAACACCAGTATTACCTCATATTACTACTACACAACTGACACACATATGATAAAATTAATAAAATATGTCACTACAAGATTCATATTGATAAATTCTATATATATATATAACTTATAATTGAAATTGATTGTGATTCCTGGTTCACTTTGTATTTGAATCAGGACACATATATATTAATGAAAAGTAATTAATACATATTGATATTTGAAAATTTACCAGTGACTCGTTTAAGATAGTCTCATAGAATGTTCCATGTATGTGAGTGTCACAGTGTTGTCAAGTGTGGTGGAATAAATTAAATTGTTTATCTGTCTGTTGTTGTTGTGACTTACACTTCATCATATACATACCCTAGACATATAACGTAGTCATCACAATATTCCAGAATAAGTCTGACTGAGGTATACATATGTGGCAGCAAGTAAGGTTATCTGTAAAACACTACACCTATTAGATACAGATACCTTCACAGCTGATCTCAGTCAGTACACTAAGTCCCCTATAGATATTTATAAAATCCCACTTTACCACATATATTGGGGTCCGGTCCGGGATATTGAACTTTCTCCTGTTATATATATTGGGAATTATAAGAATTAAAAGGTATCCTTGGGTGGAATTAAATAAGGTTGAGCTCTCAGTGCCTGTGGTGTCATTAAATAAATAATTATAGATTATATTGTTTAGTTAGATATTATTTACATTTACCTGTTAGAAAATGGCGGACCTGGCCAAATTTCGATCTGCTGCTGTACAGACTGCGAAAGAGTTAGGAATGGACGGGCAAATTATGATTTCTTATGTCACTGCTGAATGTGACAAATATATTGAACGGGAAGAAAGAAGATTAGAAAAAGAGGCCGAAAGAAAGTTAGAGGCTGAAAAGGAAATTAAGAGGTTGCAGATTGAGGCTGAGGCTAAGAGGTTGCAGATTGAGGCTGAGGCTAAGAGGTTGCAGATTGAGGCTGACAAAGAGGCTAAAGCATTGGAGGCAGAAAGAGAAGACAAAAGATTAGCTACAGAAAGGGAAGCCGAGGAAAGAAGACAGGCTGCAGAAAGAGAAGACAAAAGATTAGCTGCAGAAAGGGAAGCCGAGGAAAGAAGACAGGTTGCAGAAAGGGAAGCAGAAGATAAAAGATTACAAAGGGAACATGAGTTACGACTAAGGGAGTTTGAGTTTCAAGGCCATGCTCCTGAAAATGGTGCCAGTCCCTTTACCTCTGATGCCACCGCTAGCCAGGGAGCCTCAACCTCAGCTATGAACTTTCATTTAGATCATTTTGTTGAGAAAGACGATGATATTGAGAGCTATCTAAATAGATATGAACTATTAGCTACCACATATGGGTTAGAGAGAGAAAGGTGGAGCTTAAAGTTATCTCAAGGACTTCGTGGGGCAGCTTATGAAGTTTTTGCTAAAATGAGCAGAGGTGATCAGGAAAATTATGACATGCTAAAGCAGGCTCTTTTGTTAAGATATGAAAAGAACGCAGAATTTTATAGGAAAAAATTTAGGAATGCTAAACTACTGTCAGGTGAAACCTATCACCAGTTCTCTGCACGAATAGAGACATACTTGGAGAAATGGACTTCTCTGGGGAAAACCCAAGATCTTAAGGAAATGATCCTTATAGAACAATTAAGAGAGTCCATGGCTCCAGACCTGAGAAAGTTTCTCATGGAACAAGGTGCAGAGAGGCTGGGTGAGTTGCTAAATGTTGCTGAAAGGTATCAAGCGGCTCAGGCAGAAGTATCAGGTAATAGGAAGAAACAGGAGGATAATTTTAGGGCACCACAGAACTTTAATAAATTTGATCCAAGAGATCAAAACAAAGGTAAGCACCAGTTTGATAGGCCACGGTATGACAATAAAAATAAAACCCCACAATTCGATGAAAGGAAATATGATGAAAGAAAATCTTTCAACCAAGGAAAAAGGTGGTGTAAGAATTGTCAGATGAACAATCATGACACTGACCATTGTAGAAGGAAACCTGTGTATATGGCCACCCTTCAGGTCAGGTCGACCTCAAGACAGGAGGAGGATATTATGGTAGATACCACTCCAGAAGAGATGAGGAAGGCACAGGCTGGGGATAAGACCCTCAAGCCTTGTTTCAGGAAATTGTCAACTTGTCATACAACTCCAGGCAAGGGAGATTTTTACATGAAAAACAAATTGATGTATAGGAAGACTGGAGCTAGATCCAAAGGTCAGGGACAGCTGGTACTTCCTAAAAGATATAGGGCAGAATTAATAAGGAGCCTACATGTGAAACCAGATGGGGACCATGAGAAAATAGGTACCATCATTCAAAAGGTGGCTCACAGTTATTATTGGCCCAAGGCAAGATGGGACATTGAGAATTTTGTGGAAAGGTGTAGCATAGCACATGAGGGAACACCCACAAGTGGGAACATTGATCAGGACCTGGACACGCCATGGGGCAACCGTAGGCCTGACAATAGAAGGAAAAATAAATTTGATAAAGTGGACCAAATGGAATGGGAAGCCCCTTTTCACGGACAAGCTTCACTTAACTGTTTTACAATGGCCACTATGCGGAGAAAGCAAAAAGATGTCTTACCCCAGGATAAGCCGAAAATCCCTCAATCGGACTTAAACAAACTGGAGGAAGAAGATGTAGAGAGGAAATCTCTCATCAAGAATTTTAAGTGGGGAGACAGCCCCAAGAGGAAAATTGGTAGCGGTCGTTTTGTGAATGATAATTCTGGGAGGAAAAATCATCACTATAGAGCTTCAAGTGGAAGAGACCATACCGGTGCATGGACAAATAGGTCCACACAATTAAAGGTCCATATGTAACGCTGTTAAGAACGTGGACTGATGAAAAAGGCAGAGGAAAATATTACATCCTCATACCAATATGTGAATGAGCTGACCACTCGTTTAAAAACTGGCTGGAAACTTGCCAATGAAAATTTGAAACAAGCCAGGAAGAAACATGCTGCCTATTATAACAGGAAGGCGAAAGACAGAGATTTGGCTGTGGGAGAGAAGGTACTGCTTCTTCTCCCCGGGAGTCAGAATAAGTTACAGATTGGATGGCAAGGTCCATATACAGTTCTAGAGAAGGTGTCTAGAACAAATTATAAGATAGATAAGAAGGGGAAAGAAAAAATCTATCATGTGAATCTCCTGAAGAAATATTTGGAAAGAGAACATCAGGAAGAGACACATTTGTTGACCTTGTCTATCGCCATGGAGATGAAAAAGGAACCACTTTCATCATTTGAATATCCATTACACCCCTGTGAGACAGCGGCACAGGTGAAAATCAGTACACATTTAACGAAAACTCAGAAAGAGAGAGTGCAACAGGTTCTAAATAAGCATGCAGAGGTGTTAACAGACCGACCAGGGCATACAAACTTATTGGAATATGATATGAAGCTGATAGACCCCACACCTGTCTGTATGAAGCCATATTCGATTCCTTTTGCTAAGGAGAAAGCTTTGAAGGAAGAGATAGACTATTTGTTGAAGGAAGGAATTATTTCACACAGTGAATCTTCGTATAGTTCCGGTGTTGTACTCCTAAGGAAGCCCTCTGGAGAACATAGACTATGTATAGATTACAGGAGACTGAATGCTATTACAGAAGGACAGGTGGATCCATTGCCGGATACAAATCAGCTGTTTGCCAGACTAAATAAAGCTAAATATTTCTCAAAAGTGGATCTGAGTAAAGGATACTATCAGATTCCAGTAAAAACCTGAGATCAGACAAAATTGTTGGATGTAAACATTTCGGAGGAACGTAATGAATCCCTGAGTTGCCTCTTTGATTGAGGATATTCCGAATGTTTCATACAGGCTAATAAGAAGATTATGGGATCCCCTACGAAAACTCTGCTATCACCAGGTATATGTTATCTCCTCATAACGTACATTTTGAGGAAAATCTAATGTTCTCTGGACATGTCATTGCGCAGACTCAGAGAAGAGAAATGGTGAATAAGGGTTGTGAAGCAGCATTAAGACAAGCAGTCACACTTGCGGCTGTCAGTAACATAACCGAAAAATATTATTGGTTGTAGAGGTCTGAGGCAGATTTCATGAGTAGTGCCTACTCTGAATGGACCCAACTACATAAAACCATGATAGCACAACAGCAGAGTAAAGTCAAGTTGACTTACATTTATCTATGTGTATATAGAATAAAGGACTGACATAAGATGTCTGTTTTAAGAGGGGAGATGTCGTGAAATATTCTAATCCCCATATATAAATTAAAACGTAAATGTAAAGCCTAACGAATTACTTCAATAACAGGAAAGAGAAAAGGTAAAAAAAAGAACAGTGCTGTCACAATGACTGTACTAGAAATCCCCCTTGTTTTCTACTTCGTCTGCAAATTGTAACGTTTCACGTTGATAGTAAAAGCCTACTGCATCATTACACGCTTGCTTCAATAAAAATGTGTACTGCCTTTCTAAGAAAAACCTTGAGATACGCAAGCTGATTAATGACCTAAATTAATACTAGCATTAATTACACTACGTTACCATAAACGAAAGACAGATGGACTAAAGATAGAAAGAAGGGAGGGCTGAAAGCAGGGACACATGCAACACTAAACAACGCGTCGCGCGATACACAATTGCTGCCATCACGCGTGTAAGGCCACATGCACTAGTTTTTTTTTTCAAATCGACAGTGATAAAAACACTACCCATACCAGAGTTAGGTTTTAAAAACTTACAAAATTCTTATTAGGAAATATGACATTATACTGGTTTACGTTTGAAAACATGACAGTACCCAGACACCCTAAAGTTTGGAAGTGAGGAGGTAGTAACAGCACGACTATCCTAGAAGAAAATGCATATTGGCTCCATTAAATATATATATTTGGGTTCCTTAGGACTTGCTGACAAATAATATGTTAAACGTTACGCAAATAGTCTAGGAATTAACAAATTATAGCCAAAAGAAAATAGTGAGGGTGTCAGACAACACCAAATTCAGAATCGCTCAGTGGCGGAATTTCACCCCACCATTGTACGGGAAATAGGCTGACATGTTACCTCCTATTTGATTGGCGGAAAATAAATGTAAGGCTAAACACGATTAGTCGGACTATAAATACTACTTCTTTGTTGTTAGGGGAAACGTGAGAAGGGTAATATTTTTTGAAAAGTAGGAAAACATGGCATGATTGGTTAGAGCTGCCAATATACTCAATTCAGGGCGTCTGTTCCGGGCCACATCTTGTAATAAACCTACTAAGAAACAGTGCGTTGAGCACCAGTGCATATTGTTATAAATAAAAGCCTGGGACATCGGCAGATCGAAGTTGTGCTATATTCATTGCCATTCAACGTCACTGTGTAATAGAATTGTGGTAAGCTTGAAAGGTTTGATATCTTTTTAATGAAAATTGAATGTAAATTGATAAATTATGTCTGTATATATGTGTGGTTCAGTAGCGAACTTGAGGTAAAGCCTATATAATGCTCCAGCCTGAACAGAAGGTGTCGGAGGAAAGTGAAACTAAATGGAATTGCCAAACAGTACACTGACACCTATATTATTGACTAGAAAGAAATAATGCTGGAATTGCAGAGGCGTGGTAACCATTAGGGAGGAAAATACTGGTGAAAATTGTTTCAGATGAAGATAGCAGTTGGCCTACCGCTCTGAACTCAGTGTTTGTTATGTATTGTGCTCAGTGTAGAAATAGAGTATAAATTAGTTCTGAAGTAGGAGGTACAACCTTCTTGTTTCAGGGACTGTGGTCCTAAAGCTATTGAGCAGTACCTGGTCAGAGCTTTGCTGAATCCAGAGGCGGACAGCATACTCCTTGGTCCATATAGCAAACAGTGAGGTGTCTCCAGAACACAGGGGAGCAATCGAGCAGAGGAGTCTTTTCCTGCCACCATCACGAAAGTTAAGCCTATGTGGCCAGCGGAGCTCAACATTATGTATACCCCCTTAAACTGACATTGTATTAAAATAAGAGGGGAAATTAATTGTTTTAATGAACGGAACTGAGAACATCTCCAATACTAGTTCCAACAGAAATAAACACTTGAAGTCATGATGACAAATACCAACATAGCTTGAAAAAACAACACCAGTATTACCTCATATTACTACTACACAACTGACACACATATGATAAAATTAATAAAATATGTCACTACAAGATTCATATTGATAAATTCTATATATATATATAACTTATAATTGAAATTGATTGTGATTCCTGGTTCACTTTGTATTTGAATCAGGACACATATATATTAATGAAAAGTAATTAATACATATTGATATTTGAAAATTTACCAGTGACTCGTTTAAGATAGTCTCATAGAATGTTCCATGTATGTGAGTGTCACAGTGTTGTCAAGTGTGGTGGAATAAATTAAATTGTTTATCTGTCTGTTGTTGTTGTGACTTACACTTCATCATATACATACCCTAGACATATAACGTAGTCATCACAATATTCCAGAATAAGTCTGACTGAGGTATACATATGTGGCAGCAAGTAAGGTTATCTGTAAAACACTACACCTATTAGATACAGATACCTTCACAGCTGATCTCAGTCAGTACACTAAGTCCCCTATAGATATTTATAAAATCCCACTTTACCACACAATCAACAAGCACCGTTCACCAGTCTCTGAGCCAGAATAAATTACACGAAGTATACGCCAGGAAAAAAAACTTAAGCCCTGTTTTTCGGATGTCGGTCGCGGCCATCTTGTCTCCCAATATGGCGGAAAACAGAATAAAATTAGGCATAAGCCCTGTTTTTCGGGAGTCGGCCTAGGTCACGGATTGTACGACGGATGGTACGGAACCGCATACAACCAATCAGCTTGCCACGCCGAGAACCAATCAACAGCATTCTTTAAGCAGAAAAAGTTACCCCATCTACCTATTTATGCGGGAGAGTTTATTCATAAACTCACACACACTCAAACACGAGGCCAGCACGACCTACTGGGACAAGAGAAAGCTGTCAACCTTTGATTTATTGCTTAACTGCGTGATCGGGAACTCTTGCTTCACTAAAGACACTGGCCTGTTTAAATCTTGGAGGGTAAATATATTTACTATAAACTTGTAGGAAAATAGGCCTACAGCAGATATAAAATGTTGGTATTTGTTGTGTGTCATTTATACTACCTACACCTGTATATATTTAATATAAATTGTTTCACTATGAATGTATCAGGTTACTGATTGTATCTTGGGACCAACTGAAATATAACCAAAACAGTCCTTGTTAGGACTCAATCTATTGTCTCACATAACTTCAGTCTATTGTCTCAGATAACTCCAACCTGAAATATAACCAAAACAGTCCTTGTTAGGACTCAATCTATTGTCTCACATAACTTCAGTCTATTGTCTCAGATAACTCCAACCTGAAATATAACCAAAACAGTCCTTCTTAAGACTCATATAACTTCAATCTATTGTCTTGTATAACTCCAATCTATTGTCTCCTATAACTCCAACCTGAAATATAACCAAACAGTCCTCGTCTCATATACTCCTATCATCAGAACATAACAATATTGTTAGGATATGTGTTACCAGCCAGTATAGCACTTGTCAGAGAGGGTCTGGTATATTATAGGGGGAAGGAAATGGTTGTATCACACCTAGGTGTACATATTATTGGATGTATTCGTGTATTGAATTTATATTATTGGATGTAGCCATGTATTAATTTATCAGAAAGAATGTTTTGCAAGTAGACACCTGTCTTGTCTCACTATTGCTAACTCATACTGAGCCATGTTGTCATTCATCCTACATGCAGACACCTGAGACACACGCTCATCTCATACACACTAGAAATAGGTGGGCTTGATGACAGAAATTAGCCCCTATTTTTACTTGTTACAGGTTTTATTCGTGTCATCCAACCTGAGGTCGTATGTCCAGTCAATCCAGCTGCCTGGAACTTCGCAGGAGCACAGTGATTGCACAGGAGCTACATCTTTAGTATCCGTCAGTCTTGGGTGGGCTAACGAAACGATCATCAGTGGGTGTTGTGTGCAAGAAATTAAGGACAGAACTTTTGAGAGATGAGAACACATTAGTACCATTTCTGTCAGCAATTGTGAGCATTTAACTGTCAAGGACGAAAAAACTGAGTAGCATAGCAAGAGACAAAAATAACAGCATAAGCTGATATAAATTTGTTTCCTATAATTGGAAAACTTGTTGTAATATATATACATATATATATATATATATATATATATATATATATATATATATATATATATATATATATATATATATATATATATATATATATATATATATATATATATATATATTTGTAAATCATATGTAAACTTACAAATCCATTGCATTCCATTTTTCAACATCCACCCTTCAGCACAAGAGTAGATAGTTTATATACTAAATAAATAATAAGAAAATTGTTTTTGAACGACTTGTCAATTTTATCATTGTTAAGTAAAATCTGTTTCCTTGTTTTTTAATATCACAGTTAGTTACACAGCGGGGGTGGCAATTTATGACTGTCTCCTCTCTACTAATTTTTCGAGATCAGATCATTCACAGCCGTAACTAATTTGTGATACCAGTAGTTCTCTCAGACACTGGGACTTCACCATTTTCTGCAGAAATTCTATTTCTGTATTGTCAGTACTACACTGATCCTAGAGCCAATAAAAACCTCACGCTACAACAACAACAACTGATAAAACGAGCTGGAGAAAAACTGAAAATGCATTCTTGAGACTGGAACCCTTCGATGAAGATCAACAACACACAACTCGGATGAACTAATTAGCTCACATGACCTTTTTACATCCCCATTATAGGAACTTGCATAAATTGCTATCTATCTATTTCTGACACTAGTTTCTCGAATGTCGATGGTGTTCTGTCTAGGCCAGCGGTTTTCAACCTGTGCGCCGCGGCGCCCTGGGGCGCCATGACTGACGGTCAGGGGCGCCGTGGGTGTGCGTTGATTTTTTTCGTATTTAGCTGTAAAGAAAACACAGAGCTGTGGGAAATTTCATTTTTGGTGTTTGTCAACCTGCGTGACCCCGGAGAAATTTCACTTTTGATGTTGCCCAGCCTTTGAATGGACGCTACCCCGACCCGCCTATCAACTTTCCGCGCATTCTCCTCGCGCGACCATACTAGGAAGAGAAAAAATCAAGGAAGGAGGTTTGCAGCAGTTCATTACAGACAATGAAATAGATTTTAGTGCAGATATTGTTTATATAATTCAAGGACACTTATCTCAACTCCATGTTCATTTTGAAAAATACTTTCCTTAAAACTGTGACAGGTTTCAGTGGGTTCAAAATCCTTTCAGTAGTGATGCTCCTTCGGACTTCAGTACTGCAGAAGAAGTATAACTGATAGAACTTTCATCAGACTACAAGCGAAATTTCCATCCATGGCATTGCCAAAATTTTGGTATTCAGTAAAACAGGAGTTCCCAAGCTTGAGCAAGAGAGCACTGAAGATATTAATTCCTTTTGCAACCTCCTATCTCTGCGAGGCTGGATTTTCAGCAGTGGCTGTCATAAAAACCAAGTTCAGATCAAGACATGATGTGGTGAAGGAAATGAGGGTAGCTGTATCTCAGTTGGTGCCAAGATTTAACAAGCTGTGTAACAACAAGCAAGCTCAAGTTTCACACTGAGGTGACTGGTACTTTATTCATCACATTTTATTTTTAGTTTTACTGTACAGGTTTTTTGTTATGGAGATTGAATCATAAGAGCAGTATATCAGTGAATGATTTTCAGACAAAAATAAATAAAAAATGTTAGAAAGAAACGACTTTATCTGTGCTGTTTTCTTTTTGATAGTAAGGTTTTTCAAAGTGCACTTTGTGTATATTTTTTCTTGTACGTGTAATTTTTTCACAGATTGTCCAATTGCATTTTTTTTTAAAATTACATTAAAAAATTACATTGTTTAAAAGCCTTTCCAAAGCTCTCCTGCTCAAAAAAAAGTTAGGCTAAATGTCGAAACATCGCTAGAGTTTTTACCAGTTATCCCACATGGGAGCCGCAGAAAGAATGTAGTTGGTCAGGGGAGCCATGGACTCAAAAAGGTTGAAAACCGCTGGTCTAGGCAATCATCAGTATCAGCAATCAAATGATTCATTTTGGCTTATCTCACTGCTTCAATCTGCATCATTATTCTATTATTAGACATTACACTAACGCTGCTTACACGTGAATGTATCCACGAACCTTACACGACAGTTTAGTCTTTATTGTTGCTGCCTAGGCAAACTATTTACAACCGGAAGGACTTTAACACTAATACACTTCGGTGGGGTTGGCAAAAAGAAAACAGACCTCTTTCAATAATCTGCATGTACGTGTTGGGGTGCTTAATACACGCCGATTACAGTTGGGAGAGAATGTTTTAATCACTTTATAGTAATTTGTAGGCACAATAGTGATCTCGTCATCACTTTCTGCTGTAGTGTTCAAATGCCTGAAAATATTTGTTGTAATCAGAATGTCTCTGTCCAATTGCCTCCAGAATTCTTATGTCCAACTCATACGTTGTGAATTCAAATCCACCAATGTAGTTTTCCCCCTATTTCTAACATGAGATAACCTGAGATCACAGGACTAAAAGACATGTTAGCAATTTTCCATCAACAGCTGCTTTGCTATTCCTTGCCGCGATGCGTAGGAGATTATGTCTCTTCATCATATATCTTGATGGTTAATGTTGTCCTGTTCTCGCGTAAACCATTATATATATATATATATATATATATATATATATATATATATATATATATATATATATATATATATATATATATATATATATATTTTTTTTAAATTATTTATTTATTTATTCTCAAGCCACAGCGTCAGTGCATCCATTTCTGCCTTCCATCGACCTCTTGTGCCCTCTATCTTTGAAAATGTGGTTATAATATTTTTGAATGCTTCTCATATATCAACTGTCCGATGGAGGTCGACTGCCTTCTCCTTAATTGTGTTATCGGTTAAAAAAATATTAGCTCTCCTGAAACACTATTCATTGCTATTTAAGCAGTTAAGACATCTGAGTTTCCTCTAATGATGTTCATGTTTGTTTACACAATGCCCGGGACTCATGTCTGTCGTGCCCACCATTTCAACCCTTCTTTTCTACCCATCCCCAATTTGTGAAAGTCTGTAGCTTCTTGGTTGTTGTTGTTGTTGTTGTTGTTGTTGTTGTTGTTGTTGTTGTTGTTAAAATACTCCCATGTTTCAGAACCATACAACAGGACTGACTTAAAACTTGAATCAAATGAATTTTTTGCGATGGACTTGAATTTATATTTTCTCATGCAATAAAAAGTCAGAGGAGCTTTCACCTAACAATAGGACGATGTTTCTCTCTCACTTGGTTGGAAGGGGGATTGAAACAAAAAATATTGACACAGACAAAGAGCGCCAACACACAGCTGGGATTAGTTCAATTTCAATGACGTCATAAAGCACAGACTGAGCCCTGTATCTGCCGGACAGTTTTCCTTCATTTGTGAGAAAAGCAAGAGATTCAAACCATACAATATTCGGAGCAGAGGCTTGCTCATTTTCTTAATGACTTTTAGTACCAAAACAGATCGAGTCAAGCACAGATAACTAACATTTATTACAAATAAGGGTATCCTGTTCTCACTGTTCTAGTCTACTATCATTTACTGGACACAGTATTAAGGTCCTAAGGGTCTTGTTGGATTCGGCCTATACTGCTTGATAGAAATACAACAGAAGTGATTGCGTCATTAATAGGCTAAACTGCCCATGGAGGACTTCTGGTGTCGTGTATTGTGGTTCGCACTATTGACCTGCCATTGAAACATCATTTTATGATGCGTAGATGGCAGAGCGGATAGTGTGATTCGCTTGCATGGCTAGGCGGGGTTGTCGCACGGAAGGTCCAGTGTTCAAATCCTGGGTAAGCCACTCATGTCTGTTGTTTTTCTGTTGTCTGGTGTTCTACTTCTTTATTTCCTGCGAGTGCCTGATAACATACCTTTATATTTGTTTCATATTAATTTCATATTAATTTACTGTTTACAGGCCTCAGGTTTCCCTCCCTTATTTGTAATAAATGTTTGTACAATACCAAACCTACCCACTATCCTGTTCTCACTGTTCTAGTCTACTATCATTTACTGGACACAGTATTAAGGTCCTAAGGGTCTTGTTGGATTCGGCCTATACTGCTTGATAGAAATACAACAGAAGTGATTGCGTCATTAATAGGCTGAACTGCCCATGGAGGACTTCTGGTGTCGTGTATTGTGGTTCGCACTATTGACCTGCCATTGAAACATCATTTTATGATGCGTAGATGGCAGAGCGGATAGTGTGATTCGCTTGCATGGCTAGGCGGGGTTGTCGCACGGAAGGTCCAGTGTTCAAATCCTGGGTAAGCCACTCATGTCTGTTGTTTTTCTGTTGTCTGGTGTTCTACTTCTTTATTTCCTGCGAGTGCCTGATAACATACCTTTATATTTGTTTCATATTAATTTACAGATAACTAACCCTGCTCTCGAACACCCACCCACTTTGTATCCCTCGATTATGTTCTCGCGACATTTGCTCACCAAAGCGTTCATCTCATAACGTGCTGCGTCTGAACTACATTTCCCAACTAACCTTTACTTCATCTCTGGGGAACGAGGAGACGCCGATGAGTGCGATAATGGCAAAACAAGTAAGATTAAATAAAGATAGATGGAGGAGTTGACAGCACAGAGAAAGTTACGCAGAAGGTGGACAAGTGATTAAAACAGACAAACGTCACCACGAGAGGGCCGGGAAAAGCAGGGACGAAACGTGGGAAGACTGCTAATGTGCTGAGTGTTGATTATGGTTGGCTTAAATAATATGAAGCTATATAAATATAAAAGAACCGTTGCGTAGTTTCCGGGGAGTTTCAGAGGAGACCACTTTTTTTTTTTTTTAAAGCCACGGCTCTAAAGAATGTTGTAATAGACAACTAGTGTTCGGCTGTGCACGGGCTGGCAATACTATCATATTAAACAAATTGCTACATAAACTACCATGGCAAAAACGCAAGAAATGATCTGGCATATTTGTAAGAGGTCAATGTAAGAGGTCAATGACAAAAACAGCAGGGTACAAACGGTATTTGAAGCAAGCACGCAAAAATTAAGGACAGTAGAGTCTTCCAAGAGACAATAGTGGATGAATGAGTCCTGAATGTCAAGCTGTCTACCACAATCCCCGGATGATAGCGCAGATAATCAACGGATGGAAACCAGACTCGCTCTTCCGGGACGTATAGCTAGCTACAGGACAAACGGGTAACGTACAGTGGTCGATTTATTTACTAAGCAGACCTCGGGATTGTGAGACTAAAACTAGATATCCTAAATGAGAACTGGTGTCCCGGATGGGGGAGAGGGGGGGGGGGGGGTAAGGTCGGTTCGTTGGCCACCATAGATGAACGTCCTGTATTCGTGGTAACAGTAGGTTCATACTAAATGTTGTAGGCCCTGGTTGGCCGCCATAATGTTGACATTCAATCTTGACTTCCTAGTGTTGAAGTGTTACAGTAATGGTGCCTGAGTAGACATCAAAGAGTGCGAATGGGTGTGTGAAGGTTCGTGGAAGACAGTCATCTACTGGACAATACACTCTTGCACCACAACGTTGAAAGTCATGGAGCTTGGTAACACCTCTGACGTTTTCAACACTTTAATGCAGTACGATTACAAGGGACGCCGACATCAATATAAATACAGTCATTTGACAAAAACTCAGGACATCGTAAGCATAACAACAGTTCAGTACAGTTTGCATCAACAGTTCATCAGTAAGCTGTGCGTAAATGATGCTGACCTCAAACTATCTCTCTTTCTTCAGCTACAGCAAAATACCCCGCATTGCCAGCGGGTCTTCAAATATATGAGCTTAGTTCCGCTCTACTCTGACACCAGCAAGTCAGATACATTTTCTAGAATACAGCAGGCCGCAAATATGGCGGGCCTCTAAATACAATGTCCTCTATGATTCCTTGGACAGAACAAGGTATTTCAGCATAATTCGTGAGCTCAAACTCTAGTATTCTCAATGGACTCTTTCCCGCCCAGGGAAAAGTCACTAAGCTGGTAACAAATGTTATTCACGATTCTGGCAATAGAGAAAATGATTTGAAGGATAATTTACCTTGACATCTCTTCAGAATAAACACCAAAAACTCACTCGCCTCCTAGGCGCTTAGAATAATATGGGGAAACAATCTTTAGACATCTTGGTCACACACAGAGGACTTTCCTTCCCCAGGCATAAAGCCAGATCGAAGACGCCAAAACGTCTTGACCGTTTGAAAACCACAGCTCGACTCCTTAACAAAATGTCTTTCTTAACGCGCCACAAAACTCGCGCATGCGTCGTGAGACGCAAGACCCCTGAGCTAGACTCAGGTGGGCGATCTGAAAACATTCTAGGAAAAGCTGACCATTCAAGCCATATATGGTCAGGTAACAAGACATCGGTTCTAAAATTAGACCGCTTGGTTAAAAAACAAGTGGGATAACAACCACTGCTGACTTCAATCCAAGTAAAAAATGAGTAATTCCCCTTTGATCAAGAATCTAAAAAATAATGTCTCCAAACTAAACAGGTACATTTAACAGGTTATAAACTCAGCGAAACTGTCCGCAACAGGGGGAGAGAGAAATTTAGAAAGCTTATCTCATTATTTCACAGACTTCCCACTCCTAAATGTGGGCAATCCTGAGCCAATAACAATAAGGAACCAGAAGTTAGAACAGACAGACTACTTACCTAGGATGCATAGTAACACCTGACGGCGGAACGAGCAAGGACATTAACAACAGAATGAATAAAGCGAGAACAGCCTTTGCTAGTCTCAACTACAATTGGAAGTCTTCTCAGTACAGCACAAACACCAAATTAAGACTGTATGAGAGCTGTGTACTTTCTGTGCTTCTCTATGGTGCGGAATGCTGGAGAGTAACAGAGAAGGAAATGTCGAAACTCCTTCCACACAATCTGTCTAAGGAAAATTCTCCGAATCTTTTGCCGAATACCATCAGCAACCAAGAACTACTTATCCGGAGTAACCAGGAGGACATGCACACCATCATAGCTGACAGACGCTGGAGTTGAGTTGGTCACGTCCTCAGAAGGGACCCTGATACCATCACAAGAACAGCTATGCTATCGACCACCGAGGGAAAGCAAAAGAGAGGCCGACCAAAAACAACTTCGCGGAGGACTGTGGAGGCTGATATGCAAAAAAATGAACCAGAGTTGGGGCACTGTACGAAGGATGGCCATTGACCGAGCAAAGTGGAATCAATTTGTTGCTGCCCTACAAGACGCCACCAGGCGTGATGGACACTGACTGCTTTGACGGTCGGCGGCTAAGGGTCAAAGAAGAAGAAGAAGAATTCTGAACACCATGACGCAAATAGAAATCCTTACCAGGACTGCACAATACTAGCTATAAGAGTTTACAGTCCTTTTCAGGGCTTCAATTTTAAATGCTGGATGCCAAAGAGTTCGTCGTCTTCTTCTTATACTGCTTCTTAGCTTCCTTCGTTCAATTTAGAATTTCGTGGATGTGATATCCTTAAAGGGAAACCACATTTGGTATAACTTAGGACCTAAGGGAAGTAATAAAGACAAAATTCATAAAAATTTGTACATGATGCCCGTAGTCTACCGATGTATTTTATTGATTGTATGACGTAGTTCTTTGATTGGCATGACCACGTCCTCTTTAAAATATGTTGTCTAATTTAGGATTCTGATCAATAGTGGCCCGTCATCATCGGTGAATCGTATTGGTGGTGGAAAACATACACCATAATCTGTGCGTAGGTTTCAAGTTCTTATTCGACAGAGTCACAACAAACGTAATACCCCAAAAAGAACGTCCCCCTTAAATATAGATATCCAACAGGGGTGGAGAACTATAGAAATAGACGTCCAGCACAAATAATGCTGTGAAGACCCAACGCCCTTGTCTGGCCTTTGGCTAGGATCATGTGTCTAGACACAGGGACCGGTACAGTGACATTCATGTGTCATTAGATCCCTTGTGTGAGAACACAGAGGATCACTACAGTGACACAGTTTGTCATTGGGTCTTCTTGTGTTGGGACATGTGGTCTTGACCAGAGCCGGTTTTGGGGTGGGTGCCAATGCGACCTCATGCGAGGAAAAAATATGCGAAAAAAAAAAGGAGAACTATAGAAGATCTAACGCAGTTGAAAGAACTATCATCCACACAATTGAAAATAGTAATAAATACAGAAGCAAAATACCACCCTGGGAACTAAAAACACCAATCATAGACTACTCACTTACTGAAAAGATCAAATAAAACACAGAAGATAAGGAAGCCAAAATGATAAGTAGAAAGTTCATAGATCAACTAACTAAACAAAGTCTGGCCGTCTACACTGATGGATCCAAGGGTGATAGTGGGCAACTAGGTGCCGGAGTTGTAATACCACAATGGGGAATAAAAAAGAGCTACAGTGTAACTGAAGGGGCTTCGATTTTTACCGCAGAGATGGTAGCAATTCTTAAAAGTTTAGAAATAATCGAAGATAACCCACCAGAAGCTGTTACGATATTTACAGACTCACGTCACTACAAGCACTAGAACACCCAGGTAAATGTAGCCGGCCAGACATAAAGGAAGAAATTCTAGCAATTAATACATCACTTGGGAACAGAGGATGTAGTGTGAGGCTAGTGTGGGTTCCAGCACACATAGGTATTGCTGGTAACGAGTTGGCAGATCAGAACGCCAAGAATGGAAGAACAAGTAAAAACAATATAAGAGCAGGACTGGGAAGGTCGGAGATCAAGAGCCAAGTGAAGATAACTATAAACGAGGAATGGAAGACAACATGGAAGAAAAGTAGAAAAGGCAGACACGCGTTCAAACTGCTGAAAGAACCAACGAGGACGTGCCAGGTCAGAGAAGAATTAAAGATACCATCAAACAAAAAAACTGTGGCGTCTCCGTCTCGGTGCAGCATACTTTATGATAGAGGAACCACACTGCCAAGAATGTCAGGAAGAGAATGACAAAGTAAAACCAAGTGTAAAGGACAATAGTTATCAAGAAACAATACAAAAGAGAAAATAAAATGGACAAATACTAATATAAATTAAAATCAGCAACTGCTAAAGACAATAGCTATTTAAACTGAATACAAAATTAAAAAATAAAATGACACTAAATACCCCAATTATAACCAAATTTCAGGTTGAACAGGGTAGACCAAGATGGAACGAGAAGAGGCAATAACGGTCAGCTGTTAAGTGCCCGCTGTCCACCCATCACCTCATCAAAACAACAACAACAAAAGCTACTAAGCTGAAGCATAACAGACTGCAGTGTGCGATTCAACGACTGCCTCTGCAATAACTGAACAGTAGTATTGTGGGTACCTGTCTAGGTGAATTAAGTATCTTGGACATCAAGATAAATGACGAGAAGTGTCTGCAGCGAAATGACTGAATTAGATACGTACTCAATACTTTGAAGAAACAAGATCCAGAAGTCACCAATTGCCCGAAATGATGAATAAAGACATCGACACCTTATAATTTTCCAACTTCTGATTCGTTAAAATACACATCTGCAATCTTTACCAAACTACAATTTTAATTTATAAATGTACTGATGTATTTTATAAATCACAGTTGATTGATTTTCTTTAAATTCCAGCTCTGACAGCTCTCTTCTACAGCTACCATCTAAACTGTGCAGTTAAGTGACGTCCTGTGCCATCTTTATTAGTTCACAAGCTCTCTTCATTTGTGGAAAATATAACTATTATTTTGCATCCAACATCCATCTCGCCACAACCAGCAGGTCATGAAACTCGGAAGAACTTGCTGTTGGTGTACAAGCCATTCTCACAATGTATTTGAAACCTTACTTTTTCCATAACATGGGCTACTTATTTCTGATGTGTGTAACAAGTGCCCTTTGCGACTGACCCGAGTCGAAACACCAGCACTGCTCCTCATGCTTTGCCTACAGTATTTTTAACGTTTCTTCCGTAAACCTTATGTCTGTTCTCTCGACCGATCTGTGTTTGTTGACTGAATGTCTATGATTCACTTCCATACGATAGAATTGGCTCCACGTAACAATGAAAATCGCTGTTCCTTACTTTATTTGACAACGGTTTATCGCTTCGTAGACATTTGTCTAAATGTCTACTGGAAGATTACATGCAAAGTCATTTTAAGGTTTAACTTCAGCGTGACTTATGAGATGTGTTTCTTTTTGCACATATTTTGTTCTCTTGGTCGAAATCTTTTAAATACACTTCCAGTACCTCTGGAAAATAGCATTCAAATGTTTCAAAAAGCCTGGGGCGCTCATCATATATTTTATCCACAGGTGTCTAATGAAGTATAAAGCAGAAGTTAATTTCATATAGAATCAGCACCCCAGGCTTTTTGTCAATTTGATGTTACATTTTTACTGCAAGCTATAAACTCCTTGAACATTTTTTGGGGTTTTTTTAAGTGCATTAAAAGCCTGTGTTTAAAATATATATTTTTTATTTCCTGCTTCTACTGTTTATTAGACAAGATAAAGCCTCTCTAAAGCTAAACATCGCCCAATCGCCGACAAAAATAACTCCTATCTGAGAAACGGTGGCAATAGTCTGCGGTATGCCACAAGTTTTATTTATGTATTCAGCCATTTCTCGTAGAACGCAGCGCATACTCCGAGGAACGCTACCGTTTGGTACAACCTGATCTAAGTAGTATTACTCCATTTGTATAAAAGAACAACGCAATAATGACGTGAGGATATTCAGGAAAACCCCTTCCTCAGTTACAGTAACAAACAAAGGATGCATACAGATACGATAAACACACAGGGGCTGCTAATGTCAGATACAGAAACAAGAAAGAAAAACTTACGCGTAGATTAAAAAAACATAAATGAAAGGAAAATAAAACACAACAGTGAAAACCAACATGAACAACAGAATGAATTATGACTACAAAGAGCTTGAACAGAAAACCCATTTGAATCATCTAAGTAAGAAGAATATATGTAAAAAGAATCTATGTAAAAAAGAATCTATGTACGAAGAGTCTGCGTAAGAAGAATCTATGACAGAAGAGTCTATGTATAAAGAATATGTGTAAGAAGAGTCTGAGTAAGAAGAATCTATGAAAGAGGAATCTATGTAAGAAGAATCTATGAAAGAAGAGTCTACGTAAGAAAACTCTATGTCAGAGAAATCTATGTAAAAAGAATCTATGTAAGAAGAAGAATCAAAGTAATAAGAATCTATGTAAGAAGAAGATTCAAGGTAATGAGAATCTATGTAAGAAGAAGAATCAAAGTAATAAGAATCTATGTAAGAAGAATCTATGTAAGAAGAAGAATCAAAGTAATAAGAATCTATGTAAGAAGAATCTATGTAAGAAGAAGAATCAAAGTAATAAGAATCTATGTAAGGAGAATCTATGTAACGGTGTAGTTCCTGTGGGGTCTGTGGAGATACTGTATAAAAAGAAAGAATAAATCATGTCGTAAGAGACAATAAATACCAGTTACCGTATGGAGCTGAAAATGTCATCATACAAAACACATTTCTACAGAAACCACCACTGCATGAGCACAGTGAACGCTCCTCTGCCGGCTCCCTGCGGATCAGCTACAGTGGCGTCTCCACAATCCACTGGAATGGAAAAGAGAAACGATGAATAAGAATAACGAGAATCCCAGAACTTGACCGATGAGAAGCCGATGAATGTCTCAAAGTAATCCTTCACGGAAATGGGGTAGCCTAAACAACACCCTCCCCCTTAAACAGAGACACAAAACATGATACCTGGGAAATACCAATAAGGGTGAACTGTAGAAAAGG
Source organism: Oreohelix idahoensis (assembly GCA_024509875.1). Lineage (NCBI taxonomy): Eukaryota > Metazoa > Mollusca > Gastropoda > Stylommatophora > Oreohelicidae > Oreohelix > Oreohelix idahoensis. Next base: position 455,956 of record JAMPIV010008904.1, on the reverse strand, counting down.
AATGAGAAATAGGAAAAGGTAATGATGATTTTTTAAGGGGGTGGTTGGGAACGAAAATGATGAAGATATGAAAGGCGGCGGGGAAAGGAACGGGTCACTCCATGCACGCACCTCTCGATGTTGGACCTAGTTTAATAACGTCTCTAACACGCCACTCCACTACGGCAGTATCTGTTATGGGACTACCTTTACCTTTATAAAATTAACGTAAATGCAACCAAAAAATAAAAGAATCAGGGGGAGAGTTAGATAAGAAATATTACGGCCAAAACAAAAAGGCCAATGTAAAACACAAATGAAGGCAAGATTTACTTCAAATAAATAAGAACGAATATTACCAGGACTGAGTACAACACCTCGTAAATACTAGCACAGTGAACTCATCAAGAAATATCTCAACAGCGTGTGAAAATAGATTTGTCCACCCCTAATTTCATCGGGCCGGAGACTTTTAAAAACAAAACCAAAACCTCTGGCGACTTTATGTTTGCGGTGGGGAAAAAAAAACTACCAGGACTATAAACCTAAAGGAATTACAATTCTGGAGCAACAATACTTGTTAGACGACATAACTGTCTCTAGAGCTCTGACAGGAAATACGAAAGTGGCTGCGATGTCGGTCAACAATAACAAAAAAGGACAGCAAGAAAAGTGGTGAGGACAGATGAATAAAAATTAAATTTTTTCTTTCTTTTTTTTTTTCGTACGCCCGCTAATACTCGAGGCGAAATCTCAGGTTATTATTATTGTCTAACCTGACATTGATTTTACGTGAGTATCCCTTTATTCTTGTACAGAGACAGGTGTCCATCGCCATTCAGGCAAATACTCGCCGATTTCGGAGGTACCCATTACAGCTGGGTCGGCTCAGGAGCCGCCAGTCCCTGGTCGACGACACTTCTTCAAATATCCTCGCCAGGTCTCGAGTTAATCCAGTCCAATTCCCGGTCGACGAAAAATCCTCAAATGCCGTCACCCGGGTTTGATCCTGGATCACCCGGTCGCCAATAAATAAATTAAATAAATAAAATCTTGTGAAAACTGGACACAACGAATCAATGCCCCCCACCACCCCCCCCCCAAAAAAAAAAAAAAAAATTCCCTGCTCTTGTCTTCTATATAATTTTGGCTTTCTCTTCTACCCTTCACTAGGTACTCTTTGACCTCCTTCTACTCTGTGGTTTGTTGTCTGGTCACACACAGAGAGAGAGAGAGAGAGAGAGAGAGAGAGAGAGAGAGAGAGAGAGAGAGAGAGAGAGAGAGAGAGAGAGAGAGAGAGAGAGAGAGAGAGAGAGAGAGAGAGAGAGAGAGAGAGAGAGAGAGAGAGAGAGAGAGAGATGACATTCTTCATACAAACATAATTATAACACAACGGTGCCGGTGCCATATTACATTTTTTTTAAAACCAAATTTTAAAAAAAGCTGACATCATAAGTTCCGATGATTGATCACGGACTAACCCTGTTACTGAACCCTTCACAAATATCGACAAGCTACATCTGTAACTGTACTTCAGTAATTTCTGGAGGCAGCACAAGTAAGCCACTGACGGGACAGACCAGTCCAACAGAGAGGATACTGCAAAGATTTCTAGTCTCAGCTTGTGGTTATGTGGAGGATATCAACAAATGAAGGACACAAAACGCTGGGATAAATACTTCAAACGTGTTGGGTAATTATTCGGCACTTATGTCCATAATTACTAGCCATATAACACCCCCCCCCCAACTAATACGCATAGGCCTACATTAAACACGTGTTCATCATCATCATCATCATCACCACTTTCCTTTTTGCTCCCACTGAAGCATGGATCCACTACTGCAATTTGTCCCTTTACAAGAAATCTTCACACAGCCTTCACATGCTCTTACAGGGGTAGTTTTTGCAGCAGTTTATACATGATGAAGTAGCCAGCCCCATGCACAATCTAACATAAGTCGCCATGCCGATGGGTTCAGTGGTCCTAATATTTCTTTGTTTAATAGATAAAACCGGGAACGGCACGAGGCCAAGAATAGTGTTTTTTTTTCTTTGATCCTTAGCCATCGACTGTCAAAGCAGTCAGTGGCCATTGTCACGTAGGTCTTTATGTCATTAAATTACCTACATCTTCTTCCTATTCTCTCACCCTAATCCTTTCATTTATATTCTTTCCATACTTGTTTTTCCTGTATTTTTCGCATCACTCGGTTGCGAAAAATATTTTCTTCAGTATTTTTAAACTTTACCTGTTTTTTTTCTCAAAACTGAGAATCGCGCTAGGACGATATTACGTAGATGTCAGGGCTGCAGGGCGTCAGAAGGCGTGATAAGTCGGTTCGCTGAACATAGGACGTAGACAATAGTCTACATTCTCACCGAGCGCGCGAGTTTCTTCTCGGCATAAGTCCCGGTGAGGTGTGATACTTTACATCTGCACCGGTCAGTATTCAGACATTTGTCTGAAAAATCCCCAAACTGACACGGCGCTCACTGTGGGCCATGGTCAGCTGTAGTGTGAAAACTGCCCTGCATTGGAGACAGGTTGTCTGAGATTTGAAACTGACACGCGTACATCTTGGTCAGTGGTGGCAGTTACGACATGTTAGGTGTGAAACGTATCGTTTAAGCCGGAAAGGGGAGAGCATTTCGTTCTACGAAATAATAGTTCATCCTTTGTCTGGTTTAAAATATTAACCCACGTTTGAAACTATTTCATTTCACTCAGTAACTTTGCAGTTAGACTAGAACAACCTTCGTTCGATTTCTAAATAATCTCTGTAAATAGAGATGGCCTTAGTTTGGTCGAAGTGGTTTAACGTTCTTAGTAATTCTGTGGTTGAGGTATATTAATATTATATATAATAGATATCTAGTTTTGTGAAGTGATTTAGTGTTAAATCGCCGATTCCATTTTAAACTAGTTCTGTGTGCAGAGTGAATATTTTGATAGTTTGTTATTTCTTAAATCGTCGAGTTGCAGTGGAAATACAAAATAAATTATATTTTTAGCTTACTAAACAAGTAGCTGAAATAAGTTTAATTTAACTGTTAAATACTCAGTCGAAACTGTTTTAATAACAAACTTATAAATGCTAGATGCTACATCAGTGAATAGTGACGGAATACGAAGATATTCCTAAATTCCTGATGATTGATTTTATATAACTTACTTTATGGGAAGTTTTAATTATAAGTCAAGCGGTCGGCTTGCTATTTAAAATGTAAGTTATATTGAGTACATATATGTAAATTATTTGATATGTGTTCTTTCTTTTATATAGTGAAACGGTGGTACCCAACTTGCCAGCGTTTAGTAACCTGAGAGACATATTTGTGAGAAGCATAGACATTTCCTATCTTTAACCACGTGGGTTTCTTTGTTTCAAGTAACACTGGATCTGACAGTGCATATGCCATCAGAGAGAGACAGTAATAACAATCCCACTAACGGTTTCTAAAGACTAGAAATATATATTGGGCTTTTGAGCCAGTTCAAATTGCTCCACAAATTTAAATGTACATGCTGCCTGGCGGCGAGAATATTACAAGAAACATTAAACCATCCCGACAGAGATTGTGACTAGTATTGTGGTGACAAAATATAGTACCTTCCTGAAAGTAGACACCGATCCGACATTCCTTAAATTCTAGAAACCAAAGCTAATGACATTGTGCTCTGCTAACTTTCGTGCCTGGACAATATTTTATGTGACTTAATCAGACATTCGAAAAATTAGAACACCCAAGGAATCGTTCCCTGAGAGTTTAGTACGTCTTTTGGAACTGGGGATTTCTTGGTCAAGGACTGCATTTTCGGGTCTGTGTGAAGGTCCTAGAATTGAGTATGTTCCCAGAGGCAGCGAGCAAAGTTGTGAGTATAACTGCATGGCCATGGCTGGATGAATGAGAGTACACAGGTCTGAGTGTTATTTTACCGATGTATTATCGTCCCACATTTACTGTCTTAATTCTTTTTGTTTAACCTGCAGAATTTGTTACTATTTGCTAGAGTTTCTTTACTTCTTAGGTTAAATCAGATTTATCAAACTCTGTGCATACATTTACGAGAAAAGAAGAAAAACTCTTAGCCTAAACCCTACGTATCTATAACTCTTTGGGCCATCATCTGTTCTCTTAACGGGGCTGTGGGCTAAACCTAGAGCTAAGATCATAACTGGGATATCATCCTTGTAGCATTTTCTTGAATTGTATGACTATTTGTATATGTTTTTTTTTTCCTTGATGTATTTTTGGTGTTGTGAGAAGATTTTTTTTTGATGATAATAATAAAAATCTCTCTCTTGAACTAAATCAGTGCGTTGGTCAGCTCGTTCAAATACATATAAATTCATTGTGATAGATTCCCACGTCTGTGTGTTTACCTGTCGTCACGTGTATGTGCGTGCCCGTGAGTAGATAGAGATATATTAATATATATATATATATATCTGTGTGTAGACTGTCTGACGCCTTTAAAAGCGGTCGTAGAAGATAGGTGAGAGAGAGAAGATTATCTCGATTCTCAAAGACAGCTTCTTTATCACATTCTATCATCTCACGTGTGGGAAATTCTATTGTGGGTTTTTTTTTCTCACCAGCTCTCACTGTGACTATCACTCATTCCAACCTATTCTGAAGGGACCAACCCTAGTCTTAATACTCCTATCTAAAATCTACGACAAATGGTCGCTCGTTACCGGGAATTGAACCCAAAATCCTAAGGCGATACGACAAATGGGTTCTCGTCCGTAGGATTTTTGAACTTAGAATAGGAAGACGAGTACGACAAATGGGTTCTCGTCCGACGGATTTTTGAACTTAGAATAGGAAGACGAGTACGACAAACGTGGACTCGTCTATCTGGATTTTGTATTTAAGATTCTTTATTCTGTAATAGAGTAAGAGTGTGATGTCTTGTGAGTTTTGTATCTTTTTAAAATAATTTATCCCCTAGACTAACGATCTGTTTTCGGGCGTGCTGACCACACAAACTGATAGTTTTTTTTCCACAGCATTTAGAAATAATATACATTTCAGTTACAGGTTGATTGTCGGAATATATATTAATTACTGATTTTGTAATACTAAACGCTGGTAAAGTAGTGAGTGTATAACATTCACTGGGTTTTGAAGAAGTAGGTGTTTGAGCAAAAGCTAAGGAGTGCGTTTCGGACTAGTTGTCCAGATTAATTGCCTCCCTTACCCTAACTGTCTTCAGGGGTGAACTTGATAGTGGACTTTATAATTAAGGGATTATTTTTCTCTTTAATTTTTGCAATAATTATTTTGCTTTTCCACTGTAGCAACTTATTTTTCAGAAGTAATCTTAACTACCATTTAGTTGGCGTAGTCGTGTTTTGCATTAAGTGCTTTATTGCCGATAATAGCAGCGATAGTTAGATTTTACTTTGGAGGAGGTATCCCAGGGTTAAGGATATCATCTTTTGATTTTTGGTAATTTTTTTTTTTCTCGTAAGTGGTAGGAGTCAGTGTATCCTTTTTCCTATTTTCTTTCTCCACTAGTCTCAGTCACTGACATAATATGGCCGAGAGGGCAAAGCTTAGACAACTCCTCAGGGACGAAGCGAGAGAGGAGGGACTGGAAGGAGAGGAAGCGAAAGCATTTGTCAGAGACGAACTTGAGAGATATGATGCGGAGAGGAAAGCAGCTGAAGCTAAAGAGCAGAAGAAGATGGACGAGGAAATGGAAATCCGAAGGGAGAGAGAAAGAGAGAAGGAGAGACAGCATGAGAAGGAGAGGGAGGACAGAGAGGAAAGAGAGAAGGAGAGACAGCATGAGGAAAGAGAGAGGAGAAGGAGATGAGGAAGAGAGAAGGACAGAGACAGCATGAGTTGGCTCTTAAAACTCTTGAACTCCAAAGTCGTGGTGCTACCTCTACCTCCAGCAATGGAGAGTCTTCTCCTCATTCTTCCTTAACTGATCCTTCTAACAGTCAATCTCTTCACCTCACTGCTATGTCTTTTCCGCTAGAATCTTTCCCTTGTCCAAATGAGAAGATTGACACTTGGCTAGAAAAATTTGAGAAAATTGCAACTCTGTACGGTTTAGAGAGGTCGCGTTGGAACATGAAGCTTTCCCAGGCTTTGAAAAGTTCTGCGTATGATGTTTACGCCAAACTGGAAAGCAGCCAACAAGACAACTATGATCTGTTGAAGAAAGCGTTACTGGAGCGCTTTGAAATGAACGCTCGCAAATTTTTGCAACTGTTTCGCAACAGCCGGAAAGAGAATTCTGAAACTTTTCAGCAGTTCTCGTCTCGTTTGAAGGGTTATCTGACAAAGTGCCTAGAGCTCTCACAGCTCCCCTCTACCTATGAAGGTCTTGAGGAATTTGTTTTAACAGAACAAATAAAGAACACATTGTCTGCAGATACCCGGAGATTTCTAGCTGAGCAGGGTGCAGAAAAGCTCGAAGACATCCTAGAGAAGTCTGAGCGTTACCAAAATGCGCTGGCTGAACTACCGGCCACAAAGCGGAAACCGACAGAGGAGCATTTTCGAAAACATAACCTAGAGCAATCTTCTCAGGCTTCTAACCAAAATAACCACAGAGAAACTGGACCTCAAAACCCCCCTCCTGAAAAATCCAAGTTCTACAAGAACAAGTACCCCAACCACCCCAAACAGTCTGATCAACCCGACCGCCCTACATGGCAGCGTAGCCAGAAAGGACAAGGTGGCAAAGGGAGAACCCCTGAGCACGGGACATATGATCAGACCGAGCACACCGAGCCGAAACGCATCGGATGCTTGATGACAGTCTCGCAAGGCGGAATTGTTGACAGTGATTCCCAACCTGTTGGGGATAGACCCTCAACGCGAGGTACTGTTACTTTGAACGGTTCTCAAACTTCTTGCTTATTTGACACGGGGCTTTCTTACGATTGCATTGTTGCCAGAAAGCTGGTTAAACCCGGTCAAGAGACAGGAGAGACCGTCAAACTTTGTGGAGTTCGTAAGAGTGATGCACCTACAGCGCTTCCCATCGCATTGGTGGAGATACACTCTGACTTTGTCAGAGGCGTGATCAAAGCGGCTGTGATGGATGATCCCATCTACCCAGTCATACTTGGCGGGAGATACGTGTGTATTGGGAAACCAGAAGAGCCGATTGTGGCAGCAGTAACTACAAGAGGGCAAACCAAGAAGGAACGGGAGCCTGCGCCTAATTTGTTACCCATGGAACTTAAAGAAGCGCAATACAAGGACCCTACTTTGGCACCCTGCTTTAGGAAACTGCCCATGGCTAAGGAACCCAAACAGCACGGGGACATTTTTTCTGAGGATGGCGTACTTTATCGGAGAACGGGCAAGCCTGACCAAGGTTACAACCAGCTCCTAGTACCGAAACAGTACAGAAGCCAAATCCTAGAAATGGGGCACTCTCTTCCCTTCAGCGGACATATGGGACAGAACGCCACAAACCAAAGGATAACCACTCATTATTGGTGGCCAGGAGTAAATACTGATATTATCAGATATGTCAAATCCTGTGCCCAGTGCCAACGTGTGCCACCCAAGCAACGGGCACCCCCAGTCTCTTTGGGTGAAATGCCAATAGTGGGTACACCATTCGAACGGGTTGTGATCGACATTTTAGGGCCTTTCGAAAGGACTAAAAGAAGGAACAGGTTTATCCTGACCTTAGTCGATACATGCACTTTATGGGCAGAAGCTATACCGCTAACATGCGCAGATGCCAAGCATGTCGCAGAAGCCCTCGTGCAGATTTTCACTCGGTTGGGATTCCCTCAGCAAGTGTTGACGGATAACGGATCCCATACCGAAACCTGTTGATGGATGAGATCGTGAAGATCTTGAGGACCCAACACATCCACACTAAGCCATATACTCCGGCCGGAAATGGGCTCGTGGAGCGTGCAAATGGAAACCTCACCATGATGCTAAGTAAGCTGGCACAAGTGAAACCTGAAGATTGGGATCTCTGTATTCCTGCAGCATTATTTGGCTACAGAGAATCTCCTCATACTTCCACAGGATTTCCGCCAGCTACACTCTTATTCGGCAGACCCATTAAGGGCCCGCTTGAAGCCTTACTTCAGTCTCTGACAGACGAGAAGGCGGATGAGACAGTTGTCTCAGCCAGTAAATATGTGTCGGTTTTAAAGGAAAGGTTGAAACTAGGGTGGGACCTAGCAACGACTAACTTTAAGCGAGCTCGCACAAAGCACGCTAACCGATACAGGAAAGTCGCGAAAGAGAGAGAACTGGAAACAGGAGAGAAAGTTTTGGTGTTACTCCCTACCGAGAACAACCAACTGAAGATCGGATGGCAAGGGCCGTTTACCGTCCTGAAAAAGATTTCTAAGGCTAACTACCAGATCTCTATTCAAGGAAAGGAGAAGGTTTTCCATTTAAATCTCTTAAAGAGATACTTGGAAAGACCAGTGCCAACCTCCGACCATCTCCTGACGATCGCCAGAGCTGACGAAGATGATGATAGTGGCAGGGATATTCCACCGCTATCACAGAAAATCTTTCAAAAATGTCAGAAGCGGCGACGCTCTTTCAAGCGCGCATGGGAGACATTCCAGAGGAAGGAAACTTTGGGGAGTAGACTTGAGTAGGAATTGGAGAGAGATGGAGGGGGAAGACGAGAGGGAAGAAGACAGACACCCCGAAGCTACGGTTATAGGAAATTTAATTCCATTACGTAGACATGGAGTGCTTCCATATCTTAAGGGGGGACGTCCTGTCACGTAGGTCTTTATGTCATTAAATTACCTACATCTTCTTCCTATTCTCTCACCCTAATCCTTTCATTTATATTCTTTCCATACTTGTTTTTCCTGTATTTTTCGCATCACTCGGTTGCGAAAAATATTTTCTTCAGTATTTTTAAACTTTACCTGTTTTTTTCTCAAAACTGAGAATCGCGCTAGGACGATATTACGTAGATGTCAGGGCTGCAGGGCGTCAGAAGGCGTGATAAGTCGGTTCGCTGAACATAGGACGTAGACAATAGTCTACATTCTCACCGAGCGCGCGAGTTTCTTCTCGGCATAAGTCCCGGTGAGGTGTGATACTTTACATCTGCACCGGTCAGTATTCAGACATTTGTCTGAAAAATCCCCAAACTGACACGGCGCTCACTGTGGGCCATGGTCAGCTGTAGTGTGAAAACTGCCCTGCATTGGAGACAGGTTGTCTGAGATTTGAAACTGACACGCGTACATCTTGGTCAGTGGTGGCAGTTACGACATGTTAGGTGTGAAACGTATCGTTTAAGCCGGAAAGGGGAGAGCATTTCGTTCTACGAAATAATAGTTCATCCTTTGTCTGGTTTAAAATATTAACCCACGTTTGAAACTATTTCATTTCACTCAGTAACTTTGCAGTTAGACTAGAACAACCTTCGTTCGATTTCTAAATAATCTCTGTAAATAGAGATGGCCTTAGTTTGGTCGAAGTGGTTTAACGTTCTTAGTAATTCTGTGGTTGAGGTATATTAATATTATATATAATAGATATCTAGTTTTGTGAAGTGATTTAGTGTTAAATCGCCGATTCCATTTTAAACTAGTTCTGTGTGCAGAGTGAATATTTTGATAGTTTGTTATTTCTTAAATCGTCGAGTTGCAGTGGAAATACAAAATAAATTATATTTTTAGCTTACTAAACAAGTAGCTGAAATAAGTTTAATTTAACTGTTAAATACTCAGTCGAAACTGTTTTAATAACAAACTTATAAATGCTAGATGCTACATCAGTGAATAGTGACGGAATACGAAGATATTCCTAAATTCCTGATGATTGATTTTATATAACTTACTTTATGGGAAGTTTTAATTATAAGTCAAGCGGTCGGCTTGCTATTTAAAATGTAAGTTATATTGAGTACATATATGTAAATTATTTGATATGTGTTCTTTCTTTTATATAGTGAAACGGTGGTACCCAACTTGCCAGCGTTTAGTAACCTGAGAGACATATTTGTGAGAAGCATAGACATTTCCTATCTTTAACCACGTGGGTTTCTTTGTTTCAAGTAACACTGGATCTGACAGTGCATATGCCATCAGAGAGAGACAGTAATAACAATCCCACTAACGGTTTCTAAAGACTAGAAATATATATTGGGCTTTTGAGCCAGTTCAAATTGCTCCACAAATTTAAATGTACATGCTGCCTGGCGGCGAGAATATTACAAGAAACATTAAACCATCCCGACAGAGATTGTGACTAGTATTGTGGTGACAAAATATAGTACCTTCCTGAAAGTAGACACCGATCCGACATTCCTTAAATTCTAGAAACCAAAGCTAATGACATTGTGCTCTGCTAACTTTCGTGCCTGGACAATATTTTATGTGACTTAATCAGACATTCGAAAAATTAGAACACCCAAGGAATCGTTCCCTGAGAGTTTAGTACGTCTTTTGGAACTGGGGATTTCTTGGTCAAGGACTGCATTTTCGGGTCTGTGTGAAGGTCCTAGAATTGAGTATGTTCCCAGAGGCAGCGAGCAAAGTTGTGAGTATAACTGCATGGCCATGGCTGGATGAATGAGAGTACACAGGTCTGAGTGTTATTTTACCGATGTATTATCGTCCCACATTTACTGTCTTAATTCTTTTTGTTTAACCTGCAGAATTTGTTACTATTTGCTAGAGTTTCTTTACTTCTTAGGTTAAATCAGATTTATCAAACTCTGTGCATACATTTACGAGAAAAGAAGAAAAACTCTTAGCCTAAACCCTACGTATCTATAACTCTTTGGGCCATCATCTGTTCTCTTAACGGGGCTGTGGGCTAAACCTAGAGCTAAGATCATAACGGGGATATCATCCTTGTAGCATTTTCTTGAATTGTATGACTATTTGTATATGTTTTTTTTTTCCTTGATGTATTTTTGGTGTTGTGAGAAGATTTTTTTTTTTTTGATGATAATAATAAAAATCTCTCTCTTGAACTAAATCAGTGCGTTGGTCAGCTCGTTCAAATACATATAAATTCATTGTGATAGATTCCCACGTCTGTGTGTTTACCTGTCGTCACGTGTATGTGCGTGCCCGTGAGTAGATAGAGATATATTAATATATATATATATCTATGTGTAGACTGTCTGACGCCTTTAAAAGCGGTCGTAGAAGATAGGTGAGAGAGAGAAGATTATCTCGATTCTCAAAGACAGCTTCTTTATCACATTCTATCATCTCACGTGTGGGAAATTCTATTGTGGGTTTTTTTTTTTTTTCACCAGCTCTCACTGTGACTATCACTCATTCCAACCTATTCTGAAGGGACCAACCCTAGTCTTAATACTCCTATCTAAAATCTACGACAGCCATCACGCCTGGTGGCGTCTTGTAGGGCAACAACAAATTGATTCCACTTTGCTCGGTCGGTGGCCATCCTTCGTACAGTGCCACAACTCTGGTTCATTCTTTGCATCTCAGCCTCCACAGTCCTCCGCGAAGTTGTTTTTCGCCGGCCTCTCTTTCGTTTTCCTTCAGGGGTCCATAGCATAGCTGTTCTTGTGATGGCATCGGGGTCTCTTCTGAGGACATGGCCAACCCAGCTCCAGCGTCTGCCAGCTATGATGGTGTACATGTCCTCTTGCTTGCTCCAAGTAAGCAGATCTTGGTTGGTGATGGTATTCGGCCAAAAGATTCGGAGAATTTTTCTTAGGCATGTTGTGTGAAAAGAGGACAATTTCGACATTTTCTTCTCTGTAACTTTCCAGCATTCCGTACCATAGAGAAGCACAGAGCTCTGATACAATCTTAATTTTGTGCTTGTGCTGTACTGAGAGGACTTCCAGATGTTGTTTAGACTAAAAAAAAGCTGTTCTTGCTTTATTCATTCTGTTGTTGATGTCTTTGCTTGCTCCGCCGTCTGGTGTTACTATGCATCCTAGGTATGTGAAGGTGTCTGTTCCAGTTGCTGATTCCTTACTGATATAGGCTCAGGGTTGCTCACATTGAGCGTCATGACCTATGTCTTCTTTAGATTGATGTTCAAGCCCACCTGCTGGCTATACTTATTAAGTCTATCCGTTTTTTCCTGGATGTGTTGATGTGAATGTGCTAGTAGTGCAATGTCATCTGCAAATTCCAGATCTTTCAATGTAGAAAATGTAGTCCATCTTATTCCTCTTGGACTGCCCTCTGTTGTCTGGCGCATCACCCAGTCTATGACTGTTAAAAATAGGGTGGTTGATAAGAGGCATCCTTGTCGTACTCCTGTCTTCACCTCAAAGGTTAGGTTGCTCTGCCCAACGCTACACGTAAAGTTGGCATAGAGGTTTTTCATGATTGTGTGACACTATGCAGCTTGGAATTCCATAAGCCATCAGTATTTTCCAAACACTGTCCCTATGTATACTGTCAAAAGCCTTTTCAAAATCAACGAAATTAATGTACAGCTAGCTGTCTTTGCCATTCTGAGCACTGTTCTATAATGATCTACACATCTTCTGTTCTTTCTAAATCCTGCTTGTTCTTTCCTCAGTTTGAGGTCTACTGCTTTTGAAATTCTCGGTATAATTATCCTGCCTAGTATTTTGCTGGGAACTGAGAGAAGAGTGATTCCTCTCCAATTATTGCAGTCTGCAAGATCTCCCTTCTTGGGCTATTTGACAATTATTCCTTTGTTCAACTCCATTGGTGTTGTCCCTGTTTTCCAGACTTGTGCAAATAGTGGTTCTAATAGTTCTAAGAATAGTGTTACTATACATATAATTGTAGGTACATTAACAAATACGTAAATTCAACTTGATCATATTGTTATCACAATAATCTTACCAGAACAAAGCCATGCATGTTGAAAACCCAAGGGCCAATACAAAAGTAATGGAAGTAGACACAGAAGAGAACAATCCGTTGAACCACAAAGACAAAAGTCACTAGTTCTAATAACTTGTACGCTCGCGAGACCAACAGCGCATAATGTGAGTTACATTAAACATAACATAATCACTCATCACAGTCTCGGAGTCAGGTCAATAGGTCATACCTACAACAACCAGCTATGTTCACTTAACTTCGTAATGAGTGAAGGTCTGCACGCGAGGGGGGAAAAGGGGGGGTGGAAGAGAGACTGTGAATGTGGCAACTTTGTTTAAACATCCTGTCACAACTCACAACACACTAGCATTACTGCTAACAACAGACAGTACACTTAATATGTTGTGTCGTACTGTGTATGCAGGTTTTTTTTTGTTACTGTGTCCCGTTTGTTTTTTTACATTCCATATTATTATACCAGACTACAAGGTCTTTTATATCAGGACGTGTGTCCTAATATAGCCGACGGCACTTGTGCCTGTGCTGAAGGGAGCGAGTCTCGTCAAAACTAGGCTAAGCTCCTATTAACAATAAAAGGAAGAGGTTTGTACTAATAATACCAGGACCGAGAGATGTTCTAACTGTAGCTTAACCATTTTCCTCCACTCCCACCATCTTCTCTCCCATCTTTCGTGAACAAAATGCAGCCTATTTGTCTTACATTCTCTCTGTGTGTAAGCGTATGTGCGTCTGTCAGCGTGAACGTAATGCGTGTATGTATCTGCGACTTCTGGGCACGAAATCCTCTATTTCCTGAATTTCTCAGCCAGCGCTCCCTGGATATCCTTGCTACGGAGCAAGGAAAGATCCTAGTAGAAGGTGAACTATGTTAAAGAAATTGTGAAGAAAAAGCATACGACACAACTAGCAATTGAACTAAGTCTATTTCTCGCCACGTGGATTAACAACACAAAGTGAACAGAAAAAATAGGGTCTGATAAATGACCCTGAATGGGTAAGGGGTCCGAATATCCTAATCTGTCCTATTAAAAAAACAAAAACAAAGACGTGTCTTTATATGAAACTGCTACAGCTTTCTTTTCCTTGTGTGCATTCTAGTTGTATCTCCAAGTGGCATAATTTTAGGGAAGGACACCCGCGAAAATATCGGAATTTCTGATGGCGTCCGCATTTCCTAAAAATCTGAGAACTGCTCTAGTCTACACACAGTAATATTAAGAGCTTTAAGCCGAACTGTGGTGAGAGCACTGACTTTACTAATTCTGTCTACGTGTGAAAACCACACGCCCGCACATGACCCAGTTTGCTACGTGAAACGAGCTATAGGTCAGCCAACTACACGCATTTTCCCGTAAGTCACTTGTACTCAGGCCCGAGAGGCTCGGCCGAGATTGTCAGAAGTTGTCCACATGTAGTAGTGGAGGTACTTGAAGAGAGGATTGAGCAATGCTCGTCGCGGTAAAGTGGTGAGCCTAGTTCACTCGTACGACAGAAAGCTGTTGTTAGTCCCGACGTGGAAGGCTTAATCACGAACTGTCTTTTATGTAGGCACTAAAATACTGAACATATACAGCAGGGGTCGGCAACCAAAGAGCTGTCGGGGTCTACTTTAGGAACACTAAACTCTCTAAAGATCTGCCTTTGATAAAATCGTGCCTGTGTTCAGGTTTCGAAGTATTTGAATAAGTCCAGCCTTTATGTATCCTTTTATGTCAGCCACGCGATAAGCTTTCTTGCAATCCCATCTGCCGAACAGTGGGAAGTTTAAGCTAAATATTTCATCGAATATTAACTTCACTTCAAAGAAAATATCGCTTTCTATCTCCTACAGTTCACGATTAGAATGATTTTTAGGAAGCTAACTTGCGGGTTGCCACTGTAAATGCTGCGAAAGTACCTTTAAACATGAGGAACACCGCCCTTTTAAGTGCCGGTGGGAGAGGGCTAGTTTGAAATGTACCTAGGTTAAACATTCTTTTCTTCCTCTCGGTCACCTAAAGATCTACTAAACAATATCTTGGGATCTACCGGTAGTCAAGATCGACTGGTTGCTGACCCCTGATATATAGGATATGAAACAGATGCCATGGTTCTAAAACCATTAAAACTTAATTAGTCATCAAACTGGAAAATTAACTCATTTTTAAACTTTCAGCATCCCAAGTAGCATAGGACTTTACAACCCCCTGCCAAGTCCTCCTTCCCGTGGCCATCAGTTCAAGGTCTTTCCATGTGTCCCTCTTTCCTTTCATTTACGTCTCTAATTCTCTTATCTATGTATTTTGAAAAATAGTGATGGAAGACATGGTCCATGGAAAAAGGGGAAGGGGTCGACCAAGACGACGGTGGACCCAGGACATCACAGAGAGTCTGAACTTGTCTTAGGCTGATGCAGGTCGACTTGCCCAGAATCGTGATGCGTTCAGAGCAGCTGTAATGGAGACAACGTTCTGGAAAGAATACGTCACATGATGATGATGCATTTTCCAGTCTCCCCTTACCTCTCTTACCATGGGGATTCCAGAACAAGGACTGCCCTGTGATGCTATTAACAGGTTTCCTCAAGCGTGTCCTATCAATCGCTAGCGTCTCCTTCTCCGCATCGCTCGTTCCGCTGGAAACAGTGGTTATTTGCTTTCGATAGCACAGCTAAATACTTGCTGCAAAATAATAAAAATAATAGGGACTCCGGATTTAGGACGCATGAGCGCATGAGACGTGGTATATCAATTAAATAAGAGGGCAAGGGAAGTACAGAAAGGTAAAGACAAGATAACGGACAGTTTAAAAGGCATGGAAAGAAGTTAACAACATTATAAAATAAAATAAAAAGTAAATTCCCCATAGCAGATAAAGGCCACAGCGGAATGAGGTGTTAGAAACTTCACCTATACTAGGTCTCAACTTTATGAGGTGCAGCGACCGGTTCCCTTTCTAGCTTACTTTGCCTTCCCTAACACAAGAGCACATCCAAGCACCTATTTTACAGCTGGAGAGTGACGCGACCTGGTTTCAAACCCTGTTCCTTTGCCGAGAAGCGATTGCTCTACCCACTCTGCCACACAGACGCTCTCAACACAATTAAATTCTTTATTTATAAGACAAGTTAAGATTTGCGATGAGGCATTGTGGGCTAAGCTTTGACACAAGAAAGATGATGCGCGCGATTGTATGATATGCTGTTTAATCATCTCACAGCCCCCGCGTAGTTCCGGGGGGGGGGGGGGGGGGGGGGGGGTTTCCTGTGGAGACAAAGAAAGGATAGTACTTCTGCTCCTTCAGATGTCGTAAGAGACCAATAATACGAGGTTGTGCATTGGGCTGGAAACAACATCGTGTAAAACAAACGGCAGAAACCACTGCTACAAATGTTTGTGCACTGGGTACAAGAGGACCATCTGTAGTGGTGGTCCCACGCGTTATAAGGAATGACAAAAGAGATGATGATGATGAATCCCCACACTTATTCGCTTCAAACCGACCTCCTTCTACTTACACCATCAACCAGTTTAGTGCATTCATCGTGAAGCTACCAAGTTCTGAACCCAAGAAGACGACGCCTACCTCGTATTAAACTAGTGCACTCACTTGTCACTTTTGATTTACTCGTTAATGCTCAGGCTACTACTGCACATCACTTGTGCCATAAGCTAGTAATCCAATAAAACAATAGCGCGATAATGTATGTGTTTATGTAAAATAGAATGCACGGTTTCATATCTCCGCGGGTGGGTGTACAAGGTATATATGTATATGTATACTTGGACTCGAAGGCCCACACATTTAGCGATTAACGTTTCAACCAGTATCGCTGTATATCTACGGAATGTAAATACTATTTACTATTAAATCAATAAACAAACAAATAAATACATTTTCCCCCTTAGTATTTAATGGGAGGCCCATCTACAAAACAAAAGTGTGTGAGCCCTTCCCTGTTTAAAACTGTCTGGCTCAAGGCCACGAACTTAAATGGAGACCTGTTTTTATACACTTGGTACACAAAGAATATACAATGGTAACTGAAATGTCTCTTTCTATTTTTAGATTTGTATATCCTCAGGTGTATCCACTGGATATACAAATGTCAAAACAATAAGCAATAACTGCCATTTGACAAATACTTTTTTTTTAATTCCTAGAAACAAAAAAAAGCGTTTCCGATTAACAGAGTGGGTAGAGCATGGTCTCTTGCGGCGATGGTACCGGGTTCGAAACAACATGGCGTCACGCTCCAGCATGCCCAACTGTTAATAGGTACCTGAACCTGCTCGTGAGTTAGGGAAGGAGAAGACAGCGATGAAGAAAACCTGCCACCACCCACCTCTCGAAGCTGGACCTAGTACAAAGAAAGTTTCAACACGTCACTCCCCTATCGGTAGTATCTACTATGGACAAAATTAAATCTAAAATGGTCAATAAACAGACGTTAAAAGAGACAATAAACAGACGTTAAAAGAGACAATAAACAGACGTTAAAAGAAACGATAAACAGACGTTAAAAGAGACAATAAACAGACGTTAAAAGAAACGATTAACAGACGTTAAAAGATAAAATAAACAGACGTTAAAAGAGACAATAAACAGACGTTAAAAGAAACGATAAACAGACGCTAAAAGAGACAATAAACTAACGTTAAAAGAAACGATAAACAGCGGTACAGAAAAAACACCAGGAATTTTTCGTTTAAAAGAGACGGAAATTTGTCTTCTCTTTGTTATAAATTGCAGATTAAAGTTGCTACCAAAGAAATGGGTTCACTGAACAGACGTCAAAAGAAACGATAAACAGACGTTAAAAGAGACAACAAACAGACGTTAAAAGAAACGATAAACAGACGTTAAAAGAAACGATAAACGGACGTTAAGAGAGACAATAAACATACGCTAAAAGAGACAATAAACAGACGTTAAAAGAGACAATAAACAGACGTTAAAAGAAACGACAAACAGACGTTAACAGAAACAATAAACAAACGTTAAAAGAGACAATAAACAGACGTTAAAAGAAACGATAAACAGACGTTAAAAGAGACAATGAACAGACGTTAAAAGAAACGATAAACAGACGTTAAGAGAGACGATAAACAAACGTTAAAAGAGACAATAAACAGACGTTAAAAGAAACGATAAACAGACGTTAAAAGAGACAATGAACAGACGTTAAAAGAAACGATAAACAGACGTTAAAAGAGACAATAAACAGACGTTAAAAGAAACGATAAACAGACGTTAAGAGAGACAATAAACAAATGTTAAAAGAGACAATAAACAGACGTTAAAAGAGACAATAAACAGGCGTTAAAAGAAACGATAAACAGACGTTAAAAGAGACAATAAACCGACGTTAAAAGATACAATAAACAGACGTTAAAAGAGACAATAAACAGACATTAAAGGAGACAATAAACAGACGTTAAAAGAGACAATAAACTGACGTTAAAAGAGTCAATAAACAGACGTTAAAAGTGACAATAAACAGACGTTAAAAGTGACAATAAACAGACGTTAAAAGAAACGATAAACAGGCTTAAAAGAGACAGTAAACAAACGTTAAACGAGTCAATAAACAGACGTTAAAAAGACAACAAACAGACGTTAAAAGAGACATTAAACAGACGTTAAAAAGACAATAAAGAAACGTTAAAAGAGACAGCAAAAAGTGCAGCAAGCTATGATGTCATGTGCTGAACAAACTGGATCTCACGCTGATTGTAATGTTAATATGATACAGCATTTTATGGCAGTTAATTGTCTTTTGATGTTTGTTTCACATAAATTAGTTGGATAAAGTGAAGAAATAACAATGTAAACATAGGATGTGACTTTTCAGTTACCATGTAGAATTTGCAATTACTTAAGAACTGCGCGAAAAAAATAAAAAAGATTAAAAAAAATAATTACGTAAAACGTTAAGAAGCAAATCAACACTACAAGAATGCATAACAACAAGATTACCAAAGGCTTGGCAGCAATTGGGGCTGGCCACATCATCATGGAACTGTTCTGCCGTGCACAAGATTCCGGAATGTTTACAGCTCAGCGGATCAAACTTTCCAAAACTTAGGTAAAGGTTTGTAAAGGTAAAATAGACAGGGTGCTACTGCTTCAAAGAAGTAGCACGAATCTCTTAGAATGAAACCAGTACTAGATTTAAAAAAAAAACAACTTTAAATCGTGACAGAAAATGTTTTTTTTTAAGGGAAAAGTCAAATCCTTCGTGAAATAACAAACGCACAGGATGCCAGACTATTCATGAGACGATACAGGAAAGGTCATGGGTCAAAACCGGATAACCATTTCCCATTGGCCCGCTTCTAGTTAACAGCCTCGTTCGTTGATTCCAGGGTGCCAGTTTGCTCCTGAGTTTTAAGAAACGTGAAAAGGGTGTGCTCATGGCTGTCTGATAACGGATTTTTATAACATATTCTTAGCAACTTTATAGGCCTAGACAGACAGGAAGCTGGAAACCGGCATCAACAAACGGCTACCAGAATAGATTCGCGTAAAGCACGTAGACTGTTACACATACCTCCGGTTCTAACAGTAACGTAATGTCACTACTTCCTTTTACAATGACTTTTCAATTATTCTATACTTATGTATTGTCGTTCCAAAGATTTTAAAGTTTATTTTATCCAAGGCAAGAAAATATTTCACAACGGGCTGATCACCCGTTTGCCAGTCACTTCGATTACGGAAACAACAGCGAATGGGTTGATTTGCCGTTGCCCTAAAGACGCCACTAGGCGTGATGGGAAACAATGGCAAAGAAAACCGATCTGCTGTTGCCCTAAGACGCCACTAGGCGTAATGGCCACTGACTGCTTTGACGGTCGGTGGCTAAGGACGGAAGAAGAAGAAGAAAATATTTAAGAAACGTCTCCAGCACTGCAAAATAGTTCAGGATTCTTTAAACTTTCGAGAGTCAAAAGATAAGTATAAGCATGTACAAGTTCGCAAAGACGCCGTTGTAGGTTCCGGGGGAGTCTCTGATGAGACAAGGACAACTAATACAAGAGGTTATGCATGGGACTGGTAACCTCATCATCTAAAACTGATTGCTACAGAAACTACCACGGAATTAGCAAGTGAATGCTTGAAGCAGGCTTCCTGCAAGGCGACCAGCTGCGGTGGTGTCTCCCATGCTTCATAAGGAGCGAAAAGGAAAATAATGATGATGATGCGATCGCAAAGAGAGACCTGAAAATATACGGAGAAAAGAACAGGAGATGTAGAGAAAAGAACAGGAGATGTAGAGAAAAGAACAGGAGATGTACCTAAGATGAATAAAGAATACTTCAACAGATAGCCTAAGACATGATGGCTTGGTGAAAACTGAAAGCCGGTGTTCAAAGACAGATGTAAAATAAACAGCCGTATTAAGGGAAACATGTAACTGTAAGTAATATTAAAACACTTAACACTAAAATGAGTATTTAATTACCGGTATATGTAAAATTCACCAGTGTGTTACCGGGGCCCGAAAGGGGAGCAAAGAATAGTAACACTGCACCCTACCACGCATGTCGTAAAAAGCGACTAAGGAGGGTATGGGCATGGGGCTGTTTACCCCATCCCGTAAAAACTTCGCACAGTGGGCTGATCACCTGCTTGCCAACCAATCTGATTACGGAAACAATGATAGATTGTTTGGTCTGTTTTTGTTCCACAAAGACGCCACCAGGCGTGGTGGAAACAGCGATAGATTGATCAATGTGTTGTTGCCCTAAGACGCCACTAGGCGTACTGGCCACATACTGCTTTGCCGGTTGATGGCTAAGGATGGAAGAAGAAGAAGAAGAGAATATGTAAAATTATTAACATAACACTGTTTGAATATTTTATTACTGCATAACTAGGATACCATCAACAGAACTGCCATGCTACGGACTCCAGAAGGGAAGCGAAAGCAAGGACAGCCAAAAGCCACCTGGCGGAGAACTGTGGAGGCGGAGATGCTAAGCATGAACCAGAGCTGGGGTACCACATGAAGTACAGCTGTCGACCAAGCAAAGTGGAGACAGTTTGTTGCTGCCCTACAAGACGCCACCAGGCGTGATGGTCACTGATTGCTTTGTCAGTCAGCGACCAATGACCAAAGAAGAAGAAGAAAGAGAACTCGGGGGGTATAAGTGTGGCAATAAAACTACCTAAGAAGGAAAACGTTTATTAGACGTCCAAGCTTATAAACATCACAGAACCGATACCAGTTAAGACACATCATTTTACCACGTATTAAACAAAGCAATACAGTTTGTTATTAACAACATTCTGTCAAAGAGGACTATGTGTATGTTTCGTACAGGAGACAAAAGGAAAGCTACATGTTTACATTTCACGTGCAGCGACAGAATAATACGACAAGTCCTTGAAATATGTTGTCCCGTCTAATTCCCTTGGGGGGGGGGGGGGGGGGGGGGGGGGAGAGACAAAGAAAAAGGTATATCGTACAACGTGAAACATACAACGTTGTGTTTTAGCTGGCAACCTCATCATGTAAAATAAACTGCTAGAGAAACAGAAACAACCGCTGCAGCAGCATGCGCTTTGGTATACTATTATGTAAGGGAACCAGGTGCAGTTGTGGGTCAATGTTCTATAAGGAGCGAGAAAAGACACGGTGATGAAAGATGTTACAATAAAAACTGTATGTGGTCGGAAACGGAAGCAGATTCTATTCCCTTCAACAGCAACTACTGCACAAGTAGCTGATTTTTAGTGAAATAGCCAGTTGTAATTGTAGAGATCGAGCACTATCTGGTATAAATTTGAAATAAATCAATACATTAAAATACTTACACGTTAATTACATCAGACGGAAGATACATCTCAGTGGTAAGAGTAGAGTAAAATAATATAAAAAAGGTGGTCCTATAACAGACACTTTCGTGGAGGAGTGAAGTATTAGAGATGTCACTATACTAGGTACAGTTTCATGAAGTGTGGTGACCAAGAGCTTTTAACATACTAGGTCCAGCTTGATGAAGTGGGGTGACCAATAGCTTTTACCATACTAGGCTCAGTGTGACAGAACGGGTGATCCCTCTCGATCTCTGTTTCACACAGGAAGTAATCGGTGCATTTGTGGTACTGATTTTATTGCGTGCTTTCAATTGTCGCACTTTCTTTCTTTCTTTCTATACTATGTAGCAGATAGTTTATATTTTCAAGTATTCTTTCACTACTTTCAGTATATTGTGTCTTGTCTGTTATCTGACACTCCTTGTGGATGATAAACACCTCACATTTGCAAGGAGAGGGAGAGATAATACAGTATTACGAGAGGCAGGTTGGTAAAATTCCCTTGTACCCAGCTTAGCCGCTACGGAATAACACGTACATCGCCCAGCGCTATCTGCCTAATCGCCGATAAGACGGGTGCGCGCATCACCAAGGATTGGAATACGGGCAGACAACTGATGGACAGACACATAAAAGAGATTACTTTCTGATAAAGTAATGAATTGTTACTTTTGGAACACGTTGGAATACGAGGTTAACGACATGTTCGCGAGTCTGTACACAAGGCATCGTATTGCCATATATGGTAATACGTGACCTTTTGCTTTACACACCTTATTTCACGTGGAATATTTTGAAAGTACCACACCTTCACCCGCCTGTTTGAAAATGATTAAAGCGTTTATTTCACGCCATAACAAACAGATGTGTGGGAGACCGGGAATATAACCTGACACGTTTCAGTGTTATTCCACTGTGAAGATCGCTTGCCAAGATACCAGACCTTGCTAGAATGAAGCCTAGAATTCAGAATTCCTTCTTAACATACCAGACACCTTTTATTGGAGAATTTTGGACGGACTTTCATAGCCCATAAAATCTCTTTCATATTAAATAAAGAAACCTGGACTGAGGAAACTGAAGGACCACACACGAAGTCAGAGAGGAGACTTATTAAATTAACGACACACCAGACGCATGTAAGAGGCCTATTCAAGTCTCTTTTATTCATCTGAGCAAAAGGTCTGTGAGCCAGGATTGGCGTAAGTTGTCATTTTACATTACTAACATGTGATCTAACATATTCCAAAGGTTGTTATTGCCGGGAGTTGTAGTGAGGATAAGCTCTCACTGCAGATAAAATACTTCTATGGCACGCGCCTCAAACAGCCTCTGACAACCAAGTCCAGCTCCCGGCCTTCACGTGTGGCTCAATTTGAGCCCGGCGGAACTGTTTCCACTGACGGGAGAAGGGGCAAAGGCGAGCGACTGGCGCCTTAAAACCAGCAGCTTCGGGTAGATAGGGCTCGTGATCCTTGGTTGGTAGCTTATCTAAGAGAAGGAACTCTGAATTCAAACCACCGCTGTCTTGCGGGAATATCCATTTATGGAATTGGCTTCGGGAGTAAACCCTGAGGATAAATCCGGAGTCGGAGTCCCTAAGGCAGTCTAATGTCGATTCGACATTATTCTGGCAACTCCTGCGACGTGGCTGGTACCAAACTGTATCGGCTACTGCCGTTCCTTTGGATCTACCAGCTGTGTGGAGAGGGGGAACATGCTGCATGGGCAACAGCTTGATCTCCATATAACTGTGCCCAAGCTCGCGCCCTGGAGAGGACACTCCAGCTTCACCCTATAGGTGTCGGCAAAACACGGGAAGTAGCAGTTACCGGTTATAAGCATTATGCCCAATTGGCGTAGGGCATGGCGCCAGGGGCTACTTCCGACAGTGGGAGAGGTTCTAGGATCTCACTGGACAGCTACCGCCCGCTTCAAGCTGGGCAGCCCCCAGTCAATAAGGTGTTGTCCCGCCACTGTCTGCTTTCCCCATTGGGTGCATGGGGATTAGGGTCAAACCCGAACTGTGGACAGAAAATTTTGCACCAAGCAATTATCGAAAAAATAGAAATAAGCAAACTCTCAGATTGGGATGCTGGAACGTCCGGACTATGTTGACTGGACTATCCGAAAACCTACAGGATGTAAACGATGTAAGGAAGACAGCCATAATTAATGATGAGCTTAAACGACTTCAGGTGGATATAGCTGCACTTCAGGAAACGCGCCTGGCGGGCTCTGGAATGGTGAGCGAGAAGGACTACACATTTTATTGGCAAGGGAAAGATCTTGATAAAGCTAGAGAACACGGAGTAGGTTTTGCGGTAAAAAAATCGCTAACTAACATGGTTGAACCAGGCGAGAATGGATCAGAACGCCTGTTAACGCTCCGCCTGCAAACTAGCACAGGTCCCATCACCCTTGTCAGTGTGTATGCTCCTACTCTGTACTCTGCCTCAGAAGCTAAAGATGAGTTCTACGAGAATCTAGCAGCAGTAATCAAAAGCATACCTAGGCAAGAACAGCTTGTTCTCCTTGGTGACTTTAACGCTAGAGTGGGTGCTGATAATGTTTCATGGCCTTCATGTCTGGGCAGGTTTGGTATTGGCAAGATGAATGAAAATGGACAACGGCTCTTAGAGTTGTGCGTCCACCATGACCTCTGCGTGACCAACACCTACTTTCAGACAAAACCCCAGCATAAGGTGTCATGGAGACACCCACGATCCAAGCACTGGCACCAACTTGACCTGATTCTCGTCAGAAGGCCACTCCTCAGGTCTGTGCTCTCCACGCGCTCGTACCATAGTGCAGACTGTGACACAGATCACTCCTTGGTTTGCTGCAAAATCAGAGCACAACCAAGAAAACTCTATCGTGTCAGACATGAAGGGAAACCACGCATTGATACCAGCAAGATGTCAGACCCTTTCATGATCGCTCAATTCACTGCGACCTTCAAGAAAGTGCTCAGTAGCTCTCAGCATGGTGATACTATTACAGAGAACTGGGAGCATCTACGGAACACCATTCAAAGTACTGCACTTGCCACCTTTGGTAAGAAAACAGCAAAGTCAAATGACTGGTTTGAAGCTTCATCAGATGTGATGGCACCTGTTATTGAAGCTAAGCGCAGTGCTATGAATGAATACAAACGTTCACCGAGTGCCAGAACCCTACAGATCCTGAGGGCTACGAGAAGCAAAGTTCAACAAACTGCTCGACGCTGTGCAAATGACTATTGGCTCCAGCTCAGTGAGAGCATCAAGATCGCAGCGCAAACAGGCAACATTAGACAAATGTATGACGGTATAAAGAAAGCACTTGGCCCCCATAAAAGTAAGACGGCACCGCTAAAAACCATCAGCGGAGAGAAGCTAACCGATAAGGGTAAGCAGATGGAGAGGTGGGTCGAGCGCTACTCTGAGCTTTACGCTAGAGACAATACCGTTACGCCTGCAGCCCTTGATGCTGTCAATAGTCTGCCAACTATGGAGGAGCTGGATGCCGAACCAACATTAGAGGAACTCAGTAAGGCCATTGATAGCTTGGCCTCTGGCAAAGCACCAGGCAGTGATGGGATTCCTCCTGATTTAATCAAATGCTGTAAGAGCACGCTATTACATCCCCTGCATAGGATGCTGTGCCAGTGCTGGGAAGAGACAACTATTCCTCAAGACATGCGTGATGCCAAGATTGTAACACTGTATAAAAATAAAGGAGACAGAAGTGATTGCAATAACTACAGAGGCATCTCTCTTCTTAGTATTGTTGGTAAGGTTTTTGCCAAAGTCATCTTAATGCGACTACACAAGTTAGCTGAGCGCATATATCCAGAGTCACAGTGTGGATTCCGAGCTGGCAGATCAACAACAGACATGATCTTCTCTCTCCGCCAGCTTCAGGAAAAATCAAGAGAGCAGAAAAGACCATTATATATCGCCTTTATAGACCTCACAAAAGCATTCGACCTGGTTAGTAGGGATGGACTCTTTAAAATCTTCCTGAAAATAGGCTGCCCTTCTAAAATGCTGGAAATGATAAAGTCATTCCATGACGACATGAAGGGAACAGTCCAATATGCTGGAAGCACGTTACAGCCCTTTGATATACGAAGTGGCGTTAAACAAGGCTGTGTTCTGGCTCCGACCCTCTTCGGAATCTTCTTTGCCTTACTCTTGAAACATGCATTCAGAGATGCAACTGAAGGAATATGCCTTCACACTAGGTCAGATGGCCGTCTGTTTAATCTTTCAAGGCTGAAGGCAAAAACAAAAATCAGAAGGGTCACTATAAGAGACTTGTTGTTCGCTGATGATGCTGCAGTCGTCACTCAAAGCCAACAGGAGCTTCAGAACTTGATGAATCGCTTCACTAAAGCATGCAAGGACTTTGGCCTCACAATAAGTCTAAAGAAAACGAATGTGCTGAGTCAGGATGTGGGTGCTGCACCAGTTATCACTATCGATAACTATGAATTGGCAGTGGTGCACCACTTCACATACCTAGGGTCTACCATCGATGACAAACTCTCACTGGATACAGAAATCGACAGCCGCATTGGCAAAGCTGCAGCTACCTTTGCCCGCCTCACATCGCGTGTTTGGGGAAACTCTAAACTCACAATGAAGACCAAAGCTGCGGTATATAATGCCTGCGTCACCAGCACACTCCTATATGGCAGCGAGACCTGGACGACCTATGCTAAGCAAGAAAGAAGGCTCAATACCTTCCATTTGCGGTGTCTACGCCGCATCCTCGGCATCTCGTGGAAAGATAAAGTGACAAATGTCGAGGTGTTGTCACGTGCTGGCCTTCAAAGTATGTATACGCTGCTTAGACAGCGCAGACTTCGCTGGCTTGGCCATGTTCGCCGCATGGAAGATGGTCGCATCCCAAAAGATATCTTCTACGGACAATTAGCAGATGGCAAGAGAACAGTTGGGCGACCACAGCTGAGGTTCAAAGATGTGTGCAAGAGAGATATGAGGGCACTGGACATGGATCTAGCAACATGGGAGGATGAAGCTGCCTATCGCACTAAGTGGCGATGCTTTTTACGGCACCACCTCAGATTGGGCGAAGAGAAGCTCACACAAGAAGCAGAGGTGAGGAGAAAACGTCGAAAGGAGCACCAGGAAAATAAGCAGCTGAGGGCTGCCACCTCAGGGGCGCATTCCCATAGTCAGTTATGACTGAAGGGGCTATTATTATAACATATATATGTATATTGTTGCCATGTGAATTTTAATATGTGAAAATCGCACGTGGATGTCCATGTCATTTGAGGCTAGCAACCTCAGCGTATAGAATGATGATTCATGAACCACCACTGCACGGGCTGTTGATTGCTTTATTGCTAGTTTCTTAATTGGAACTAAAAGCAGAAAGTAGTCCCAAGTTCCATACAGAGCAGGGAGGGAAAGATGAAAGAAATGAGGTACATTCAGAGTATAAATACTTATTCACTTTAAAATTAATGTAAGTTTTCAAGCTTTAACCCAGTGTGAATGTCTATGTGAAAATATTCATTTTAAAATTAATGAAAGTTTCAAACTTTTCAATCAGTGTAAAAATAAATGAAAACATTTTCTATTTATAGTGTGAACACTGTTCAATCAGTGGAGATGTGAATGTAAACAGAATCTATCTGCATTATTAACCGTTCCATTTAAATGTAATGTAAAGCTAAAGCTATTCAATTTAAATGTAAAGAAAGTTTTATCCCGTGGGATTAAATTTAGTTCTCATCGAGGGTAAATTCTGAGATAAATGGGATGGTAGAATAGAAGAAGGGGGGCACACAACAATGCGTCGGGAAACGCAATACTGAGGAGAGCGTTTCGTTTCTATTCTTTATCATAGTTATTGGTGGTACCAGCAGAAAGTACTATCTCTGGAACCAAGTGAAGGTAGAAGTGGACTGACGTTGTGCGAGACGCCATCATAAGAGGGTCTTATAGACAGACGCAGGACCAGCTTGGCCGTTACTCCTTGACGTTCTAGGAACGTGCGGCGCCTTTAACCTTGACCAGCGACAAGTGTGAGCAGTGTACACAGAACCCATCAGCGGGAGCAGAAACTACTATTGGCAGCTAAGTGAAAAAATATACGCTGCCAAAGTGAACTTTTCCCCATCATCTATACTATAAATCAATGATGAAACTTTTCTTATAAACTATTCAATTTATTTTCAAACTTTTAAAACCTAAAGTGATTATTAAATTTTGTTTATTTGTAATGTTACAAATTTAACATCGATTTAATCATTTTAAAGTTACTGCATGTTTGTCTCAGTCAAATTACTACACACACTTTAAACAGAGATATACCAGAATAGTAAGAACTCCACTGAGTAAATCAGGGGTGGGGATCTTGAACGAGCTGAAATTAATAAGTGCTTAATTCCTTCACAAAAGTTGTCGGCAGATTCTAGAATTAACGTGCTCAGCCAAAGCAGCATTGTTTTCGCTTATCTGAATATCTTATGAATACTCCCTTTGTAATAGAAGTGTCATTACCCTTCTATCTACATCTCTGCCAAGAGTAATCTTGTGCGAAGGTAGATACTTTTGAAGCCCATATTAGATACTCTTGAGTTTTGGCCACTATTGGACCACTACTGCAAAGCAGGAGAGGCAATACCGTCACACTCAGCTTGATGAGGTGGGTTGACCAAGAGCTTTCACTATACTAGGTCCAGCTTTATAAAGTGGGGTGACCACTTCCCCTACTCGCTGCCGTTGCCTTCCCTAATTCAAGAGCACAGTCAGGTATCCATTTATAGCTGAATAGGCTGGGGCAATGAAGCTACCAGGTTTCAATTCCGGAAGCCGGTAACTGTGCCGCGAGAGGAAATCGCTTAAGCGCTAAGCCAATCGGACTCTCCAAGAACAGAATTGCCCAATCAGACGAACCGTTCTATAAAATGAAGTATTTTATGCAACAAAACTTCGTCAATGGAAGTAAGAAAGATAGTTCATATGGAAGCCTGTAATGGATTATTAGCAAACAAGCAAGACAATATCTAGAGGTCACAGAGATGTGGTTTTACAGAAGAATGTCAAGAAACCACGGACAGCTAAAATGAGTAATGAGGATGTCTTGACAGAGGGCAGTGCGCAGAGGAAGCGTAGTACTCATGTCAGAAGGAAGCAATTCACCTTCTTGTGAGTCTGTTATCATAGGTGGGACGATGGAATGTCCTGTGATAACGGGAAGGACTGAAGGGAAAAGTCAGAGAGGACGACAACAAGAAGAGAAGATACTGGACAGTCTGACATCATGACATGGGACAGTCTGACATCATGACATGGACAGTCTGACATCATGACATGGACAGTCTGACATCATGACATGGACAGTCTGACATCATGACATGGACAGTCTGACATCATGACATGGGACAGTCTGACATCATGACATGGGACAGTCTGACATCATGACATGGGACAGTCTGACATCATGACATGGGACAGTCTGACATCATGACATGGAAAGAAATCAAGGACAGAATTGATAAAACAGCTTTGGTATGAGGAAGCTGTGTACAGGCATTATCAAATACATCAGCTGCCATGAGGGGCAGGAGGAGGCGGATCAGAATAAGCAAGAAGAAAGAAAGACAGACAGAAAGAAAAACAGAAAGAAAGAAAAACAGAAAGAAAGAAAAACAGAAAGAAATAAAGTAAGACTATAGAAGAGGATAGAAAGAAGCAATGGCAAAAGACGTATTAAAGATGTGTATGAGAAAAGTAGCCAAACATTAAACAAGACGTACATAAGGTTGTAAACCTTATAAGAGAGAGGCGGAAATGGGAGGGAGAGAGAGAGAGGGGGGGGGGAAAGACAGAGAAAGAGAGAGCGACAGACAGAGAGAAGGTGGAAAGCAGTACTCAAAAGGCAGGAATGTACAAGCAGTTATCTCAACTTTCTCATTTCCCATTCACCTAGTTTAATTTGTTTTCCTACAAACACGCGCACGGATTTCGCTGAACACGCGAGGCGAGCGGAAGTGAAGCTATAGGTGCGTAAGAGCTGCACGTGTTTCTGTATCATGAAATCTCTGGCTCGCGGTATCAAGAGGGCACACAAGTGAGGCATTGTCGAAAGATAAAACACATGTGCTCACCAAGCTATATTCCAGGTAATGAGAAGCGCGTGCCAGGTTTAACTGACAGCAGCAAAGCTGGAGCAATGCTGTTGTTTTTTTTCATTGCAGAAGGAGAAAAAGAAAATACACTGCATTGGATTATACAATATAAGAAGTCTGCTTCTCTTTACCTCCGTTGCACGCGACTAGAATCCACCGTTTACTCACTAACCTACCAAATTGGAACTGATATAGTCTCACCCTGAATTTACTTATTCCTTTCCATTCTTTTCTCTAAATGAAATATTACCCCCAGAGCTTGTAGTTGTGCCATAGCTTCTGCCCTGAAATTTGAGGAGATCTTTCCGGTTGGGAAGGCCTTTCGGATGATCTTTCCATTTAGGAATCTTATAAAAATGCCTCTTCGCCATTCTTTACTGCCCCCTCTGCAGATCCATCTGTGTATGCGTGTGTCCACTTCTTCAGGTTGTACTTTTCTTCAATCATTTCTTGAGCCAAAGTTTTTAGTTGTTGAGGGGTCTGGTGGCCTTTCTTGTTTATTCCAGGGACTTCTGTGATGATAGATATATTTTCATGGCAGTAGTCTGGCTCCTCATAATCAATTAACATTTCAATCTCTGTAGGTTGTTTTGAGAGGAGGTCTTCATGGCATCGATGCAGATGTTTGGAGATGTTTAAGAAGCTGGTTCTCTTCAGCCTGTTTTTTGTCAAACTATGGAGTTTGGCATGCATTGGTTTCCTCAGTTGGAAGCTCACTTCCATTTAGTTGCAATTTGATCGTTTCTCGGAGATTTGACAGTGAGAAGCAGGTTGCTACTGTCTTGGAGAGGTTAATCTGTACTCCCCAATCTGATGCCCATTTACCGATGGTATTTAGTGCTGCTTGCATCCTGAACTTCGCAGTAGGCAAATGTTCAGCGGCACACCAGGCAGCAAAATCGTCAGCATGCAGAGCCCTGGAGATATGCCCGGACAGTTTCTCTGCAATAGCATTTATATATTGATAAAAAGTGTGGGGGAGATAACTCCTCCTTGTGGAATACCCCGTTGAAAAGTGACGCGATGGCTTAGTTTTCCGTCAAGTTTTACTCTTGCTGTGCGGTATCGGAGAAAGTTCCGTATCCAGCTGAACATTCTCCCTTCAATTTTGTTGTTGAACATCTTAAGGAGGAGTCCTTCTTTCCATACCTTATCAAAGGCTATTGTCAAGTCCACAAAAACAGCCCGTACTTTTTTTTCTTCTGAAAGGCATTTTCTACTTCCTGGGCTAGATATACTAGCTGGTCTTCGGTGCTGCGGTTTTTCCTGAATGCTGACTGTGTATTATCAAGCAGATGGTTTTTTTTCCCAGATGTTTCAGTAATCTTGAGTTCACCATTCTTTCCATTACCTTACCCAGACAGCTCAGTAGGCTAACTGGTCGGTAGCTGGACTTGCTTGTTTTCTCCTTTTGTTTCTTTCTTATGGGAACAATGATTGCTTCTCGCCATCGATCTGGAAATTGTCCAGTCCATGATAGATTGAAGATTAGGAGGAGCTTGTGCCTGGCTATCGGTCCAAGGTTCTTGATCATATCATTTGTAATACCATCTTGTCCTGGAGCTTTCATGTTCTTTAGTTGTGATATGGCAGCACTTAGTTCTCTCATAGTAAGTGGTGACTTCATGCAGGTATCTGGGTTTTGGTGCTTCAGTTTTTCTTTTATTTCCTTACGTACTTCTTGGATACGTGCATGTGAAAGTGATGTGGTGCTTTCTTCCTTGTAGAAGTCTGCCAGGATGTTTGCTGCCATCTTTCCTGTGTGGTATTTTTCATTTTCCTTGATTCTTACAGTAGCTGGTTGTTGTTTCTTCGTTTAGTACTCTTGTCAGATTCCATAGCTTGAAAGAGTCTTTTTCCATGTTGAGACTGCTGGTCTTCTGGTGCCAGCTCCTTTGGATTTCGGCTTTCTTTTGTTCATTGTCGGCGTCTGTGGCCTAATGGATATGAACGCAGTTTCATAATCCAGATATACCAGGTTCGAAACCTGCTGCAGGCGGTTTGGTAGCAAATCGCTTTGTGTGGATTTTTAACAATGGTATAAGCGCCGTACCGTTCAGAAAGCAATGGCAAACTACTGAATGAAAAAAATTGCCTAGAAAAATCACAAATAGCCAATAAAAGCTGGGGTTAATTGCCACGTCCTGTAAAGGATAAGCAACTAACTTTTTGTTCATTAAAAGCTTGTTTTATGCTGTTGTGCCTCTGGGTGTTCTCTACTGTGGAATCATTTGAAATGAATCGACGGAACAGTGATCCTAAAACTTGGGTTTAAGGTAGCATTTTAGAACGGGATGAAGATGATAGAACAGAAGGTCAAGGTCCTGGACAAAAGCTAGATTTTCTAGCCGTTTTGTTATTGTCCACTGAGTTCAATTTCTGTTAGTTGATGTAAATATTCATAATCCAATTTGTAGCCAGTAAGAGCGGAGGACTAAAATATATGATGTTCAAATAAATATTACACGTGCAAACTTCCTTTTTTTATATTCAACTTTCTTCTGCTAGATTTACTCCTGCAAAATTCTAAAACAGATATTACTGCTAGACTCAACTTTTTCTTAATTCTCCCCTCCCTTCGGAAATCGGGCATCGCCGTGTTTACATGCAATAACAGTTTCTAACCCGCTCTCCCCTTTCCTTATATTTTTAAAATTTTTACTGCCTCTACTGCAATCCTTCTGCAAGGGCGCCAACTGTAGTAATGGCCTATGCAACCTTATGGAGCATAAAAGGAGAACGGTGGAGCGTTAAAGAATAACGGCGATGAAGATGATGACGAAACTTATTATAATTGACTTCAATGTTGAAAAGATTATGTTTCCACGTGTAATACACTAGGGCACGCATTTCCCCATGTAGCCAGAGTCTCTGCATGTAATTAGTTCTTTAGATTCAACAAGCGAAACAGTGACTTCAAACTATAATTCAAACAGTGATGATCGGATTTCAAAACATCATGGTATCAATATGAGAGCAACGAAACACTGATAAACAATACAAATACCAAAACAATTCCAATGCCAAGCCCGGATTTTAATCAAAGAACGTGAAGGAAAATCGACCCTAGTGAAATTTGAACCTGAGAAAGCAGTTCTGCAAGGGCGCCAACTGTAGTAATGGCCTATGCAACCTTATGGAGCATAAAAGGAGAACGGTGGAGCGTTAAAGAATAACGGCGATGAAGATGATGACGAAACTTATTATAATTGACTTCAATGTTGAAAAGATTATGTTTCCACGTGTAATACACTAGGGCATGCATTTCCCCATGTAGCCAGAGTCTCTGCGTGTAATTAGGTCTTTAGATTCAACAAGCGAAACAGTGACTTCAAACTATAATTCAAACAGTGATGATCGGATTTCAAAACATCATGGTATCAATATGAGAGCAACGAAACACTGATAAACAATACAAATACCAAAACAATTCCAATGCCAAGCCCGGATTTTAATCAAAGAACGTGAAGGAAGAATCGACATTAGTGAAATGATGAACCTGAGAGAAGCAGTTAAGATGGAAACAGATGTTATGTTTAAAAAATACAATTTAAAAAAAACACGCACACCCGCATGCAATAATCAAAGCAAATAAATGAATTACTGGGCGGAAGAACACACACGGTCCTCCGCTGAATGAAGTCAAAAGAAGGAACAATATTAATGGGTCAAGACAATGTAATATAAAGATGGACAGAATGCATGCAGGAGCTCGATGATGATGATGAACGATCTTAATTAAACATTCAAGACAAATATAAA
Organism: Oreohelix idahoensis; assembly: GCA_024509875.1. Classification (NCBI taxonomy): domain Eukaryota; kingdom Metazoa; phylum Mollusca; class Gastropoda; order Stylommatophora; family Oreohelicidae; genus Oreohelix; species Oreohelix idahoensis. Next base: position 422,461 of record JAMPIV010008904.1, on the reverse strand, counting down.
GGGCCACTAATACCCGGTGCAAAAGCCGTGGACGTCACGCGCCACATGAAGAAAGGCAAAGCTCTTAGACTACATAATTTAACAGTAGAAAAATGGAGGCTGAATAATAATCTGGAATAGAAATAATTTTAAAAAACCTATTGACTGACATCTACAGCAGCAGTGCACAACCAGTAGATAACAGGAAACTTAACAGAGGTTTAACTGTATTTATAGTTTCCGGCAATGTGTGTTTTCTGTCAATATAATCACGTGCGACATCACTTCCCCACAAATAAACTAAATAGAAAATGATACATGGATGTGTTTGTATGCACCATTGGCACAACGCTGGCACAGCCTGCATTCGGAAGAGATCTTGTCTACGTTCATTTACACACTTGAAACCATCACCCCTCCATATTATTCCCGCAATATTTGTTGCAGTATCGCGCAGACTGTAATCTAGCAAGCTTAACTATGTGCTTGAACCAGTTCACGGTTTCATTAATTACACAATTTCAGCGCTTTATACCATAACCTACCCGTGACGTTCCCGTGGGTCTCCGAAAATACAAAGAAATAATAGGCCTACAGCACATTCAGGCATGTCGTACAAGGCGACTAATATGAGGTTGTACATAGTGCTAACAGCCTCGTCATCTACAACAAGGCATGTCATCGTACCACTAAACACAAATAAAACATCTACAACAAGGCATGTCATCGTACCACTAAACACAAATAAAACATCTACAACAAGGCATGTCATCGTACCACTAAACACAAATAAAACATCTACAATTGTAATAACTATGAACGAAAAGTTTCTTCGCGTACCATTAAGTACGGTACAAGCAAGGCATTTACACCTACCACTAAATACGTACAAATCCATCTACACTTACTGCTGTGTACTCAAAGTACTAGTACTATTTTCCTTTTAAACTTGTTTAATGTCAAATTTTGCCCCGTACAGTTCCTTGGGGGTCTCTGAAAAAGACAAAGAAAAAAGGACTACTGCCCACTCAGGCGGCACACAAGGCGACTAATATCAGACTGTGCAGCATGGGGCTGGCAACATCATGTTAAACACATTGTCACATAAACCACCGCTGTAAGTCATGTTAATGCTTGGTGCAAGCTTCCTGCATGGAGTGGGTGGGGGAGCTACAATGGTGGTCCCATGCTCCGAAAGGAGAGCAAAGGAAAATGATGACGGTATCAGAACCTGCAATCTAAAGTCAATGTTATCATACTAGTTTAAATAACCATTTGGAATGGGGGGGGGGGGGGGGGGAAGAGGGGAAACCTGTATGGACATCCTCGGGATTAAACCATCGATAATCAACTTCCCCAGACTCAAAGAAGTTAGTCAGCCACATTACACTTTTAATTCACCATATCCTCTCCTCCTACACCTATCCCCGTCCTTAAAACAAACCAACGCCCGCAGAAACAGGCTTCTGTTTGACCCAGTTAGGCTGTGCATCCGCAGTACACAATACTAAACATGAACAACAATATGTAATGCTATGGCTAAAACAGCTTAAGCTCAATATTTTGCTTCATTATTACCCAAAGCTCTCTGTTAATGGCATCCCATCCATTATCAATGGGGTCCCTAAAAACCCTTTGAGAAGGATCAAACACTGGATACATACGACGGGAAACAACAAAATTATATATATATATTTACCGATAGATTTTTATAAATTTAATTTATTTCATGCGGCAGCGCGTGAGAAATGGTGCACGATTTAAGAGCGTGCATTTAAAAATACTTACAAATAGAAAAAACAGACTGTAAATAGCTACGAAAAGATATTTTTTAGGCTGATAATTTTTTTAAAGCATCCAAAAACAAGCAGCGAAACTTGGAGCTTCTTTTGCATGACGTAGTAGAACTATAGTGTCTTTTCAATGTAAATGCTATAAGTGATAACTGTGTGACTGTCATTACGACAATATGAAGACAACAACAACAACATAATTCCAGAAACACAACGCATTACTAATGCATTACAAACGAATGGTCGTGATCCATGAATGCGAAGTATACTTAATCTAAAATATTTGAAAGCGAGAAAAAAAATTTTTTTTTTTTTTTTTGGTTGTGTCGGAGAAAAAAAAGGGGGATGGGTGTCTGATCACTTCATAGAAGTCTTTTTCAACACAATATCTTTTTTGACCTTTTGGTTTTCAAGAATTCTTCTTAAAATTTTCCGAAACATTTCGTTTATTTCATTTGCCACTTTCGAAGCACACGTGTCGTCTGCTTCTGTTGGCCTCTATAGAGCACTTTTGACATGTAAATCAAATGTGTAATAATAATATTAATAAAGATATTACTCCACTTGCTATTCAGGACAAATGCCTAATTTCTGTACCCTGTACAAATAAAGTTGATCATTAGTCCGTTCACATTTCCAAAACGCAATAATAATTATATAACCTTTGCAAAGGAAGACAGTAAATACTGGAACAGACTTTTTGGACACACTCACAGAGTATGAAACTCGAAGAACGTTCAAAGAGGAGTATATTACACAGAAGAGAAGCGGTTGGGAGTAGAGGACATACCTGGAAAAAGTGTATCAAGAGGTTGGTAGACAAACTCGATTACATACATGCAGTGACGTACTAAGGGGGGGGGGGGTGGCGGTCCGCCCCGAATGAAAGCCAGGAAGGGGGTGCCACCGGATATTATATCGTACTTACTGTTTAAAATGTACTTGTAAGTGTGTTTCTTTATGGGGGAAGGGGTGCCAAAGTTACGATCCGCCCCTGGAGCTAAATACTTTGGGGACGCCTCTGCATACATGACAATACGTAAAGTCTGTGTCTGGAATCGGAAACAAAAAATAAACCTCTCCTAACAAAACAAAAACTTAACAACACTGAAGTAGACTAACAGAAGAAAGACACCCCCCCTCGCCCCCCCCCCCCCCCCCCCCCCCCCCACCCCACTCTCCCCCCCCCCCCCCCCCCCAGTTTTCATGGATTTTCGAGATCCCTTCTTAGTTGCCTTTAGTGTTCCTCTAATTTCGTATGTCCCTTGACTCGACGGAAGTTAACGATTTTGTAAGTGCACTTTTCAACTGTTAATACCTGACGAACAAAAACAGAACTAACACACAGCCTTAACGTGTTTTGCGTCTCTTAAGAGAAGCTGTGCCTAGATGTACAAATAAATATCCCCCTCTTCTTTGATCCTTAGTCGCCAGCTGTCAAATGAGTCAGTGGCCATCACGCCTGTTGGCGTCTTGCAGGGCAGCAACAAACTGCTTCTACTTTTCTCGGTCGGCGGCCATCCTTCGTGCAGTGTCCCAGCAGTGGTTCATTCTTTGCATCTCGGCCTCCAGAGTTTCCCGCAAAAGTTGTTTTTGAACGACCCCTCTTTCGCTTTCCTTCAGGGCCCATAGTATAGCTGTTCTTGTGATGGCATCACGTAGTAAAGTTGCAGTGGTATAACGAAACAGATTATACGGCACGTTTCATTTCCTAATTACAGTAGGCTACAGTATTTAGATACCAACGGGCTGATCACCCGTTTGCCAGTCACTTCGATTACGGAAACAACAGCAAATGGATTGATTTGCCGTTGCCCTAAAGACGCCAATAGGCGTGATGGGAAACAATGGCAAAGAAAACCTATCTGCTGTTGCCCTAAGACGCCATTAGGCGTAATGGCCACTGACTGCTTTGACGGTCGGTGGCTAAGGACGGAAGAAGAAGAAGAAGACAGTATTTAGATACAGTATAATACTTGCTTACCCACTGACTAGAATAGCGTCCGATTGACAGAGTGGTTAGAGCTGGGTTCGAGGCACGGTACCCACACACTCCAGTCTACCCAGCTGTAAATGGGTACCTGACTCTTCCCTTTCAGTTAGGGAAGGAAAAGGCAGCGAGGAAAGGAACTGGTCGCTGCACCTCTCAATGCTGGACATAAGTGTGGTGAAGTCTCTAACATTTCACTCCTCTACGGTAAGTATCTGTTACCTTTACCTTTTACTGGCTGACTACGGCAAACATGTTTCTGACGATGGTAAAAAACCTGTCATTACTTCCAGCCTACCTGTCATTACTTCCAGCCTACCTGTCTTGTCCACATTTAACATAAATGAGCAAACAAGAGTAAAAACATAGTACAGTAACTGTGAGGTTTTGTAAGTTCGCGTTCTTCTTCTTCAAGTACCATGCCTGGCGATGTAGGCGATCATGACTCTCTTCGACTGCGTTGTCTCCAGTTCTGTTGTTGACTTCTTTCCATGTCATGATGTCCAACTGTCCCGGTACCTTCTCTCTTTATCGTCTTTTCCCCAATCTTTCCTTTTGTCTTAAAATATTCCAGCTTTCGTCCTCTCACAATATGACTTAGGGAAGCGGCCTGCTTCTTTCTCATGTGGTTAATAATCTTCCTCTAGGCTCTGGCTTTTCCCAGCACAGCCACACTACTATATTTTAGTGGCCCACGATATTCTTAACTTTCTTCTAGAAAACTACACAAGGTCACGCACTTTACTTACCTGGAAGACGACCGAGCAAACCATGAAGACAGTTTTATCTGCTTCTATCTTAAGACAGGAACTCAGTTTGCGGGAAATAAAGGAAAAGGCTTGAAATTACACGCAAATGTATCCAGCTGCTGACACCATGAAGCACTAACAGACCCAGCTCAGAAAGTCGAGCACATCTGATCTATTACTTTAGCCTGTCCTATTCCCGGCTCAGCAACAAAGAAATGATTAGAGCCCGTTCTGATTCACGGATTCATGCGACCATAACAAGGAGACCTCTGCTATGGTTGACATCTCGAAATCACGACAGATGGGTACGCAACGGCCCTAGACGTCCTCCATTCATTTTTTCTCTCTTAGCAAAGCCAACGATGGTCACCACACCCTTCTGTCGTCGCGCGCAGTGCAAACACTCACATTTTCACGTTAATCAAACTTGCCCCGCTTTCCAACCCGTCCCATCTCACCGTCTCTACGATTTACCCACCCACCATACACTGTGTCCGCTTGAGACGCAAAGAGACCACCCGCTCAAATGGCTCATCGCCTCTCTCTCTCTCTCTCTCTCTCTCTCTCTCTCTCTCTCTCTCTCTCTCTCTCTCTCTCTCTCTCCCTCTCTCTCTTTTGTTCTTCTTTTCTTTGTTAGGGGTAGGTTTGGTTTGGTTTGGTTTTAAGGACTATCTTCATTGCACACGGACAACTCCATCAGTGCTCCGATCTCGTCCCTTACATCACACGAGGATCTCAGCACAGTGCACGAACTCCGTAGCACCGGTGAGAATCCCAGTGCGTGTATATAGAAATCACACATTCTATAACTATTTTTGTGGTGGGTAGGTTTCTAATTTTTAAATGTTGCCAGGGCAGCGGCCTGATAGGCCTACTCTTTACGATTTCCAGCTGCCGTGGGATTTTTAACTAGCGCAACTTGCACACGGTACCTCCTTTTTTTCGCCCTTATCCGAGAAGGCTAGGCATCCGATCTCACTACCCAGGAGACTAGGGGGGAGTATGACATCATTAGGACCACAGGTTCTGAAAAAAAATGTCCATAAATTATATTCCCTGAACTGGGAATCGAACCTGCTACCTCTAGAATTCAAGGCGGACGCCATACCTCTTAGCCACTCCGACCACCTAGGGGCATGTATGAGGCGGAAGAGGGATGTTACTTCTGTTCCGTTCTTTTGAGTCAAGGCTGTCGCACTGGCACTTGTGAGCTCGTGTTGTAGATTTCTGTAATATTGTCTATTCATCTACTTCTTGACCTCCCTCGTGCTGTAAAAACCTCATCTTCTACTATTGTAGGTTCGTAGTGGTAACCTAGTCGATAGACGTTGTAGTTGTATGGATATTACCAACTACAAAAAAAAACTACCACCAATAAATACCTTGACGGCTATAGATACCGAGATACGAAGTCCACTGAAGCATTCATACTTAATAATATGCATATTTTATTAATTATTATTACTATTATTTTTTCGCTGTTGCTGATGAAGTTGTTTGGTAGAATCCAACTTTCTCCGCACACTGCCCTCCCTCCAAACTTAAAAGAGTTGACCATGTCTCACATTATCTTCACCATTTGCTAAACACGTCCGCGTGAATCAAGTAATTATAACGTTTACTACAACAGCGTTGTTCCAGTTTTATCCAGCCCCTCCCCCCACGACACACCAGCTACATGAATCACTAGCTTTGATAAAGAGGCCACAATTATTAGTAGTCACGAGAACACTGATCAAAACCCTTCTATACCTCTGCCCACTGTTTCTCTTCCTCATTCCTTGATTCTTCCCTGTTAACCCCCCAAATCCCATGCTGGTCCTAGTAGAGACCCTGCCCACGCCATGCGACTGTCCTTTCCACCCTTCCTTCACCCCCCTCCCCCCGAAAAAAGGGCGCCAAACTTTCCCTACCGACAGATCAATAAAGACTCGTCTGCACAAAAGAACAAACTTCCACGACAAAAATAAATAATTTCTCCCCCCCCCCCCCCCTCCGCCCTGCAAGAGACGGGAAAGCAACGGCGTATTGCTGTTTAGTGTAAACGTACTGAAGTCATGCGTGAGACGTTGCAAATGTGCGTATTTTGTGGATGTGATGACGGGCCGAAAGCAGTGACTAATAAACTATTGAATGACCGAAAGAAATGACTGATAAATATGACTGACAGGAAATACTGATGAAATGACTGAGTGTCCGACAATAACGACTGATATCGTATGACTGATATCGTATGACTGATATCGTATGACTGATCGAAAATAAAAAAGGAAGTACCCTGTCAGAAACTGTCGTATACAGGATTGAAATGTTAGAGACTTCATAATACAAGGTCTTGGTTTTTTAAGAGGTAAGGTCACCAGTTCCCTTCCTCGCTGTATTTGCCTTCCCTACCTCAAGAGCAGAGTCAGGTACCTGTTTACAGCTGGATAGACTGAATAGTGTTACGCTACCAGGTTACGCTAGGCCAATCGAACGCTCAATGATCGAAAGTAGTGACTAATCTTCTTCTTCTGCGTTCAGTTTGTAGTCATGCTAAATCTGCAGGCCTGTCGCCAGGACGACGTCCACAGTCTTTTCTAGGTCAGCGCGGCAGCCCCATAGCTTCTGCTTGAGCTCAGCACCCATGGTCAGGTCAGACGTCGTGGGTCATCATGGGTTGGGCAGTTTTGGAGAATGTGGTCAGGGGTCTGCATACCAGTTCCACATGTGTATGAGATATCCTGAGGTGATAGGGATGGCCCAGTAATCTGCAGTGTCCAGTTCTCAGGCGGAATATGCTGGTCGTATGGTTTCTGTTAAGTTGGTGGGTTGGGTCATCTCTGCTGTGCCTGTATGTACCACCTTTCTCCTTCAACTGATTTTTGTACTTGTTGTGGATGATGGTTTTAGCTTCTCGATAGAGCAATAGGTAGCTGAACTGTTCCATTTTACTGCCACTTCCAGATAGAGCATCTGCTCTCTCATTCCCAGTGATTCCATAATGGGAGGGTACCCACTGAAGTGCAATGATTGATGTCATTTGGATAATGTTAAGATCAGATCTGATCTCACACGTCCTGTTTTCATTTCTGGTGTTCTGTATTGATTCCAGTAATGATCTACAGTCAGTGAAGGTTAATATCTTAGCTGGTGGCTGTTGTTCTGATCTGGTGAGGATTTTCAGAGCTTGTAGTAGTGCCATAGCTTCTGCCCTGAAATTGGAGATCTTTCTTGTTGGGAAGGGCTTACGGATGATCTTCCCGTTTATGAATCTTATAAAAATGCCTCCTCCACCATTCTGTACTAAAATGTATGCCTGCCTGAATGCATAACTTCAGATAAATTACCTTTAGCATGAATGCTCTTAGACTAAACAAAGCAATTTTGTAGAATCAACCAAACCACAAATGATTGCAGTTTCCATAAATGAAATATCCACTGCTAAACCCATCTACACTGCACACAAGCTTCCATTTTGGAAACAAAATCGTTTCCCTGAAATGATAGCAAACATTCCTGGAATTGAAAGAAAAAAGAGCCAAACTGCAACAGATAAAAAATCCAGAGCGACAAAATACATTGAGAAACATTACCCACGCAAAACCTGGACCCATGCATAAACAGATGGATCAGCAACAAATGCTACAGAAAATGGAGGTGGGGGTGTCTTATGCACTGGTGCAGAAAAAAGGCTGTCCGTGGAGACAAGAAAATTCTCAAATAACTTCAGAGCAGAGGCAGAGGCCTTGAAAACTGCAGCAGAGGTTATATTAACAGAAGAAAGCACAGAGAGACAAGTTGCTTTCTTTACTGATGCACAGTCAGTAATTGCAACGTTGAAAAGCCAAAATAATACAGACCTGGATGATCTCAGAATAGTGCTCCACAAACTTTGTCAACGATTCAAAAGTGTTGTGATCCAATGGATCCCATCTCATTGTAACATCACCGGCAACGTTGAAAAGCCAAAATAATACAGACCTGGATGATCTCAGAATAGTGCTCCACAAACTTTGTCAACGATTCAAAAGTGTTGTGATCCAATGGATCCCATCTCATTGTAACATCACCGGCAATGAAGAGGCTGACAGAATGGCAAAAGAAGGTTCACATCTAACTCAGCCTGATGCAAGCATAACTTTTGAGGAGGCAAAGAGTTTTATCAGAATCAGATACAGAAACAAATGGAATGTAGAACATCCAGGGCACACACAGAATGATGCTTACTACCAGCTCCACAGAAGAGAACAAGTGGTAATCTTCAGACTCCGCACTGGCCACAACAGATTGAGATACCATCTATTCAAGTAGCTAAAGATAGGAACTACCGATCAGTGCAACTGTGGCACTGATAAAATGACTGCTGAACATCTGCTTCAAAGTTGCCCCTTATATGCGGCACAGAGAAAGTGCATATGGCCGACGCCAGCTCCTTTCGTGGAAAAGCTTTACGGAGATTCAAATAGCCTCAAACTGACTACTGCTTTCTTTGAGACCATTCAAGTGGACGTCTGAGAGTGTACGAAGAAAAAGAATGCATAACTCAACAAGGCCGAATGGTTGACCAAAAACTTGACTGTGTGGATGTTGTCGTGAAGTCGAATTCACAAAACGGCATTCTGACCTAAACGGAACGCCATACTTTATGACAGTATATTCTTGACGAACCAATGGAATCGCATCTTCATGTATCGTGTTTACAAACGTACTGCCTAACAATGGCGAGCTCTGATCTGTGTATCCTTGGTTCAATTGGAGGTAAGCTACAAACTTAGGAGCGAAGTACAGCATGGCAGAGGTCAAGAATTCAATAATAGGAATGTTCATGTAATAGTGTGTGCAAAGATTTCCACGGGAAGTAATGTGGGAAGGAAGAAATATCGAGTGGAATGCATCGACACATCAGGTCAGTCCATAATTTTGTTGTTTAGGCTACGCCTAGGAAAAGACGGTAGTATGATAGTAAAAGCCCATTATCGCAATAGATAAAGAATAATTCAGGGTGTAATTTAAGCCTAAGATGAAGGAAATCGGTCCAGGAATAAGGAGGATATGTAGATTACTAGTTTTTCAGATTTGTACAGCTGGACAAATGTGTGCCTGCATTTCGGAACACAAAACACACATTAGCAGAAAACTCTCTGTCGTCCGGCCTTGGCCTATATATAAGACGTGCCCTAAATGGAAATAGGCCATAATAAAAATTCAAAATACAGCGAGAGCGCGAGTTCTGTCAGAGAGAGACTTCTTTGCCTTGTGCATCAGAGTGCACACTGCGTGACCATTAACAGCTCGACTGTATGTACTTGAGGGTAAGAAAGAATGTGAGTGTATATATATATATATATATATATATATATATATATATATATATATATATATATATATATATATATATATATATATATATATATATATATATATATATACTCGTATATACATATAATTCTAGTTAATTAATTCACTTGTGCTTTAGGAAGTGTGTAGATGTGTTTCAAACCATTGTGTAATTTCTGGAGGCCTTACACACGGCTGTTTGCGAGCGATCTTTTAGTTATTTCCCCTTTTTCCCCGACCGCGCTATTTATAGCCCACTTGACAGAGGTCACGTGGTCAGCTTCCTAATGGGAAAAACATGTGGCGATGTTGTTGCGTGATAAATTCTCGCAACATCGTTTTGTTTCAATATCTATTTTATAACGCAAGGGCAACAACTGCTTGAAATTTATAGTCACTTTTCTCGGTAAGCATTTGTCTTCTCGCGTTGGTACCGAATGCAGTTAAGTTTGAGCTGTGGTCATTTTGCGCTGGACTGCGCATGACTTGTCTTGCTTCTTGGTCGATCGGTTTCCGCCCACCACTAGTGGAGTGAGCGATTTGGAATGGCGAAAGAGATGCCTCGTTGAAGAGGGGATCTCCGCTATTTTTTGTTCTGTCAGGGATGTGTAGTCCTCTTATGGATATTTCGTTTATTCGGGATAATACCTCTAGTGTATTTGCACATGCCGGGAGGCGTGATATTTCTGTATTTCTTGAAAGCAAGGTAAATTGACATTTTCATTAACTCTATCGATTTTTGGTCGTGAACGATTTCTGGTTCATAGCCTGTCTTCGAAAGTCGTCGTCACGAGATGTTTTCCTAGCTCACATGTCGCTGTATTGTGCTGCATCGGTTGATGCAGGTTCCAAGGACCATTACTTGCTACTTTGTTAAATGAACTAGGTTTGAAAAACCTTTATTATCTAGAGGATATTTTTGAGGACATTATTTATACTTCGGCATCTGGTTATCTCCTGGCTGTTATAGAAAAGGATGGAGTTTTCCACCTGACTACATTTACAGCACTTTGAAATATAACATGCATCTGACTCATCATTGTAATGCTGTCTACCGTCTATTGCTGTATTGAATGTTGCTGTGATAATGACTGTTTGATGTGTCTACATATTCGCGTAACCATTTTGTCACTGTGGCGTCCACAATAAATAATGAAGAAAAACGTCAACGGCTGTTTCAAGAATCATTGACTTTATACGTCGTGAGTTTACTGACGTCCTATGTGGATTGCCCTGTTATTTTTGTATGAACATTGTTTTGACTGAACACATCTGCACACTACACAAAACCAGACATGCGGATACCATCCATCATCATATGGCATCACGCATCATTTGGTGGCCATAAGCTGGTTTGATTCTGGTCCCAGCAAACACGGGGTCCCTTACCCACTTCATTTTCAACAAGAATTCATCAGCATCCTTCAAGAAATTAACATTCTTCAATACAGTCAACATCTTCAAAATTTTCAAAGTACTCGGCGTTGCCCGGTAAAAGTCAAAATTTCAACTTTTTGACGGAAACAAGAATTTGACAGTACCCGGCGTTGTTACATGTTGCCGGATAACTCGGACTGCTGTTATCTTTTACGCAAGTCAAGCAAGTTGCTGCTGTCAAGGTTCCAGTGCTGTCGTTTTTGTGAAGGTCAAGTGCCGGTTGAAACGGGTTGTTTTCTGAAGAAGGCCAAGTACCGATTTCCATCAACTTACTTTTGGATTAGAAGGTCAAGTGCCGAAACAACTCAACACACAGTATTTCAGAAGCTCTTGTACCATCGTGTTAGCAGTGGAAGCAGTTCAGATGTGCCATCATCGTTGGAGCTTCGCTCTTTAGGACGTTGATTGACATCCGTTTTTTTCTGCTGTTCTACGATTGGAAGCCTATAAGTTAAGTGGCCTGTTTGTATGTAAACTGTGCCCTTATACTTCTGCTGAGTCTTCTGTGTATCATCTCATTCTATATGTTATATGTTTATATGTTATTCGTATATTTATATGTTTTTATATTTCAGCGGGTTCTCGGTTGGGTGGTGTCTCCGTTAGATTATGCCACGTCATAGAGGTCGTCTATTGTGAGCGTTTTCTGTAGGGTTTGCAAATTTCCAATACTGGAATTTGCTAAGCGACTTCTGTTGCTATTTATGTTAGCTGTGATGACATGTTTTAATATTGTTTTCGTTATTATTTCGCATTCTTTAGTTTTGTTTTGATTTGTTTGTATTTGTTAGCCTACTCTTGTCTATAATTTAGTTTCATACAACATTTTTGTTTATACACTGTGGTGTCATGTATTTTGTTTAATTCTATCGCAGATATCGTCACATTTTTTGTGATATTTCATTAATTTCTGCTTTATTTTTAGTTGATTTCTGCGAAAGTTTTTGTATTGTTGCTGATCTTTGTTATTGTTTACATTGTTATTGTTTACATTGTTTGTATTGTTTACATTTTCAATGTTTACATTCTGCATGTGTTTACATAGTCCTTGTTTACAGTTATAGTAATTAGTTAATGGGCTATGCTAATGCACTGTTACTACTACACTGATGATAAATGAATGATGAATAGTGTCGTGCACTATTGAATGAGAAGTGCACTTATGATCAAGAATTGAGTGCTGATATTTCATATACAAGTTCTTTGATTGGAGACTTGTTTCCCACAGAGACTGGGATAATATAATGTGATGTGAATATACAAGTGCTTAATTAAGACTTGTTACACTTAGGTTTGAAATAAATTAGTTAATTATTTCAGGTTTTGGACTCATATGTTAGACAACATGTCTACATTTGAGCACTTTATTGAGCAGGGTAAATTGCTTGGGAAGACTGGTGATAAGTTAGAAGAATTTGCAACTGCTCGATATGATAAAGCAATGGAAGCTGAACAAAAGAAACTGCATATGGAAGCTGAACAAAAGAAACTGCAGATGCAGGTGGATGAAAAAAGATTCCAAATGGAAATGGAAAAAACAAAAAAAGGGAATCAGAAGCTGAGGAAAGAAAACTCCAGCTACAGCTAGAAGCTGAAAGACTTCAAAAAGAGGCTGAGAATAAAAGACTTGAAAAAGAAGCTGAAAATAAAAGACTTGAAAAAGAAGCTGAAAATGAAAGACTTCAAAAAGAGGCTCAGGCTGAGGAAAGAAGATTACAGAGAGAGTCTGATGAGAGGAAAGAGAAAGCAAAAATGGAACATGAAGAAAAGGTCTTAGCTTTAGAGTTGGAAAAATTGAAATTGACGAGCATGAGTAATGGTAATGATTCAAACAAGGGTTCATCTTCTGGTAAGGCTAATAATGATACTTTTAAGATTAAGTTACCAACATTTAGTCCTTCCAGTGATGACATAATGTTCTATCTGGACAGATTTGAACAAGCATGTACAGCTCATAACATAGACAAAGCAAAATATGTTTATCAGTTATCAGGGATACTGACAGGTAAAGCTCTAAGTATATTAAATATGGTAGATGAACCTGACAAGAACAATTATGAGGTTGTCAGGGCCGCTTTGTTAAAGAAATATCAGCTTAACGAAGACGGCTATCGTCTACAATTTAAAAACATGTTACCTGAAAATGGAGTTGAATTCTCCGAGTTTATTGCAAGAATACGCATTACTTTCTCACGATGGGTTGAACTATCTAAGACGGAAAAAACTTATGAAGGACTTATGGACTTAATACTTAGAGACAAAGTCATGTCGTCTGTCAATGAGTCTTTCCTTGCTTTCCTTCATGAACGTAAACCTAAAACAATAAAAGAAATGGAAGATTTCTGTTGCCAATACGTAACTGCGCACCCACACATAACCATGGGTAACTCTAAGGTGAAAGAAAGTTTACCAGTTGCTTCGGCAGCTCCGTATGGCCAAAACTTTGCTCGTAGATTCCAACAAAATCTTGATAGAAAGAGCAGCGGTAATTTCTGTCAAAATCATGGAAATCAATTTCATGGTGATTCTTCTTCGAAGAATTGGAGACAACCTGATAGTACTCGTTACTATCACCCTAATAATTATAAGCATTTCAAAAGAGGATATGGTAATAGAGGTTATTCCTGCCGAAGACCTCAGAACCAAACAAATAGATGTTCGCATCAATGTGAACATGATAGTAATCGTGGAAACTGGAATTCGAACCAGGATAACAATTACAATAGAGACAATAATAACTGCAGAGATAATAATAACTTTGATAACTTCAGAGGTAATAATAGTCGGGGTAGATCTCAACACAAAAAAAAGAGATATCAGCAGGCTAATGCTGTACAACAGGAAACTGAGGGAGCCTGTAATCATGTTGTTGATAGTAAAAACTTTGACGCTGTCACTGGTTTTGCTTTTGACTTTGAGAGAGCAAACAAATGCCCCCAATGCAGTACTTTATTCGAACCGGGTACCATAACTACTTTGAGTTGTGGTCACCCACTTCCCGCTCTTCCTGCTGCTGTTGCGCATGACGGGAGGGGTTCTTTAATTCTACATAAGGGTCTTGTTAATGATACTCCGGTCTCACTACTTTTCGATTCCGGATGCACCACTATTGGTGTTAGACAATCGCTTGTAGATCCATCTTGTGCTACAGGAAGGGTTATTAAATGTGTCACATTTGGCGGCACTCTAGAAAAATATCCTACTGCTGTAATTCGCATTGCCACTCCTTTCTTTACTGGAGATGTGCATGCTTGTCTCTTACCTAATCCTATTGCGGACCTTATTATTGGTCGTATTCACGGAGTTAGGGAGTGTACCCCACAGCAGATTGCTGCTTGGGAAGATAATAACATGCAAGCTACAAATGCAGTAGTTACAAGAGCACAAGCTCTACAAACACCCGAAACTTCACTGAATAGTGATAATGAAGTTGATAGCCAAGATAGTCACTTAGTAATCACTCGTGACTCTTTCATAAAATTGCAAGAAGAAGATCCTTCTTTAAAAAAAATTCTTCGTTCTTGCGAAGAAAGGTGATCCGAATCAGGATACAAATAGAAAATCTTGGATTGCAATGAGAAACGGCGTACTTGTACGTATGGTACAAGATTCGACTACGTCGGCACATTCGCAAATTCTTGTTCCCAAGAGCATGAGAGTCCAAATATTACAACATGCTCATGACTCGCAATGTGCTGGACAAATGGGTTTTGCCCGTACGAAGTCGAGAGTCCTTGCGGCTTTCTTTTGGCCTTTTGTCAATAAGGACATTCGTATTTACTGCCGATCATGCAAGGTATGTCAGGAGGTCAAATCTAGAGGACCACGGCATGCTGCGCCTATCCAGGCTGCTGACATTCCTATTCGGCCGTTTCAGAAAATGGCCATAGATATTATTGGCCCTTTTAAGGTCAAGTCGGCCAGAGGACATCAGTTTATCCTTACATGTGTCGATATGTGCACACGTTGGCCAGAGGCTATTCCTCTTAAGAGCATATCTACTACAGATATCGCAGATGCTCTTTGGTTGATATTTTCTCGCTTGGGGTTCCCCAGAGAAATATTGTCAGACCATGGCACTCAACTCATATCTGACACTATGTCACAGGTAATGTCTACCTTACATATTGAACGATCTCTCAGTAGTATCTACCATCCTATGTCTAATGGGTTAGTTGAGCGTCTGAATAGAACGCTCAAAACTTTGCTTGGTAAGATAACTGAAGATCATCCTCAAGATTGGGACAGGGTTTTACCCGCGGCTCTCTTTGCCTATAGAGAAGTCCCTAATGAACACACAGGATTTTCTCCCTTCGAACTTGTCTTTGGCGCGCGTCCACGCGGCCCTATGTCTGTATTACACGATCTCATCACTGCCGATGATATTAGCGATGAAACTCAATCCTCATATGAGTATGTCATTGCTCTTAGACAAAAGATCATTGAGGCATGTAAGCTAGCAACTGCTTCATCAGAAATTGCTAAAGAGAAGGCAAGGCAGTTTGCTAACAAGAATAGATGTCTACGACAACTTTGTCCAGGTGACAAAGCATTCGTCCTACTCCCCAGTAGGGAAAATAGACTTCTTATTGCATGGAAAGGTCCGTATGCAATAGTCTCTCGGATTTCCGATGTTGACTATGTGGTCGATATTGATGGAAAGCATAAAACTTTCCACATAAACATGCTTTCGGAATTTCACGAACGTCCGGACTATTTGCTGCCTATTTTCCAGGCAACGGATGATGCTCCTGCACCTCACGGTCATTATTCATCCCTGTCTGTCATTCAGGATGAGGAAGCTACCTTCTCTGATGTCAACCTTCCCCTTCCAGTGGTTCCATTACATTCCACGGAATCTTGGAAAAACGTTTCTGTTTCTCCTAATCTTTCTGGTGACGAACATCGACGAGACTTGTCGATGTTACAAACATTTCAGGATGTTCTCACTGACATTCCTGGACACACAGATGTCATAGAACATGACATAATTCTTACCGACAATAATCCAATTAGGGTTAGGCCGTATCCTATTCCTATACACTTTCAGTCGCAAGTGGAAAAGGAATTGGATGAAATGATTCAATTAAATATAATTGAACCATCGACTTCACCCATATTCTTCTTCCATGGTTATTGTCCGGAAGAAGGATAAGAACATACGAATTTGCGTTGATTATCGCAAATTGAATCAGGTCACAAAGTTCGACGCTGAACCGATGCCTTTGTTAGAAGATCTACTGATTAGACTTTCTAATTCTAGATTCTTCACTAAACTTGACTTGTCTAAAGGTTATTGGCAAGTGCCTTTAGCAGAGCATGCCAAACCTCTTACTGCTTTTTCTACACCTAGGGGTCTATTTCAATGGAATGTTATGCCTTTTGGTCTCATGAACGCCCCTGCCACTTTCGTTCGCATGATGCGTCGAATTCTGTCACATCGTTCGGATGTCATCGCATACTTAGATGACATCTGTCTCTTCAGTGATACCTGGGAAGATCACTATTTAGGGTTATATGACTTACTGTCCACTCTACGTGAGAATAATTTGACAGCAAAACCTTCTAAAGCTTTTGTTGGTTTTGGTGAAATCTCTTTCCTGGGTCATCGTGTTGGTCATGGTCTCTTGAAGACAGAAGACCACAATACTTCCAAAATACTGAACATCTCTGTTCCTAAAACGAAGAAACAAGTTAGGAGTCTCTTAGGTTTAATTCAATTTTATGGGAGATTTATTCCAAATTTATCTTCGATCATGGCACCTCTATCAACATTGTTGAAGAAAGGTTCGCCTAATCTGGTTCGTTGGTCTGAAGAATGCCAATCTTCACTAGACCAAATCAAGAATATATTTTCTTCTCCTCCCATCTTAAGATTACCTACTCTTGATAGGACTTTTGTTCTTCGGAGTGATGTTTCATCCACTGGGATTGGAGCAGCACTGATGCAAGAATATGCAAATACTCTGCATCCTGTTATGTACATTTCTAGAAAACTAAATGCGGCAGAGAGGAACTACTCGGTTTTAGACCGTGAGTTGTTAGCGATGGTTTGGTCAATTCTAAAACTACAAAGATTCCTCCTGGGCGCACATTTCATTCTAGAGACTGATCAGAAAGCTCTTACAGCTATTCAGACTAAGAATTTGAAGAGTTCGAGATCCACTCGATATGCTATAGCTCTTCAACCTTTTCACTTCACGGTACGAGCTATCCGTGGTGCGGATAATGTGATGGCTGACATTTTGTCTAGATGCCCACATGACTCCAACTAATACTTCTGTCCTATATTTCCATATATTACAGAGTCATAACACACCTATATTTCTACAATAGATTAGCACATCTGTACTTACTTTATATGTACACACTATCGTGCTTTGTTGTCATCTTCTTCTGTTCGTTTTTTAAGATGATAGAGGAGGACTGAGTAGTTAATATAAGGGCCGTTAGTTTACTAAACAGCCACAATTATTAATAATGTATTGTACCTTATGAAGCATATTAGTTATTAATTAGCATTATATTGCTTGTACTTTCTCAGAATGTCATTGTTGAGCTGAGGACTTACCTTACTAGTAGCAAGCATGACGAGTTCTAGATTGTGTACTTACCCTCGGAATACCAGAGCATATGTCCTGGATCGTCATGTAGTTTAACTTTACTATGTACTTATGTCATTACATGTCAAAGAATGTACTATTTAAATTTTCCTATCAGATTTGTACATCCATTTTTAAAGACAATATTAGAGTAGGCTGTTTAATGATGATTATAGTAACTTGCATACGTATATTGTGTTTACATGCTAACGTGATGTGTGTTGGTGACACCTCCCCGATGTGAATATTTTTTGAGACATATTTATTTTTCTGTTGAGGTATATCCTCACCAGACACTCTATAATTAGCCTATTGTTTGGCAATTTAGTTAATTATCAGCGCATAATTCGTGCGTTTTGAGCCGCTTATCGCATGCTCTTTGATATTGAAAAAAAAAAATATGTTCCACATTTTTTTTTATCGGGAGGAGGTGGTGATATGTTGCGTGATAAATTCTCGCAACATCATTTTGTTTCAATATCTATTTTATAACGCAAGGGCAACAACTGCTTGAAATTTATAGTCACTTTTCTCGGTAAGCATTTGTCTTCTCGCGTTGGTATCGAATGCAGTTAAGTTTGAGCTGTGGTCATTTTGCGCTGGACTGCGCATGACTTGTCTTGCTTCTTGGTCGATCGGTTTCCGCCCACCACTAGTGGAGTGAGCGATTTGGAATGGCGAAAGAGATGCCTCGTTGAAGAGGGGATCTCCGCTATTTTTTTGTTCTGTCAGGGATGTGTAGTCCTCTTATGGATATTTCGTTTATTCGGGATAATACCTCTAGTGTATTTGCACATGCCGGGAGGCGTGATATTTCTGTATTTCTTGAAAGCAAGGTAAATTGACATTTTCATTAACTCTATCGATTTTTGGTCGTGAACGATTTCTGGTTCATAGCCTGTCTTCGAAAGTCGTCGTCACGAGATGTTTTCCTAGCTCACATGTCGCTGTATTGTGCTGCATCGGTTGATGCAGGTTCCAAGGACCATTACTTGCTACTTTGTTAAATGAACTAGGTTTGAAAAACCTTTATTATCTAGAGGATATTTTTGAGGACATTATTTATACTTCGGCAGACGTGTCTGTCTTGCTGAAGTCAGACTAAGGAGAGTGAACTGATCTCATATATCTGGTTATCTCCTGGCTGTTATAGAAAAGGATGGAGTTTTCCACCTGACTACATTTACAGCACTTTGAAATATAACATGCATCTGACTCATCATTGTAATGCTGTCTACCGTCTATTGCTGTATTGAATGTTGCTGTGATAATGACTGTTTGATGTGTCTACATATTCGCGTAACCATTTTGTCACTGTGGCGTCCACAATAAATAATGAAGAAAAACGTCAACGGCTGTTTCAAGAATCATTGACTTTATACGTCGTGAGTTTACTGACGTCCTATGTGGATTGCCCTGTTATTTTTGTATGAACATTGTTTTGACTGAACACATCTGCACACTACACAAAACCAGACATGCGGATACCATCCATCATCATATGGCATCACGCATCAGATGTTTACTTTTGATAGCGCTTAATTAATGCTTTTAGGCTACTTTTTTATTATAAATACCGGCTTTAATTTTGCGTAAAGCTAGACTAGAAATGTTAGAGTAAATTTTAGAACAAGAACAAACATTTTATCACAATTAGAACAGAAGATATAATAGTCTGAAATAGTGTAAAATTTACGTTTTTTTTATATTTTGTTATGGTTTGTTTATAATGCAATTTTCACTAAATAGGTCACAATCAACATGCATAACAAATTACAGAAATCAAAAGTAGAAAACCTGCAGAAAATGGATATCAAAGATTTGTTTTGGTTTCATGCGTCAAACATTAATTATTGAAAGTTTAAATTGCAAGTCCACATTTATTACCTTAAAATAACACACCCAATTGTCCCCAAAACATGTTTGAATTGCTTTTATGCTACTTTATTATTATAAATACCGGCTTTAATTTTGCCTAAAGCTAGACTAGAAATGTTAGAGTAAATTTTAGAACAAGAACAAACATTTTATCACAATTAGAACAGAAGATATAATAGTCTGAAATAGTGTAAAATTTACGGTTTTTTTTTTTTTTTACATTTTGTTATGGTTTGTTTCCAATTCAATTTACACTAAAACGGTCACAATCAACATGCATAAAAAATTACAGAAATCAAAAGTAGAAAACCTGCAGAAAATGGATATCAAAGTTTTGTTTTGGTTTCATGCGTCAAACATTAATTATTGAAAGTTTAAATTGCAAGTCCACATTTATTACCTTAAAATAACACACCCAATTATCCCCAAAACATGTTTGAATTGCTTTTATGCTACTTTATTATTATAAATACCGGCTTTAATTTTGCCTAAAGCTAGACTAGAAATGTTAGAGTAAATTTTAGAACAAGAACAAACATTTTATCACAATTAGAACAGAAGATATAATAGTCTGAAATAGTGTAAAATTTACGGGTTTTTTTTACATTTTGTTATGGTTTGTTTCTAATTCAATTTACACTAAAACGGTCACAATCAACATGCATAACAAATTACAGAAATCAAAAGTAGAAAACCTGCAGAAAATGGATATCAAAGTTTTGTTTTGGTTTCATGCGTCAAACATTAATTATTGAAAGTTTAAATTGCATGTCCACATTTATAACCTTAAAATAACACACCCAATTGTCCCCAGAACATGAGAGCTAACAATTATCTCAATCATACATCATGAGTTCTGATCCAGTCTGCGCAATGTTTATCTAATATGTGCTGTTTATGAATTGTCTTACTAGGGAATAGCTTTCTGAACAAAGACATATAAGTCTCTATCGATGCTGTTATTGATTCTTTACTAATTGGTTTACTGTGTGATATTTTGTTGTGTACTTTCTCAAATGCTTCTTTCAGTGAGTTGAATTGTTCTTGGGCAATAAAAGCTATGTTAGTTATATCTTGTTTGTCTGTAATTTTCAGTGTTTGTGTAATGATTGCTCTTGTAAGATCTTTATAAACTTTTTGTGTGAGATATCTGTGGCAGTGATTCCCTATAAATGCTCTGCTATTATAAGCCTGTTGTATGATTTTGTGTTTGACTAGTACCTTGTCCATGTGTGAGCAAACTGGACCAGACCTAGTACACAGATCTTGAAACTGAAGTTTGGCCAGCGCATCTTGTGCATTTTCAAGTCTAACTTTAAAATTATCTGTCTCCTCCTTATCCTCACAAAGTTCAATACCTACCTGAAAAATTCAATTTTAGCTCCTAATTCTTCTGCCTATTTCCAGTTCCTACTAAATCTCTTCAAGTTCTTAAAAGTACTAATGTTTGCATGTATCTCTTGCGAATTCTCAAATATCTTTGCGTCTATTGTATCAGCTACCTGTTCTAGAAGTCTGTGGTGTTTCAAAACAATGCCTAATAAAATATGAAGGTAAGGAGGAGCTACATTTTCAATTTCAATCTCTAACATTGGTTTGTGTAAACAATTATGGTAATGTGCCACTTGCCTTTTATTCCCTTTCCCATATTTCATATATCTATTGTAATCTCTTATCAACATGGCCAAACTTCTTGGTTTGCAAGTTGTATGCTCTCTGGATGTCTTTGATGAAAATGTTTGGTTTGTCTGGAGCTCAAGGAATATACCCATGTCTGTGGTGTCTCCAGCAAAACAAGGAAATAATCCCCGAATAAGAAAACAACAACTTGTTTACCATCCCACTCTAAATATTTTAGTGACTCTATCTGAGCTTTCATGCCATTCATAAATATTTCTAAATTATCATATGTATCTCTGACTCTAGCCATTGATAAAAGGATGGTATTAGATTTAGAATTTGGTTTCTCTAAATTTACTACCTGCATTGTAACTTTTAATGAAAGAAGATATACAAACAGTTACTTAGAATTCGCTGGCAGCCGTCGTGTGCACAGGATTGTCTACCAAAGAACACCAATGGAACAGTCCTTATCTCACACACAATTAAAAAAAAATTCAAATTATAAATAGAAGATTAACAAGACTTGAAAGATAGATCAAATTATGTGGAAGTAATCTATCTATAGCTTTACATGTTTTCTGACGCTTATATACGTAGCTAAATATCATTATAAATGAATGAAAATGCAAAAACAGATGGTGCTTTACAAAAGGTTATTTTTTTACTACCTTATTTAAGATTTGTGGGTATCGGGAATGCGTTTAAAGGGATTTAAATGCTATAAAATCTGGTGACAATATGCTTGTTTTTGTAATGCCACACTCACAAAACTGACTACCACACATTCTCAAGATATGAAACCAAAAAAAAAAGTATGTGGAAATAATCTTTAGCTTCCCTTCGAGAAGTCTTTATAATTATTGTGTGATGGGACCGAAAAGGAGACGCCCGCCCCCTACCTGTTTCTAGGCAGATTTATCGCCCATATTTTCGATGTGCGCGAAGCATGCTTGGATGTAAATTATTCAAGATTGATGAAAATGCCATAATAATGCATTTAAATTAAGTTGTGGTGTAGAATTGTGTTATATTAAATAGCTGTAGGTTTTATTTGTGTTTTCGCTATTCCTAAGCGATAATCGCGAGTGTTATTTAAGTAGCGCGATTACGGCGCGAGCGGAGTAAGTGAGTGTTTAGGCTTAGCAGTCTATAAAAAGCGTGCGGTAGCCAGCAGCGACCTTTCCTAGTATTAGCCCAGCCGAGAGAACAAACGAGGCGAGGCGACCAGTGAAGGTAGCAGATGGACCAGAGCACGTAAGCTGTAAGTCTTAGCGCATTTTGTAGAATTTAGCATTCGTGTTCTATAAGTCTGAATCAGCAACGTGAGTTAATTTAAATTAGCTTTAGTATTCTGTAGTTTTATTATTAGTATTCAGCGTGTCTGTTCTAATGTTTAAATGAAAAAGTGAATGTGTTTCCAGGACCTGATAATTTAGTCTTAAAATATAATTGAGTGGAGATAATGTGCGGGTAGATTTCACTAATGCTAAGTCCAGATTGCGGCTGTAAGAGCGATTATTTCATTCATCAGAAAGGCAAATTTAGTAGGAAACTATTTCGTACATGAAACTGGACAGAGAAGCGATTTTTTACTTTAATTTAGATGATAACATATTATATTAGATAATATCAAGATGGCGGCCACGTGGTCATGAAAAGCGGCGCAAGGAGTCTGCATTTAACACTCTTAGTTATCACTTAATGTTACGCCATGTGGCACGTTGTGTATTTAGTCCCAGTTTGGTTTAAGTCGAGAATAATTATATTGTATTCTTTATGTAAGAGTAATTTAGTGTATTTCACGTTTATTGATAATTCTACTGTATATTTAATGGGTTACTGTGAGGTGAGAATATGTATTTAGATTTCTGGAGAGCGCGAGGCCACTCCTTTGTTGAGACATGTGTTTCTCTGGTTGCTCCCGGCGGAGCATGGAAACACCAATGTGGCTGGTGTCTATCACAAGCCGACAAGAAGCATTTTTATGCTATGGCAGTGATTTGTTTCGGTAACGATGTGTTTCGTGTGATGAGATTCTCAGTCGCACCAGTCGTCACATACGACATGCTTCAGAATGCAGTAACGAATATTGAGATAGATCAGTTACGAGGTAGTAGCTTATTCTCATTACTGAGAGTATTTGTTGTACATACAGTTGAATATTATTCTATGTCCATTTTATGATTATTTAATTATGGTTATGTGAGGAATGGTTGTGAGAGCACGTGGGCTCACTTCAAGGTAAATATTTCTCTTCTCCGCTCCTGAGGGAGCATGGGGCCAACAGTGTGGTTTGCCTCCATATTAAGTATTCATATGCTAGGGCAGTAGTGGTTTCGGTAGCAATCTGTGTTACATGGTGAGATTGCCAGCCCCACGCACAACACCTTACTAGTCTCATTGGACGACATGCATGAGTGTGTGTGTGTGTGTGATAGCTGAGTGTGTGTGCTCTTGCAGTAGTGGTTTCCGTAGCAACCTGTGCTACATGGTGAGATTGCCAGCCCCACGCACAACACCTTACTAGTCTCATTTGGACGACATGCATGAGTGTGTGTGTGTGTGTGATAGCTGAGTGTGTGCTCTTGCAGTAGTGGTTTCTGTAGCAACCTGTGTTACATGGTGAGATTGCCAGCCCCACGCACAACACCTTACTGGTCGCATTGGATGACACACATGAGTGTGTGTGTGTGTGTGTGTGTGATAGTTGAGTGTGTCAGGTGGCGGCGTAGGACAGTTTGACAGGTGAGAGCGTGGTGTTTCTCATTCAGTATTATATTATGATTTTAACTATTCTGTGCTTTGTTTGCTTCTTCAGATTAGCATCGGGCACTGTTGGGTGTTTTGTTTTGTTGGGTTTTGTGATGTTCGCTAGTTTATTTGTTTAATGTTTGCTTTGTCACTGAATGGGCTGTAAAAATAAATATAGCCCCTGCCTCTAGAATCAAGAGTTTTATTGTTGTTCGGGTCGGTGCGAGTGTGACAAGAGAGAGTGATCACACATCACAATATAATCATCATCATCATCATCTCGCCCACCCTACCACAATAAACTCAAACGAATGGGCCGATTTTTAGATATTAAATTAATAAAAAGATTACTTATTTTATGAATTTCCTTAAATGATGACGCTGTTTTCAAAAGTCTGTAACTCCGTCAAAACTAATTTCAACAAATAAAAATGCAATCAAAAATAGAACACAGAACAAAGTTATAGTACACAAAAGAATTTTAGCGCTGTGTTTATCCAGAACGAGTGTGTAATGATTTATATTTTACTGATTTTACTCACACATCAGCTGATTTTCCCCGCCAAAAACTTAAATAGTCTTTTACGGTGCACACAAAATTTTATACCCGGTATCAGAATTCCGGTCACCGAAACTAAAAGAGCGCTCTGGTATAGGGCACAAACAGCCGTGTACAAGCTGTGTATATTTAAATAAATTAAGAATGGAAGCAGAAAGGGTGTCCATGGTTTTAGAAAAGCATTTAAAGAATTATTTCTTGATGGAATGGGACACACACCAGGAACAAAGGAAAGGATGAAAGGAATTGTATTACTGTATTGTTTAAGCTATTACTTAGTATTTTATACAAGACCAAATAATTGTATGGAGGCGGATCATGAACAAATGACTCTAACTAAGGATTTGGAGAAAATTGTATTCACAGTGAACTGGATTGGGTTGTTACTGATATATTATGCCCTGTGCGTCTGCTAGCACATTGTCTGAAACTGTCTCTCATCCCCTACATCTGTAATAGTTGGATAGTGATAGACAATATAGTGGTTAATCAAATATGTTTCAGGTTATATTCTGTCAACCACGCAAACTTTAAAGAGTCAGCTACTACTGATGGAACTTGTGGTGCGAGAGCCCTTGTTGTCTATAGGGACAGTTACCCAGTATCCACCGCCTGGAGGAACTTCATATGACGTTTCTTTCCATGGCAGGAGTGTGACAGACTTCAATACAACAGATAAGTGGCCAAACAAGGCTACTGTTCAGAGTATCCTGGTGACACCACTATATTAAAACCATGATTCTAAGAAAGAAACATCAAATGATGACTTTTTGTTGGGCATAGTTATAGCCAGTGATAACCTAAAATCAAATGACAGTGAACTAACAGTGTTATAAAGATATATATATTCTACAAACAGCGAGTTCAACCAAGAGCGAAGAACTTGCTAAAATTTGAGTGACTTTTTGCTAATTTGGAACTATTTTCAAATGTTTTATTTATTTAAATGGTGTAATTAAAATCTGATTTCCTTGAAAGCTTTTCAAACAGAAAAGAAAACCTGTAAAAATAAATTGTACCAGGAGACTTACTTAAATTATTTAAGTTAAGTTACAGTTCTTGTTGGTAGATAGTTTAATTAATACCCCTAGCAAAGCTATTAATATTAACAGAGGAGGATCTTGAGAGGAGCAAGTAGGAACTTAGAGTAATACATTACAATCTTCTCTAGGAACTTATACAGCTTGATCCTACCTTTGATGTCCATACACTCTTACTCTTTTCAGAGAAGGGGGTATTTTTTATAAGACCAGTCTCTTATCTGGCCCTATCCTGGTATCACCTGATACAACTTTGTGTCCAGGATAGCTTATTTACTTCAATAACATCTACCCTCTCGTGACAGATGTGAAAGCATTGCATGACTGATCGAAAGTAACTGCAGAAATGTAAAAGTGACTTGACACGCAATTTTACGACTGGCAGCAAATTTGACTGCCCGTGTATGCGTGCGTGACCGTGAACGAGATTTGTGACAGACAAGGTGTCACTGACCACACGTGATGTGACAAAGATTGTTTTTGCATGAGTGGTAGATGTATCATCATCATCACTTTTCTATCCGCGCCTTACGGAGCATGAATCCACCACTGTAGCTGGCCCCCTTGCAGGAAGCCTGCACCAAGCAATCAAATACTCTTGCAATAGTGGTTTCTGAGGCAATTAGTTTTACATGATGGCGTTGCCAGCTTCATGCACAACCTCATATTACGAGTAGTTGCCTTGTACGACATGCATGAAGGTGCGTCAGTCCTATTAATTCTTTGTATCTTCAGAGACCATAGGGAACCAACGGGGGCGGTAGATGAATGAGCAGCCGAAAATGTAACGGCGTTTGCATGTGTGTGTGTGTGTGTTTGTGTGCGTGATCGTATAAATCTAACGATGTGTGACTGAATGTAAAGTTGGAGAAATTTGTTCAAGTGAAAACTTGGTGAGACTACGTCAAATTCTTCACCTCTGTCTGGCAGTCTGTGATTCTCACCTTGTACAACGCTATACAATCATGGCACACTGATAGCTTCTCGTGCTGAAAATGCCTTTATAATTTTATTTTTTTATATTTCTCAAATGCACAGAGACCAGGGTTGTAGAATCGGACAAAAAATTTTCCGACTCCCACAATTTTAGAAGTCCAACTCCGACTAGTTTTTTTTTTTAAATTAGTGATATGGCATACTAGAGTCTGAAGGGGGCCAGAGATTGGAAGTGATCACTGCCTGCTTACAATCAAAAGAACAACTGAAAGAGTTGCTCAGACTAGGAACTGCCTTACATCACGCAAGAAACTAAGTAAACGAACGGGAGAAATGAGCATTAAGACCTACAAGCCGAGAGAGCCAGAAATTAAGACCATATATCAGGGGCTTATTGCTACAGCGGTGAGAAACACAGAAGAACAACCCGGTGACTTGGAAACCCTCTGGCTTAAATTCAAGGACATCGTAAAGACAGCTGCTGCAGAAGCATGTGGTGAAGTCCGACTTAGGAACAAGAGAAAGAGGACACCTTGGTGGACAAGAGGAAGCCAAAGAGAAAATAAGAGAGAAGAAAATGGCATGGAAACAATACTTGGGAGCTAAAAACACAGCAGGAAAAACAGAGAAATATAGAGAATATGTGATACTCAGAACAGAAGCAAAGAACAAGGTGCTAGCAGCAAAAAAGAAGTCCTGGGAAGAATTTGGAGAAAAGCTAGAAAAAGATGCGCAAGAAAACCAGAAATTGTTCTATAAGACACCTAAAGAACACGAGGAAGGAAAAACAATGCCCTCTCAAATTTATAAAGGACAAGCAAGGCAAATTGCTTACTGCCCCGAAGGAAGTAATGGAAATAATATTTCTCAGAACTCCTTGATGCATCAGAAATGATAACCACTAGCACAGAAGAGAAAATCTATGGTGGTGAAGATGACATAAAGATGGAAGAACTGAAGGCAGAACTGGAGAAAATCAAGATGGGCAAAGCAGCAGGGCATGATGGTATAACACTAGAAATGGTTAAGTACATGGGAGCATCAAGCGACCTATTACTCTTAAGGGTCCTACAGGCAGCGTGGTGCAACAAGACCATACCAAAGGATTGGGAGATTGCCATCATAACACCGATTTTCAAAAAGGGTGACAATCGAGAATGTGGAAACCATAGAGGCATATCCCTTCTCAGTGTCCCTGGTAAAATCTACTCTAGAATCCTAGAGCAGAGACTCCGACGCCTAGCTGAGCCACAATTGGATGAGGTCCAGTGCGGATTCCGAGCAAACCGAAGTACTCAAGACCTAATCTTCACACTCAGACAGCTGAGTGAAAAGGCCCTTGAGTATAAGACTCTTATTAAGAGTGAGATCCATCTTTGTTTCATAGATCTGGAAAAGGCGTTTGACAGGGTCCCCTGGAGCAAACTTTGGGACTGTTTGGCAAGGAAGAACATTCCAGCACCTCTGATTCATGCTATGCAGAGCTTCTACAAGTCTTGTAGAAATTATGTCAGGACAGCAAACCATCATAAGTCAGAAGAGTTCAGGACCACCACTGGTGTAAGACAAGGTGATATCCTGTCACCTTATCTTTTCATACTCCTCATGGACGATGTCATCAAGGCATGTAAGGAGAGAACAAGAAAGTATTCAGTGGGGTACTGGAAGATGAGACAGGTCTGTATTTCATAGCTGGCATTTGCTGATGATGTTGTCCTGATTGCTAAACAGAGGCACATTTCCAATCCAACCTGCAAGTCTGGAAGGGAGAGCTGGAGAAGAGAGGGATGGTCATAAGCAGCTCTAAAACAAAATCCATGGTGATATCACGAGAAGAAAGAAGACATCATATTAAGCTGGGAGAACAGGTCCTGGAGCAGGTCGACCACTTTAAATACATCGGAGCTATTACAGACCGAAAAGGGAGGCATCAAAGAAGAGTTGGCCACTCGAAAAGCAGCAGCTTGGAGACTTTTTCATGCCACAAATCGAGGATTCCTCAGCAGGAGAGAGGTTGGTAAGGAAACGAAGATGGCTGTATGCCGCTCCACCTATGTCCCAGTGTTGACATATGGATGCGAGTCATGGGCAATGACTACAACCCACAAAAGCCAGATCGAAACCTCAGAAATGAGGTATCTGAGGAAGGTGGTCGAAGTAACAAGAAGAGACATGGACCGCAACCAGACGATACGTCAAGGCCTAAAATCCCACCCCCTGCAGACCCAAGTAGAACAGTCCCAACTAAGATAGTTTGGCCATGTCTGCAGAATGGGAGAAGATCGGCTACCACGACAATCATGGGAAACTGTCGTAGATGTTTTTCAGATAAATAATAGATGTTTATAGTCCTGTCTGAGCAGAGGTGATAGTGATACTATGTGAGAGTAAGGTGTAAGAAATAGTTTCTGTTTCACGAGGTGATCATGTAAGAGAAAGGGCAGTCTCTGGGTTGAGTAATTTCTCTAATCCAGCCTAACGTACGACTATCTTTAAATCAGACGCACTTTCTCTCCTTATATAAAATACAAGTTACACTGCACCCACGTGCACACAATTCTGTGACAAATACGCACAAGACGTGAAAACAAACTATGGATAACAGATAGGGTAGGGGTTGACCAACACAATAACTTAAGGTTTATTAAGTATATTTATCACTAGAACTTTACCACATAAATCATATACAACAATGGATCATGGTTTTACAGACAAAATGAAAATTAATCAAATAGGTTCTCCCCTCTGGTAAAGGAAAATAGAAGAAGATCCCAACAGAGGTAAATTCACCCAAAAGATCAAAAGTTAACAATAAGTGTATGGGATAATCCATAAAGAAAACAAAGGACAAGTCCCTAATTAATCTATCCCGTAAATACTCAGATTAATGAGAACAAAAGAGAAAAGATTTGTATGATAGTGGTTAACAACAGAAATAAGTTTCTTTCTCCGTTCATTCAATTCACATACGTACAGTGGCCACTTTCATAATTCGCTTACCAATAGATGTCGCAGGCATTCCGTGGAAATAAACACTAATTAGTAACACGACTACTCAGTGTCATGTTAAGTTTTGCCAAATCCAGCCCCAGACTAGCCGTAGTTGCTGACTGCACGTTTCACGGTAGTCGCTAGAGTTGGTGATTTAATTTTCCTGGGTAAAATACGGTATCTCTGCCTTCAGTTGGTTGGAGTAAGGTTCATACGTGGTGGTCACCGACATAAGATGAAGAATACAGATATATTCTGTGTTGTCTAGCCTCTGACCGCTGAGACACTATTTGAAGTTACACAAATGTGGCTGACAATATATTTGGCCACAGTTGGCTGATGAGATTGGTAAAAATAAAATCTGGTAATAGTTCTGGTCCAGTTAACCTTTACAATTATTGTTCTAGTTTGGTCTCTCTCAAAAAATGAAGAAAATGGACCGCACAGGTCATAGCCCGAAGACTCAACAATATTATAAAGTTTCTGGTTGCTTATAAGATTATAAGACTATAGAACGTAAGTTCATATGATCATGTCCGATTGTACGCAGGTTTTGACCAGCCTATATTATAGGAAAGAAAATATAAACATTTAAACATAATATCAATATTATATCTACCACGTGTTAAAGTAAGCCCTCTTAACCGCTACGTTATAAATTAGATTTAAAACACAAGGGTCTAGCTTATCCTATCGTTTTTAACGTGTGATATGAACACGTCATTTATGAACTTTACATAAAATGGATAGAAGTAAATAATATATATACCGTCAGTAGACAGTTATTTAATGTATGTACTAGTCAATTTAAAACATCTCTTACTGGGAAATAGCGGGTAATTTTTACTTTACAGCTGGAAAAATTTAGCTATAAGTTATTTAATACGTTATTCAATTTAACACAGAAAATCCCAGTGAAATATAAATGAAAACTTTAAACACATTAAATCACTTAAGATGCTAGTATATAAATTACCACAAAACAGAAGAAACTGAAAATATCTCCACGAATATAAGAAGTACTATGTACGAAAACTCTCATAATATCGAGCTAGTTATTCTCAAGAATTCTCTGAGTGACTGATATCTGAGCTAGGAGAGACGAGGAATATATCTATGGATTCCGTTCTTTCGCTCCTTAATGCGAAAGTCACACCTCCGACCAGGGCCGGGCCTGTTTGCCGTTCCATTCCTGGATAAAAGGTAATTTCTTCACCTCTGCCGCCTCTCAGCTACGTAAGTAATTCCCTTGAAAATGTAACACTCCAAGTACGTCTCAGGCTTATCGCTCCGTTTCTCTGATCAAAGAACGATTACGCCTTAATGCTCACTTCGCTCTGTTCCACGTTCGTGCTTAATTGCCAGATGGCTCGCGTGTTAATTGCGATGGTGAATCAGGCGTTACTGTATAGCAAAAAATAAACTAGATGGGGAGGGGCAAAAGTGGATGATGACTGCTGCACTATTTCCATATGTGACAGAAACAAAGGGCCTGAGATCCAGACCCCTAGGACGACCCAGAGTCTGCTTGGAGGACAACATTAGACAATCTCTGAAGGACCGAAGACTAGAATGGAACCAGGCCAGGAGGAAGACAGCCGATATGATAGTCTGGCGCTCTCTCTTCCAAACCTCTACACCTCACGGTAGAAGGGGAACGACTAAGTAAGTAAGTAAGTAAGTAAGATATGGCATACAATTATGCACTTATATGGACTTGGTATGTGTGTGAATAGATGAATACGTGGCTTTCGTAGACTGCATTTTAAATTGTTAATTCATTCATACAGTAATACAAAATAGCAAATAATCCACACCTGCACACAAATGACTGATCTGCAAAACACCATGAGGCAAAACAGTTTCATTTTAACAATGGCGGGAAAACTGACAGTCTATATAGTATATTTTCATTTCTTGTTGGCTTTTTTCTAAATGTGCCAACAAATTTACAATTGTCATAAAAACTTTATTTATGATCAGAAACAAGTGAAAATTTCCTACATTATGTAAAAATGGATGTATTTTAACAAGAAAGTGGTTTTAGGAGTTACACTACTTTAAAATGTTACTTCAAATTTTTCAACCGGTACCTTCCCTTGCATGGATCAAACGCGGATCTGCCTTGACTTCAGTCTCGTAAAATTCGGAGTCGGGACATTTTTTACCGACTCCACTAAAAAATGACCGACTCCACGACCCCGACTCCTCAGCCCCGAAGAGACTATTTAAAAAAACATTTTAATGAGCACAGTAGCGTTTGTAGGCAACCTGGGCTTTTGCGGAGGATCTCACGCTTTTAGGGGCATCGCGCACAAATATATGAATGTCGATACAAAAGGAATTATTTCAAAGGCGCATCGCAAGTTAACCAATGCCTAGATCCTTGTACAAGCTTAAACCCCCAAATTGATGAGCATAAATATAGAGCTATCCTAAAATCCTTGTAGAACTTTAAATTTTAATTGCTATTGATGTTGACAAAAGAAACACGCAGTAACCGGCATATGAAAGCATAATTGATTGTGTTTAAACAAAATTTAATTCAATTTTAAGTTTCAGCATAACCGCCATCTTTCGTGATACGTTGTTCAATACGATTATCCCAACTCAAAGAAAACATTCTCCAGATGCTACTTAGTACATTGCCCGTGTGATCCCGACCGCAAGGTCATCAAACGAATGTGGTTGTGATGAGTAGACAACAGTTTTCATCAACATTTACCTTTGTGTTCCTCACGGATCGTGAGGCCACCATTGTAGGTGATCACTCAACGGGAAGCTTGCACCACGCATTCACATGCTCTTGTAGCGTTGGTTTATGTGGCAATTTGTCGTACCTTATGAGGTTGCCAGTCCCAAAGACAACTTTATATTAGTCGCCTTGTTCGTGCGCAGTAGCCCTGCTCTTTATTTGTCTCATCGGCGACTCCCGGGAACTACACAGGCCGCAGTAGCATACCGGAAACTAATTATTTATTTTAAAAAACCACGTGTCCTTCTTGGACCGCGTAATCTTGTTCACGTGTAGCGACTGATCTTACTTCTGTTACGTCCATAATTTGACATCAACTGTCACAACAAATCAGAAATTCAAATATCAGAATGGAAACTAAGTGACACTTGATGTTGTTGTAGTTGTATTGATCCAGCGGTGCTTGGGCTCTCGCCCTTCGGCCCAATGCCATGTAGTGATATCTGCATGCTTTCGCAAGTTGTTTTGTTTCTCTGTACAAGGTGTTTCACTTATCTGACCTCGAGGAAGGAGCATTTTCCTAACATCATAGAGTGCTGGGCACTCAAAGAGGTAGTGGTCAACAGTTTCGTAGGGGTAGTTACATAGCTGGCACTCTGGAGTATGTTGTGGTAGCGGCAGTTGATAAATAATATATTTCTACCAGCTCTTTTTCTGCCAGTGTCAATCATGGCCCCTGACAAGCGCGCAGGAGAGGGACAAAAATTGCCCTGCAAGATAAAAAGCTGGATAAGAGCCAGTAGTGTTACCAGGTCAGACACAATCAGAAATGATGACATCTGACAAGTTGACGGAACTACATCCTGCACTGAATATATAGGGCAGTGGTAGGCAACCCATGTGCTATGAGCATCTTCTTTAAAAACACTGAGCGCTCTAAAGATCTAAAGAGTAGCGGTAGACCCATAGCAGATGCTGCCGTAGGTGTGTTAAGTGCTAGAGACGTCACTATACTAGGTCCAGCATCGGGGTGGGAGTGACCAGTTCCCTTCCTCGCTGCCTTTTTCTTCACTGGCTCAAGAGCAAAGTCAGATATCCATTTCCAGATGTTGTGACGTAGAATGTAAATATTGATACAGTAATCTGACAGCTTTTGCTTTCCCATTTAGTGTCTACCATTGACTAAGCCAAACTTGCAATTTTCTGTTTGTATGACACCTTTGAATCCACGCCCTTTTTCTGGGAACATAACAACAGAGTTCTTTACCAACTGTTCGCAACCCGCCAGTCTACAAGGGGAGCGAATCACGTTTGTTTACCTGAGTTTCTCACGCGAGCTGATTTGCCAATTATCGGCAATTAGACAGATGCGCGTAGAAATAACGGATTGTTTGAAGAGATACAGGGGGCGATAATATTTTCCCGACCACCTTTGATGTTCGTACGTTTCAGGAGGAGGTCAATGATTGATCTGCGGAAAGGGGACGTAATCTAAGAGAGGCCCATGCACGACAGACTTCTGATGTCGATCAGCATCGCTGAGTAGAATGAACGAAAACCTTTGATCCGGGAAACGTAGTTTCCTGATTTCTCTGCTATACAGAAGGTGTGAATTGTAACATCTTCTAGTGATAATAACACCACGATCTGTATATATACCGCGCTCTCTCAAATTCAGTTATCAGAGTCGCTCAGAAATTCTTGCATAATCTAAACACGCCGGACTAGAACCATTCTTTGCTAAATGTGTTAAATTGTCTCGTGGGGATTTCATTTTCTGATTTGTGGTAATAGAAATTGTGCTTAAGTGTTAAAATGTGTTAAGTTTACCATTTTTATTTACTATAATTCCCTAGCGTTTAAAACTAGTGAAATAACATAACGCGGAGATATTTTCTTGCCAGTCGTTCAGCGTAATGTAAATTCCATCACCACACTTTCTTACACAATAAGATACGGGTTAGTTAACTGAGATTATTACGCGTGACGGATGAATGACCGAATAGAATTCGCATTATATTTCATTGTGTGAAATTAAATAAGTGACTAGAGTTAATGTTATGTGACACAACAATAGACGCCGACAAATAGCTAGTAGTGACAGGCGATTTTTGTTAAAGTGCGCGTATGGATAAAGTAAATAATAATTGACTTTGTGCGCTGTGCATTTTCTCGCGGGCAATAACGGGGGAGGACGCATACCCTTTTTTTCCCGACATGCCATAGCGGAAAACTTTAGGGTGGATATGATAGAAGCAGTTTTTCATAAATGTTCTTTTCTTCATAATATAGTACCTGATCAAAACCAGCGGCCAGCGATCTTTAACATTACCAGTACGATTATTATTATTTTGGGTCTTCGATTTTTGGACTAGTTCGGTCCTCTTGCTTCATTCAGTGAAGGATTAATGGTGTCTTCTTCGTGACTACCAGTCCCAAGTTCCTTCGTGAACCGGTTGGGCCCAAGAGACAAAATAACATTAAGATTAAAATCGTAACTGGACTGTATTTTACACAGAATTATTTATGCAATTTTTTCAGCCCACTGAGCATACGAAAGAACATATATTCCTGACGATTGACAACCGTAGCAACAGAGTGATCTTGAAAACTACGCCGTTTCAAAATCGGCACTCCCCATAAGAGCCAGCCGATAGGATTTACCATCATCATCAGTTTTTACATATTGTAACATTTGTCTTAGCAACCAGATGCTTAGCACTAAAGGAATTACTTTTCTCCGTTTGCAACTGTGAACGTCCAGAGCACGTCTTGCTTCAGTAACTATTTGCGGTGACACATGATTCATCCAGGAAAAATTAAACCACCAAATTTGGCGTCCACCTTGTAATTATTATTCGATATATAGGCTGGACTGGGGCCATATTTGGGCAACCCACCTGACAGTATAGGTTCAGGGACTATTGTAATTTTCCAAGGGATACCAACACCAAGAGTGGGTAAGCGAGATTGTTTGTGGCCACAGATGATAGAGAGAGAGAGATAGAGAGAGTGAATATTTCCCTTTGTTACAATCATCGTACTAACTTCTTTTTATTTCGCTAAACTGAGTACTTTACTGAGTAGTAATTTAGTGGGGAATTTGTTCTTCATATTCTATTCTGTAACCTAGTGCTTATCTTTGACCTTTGGATTATTAACTTCTTTTGGGATCTTTTCTCAACAAGGGGACGGCATTGATTCGGTTATTTTCATATACCTGTAAACATGATTTATTTGATTTCTCTATATGTTTGATGTTGTAAAAACAGTTTAATGATAATAAACAACAAAAAGAACTTAATGTGTGTGTTGGTCAGACCCATACCCAATTAACCATAGTTTTTCACGTTTGTGTGTACTGTTGTCACATAATTGTGTGTGTGTGGGTGTGTTTAGTGTAACTTATATTTCATATAGGGAGAGAAAGGTTGTCTGATACTAAGTATAGATAGGCTGGACTAGAGAAACTACGCACTCCAGAGACAGATCTTCCTCTTACACTATTCCCTCGTGAAAATCTATTTCTTACACCTTTATTCTCACATATTTACCACTATCACCTCTGCTCAGACGGGACCATAAATATCTTCTGACCTATCTTTAAAAATTTACGACAGATGTGTAAACTGAAGCGTGTTCATACCGTGAATCAAACCCGGAACCTATGCTGCAAGAGACCGACGCTCTAACCACTCTGCCAATCGGACGCTTATCGGCTATATATAGAGAGAAAATAAAGTGAGTCGGCCATTCCATAAGAATGGAGCCCCACCAGTTGCCACTACGCGCCTACAGCGTAATACCTGGTATTAGGGCTCGAGATAGACCAAATAGGCAGATGGATAGACAATATTACAGAAATGATACAAGGTGTACTCGTAACATTAATGCGACACAATAAGTTCAAGAACGAAAACTTTAGCTCCCTTCGAAGCTTCACTAAAAAAGTGTACCTCAAAAGTAACACCAAACAGTGGTGGATCTACATTTTTGTTTCTGTGAAGTTTGGACTATTATAGGGGCTCATTTTATTTTAAAACGGACTATCGGGGCACTGAAGCTCAGCTTCAAAATCTGTTTGTGGGGGGGGGGGGGGGGGGCAACTTTTAAGCTAAGGAAATTTCAGACTAGTCCTCTCCCGCGGCATCCCCAGGATTTAAAGGCACTTTTCCCGTGTTTCCCGGAAGGCTAGGTATCCGATTTCACTACCCAGGAGACCAGGGGGGAATATGACATCATTAGGAACACTGGTTCTTTAAAAAATTTCCATATATTATATTCCCTCAACTGGGAATCGAACCCAGTACCACTGCCAATGGAATTACATGAAGCAGATCGGCTGGCAGAGACGAAAGTTACATACAGGCTGAATTTATTCCGAATCACAGACACTATTAAACTCGAAAACAGACATGAATTCTATCAAGGCTGATCGTGGAAACGACTGGGAAATGGCAGTAGACCTACCTGGGTGAGTGACATACCCCGAAGTCATTAAGAAGTCTCAAATACGACCAGGTATAGTGCCATCATTGTGTCGATACGGTTGTGCGATCTCAAGTCCACTCCAACAGGATTGCATTAAATTCCCGTGCGAGTGATACTTTCTTTTTTTCTATCCCCTGTCATTATTATGTGGCATATTTTATGCACCATTATTTACTCTCTACGTTGGATTAGTAGAGTTAAGTCTCTAACACGTCACTCCTCGACTGTTTGTGTTACGCCAGGTTTATTGACCCGGGCAGCGATAATACTGTATCACGTATTATTAGGCTGACCACCTTTTCAAAGCGACTGTGCCTGTTTATTCAAGCTTGCATTGTGCACAGTCTACGAATAGAATCCCACATTGTGTGGCTAATCTGGCGGAGATCCGTCTAGCGAAACACAGGTGGTAATGGTAATTTGTTTCCGCTTAGACCATCCCTGTGTGTAATTATCTTAGATAATATGTCTGGAAACTCAAGATTTGTAGACGTTGCGCCAGGAACACATGGCCACAATATGGTGAGAGGCAGATAGGTGCAGCCGGAAGTCTTACTCAACGATATGACATCACTGAAGAGGTCAAGCATGGATATTAAATTTAATATTTTGAAACACGCGAGGGGATATTTTAAAATGAAACAGCCAACCCAGTGCTGGAGAGATTTGATTGGTTTGAAGTGAGAGCCGGAATATACAATGTATTTTATTGGCACACTAGTCGGAAGTGCAATCTATGATTCGCACTAAGAACTGAGAATACAGTGTGATAAAAACACAGATACAGATCACACAGAGAGACATCAGCGCACAAGTCATATCAGCGACTCCCAAAAGCTGGAAAGAAAAAGGAGACATTGGACTTAGAAATTCCACAATTATAAGTAACAGATCGAGTATTGGGCAACTTTGGACTTCACAAGTAAACCTGCATTTTTAATACAAGACTGGAAACTTAAAGTGGCCAGGACTTTAATTAAGAAGACTGGAAGCCTAGGAATTTGATCACAAGTCATAGAGGAATTTAACAAATGTTTTCCCTGGCCTTCGCAGAACACCCGCCGTCAGAGGAATTAACTCTCATTTCCCAGACCAAGTCATAGAGGAATTAAACAAAAGTTTTCCCAGGCAAAGGATTTTGCAGAACACCCGCCGTCAGAGGAATTAACTCTAATTTCCAGACCTAAGTGATTTCGAAGGTTCTAATACAGAGTTGTGTCCAGTCTAAATCTGTGCAAGGAGATTGTGTATTCCCAAAATGTTGGGGTAAGTGTAAACAATTTATTTACTCATGTAAATTCTACACGTTTCTTAATAAGTGGTTATATACAAGGCTGGCAACCTCAACATATGAAAATAGTATATGCATGAACCACTACTGCAAGAGCTGGTGATTGTTTCTGACTAGTCGTGCGGGAAGCCCGACAGCAGAGCGACCCCAGACTCCGACGGGAATAGTGATGAGTAATGAGTGATGATTACATCACATGTGCCTAAGGTGTAACATTATCTTGTGAGATTTAAATACCCTTTTTAATTGTAATTCAGGCAAATCATTATTCACGCACTCCAGAAGCAATTTCCTAGTTAACACCAAGAAGGATATTGGTAAATTTTCATCATATTCCCTGAGTTACACTGTGTGCTCGGGAATTTAATTCTTCTGAGAGGTAAACACCGGTGGGTGGAGCGCATGACAATGGGCCTGTTAGTTTATGGCGAACAAATGTACTTAGCAGGCATTTGTTTCTTTCTATTTGTCTAAAGTTCGTGGTTACAAGCCATCAGACGATTTGTGGTATTAACGCCGCTCACCCTAACCGCCTACAGTGGAAGAGAATGTGGAGAAGGCTTTAGTCATCACAGAATTGATGAACCACAGCTGCAGGACTCCCTTATAAAAGTTAAGTGCTTGTAAAAAAAGGCACCAGCGAAAAGGACTTTTGATATATCCTCACCCTAAATCTCAGTGAAGAGAAAATTTGATTCCAATATAAAATCACCAGCATTTTATTTATTTTAAACTGTTAATACTAATTTATTATTAAATTTGTTACCTGTTGTTTTAAAACTAAACAATCACAGTCGATTCAGTTTTTTATAGGCATGAAAGCAAACGTATGAGCCCGATTTGTTTATTTATATATATATATATATATATATATATATATATATATATATATATATATATATATATATATATATATATATATATATATATATATACACATATACATAGACATATATTTACCTCTAAACAGAGCTATACCTTATAAAAGGGATTTCGTTGGATTACACCAACTGGATGCTTGAACGGGCTAAACCATTGCTTAAATCCTTCACAAAAGGCGACGGACCAGATATAATGCGTTAACAATTGTTCAGCCCAATGCAACATTGTTCGTGACTTCTTGAAATATCTTGTACGAGGAGCCAGTTTTCTTGGCCGATATTTCTTCTTTTTTTTCCCAGTCTCCAACTATTTTATACTCATAAAAAATTGTTTAAATTTATAAACTTAACATATTCAGAATCCTCATTCATTTTCCTTTTTAAATATATATATAACATGACTATATTTGTTAAAAACTTTGAAATAACTGACACTTACTTGCGTAAAACATGGGAAAACCCCTACGTCCTGAAAGAGTTAAATTAAGATAGAAGTGTCATTAATCTTCTATCTACATCTCTGTCAAGAGTAATCTTGCGCGCAGGTAGATACCTTGGATGCCAATATTAGATACTCTTGAGTTGTGGTCACTGTTGGACCACTATTGCAAAGCAGGGGAGGCAATCCGTGACAGTCATCACTGTAGATTATAAAGATTCAGTTGGCAGTGCCGTTTTAAACCAGATTAGATGAAATATACTTATCTGGTCACGGAGTTGAGACATAAGGGCGACATAGCAAAAGACATAGCTGTGGAACTAGGCGCAAGAAGTCGTGGCAGCAGTGTATGATCTACTGAAGTAACTGGGCCTGACAGGATAACCAAGTATAAGGACACTTTTTAAAAATATATTAGCGGAAGTGTGGAAAAGACATCGTGTTGGCTGCGGAATAATAGGATGTGGAATTCAGAAAGAGAAAAACAACTTTTTTTATACACACAAATGCTCGGCGCAGGGGACAACCAACAAAAAAGGCAGAACACGAGAGTCACGGCACGAGAGTCACGACACAAGTGCCCCACCTCGTGCATCAAGGATGTAAAATGGAAGAAACATCTGATTATCAGATTACCTGATGTTACATAGTCCTCTACGGAGTTTCTTATCAACACTGGCGAGAATGTTCCGAAAGCTAAGAAACAGATATGAGAGGAAAATAATCTTGCAAAGATAACTGCGAATAACATAAAAAGGGAGACGGACACAATTTAGTGGCCGTATCCACAGAAAAGAGGGTATGTAAAATATGGTGGCAGTAGGAAGAAGTTGAGAGTTAAACGAGAGAGGAAGCCAGACAGGAACAAAAGGAACGGTATGACAAAATGAATGACGAAAAAGGTGATCTAATGTACTGAAGCGCTGACAAGTCACATAGCTGGGCAGGCAATCGATCGCTAATGCCACTGGGCTTGCCACATGCTGATTTTATTTTTATTAGGTAACGAGGGTAACAATACTGCTTGAAACTACACGCGACTTCGCTCAGTCACATAGTCGTCTCGCATAATACACTGACATTTTTAAGTATAAACATAGACACAAAGAGGAAAACCAGAAGCCTGTGAACAGCAAAAAATAAATATAAATGAGTATGTTTCAGGCACTAGTGAGGAAAAACAAATGAAGTAGCACACTAAACAACAGACAAGTAAGGTGGATGAATATTGTCACGGAATTGCCTCCCCTGCTTTGCAGCAGTGGTCCAACAGTGGCCAAAACTCAAGAGTATCTAATATGGGTCTTCAAAGGTGTCTACTTTCGCACAAGATTACTCTTGGCAGAGTAGTAGATAGAAGCATAATGATGCTTCTATCTCAAGGGACTGTTCATACGATATTTAAGAAGTTGGACAGGACAATTGTTAACTTTTATCTGATCCGCTGCCTTTTATGAAGAACTAGCAATAACCCACCAATAATGACGGAAGTAAATCAAATACTGTAATATATTTTTAAAATACTTTTTAATTCAATATAAAAGTTCTTTATGACATTTTTTGTGACAGTGCGTGGATCTGTTTCAGAGAATCTTCATACTCTTCTGCAGGCTGATTTGCTCGTTGTGACTGACGCTGTGCTTGTCTTTGTGCCGCTTCATGTTGTCGTCGTACTGCTGCTTAAATTGAGTCTCGCTTGCTCGTTGTGATTGACGCGATCGTCTCTTCCTCTTAGCATCTGCAGCTCGTTTTGCAGCCATCTTATCATTTTGCTCCATAATAATAAGTCTGCAATACTTTAAATTAAAATTTTGTCTTGAAGAAACAATCAAAAACTTACATTTTAAGGTTACTTTTAACAAAATGATGAGTTAAATCCGTTTCCGGAATGAAACTGGGTTCTACACAAACTTTTCTTTGTTGAGTGTTACTATTTTCGGGAGAGTACATATAAGGGAAACAATACAATTAATGTCTAACTTTCAACCACAGTTGCATCCCTTAGATGTGACCGACGTGCAAACGGCGAGAATTTTGGAGTTTGATTAAGCAATTATTAATTTCAGCTCGTTCAAGCCCCCCCGTGATTTACTCAGTGAAATTCTTATTATTATGGTATAGCTCTGTTTAGGGCGTATTTAGTAAATTGACTGAGACAAACATGTAGTACATTCAAAATGATTAAATCGGCGTTAAATTTGAATATTTACAAATAACAAATTTAATCATCAACTAATGTTTAACAGTTTTAAAAAATTGAATAATCTTTAACAGAAAATACTCATCACCGTGTCATGGTATGGTGGTTATGTAAGAAGTCGGGAGCCGCGCTGGTGTAATGGCTTCGGCGTTGTACTGGCGACCAGGTGTTCATGGTTCAAACCCGGGCGTCGGCGTTTGAAGAAATGTTTACGGCCGGAAATTTTGACTGAATAGCCTGAACGGCTCCTGTGATAAACCCTCTGTGGATGGGAAGGAGCGAAGCTCCTGACCGGGTTGGAAGGAAAGTCCTCAGGTTCCCCAGCCTCGCAATGACATGTCATTGGGCCGAAGGGCTGAAAGCCCAAGTGCCGCTGGTTACGGAAAAAAAAAAAAAAAAAAAAAAAAAAATGTAAGAAGTCACTTGGCAGCTTTTAGGTTTGACTTAGCTGCAAATGGTAGTTTCTGCTCCCGCTGGGTTTTTGGGTTCTGTGCAGATAGGTCACTGGAGTTCTCGCATTTCTGGTCAAGATTAAAGGCACAGCACGTTCCAAGTAAAATCAGGGAGTAACTGCAAAGCTGGTCCCGCGTCTCTAAGACCTCTGATGATTGTGTCTAGTTCGACGTCAGGCCACTTCTACCCTTACTTTGTTCCAGAGATTAGTATCCTCAGTGGTACCACCAACTAGTATGGTAAAAGGATAGAAACAAATACCCTCTGAGTATTGAGTTTCCCGACACATAATTATGTGTCTAAATCTTCCTATTCAACTATCCCATCTACCTCAGAATTTACCCTCGGTGAGAATTAAGCTTAATCCGTCGAGAGAACACTTTCTTTACATTTAAATTGAATAGCTTTATATTTACTTTACATTCAAATGAAAAGGTTAATTGTATGGATAGAATTTGTTTACATTTACATTTACACTGGTTGAAAAATATTCACAATATAGATTGAATATGTTTTCATTTACATCTTCACTGGCTGAAAAGCTTGAAAACTTTCATTAATTTTAAAGTGCATATGTTTTC
The DNA here is from genome assembly GCA_024509875.1 of Oreohelix idahoensis. Lineage (NCBI taxonomy): Eukaryota > Metazoa > Mollusca > Gastropoda > Stylommatophora > Oreohelicidae > Oreohelix > Oreohelix idahoensis. Next base: position 379,783 of record JAMPIV010008904.1, on the reverse strand, counting down.
ATAGACATTTACACTGGTTTATAAATGTAAATACGTTCTAATTAGAATGTACATCATTTCTTTCATCTTTCCCTCCCTGCTCCATATGGAACTTGGGACTACTTAAGCTTTTAGTTCTCTTTGAGAAACTAGCGATAAAGCAGTCACCAGCCCTTGCAGTGGTGGTTCATGAAATCATCATTCTATATGCTGAGGTTGCCAGCCTCAAACGACTTGGACATCCACTAGCAATTTTCACATATTAATATTCACATGGCAATATATACATATTAGTTTACATGGTAGTAATGAAAAATATAGAATGTAAAATGTACAACTTACGCCAATCTTGGCTCACAGACTGTTTGCTTAGAAGAATAAACGCACTTGCAGATGCCTTTTTTCACGTGCTCTTGGGGGTCGTTACTTTAACAATAAGTTCCCACTTTGACTCTGTGTTTTATATTCCTCTGATTCCGGTTGTCCTAGTTAAAGTGGTAGAGTTTATTCTGGGCCCCGAAATCCTCAAAATTGCTCAAACAATGGTCCGGTACGATAAATGGAATTGATTCTAGTCTTAACTCTGGCAGTCTGGTGGTCGTCTTGGCAAGCGCTTCTCACAGTGAACTGGAGTTGCAAAAAGTGTCGGATTATATTGCAAGTCTTCCCCCGCATTTGTTTGTTACGATGTTAAGCAGGGCTCCAATCGGAAGGGGTGTTGTGCCTTCATTCCGAATGTTTGCCAATCGTTTCAAACATGCGTTCAGGTGGGGTAATTCAATAATAATTCCGACATGGAGACTTCTGCGCGTAATGCATAGGTCACCTCTCCCATATATGGAAGTGACACGTCCGTACACTCTCTCGGCAATGTTTATAAATAACGTCTTACATCTGCCCGGACTATTACAAAATTTTAGTTCAGGTGTGTCCGGCTGATAATTATCGTCCGGACACACCTGAACTAAAATATTGTAATAGTCCGGGCAGATCCGAACCTCAGAAATGAGGTATCTGAGGAAGGTGGTTGAAGTAACAAGAAGAGATATGGTCCGCAACCAGACGATACGACAAGGCCTTAAATCCCACCCCCTGCAGACCCCAATAAAACAGTCCCAACTAAGATGGTTTGGCCTTGTCTGCAGAATGGGAGAAGATCGGCTACCACGACAAGCATGGGAAACAAAGAGCCAGGGATCCAGACCCCCAGGACGACCCAGAGTCCGCTGGGAGGACAACATCAGACAATCTTTGAAGGACCGAGGACTAGAATGGAACCAGGTCAGGTAGAAGACAGCCGATAGGATAGTCTGGCGCTCTCTCTTCCAAACATCTACACCTCACGGTAGAAGGGGAACGACTAAGTAAGTAAGTAAGTGTCCAGCTGATAATTATCGTCCTCGTGCAAACCCCGACCCTCGGGTTCCCATCTGGTATGTGACTCTGCACGACAGTAATTAATGAATCACAATTAGGCGCTTAAAACGAGCAATTAATAGTCTGGCGCTCTCTCTTCCAAACCATCTAAGTAAGTAAGTCAATGATAATTATCGTCCTCGTGCAAACCCCGACCCTCGGGTTCCCATCTGGTATGTGACTCTGCACGACAGTAATTAATGAATCACAATAGCAATGTCAGCGCTTAATAAACTGGCTGGGTGTTCGTCCTGCTAATCCGGCGCAGCCAAGGTTGGGTGCACGAGAATTTACCAACATGACTGTCGGTTAATATTGCATCACCTGTCTACTCTCTCATCAGGGAAGGTCAGGTAAACAGACAAGACGAATTATCATTGAAGGGAGTGTAAGAATGTTTGAAAATACAAAATGTCTCCTGTGACGTACGTCTAAGTATGACAAATGAATTTCCCTGACTCGATGGATTATAACAGAATATTGGCCTCTCATAACTTTAGAACCCCTGATCATCTATTGTAACTTTAACCCGCATGCAGCATTTCCACGAGAATTTTACACGCTGGATCATTAATATGTAGCCTGCTTTCTTCTGTGAACTTTTGAGATCGCATGGCTTTTGATGGGAGGTTAAATCACGCCCACGACCATCTCTGAGAACGATTTATAGCAATCTTTTCCTTAACGCCGGCCCAAAAGAGGACGTGGCCAGAGACTCACTCCTGTTTCTAGAGCAATTAACAGCAGTTCATTTTCTTACCTGGCTGTCGCCCCGCCTGGTGGGAGTTGCCAAAGCTTCTCAGAACAGCGGTACCATCAAAGACAGGCTGATCTTCAGAATTCAACGTGGAGCGGTATACGATCTAAAGAAATCAGGGAACTCTCAGCTAACGTAGTTAGTTTCTCGAGAAATTTTCGCACCCTCATGCGAGCAGCCTGAGACGAAGAAGATCGGTAGACCGGGGAAAACGGAGGAAACACAGCGGTTAACACAACGGCGTTGTACCTCGGATTTTGCTATACTTCAAGAAAGGTGTGAAAATCCAACACGTCCCATTTAAGTTACATTCGAGATAGTATAAATAAAGAACTCCGAAAACTGCATTTTATCGTTCGTTCTGACAGAATCCTAGTTTCACTAGCATATAGCCTAGTCGGATTCCTGCTAGATTTCATCTACCTTTGTTGACTATTGGAGACGGTAATTTATACATTAGCTTCGAGTGATCAGTGGTCTAGTTATTTCATTTTATTTCACTGGATTGTGGTGTAAATTTAACCTTATTAAATAAACCCATTTCCAAAGTTCTAGTGCAAACTAAATGTTACTTCTAAAAGTATTCCCTAATACAATTGACGCGTAAATTAATTTTGCAGACGTTAAAGGGAATTATAACTAGTAAATACAGTTTAGTTATGTATAGATAGATGTGCTTTTAATTATTTTTAACTCACGGGGAGTTTTCCTGATTTGTTAAATTGACGACGCTAATAAAGTAAATAGGCTAACTGTAATTTATCGCGTGTCAGATTATAATATGATTTGTAATGCATTTCTTGTTTTGATTATCTTTCATTCAGAACGATCATTCAACCTGCATCCCAGCAATTATTAATTATATACAGAGTTCTGCCAACTCAATTCGATAACTCCAGTAACATATGAACTTTTTTAAAGCTAAACTTGTGGCGACCTGTAATGGGCCCCGCTCCTCTGAATTTAACTGAGAATAAAGCCACCCAAGAAACACTTTTAAAATACTAGTTCATATAGTCCTTAAAGTAAACTGGAAGCAGAACATATTTTATTCACTGCCCTATTTGTGAGGAAGAACATAGATCTACCTGAACGCTGTCTGTCAAGTATATTCAGTGGATTTTACCCACCCCCGAAGAACTTACCTCAGTGTGTTTAACTTGTGACAGTACGGAAAAAGAAAGTTATCTCCACCAGCTGTGCCAATTTTAGGAACCACACCATACCTCACGCCTAGCCAAGTGCCTGTGCCATTCATTAGGAACTTTATCTAAACCAACAGTAGCCTTTACGCTTCACCGTCTGGCGATTTTTTGAGACTATTTGTTACCTCGTTAAATCTGGGGCCTGACACGGAAGAAATAAGAAGACCAGTCCATTATTCCACGGCATTAGCTGCTGTGGTAAATAATTCCTAGAGTGCCTGAATTCACCATTTTGGTCAGTCTGCGTGTGTGTCTGTGGGATGGCCAGCCCTAGTGTGTTTTTTGAATGAAAGGAGATTTAATCTTTTCTTTACCCTTTTAATTAGTTCGACCTAGTATTAAGGTGCATTATATTCCTTGTACGGGACTTCTCCTAGCGGGATTGTGTAACTGTGTTCATTCCCCCCTCCCGTAAAATTTGTTGATTAAAGGGAGACATTTGAGAACCCTAGCTTTTCCTCTAACCCCCTTTACTGTAACCCCTTGCCTCAGAGTAATAAATTTACCAGTTGGTTAAATTGCCTATCTCTGATCACCCCCCCCCCCCTTCTTGTCTTTTGGACCGGGTCTTGTCTGTTAGTAAATACAAACGGGGAACGGTGGATGGGATATTTCTCCTCAAACCCCCTTCTTCCCTTGTCATATTTGTATTCTGTAACCTTTGATTTTTGACTGTAAATGTATAATTATTTGTGACTGATTTATGATAATAAAGGTATTAAACTTTATTTGTATTGGTTGTCGGCTGGCCCAAAACTCCAAACATTTCCCATCTGTGTAGGCTGTATTCATGTACGTTGTGCGACAGAATCACCAAAATCGGTGAGTGCGCCTGAGCGACTGGAACTGACAAACAATTGTTTGTTCAGAAGAGAGATAGGAATAGTCTGTGAGAAACAGATATTGTCGTAATAAGAGACTGTCCTTGCTCTTCCCCGCGCGTGTGAATCTACTACCCCATTCTCCTAAATCCTTATTCTCACAGAGCCTTCAATATCACTCTACACTCTAAAGGGACCAATATCCATCAGAACCCTCTCAGATAAAAATTACGACATCTCCTACATAGCAGAGAAAGAAAAAGGGTGCCGACCACTGAAAAGCACGTAATAAAGTCAGTACAACAAATGTCACAGGTTACTGCTGTAGTGAAGCAGAGTTCGACCCAAAATTATGTCACAAATATGACCAATACAAAGAGAAAAAAAGGTGATTCATCTTACGTGGATTAAAGACAAAGAAAGTAGCCAGCGTTGAGGTAACAAGTCTGATCGATTAAACAGACCACGCTAGGTCATAGCAGATCTTATCAGGTAATACCTATTTTTATTTATTTTCTCATGTTTCATACTTAGCTCTAGCTTCCTCTCATTTCCCTGACGAAGGCCTTGTGGTGGCCACAACGTTGGCTATTTTCTTTGTCTTTTGTCCTAGTAAAACGAATCACCTATTCTCTATTTTGTTCCCCTTATTCATCCACCCTACTTACTGCAGTCTTCCTCCCCTTCCATAACAGAAAAGTAACTGAGGTGAAGGCTTACCAGGGAATCGAACCCAGGACCTTCTGAACCGCGTCATCGCCTGGATACAATAGCAGCACAAGAACAGCTCGGTGCCAGAAGACATTCATTCAAAGACATACAAATTTGTCTACAGTCACCTCCCACATAAATGGCAACAATACAGTAATAGAAGACATTCATTCAAAGACTTACAAATTGTCTTTAGTAACCTGCCACCTAAGGGGTAACAATAGAATAACAGAAAAGAGAAGGTATTCATTCAAAGACTTTAAAAATTGTCTTAAATCCCCTCCCACCTTACGGGTAATAATACAGTAACAGAAAAGAAGGCATTCATTTAAAGACAAACACACTACCTCTAACCTAAAGAGGTGGCACAATCTAAACTGCACCTACATTGTCCACGCTCACTTGGATAATCGTCTGACAAAAATACACTGGGATTAGAAAGAGACAGCACAAGAATGTCTGAGTAACGAATAAAAATATATCAACGATTGAAATGAAGAAATTAATACAAAACAACATAAGATAATAATAACAAATCGTGACCAGACATTTAACTTAGTGTATGATTTATTGAAACTGTTGGGGCTGAGGGGACAGTGGAGAACAAGGGCGCCGAAGAGGCTTAGTGAAACTGCGGAAAAGGATCATGCTGTCTGTGGAACAACCGCAATGGGCTATGGAACTCGGGACAGTAAACTCTATAACCCCCCGCGCCCCCCCTCCCCCCCCCGCCCCAACCCCCCCCCCCCCCTGCGTTACAGGAAACATCCGGAATGTGGAAAATTTTTCTAAGTCCGCAATACATTGAGTGTTTAATTGTATAGGTTAAAGGACAGGCAACACGCGGCGAATATTATATGAGGTGTCGGGCGCAAGTAGATTACAGTTGCTAGCGCACAGTGGCTTCAAGCCTCGTTGGCTTTGCACAGGTGGGTCAGTGTCTGTCCCTAGTCGTGGTGTGCTGTGGAACGACCGCAATAAGTTGTTTTCAACATGTCGTGAAACGACTCTCACCGACTTTTTCTTCTATTATTTTATTCGTCTAAAAATCTCTATCGTTAGATTGAAAACTTTTTCCCTTCAGTTGACTTTTTCATTCTTATAATGAAAGAGTCTCTCTCTCTTTAACAGTCTTTACTAGCTGATTCTCAGGCCAAAGGTAATAAATTATTCCTTAGCCAGCGAAAGTCACCGGTGTAAAAAACACGGTGCAACGTCCGGAAGTGACCTGTGTTGGGTTCACAAAGGGAACGCATGTAAAACAGCCGGCAACGGTGAACGCTAGGGCGAGTTGAAACGAAGGTAACTTAATACCTCTGGGACCAAAATAGAATTTGCAACAAGGCCACCCACCCCTGCCCGGAACTGCCTCCTGGAATTTTGGAGGGAATTATAAGTCATTCTTCTTGTAACCATCGCATGAAGTAGAAGCGTATATGGGCCCAAAGTGGGCAAATTAATTGTTGCAAATATCCTTAGTGAATTCAGTTGAGCGAAGTAAGTAGATCTAACTAATACTGCTGATTTTATAACATGCATAATCATATGTTTATCAACAGCTTGCTATTGCAGTAACTTGTTGTTAAAGTTTAAATGCATTTCCATTTTCAGTGACAATAACTGTTATTTGCATCTTTACAGATCACTCAAACTAATGTATGAGTTTGCAAAGTTCCTAAACCTAATTAACTACTGATCTTTATCTCACAGCCTGGCAGATAAGACAGGGTTAAATAATAGATGTATATTATTGTTGTTACTTGAGATTTGCATATTGACCCAAGCAAAATAGAAGTATATTAGTGGTCCTTCTATTTTCTATTTCTTAAAAGGCTTCTGTGTTCTCTGTCAAGACTACAAACTTGATACAAGTGTTCTCAATCACTTCTTCTCCCTTTGTGAAATATGGGACATTAATTTTTGCATCATGGAATGTTCTTTATAGGTATTTAATGCAATCTTATGCACATACCATGTTTGATGATTGAAGAACTATTTTATTATCAGTTATATGAATGTTATTTTCTACAGGAACCAGGACTTTAAGAATGTTTGCAATTATTTAGCTATTTAATGAATTTACCACTTTGACTGACAAAATGTAAGTCAGCAGTTCTCAAGCCTTGAGACCATGACTACCCTCCACATGATTTACTGCTCCAGTATCAAGAATGTAAATCATTGGTTCTCAGACCTTGGCAGCAATGACACCCCACCAAGTTAAAGCAGCATAGGAAACTATTACCCGGTGGTTCTCAAACCATTGTTGACAGTGATGTGGCAAAATGGGATGTTATAAATATTTATAGGGGACTTAGTGTACTGACTGAGATCAGCTGTGAAGGTATCTGTATCTAATAGGTGTAGTGTTTTACAGATAACCTTACTTGCTACCACATTTATACCTCAGTCAGAATTATTCTGGAATATTGTGATGACTACGTTAAATTTCTAGGGTTATGTAAATGATGAAGTGTAAGTCACAACAACAACAGACAGATAAACAATTTAATTTATTCCACCACACTTGACAACACTGTGACACTCACACACATTTAACACTCTATAAGACTATCTTAATTGAGTCAATGGTAAAAGTTCAAATATATATGTATTAATTACTTTCACTAATATATATCCTGATTCAACTACACAGTGAACCAGGAATCACAATCAAATGTAATCACAATTTATATGTACATAATTTATAAATATGAACCTTGTAGTGACATATTTTATTAGTATTATCCTATGTGTGTCAGTTGTGTAGTAGTACTATGAGGTAATACTGGTTTTGTTTTTCAAGCTATGTTGTTATTTGTCATCATGACTTCAAGTGTTTGTTTATCTTGGAAATAGTATGGGGAATCTTCACCGTTCCTATCAATTTAAACAATGTATTGACCCTCAGTTTTACTATAATGTCAAGTTTTGAGGGGGACACATAATGTTGAGCTCCTCTGGCCACAGAGGCTTAACTTTCGTGATGGCGGCAGGAAAAGACTCCTCTGCTCGATTGCTCCCCTGTGTTCTGGAGACACCTCACTGGTCGCTATCTGGACCCAGGAGTATGCTGTCAGCCTCTAGATTCAGCAAAGCTCAGACCAGGTGCTGCTCAATAACTAGGACCACAGTCCCTGAAACAAGAAGGTTGTACCTCCTACTTCATAACTAATTTATAATCTATTTCCAGACTGAACACAATACATAACAAACACTGAGTTCAGAGCGGTAGGCCAACTGTCAGCTTCATCTGAAACAATTTACACCAGTATACTCCTCCCTAATGGTTACTACGCCTCTGCAATTCCAGCATTAGTTCTTTCTAGTCAATAAGATAGGTGTCAGTGTACTGTTTGGCAATTCCATGCAGTTTTACTTTCTCCGACACCTTCTGTTCAGGTTGGAGCACTATATAGGCTTTGCCTCATGTTCGCTACTGAACCACACACATATATAGACATAAATTATCAATTTACATTCAATTTTCATTAAAAAGATATTGAATATATCAAGCTTACCACAATTTATGGAAATAATACACAGTTACGTTGACTGGCAATGAATATAGCACAATTTCGATCTGCCGATGTCCCAGGCTTTTATTTAGAAAAATATGCACTGGCGCTCAACGCACTGGTTCTTTAGTAAGTTTATTTGAAAAATGTGGTACTGAACTGACGCTCCTAATTGCCTATATTGGCGGGTCTAACCAATCGAGCAATGTTTACACAAGCGTTTGAAAAAAAGTACCCTTCCTTCCGTCTCCCCTAACAACAAAAGATAGTATTTGTAGCCCGACTAATCGTGTTTAGCCTTACATTTACTGCGCTCCAATCAAATAGGATTTAACATGGGGACCTATTTCCCGTACAATGGTGGTGTCAAAATCTGCCACTGAGCGATTCTGATTTTGGTGTTGTCTGACACCCTCACTATTTCTTTTGGCTATAATTTGGTAATTCCTAGACTATTTGCGTAACACTTAACATATTATTTGTCAGCAAGTCTTAAGGAACCCAAATATACAAATTTAAGGGAGCTAAGTGGCTGCGTTCAAAATATGTATTTTCTTCTACTTCGATCGATGTGGTGTCTGGGTACTGTCATGCTTTCAAACGTAAACCAGTATAATGTCATGTTTCCTAATAAGCGTTTTTCAGGTTTTTAAAACCTAACTCTCGTATGGGTAGTGTTTTTTATCACTGTCGATTTGAAAAAAATTATTGCTTCTGGCCTTTCGCTTGGGGAGGGTGGCATTAATTGTTTATCGCGAGACGCGTGTTTAGTGTTGCATGCGTTCCTGCTTTCAGCCCTCCCTTCTCTCTATCCTAAGTTCATCTGTCTTTTCATCACGCCGTGTATAAAATGAAATTAATAGAAGTATTAATTTAGGTCATTACGCAGGGTGCCTAGCTCAAGGTTTTCTTAGAAATGCCGTACACGTTTTATTGAAGAAAGCGTGTAGTGATGCAGTAGGCTTTTACTATCAACGTGAAACGTTACAATTTGCAGACGAAGTAGAAAACAAGGGGGATTGCGAGTACAGTCATTGTGACAGCACTGTTCTTTACCATTCTTCTTTCCTTTTATTGAAGTTATTTGTTAGGCTTTACATTTACTTTTTAATTTATATATGTGGATTAGAATTTCACACGACAAGTGACCCCAGAATTAAAATACTGCTCTATGGGCACTAGGTGAACCAGTGGTTCTCAACCATTTGATGACCCAAGCCCCTACCTCACAGTTTGTGAAACTCATTGCCCACATGGGGAAAACCACTGCTGTAAATAAGCAGACAGCCAGATAGAGACTGAGAACTCAAGAAACGCTATAATGTCAGTTAAGAAGGAGTATTCCCTAGATAATAGATCACACATTGTAACTGAATGATAGTTATCATTGTGTTAATTTACTTTCTGATGGACGCTTACCGGCCATCAGACTTGGGAGATGATTGCTCTTGAAAACCACTAACGGTACTTCAATTGTTTCCAGTCCACCCAGGTTGCGGTTGCAAAGTACAAAACCAGGTTGCGGTTACACAGTACTAAACCAGGTTGCGGTTACCAGATACTAAACCAGGTTGTGGTTACCAGATACCTAAACCAGGTCCAGGGTACGAGTCCATGGTACCAAAGATTACCCTTACCCACCATATCCTATCAAATAGGTTATCATACCCAACCATATCCTATCACCCAGTAACCATACCACACATCCCATAAACAGAAGAGGCATTCAGCAGAGGTGACTTACCCCATCCTTATCTGTGATGTGCACTGAGTCCAGGGAAGCAAACTCTGACACCCTCTGAACCCATTAACTGTTATGAGACCAACCTGCTGGGGCAGACCAAACCAAGAGAGTCCGAACCAAAATCATCTCCGCAGCTACTACAGTCCTTGAGGAGATGAGTATTAACACCTACCAGCAACACTACCATAGAAAAGATCTCTGGTCCAAGTGATGACCAAACTAGTTGTTTTTTTTTTTAAACAGTAGAGCTAAACTATTTTTTTTTCATATTTATATGTATAATAAGAAATGTAAGATTCTATACCCTTTCATCCAACTTTACATAACAGAGTCTGTTGTTATTTTTCTTGTTAACTTTATTTGGGTTGTATTTTGTTTTAAATATAATCTACACCCTGGGGGCTCAGCCATAATTCAATTAACTTCTATTGGGTCGGGATATTTTAATTGTGGCTGGACACCAAATCTCTTTCTCAACCTTGTGTGCTTCACACAGTCCTTTTGTAGGATCCCTGAGGAAGAATTTATCGTCCAGGAAATATCCTGTTTAGGTACCAGAATTCTCTTTTAAGTAAATTTCTAGTACACTATTTCCCGAGGAGAGGCAGTTTCTTCAAACTCGGAAGCTATCAATAAGACATTATTATCTTTATTCTTCCATTCCATCCAAGCTGTCCTATCTCCTCAAAACACCTCGCGACACAACACAAGGGTTACTTTCACAATTGCCTCCGGATGGCAAAAATTGACAATTGGGATTATCTTTATTCTTCCAGTTCCCGATCCAAAAAACACAATCCGCGACACAACACAAGGGTTACTTTCACAATTGCCTCCGGATGGCAAAATTGTGGATTTTAAAGCTGCAACCAAGGTGGAGTGGGTTCATTTTCTACATAAAACAACAGGAGGCGGAGACACTTGGGAGTCATGACCCAGGTGGGCTCGCCTCCTTAGAGTGTAAAGGAGATTAAAGGGCCGAAACACTTGATCGACGGGGGGACTATTTCTGATGATCAGATTGCCTCCTGTTGTATCGCTCTGTGTAGAGTTTCCTATCATAGTTCAGTTAATTCCTATATGGCGCGCGTCCACTAGGAAAATAACGTGGAATAAATGCTTATTTTGAACAGTGGTATTTATTATGTACTACACAACAGGTAGCTCATGCAAGGTGACTGTTGCGATGTTGTGTAAATGGGGCTGGGAACCTCATAATTTAAAACAAATTGCCTTAGACACCACTGCTGTTAGAGCATATGAATGCTTGAAGCAGTCTTCCTAATACGTAGGTGGCTACATGGTCCTAATGAGCGCAAAAGAACAAGATGTTGATACTGCAGAAAAATAATTTGGTAATATGACTGGGCTCACATACATATACCATCAATATTTAAGGAAAAGAAACATTAATGTTAATCACACTTTGATGAAAATTAAAAAAAAGACGAAGAAAAAGTATTTAACAACTAACTTCTAATGAATTAGTTCTCTTTTCTATGCGCCATCGCAGATTAGAAAGTTACTTCCTAATTTGTACGCGATATTAAATATAACGACTAGCTAATATAAAATTGTAACAAAATCATGCACCAAAAGATAAGTTTAATGACAAATCTGTTAAATGCAAGGGAGTTTATTGGGTAAGCCTACACTTCTTGTTTGTTGTTTCCCGGTCTTAAGGATCAGTTCGTCATTTCCCCGTGTTTGATAACATTACCGCAATTGTACGGTATATCTTTAAACTAATTTTTGTTTTATGTTCTTCTGTCATTCATGGCCGTGTGCATTTTGTACTCTACATTTGTTTTAAACTATTATAATTATTGTTTCTTTTTCATTTCTCTGAAAGCGTGAATATTCACCATTTGGGCCCGAAAGGGGAGCAAAGAATAGTAACACTGCACCCTACCACGCATGTCGTAAAAAGCGACTAAGGAGGGTTGGGCATGGGGCTGTTTACCCCATCCCGTAAAAACTTTGCACAGTGGGCTGATCACCTGCTTGCCAACCAATCTGATTACGGAAACAACGATAGATTGTTTGGTCTGTTTCTGTTCCACAAAGACGCCACTAGGCGTGGTGGAAACAGTGATAGATTGATCAATTTGTTGTTGCCCTAAGACGCCACTGGGCGTACTGGCCACATACTGCTTTGCCGGTTGGTGGCTAAGGATGGAAGAAGAAGAAGAGATAACAACACAGTAATAGTATTTACTACTATTAGCTTCGTAATGTATTTCTATTTTCTTTAGTGACATTCTCTTATAACCGGACTTTACAGTAACAACGACATGAACAAATTATGTTCTCTGCGTGACATGTTAATGATGCTATCAATTTTTCATGTGTCCACGGATTAATCTGACAAGTACTGGGTAATACTGTGCTGTACCAGTCACTAGGAAGAGATAATATGGAGGTACTCCCATAAACAGGCCTTGAATATTGTCCTGTTGTAATGTGCAGTCACAAACTGTTTTATTAATTACGATGTGAAGACATTATTATGCGCTATGATAAGGTTTGCACCCTGTTATTTCGGGGTGGGAGGCGGTCTGATGTGACTAAGAGTAAGGACGCTCCCCCGGGAATACCGCGAAATGCGACTAACATGGTGTTCTCAGTGGGACTGGCAACTTCATCATGTTAAATAAATTGCTATAGAAAACACTGGTGTACTGCTTAGTAAAAGGCTTCTTGCAATGTAGTCAGCTGCCTGGGTGGGTCAATGCTTTATCAGCAGCAAAAAGAAAAATGAGGATGATATGATAAGGCGTATCTTCATCTGCGATAAAGACAGATTGTATAGAAAATGAAGACAGGAGAAAAAAAAATCAAGTAAACTGAACCTCCTCCGTGCACTTCGAATCGAACTCGGATCATTCGCTGCTCCTGTACAGACACATCAGTATATAACAAACTATCAAGCCAGTATTACACGCAGTTCACATAATCGTAATGCAAGAGAACGCGACTGCTTTGGCAACAGGCTTTCAGCAAAAGGACCAGCTACAACTGTGACCCCCGTGCTCTACAAGGAGCGAGAAGGGACATGATGACATAACGGTAAAATCCAACTGAACAACTCTCACAGCTTATCTCAACTGATGGAAACAAAATACATGGTACAACATTCAGCTTGCAACATGGCATGGGAGAAAGCCAAATGGAGAGTTAAAAAGGGGTTCCGAAGCTGCAGAGCAGTGGTGCCAACACTTTTTTATATTTTTTATGGTGACCCGAAAGTTGAATTATTTTTCACTGTGTGTTCGGCAAAATGAACTGTGCGCTTGTTGAAACAACGTACATTTTGTTCCCATCCTTAATAATAGCAGACATTAGATTCTGGACACAATTTCTTGAACTTTCTTTTCTTTTTCTTTTTTAATGCATTTCAGATGAGCATGACTAAGTATTTTATATTTATATTTAGCAGTAGATAATGAAGGGAATTCGTTACATTTGCAATAACTCAGCTGATTTAGTCGCTCAAGTCGATACTCCTTTAAATAATTATTTGGAGTCGGAGTAATGGAAAAGTTTATTTTAGTTTTGTGGTGGCTTGAAACCTTCCCCTGGCTTTTTCTTAGTTCCCTGAGTCAAAGGGTGAGCCATCTTACGACTTTAAGCATAAGTGATTATTTCATCTAGCCTTTCTCTCTTATGTTCAATTAGGAATGTCCTTGTTTCAGGAGACATGGACTCTAGGAGTTGCTTTATTAATATCATCTCCTTGATCCCTTCAGGGTCCTGATTAGTTTCCTAATTGACCTTGCTGAAAACTGTTGGTATGTTTCTCCTGACTGGACCTTCGCAGTTCTAAATCTCCTTCTATAAGAATCTGCGTTTTGTTCATACCGAACCAACAACGCTTGTTTTAAGGCTTCATAATTATTTTGATCTTCTTTGGGAAGTTTCATGTAAACATTGTAAGCCACTCCTCTCAATCCTTGCGACAACTTCAAAGTCCACTTTTCTTTTTCTAGGCCATAATTTTTAGCCAGTCGCTCATACCTGTCAAGGTAATCTTCAATTCCATTTTCCTTTTCCCCAAATGGATCTAAATGGAAGCTCATGGTCCCATTGGAGGTACTTTAGCTGGAGCTACTCTCTGAGTAGATCGACTACTTCCATTACCACTAACAATTCCTTGAAGTTCAAGTTCTTTCATCTTCAATTGATGATCCCTTTCTGCTTGCAACTTCCTCTCCTCAGCTTCCAATTGCAACTTGTTAGCTTCAGCCTCTATTTGCAACTTGTTAGCCTCAGCCTTCATTTGCAGCTTCTTAGCCTCAGCTCCATTTGCAACTTCTTAGCCTTAGTCTCCATTTGCAACTTCTTAGCCTCTTTTTCAGCTTCCATCTGCAACTTCTTATTCTCTCTCTCAGCCTCCTGCTGTTGTCTCCTTTCTGTTTCCAATCTCCTGTCTTCTCTATCCATGAACTTATCACACTCTGTTGTGACATACTGAATGAGAGCATCACCACTTAAACCAAGCTCCTTTCCCATCTGCAGTGTGGCTGATCTAAATTTTACCAAATCTGCTATGTTCACACACTAACACAATGGCAGACAACCAACCTTGTATACTGACCAACCAAAATATTTAATTCAATTAAAATTAATTAATTAGAGACTACTTTCACTTTTCAAACACCACACCTTTGGATAGTAAGCAATGATAGTAAAAATTGATTACATTATTTACTTTCTTACGAAAAATTTCCTATTCTAAATAAAATTGTCCTACCGACCAGCACAAAAGATGAAAGTGACTCTACTTTACTTGTATACTGAAATATCTCGTGAGAAGAGACCTCAGTATGATGTCTGCCAGAAGATCCCGGATACAAGACATCAGTGTAGCGAGAGGAAAGATATAATGATGGTGATATTATCTGGACCAATAGATGTATTAGATGACTCCAGGATAATGCCAGATAAGAGACTGGTCTTACAAGAAATACCCCATTCTCTGAAAAGAGTAATGGTGTATCGACATCAAAGGTATAGTCAAGCTGCATAGGTTCCTAGATGAGATAGTAATGTACTATCTAGATTCCTATGGGCTCCTCTCCAGACTAACCTTAGACAATGACTCAGCTAGGGGTAATTAACTACACAACAAGAACTTTAAACCAAATTTAAATAATTCACTGAAGACTCTGGGTACAATTTATAATTTATTTATATACAAGATCTTTTCTTCTTTGTTCTTTGTTAATTTTCAAATAAAATTAAATTGATTGCAAAATAAATTATGGGTCACTTTCGTATATACATAACACATTTACAGTTAATGTCTTAAACTAATATAGTTCCTATTCACTGTTTTCTTGCTTGCTGGTGGAATCTGTGTCTATTTTTGTGCTTTCTTGTATAGATAAATATAAATGTTACTTTATGACTCATATGACTGTCAAATGTCTTATATATACACCACAGTGTTTTCATCATCACATAGTTTATTTGTAGGTGGGTTTATTGTATTTGAAATTTGAAGTAGCCCAACACTGAGCTACTTATCTGAAGCAAAGTCCTTCCTAGGCCTCGTACAGCAGTATCATTGGACAGAACCCCACCACTACGGGTCCTCCACTCGTCAAGATGACACAGTTAATACTGGCAAAAGCTCTGACAAACTTGAACATCTATTTGCTGACTTGGTCACTATAGGTTTTGTATGACACTCAGGGCAGGATATAACCTGAAACAATATATAAAACCTACGTAGTATTGCTCATTGTCTCCTTAGCCATTCAGGAGGTATAATGAGACAGTTCAGACAAGCTGTGGTTAATCACAAGAGACATAGTAAGTCATGAATAACACAATTCGTTCCAGTTCTAGCACAATAGTTCAGTAATTCACTTGTTACAGTTTTGTCCATGATTTGTTTCTATAAAATCATAAAGGCCTTATGGTAATCATTGTGACATATATCAAATAATACTGAAAATCAATCTGTTATAGGCATTCCTTCCTCCAGTTTGGATAGTCCTTTCCAGCATGCATAATATCTTTAAAATGCTTTCCACAAACAACTAGCTCAATCCATTCGTTCTACTGATTTAATACAATTAAACTAAACCAA
Source organism: Oreohelix idahoensis (assembly GCA_024509875.1). Taxonomy (NCBI): domain Eukaryota; kingdom Metazoa; phylum Mollusca; class Gastropoda; order Stylommatophora; family Oreohelicidae; genus Oreohelix; species Oreohelix idahoensis. The sequence continues at coordinate 363,535 of JAMPIV010008904.1, read as the reverse complement.
CACACTTCAGGTTTTCCTCCAGAAATAACACAATGATTCTACACATACCAATATTAACTTAAACCCATATTCATAATATATTTACATTAATATATTTAATTAACATCTCACTTACCCTCAATCACAGACACGCTTTCAATGGTAACACAGTCTGCTCACACTTTTGCAGACAGCAACGGGGGTGATATATATGCTGTGCTCTGTGTCTGTAGTTTGAATTAAGCGGCGATGTGTCTGTCATTCGTTCTCTCCCCTTACATAGTCGACTTGCGGATGTACTAGAGGACAACTAGCCCAAAGTACGTTTGCATGCATCCAAAATCGTGTAGGCAAGACAAGGTGTGCTTATAAAGTAAATCTAAAACAGTTCTGGAATCCTTATTTCTGCACCGATTTCCTTCATCTTAGGCTTATTTTACTCGTATGAATGAACTCTATCACTATGCCTATCCAGTTTATCCTATAGTTTATCCGACTATTCACTGGAGCAGCCGAAACAGGGAAAAACACAACATGGTTCATGCTCCATTGTCTTCTATTCATAATAACTTCGGCTCTGCAACACATCCAGTGAATCTATTGCTATCTGCCTAAAGCTAATGATCCCTATTATCGAACTGGGTCCTTCTTTATCCAGGTACTCCATGATTATTTGCACACTGCCTTCCGAAATATCATCAACATCTACACTTTTGTTGTCTCGAATAGCCTAGCGTATCTTCTGACCCTACTTGTACCAAGCTGGCGTTTCATTGGTCAGTTATATCCACGGGGTTTGCGCGGTGATAAATTTTGAATGATGCCGAGATATTATTCAGACTTCATTACAGCACTTGACATACATTCTGTGTATCCCTACTGTCCTACAGTTATTGAGGCATTTAACTCAACGCCTAATAATAGGTTAAGGCCACTAACATAACACTGGCGACTAGACCCATATCTATAGACAGACTCTGTTTTCCAGTTGTCTCCATTAACTCTTAAAGGACGTGATATTTTTCCCTTATTTGGCGCAAGAAATTTTCTGTCCATTTGAGTTTTCAGATAGTGTTAAAGTTTAAGGGTTGGTTCTTTTCACGTTGAAAAAAAAAGTAATGTTCTATATAGTTGTAAATGAAATTGAATGAGGGTAAATAAAATATAAAACAGAGAGAAAACAACAGACAAAAACTTAGTTCAAATAAACCGGCCCCGAAAACTGACTCCCCTGTCACAAGCACCTGGAGAAATCAGCCCTGAATACTGACTTCTCGTTCTTTAAGAGATAACCATCTTTGATCCGAAAGTGCAATTTTCTAGCAGCGAAGCCAGGGAGGCGAGGAGATGCTGCGAAATATGCCAATTAATCAATAAGGCATATGTATATGATTTACGTTTTGCCATAGACAGATCTGATAGTCAATAGACTTCTCAAAGACGTTAAATAAAATACTACTTACCGAAGTGTACATCGGCGCTGTCAGTAACATGATGATGTGGTCGAAGAACTGTACAAATTCTGGATAATCACAGCAACACCGACCGCCAGATACGAATGTTTTCTTCACAAAAATTCCTTAAAAGTCCTAAATAATCCTCAGGCAGTACTCGCCCTTTCTGGCCAGTGGCTGAAATGTCACACACTAACATAAGGTTATATGTAACAGTCACGTACACTTCCTGAGATCGTTCACAACTGGTATTGTTGCCCCTGTTTTAAATTTAGAGAACATAAACTATCCTTAGAAAAGTTAAATGATTTTGTTTCGGAAGGAAATGTTATCTCTGTAGCATTGCATGTAGCTCTGTAACATCAAATATTATTTAAAAGCTTGAACTTAAAGAAAAAATCTCTATAATTTGATTGTTTTGTGTGAGGTCTTGTTTCCGAGCAGGAGGCGTGTCTTCAACACTAAATCAAGTTTTTTTTTTGTGTGTGTGGAAACCAAGCAGAATCATTTAATCGCGTGTGGCACCCTCCGACACTCAAATCAATAGACAAGAAACGCAAAGAATAGGTGAAAAGCATGAGCCAGAGTTGAGGCACCGCACGAAGGATGGTCAGTGACCGAGCAAAGTGTAGAGAGTTTTTTGCCGCGCTGCATGACGGCACTAAGTGTGGTGGTCACTGATTGTTTTGTCAGTCCTAGCAAGTTCAACAACCTTACCCCAAGCAAAAGACAAAATTAGCAAAAATACCATGCTAGCAAGCTCAGTTGCAAAGAAAATACCAACAAGCACAACACTATCCCACTGTGGAAAACAAGATGCTTTCCTGAGCTAAAATCTGATATTCCAGGCATTGAAAGTAAGGGAACACAGACAGAAACAGAAAGAAAGTGTATAGCAACCAAGTATATTGATCAAAAATTCCCAGCAAAGCTTTGGACACATGCATATACTGATGGTTCAGCAAAAAATGCAGTTGAAAATGGGGTGCCGGCATCCACATAAAATTAAAGAATAGAATCCTTTCTATGGCAATTGCCACTGGCAAATACTGCAATAACTTCAGTGCTGAAGCAGAAGCCCTGAAACAGGCAGCGGAAACTCTTATTGAATGCAAAGCACAGGCGGAAAAACAGATAGTAATCTTTACAGATGCCCTCTCAGTAATAACAGCGCTGAAGAGCCACCATGCTAACGGATTGAAAGATCTGATAATCTCCCTTGAAAGACTGGCCAAATGCTTCAACAAGTGCACAATCCAGTGGACACCAGCCCATTGCAACATACCAGGAAATGAGGAGGCAGACAAATTTGCTAAGGAAGGAGGTGCCTTACAACAAAATGATATAGAGACAACGTACGTAATGGCAAAGACTACTATAAAGGCTACATTCAAGTCCAAATGGGAAAGAGAGCACCCGGGCCATTTGAATAATGACGCATATCATCAACTATCCAGTAAAGAACAGGTTATCATTTTTCGGCTACGGACTGGACACAACAGACTGAGATACCATCTATACCACAAATACAAAATTGGTGCAACAGATCTCTGCACCTGCGGTACCAGCCCGATGACAGTCGAACACCTGCTGCAGTACTGCCCAACTTACAGTAATGAACGGAGTAGCATATGGCAACAACCCACTTCTGTCAACGAAAAACTGTTTGGAGATGTCGGGAACGGGACTAACAATGCGCTAATTGCCCACTTAGGAAATAGTTGGACCATAAAGACCTGGGAGATCTTAAAGAAAAGAATAAATTTACAAGTTAATAACGGAAAAACTGGGCGGAAATCGATGTGTAGATGAAAAACAGTGAAACTGAGTTCTACAGGAAAGATAGAAAAAATGGAAGGATGATAATGAGGTTCAGGATCGGTGAGGGCTTTTTTTTTTTTGCTAACGCGTACCCGGACGGGGGTAGGATTGAATACACGCTACATCATACCCGCCTCAAAATCTGGTATTTATGTAGCATGTGTCGCTATACATCCCCAACCTGATTTACAAGTGGGGACACTGGATACAGATGAGGGATAAATATTTAAGACAATGATCGCCTGTTAGAGAACGACGCTGCAATCGATGAATCGACAAGGCTAAGATTGATGGAATTTGACATCAGACGTAAGAACCAGGAATGGACGTTTGAAAGGATGCATTCGTCGTGTGTACAACCAGCGCGCAACAGGAACAGTTAGCATTCACAGCCTTCGACATTGGCTGAGGGAGACTTTGAACTTATGGGTTTGTTCGGAGTGCAGTGATGTCGATTCTGATCAACAATAACTCTTTAGAAGCAAAGAGTAACGCGTTTAACAATAATATGAGTATCTATGACACGATTCGAACTGGACGCGGACAACGCTTGAAAAGAAACAGCCAATACAAACTGGCTCCACGTGAGCATAGGGGGAGTTGTAGACACAGAACAGGGGCATATGGAAACTAGCATCTAAGGCAGATTTCCAAAATCAAACAAAGACGACAGAAAAGGTGACAGCGATAACAAGAAGTGAGTTGAATGCAGAGTTTTCGTCTATGGAAAGAAGGTGCCATTGGGAGTTAAGTGAACTTATAGTGAAGATAAGGATGATGTGAATGTGGTGCTAAAGGAAGTCTTAATATCACACAACCACGTTTGAGGACTAACACACCTCACGCTTAAATGAATATACTTCTTCTTCTTCTTCTTCGTTCGTCCTGAAAAGAACGGTGGTTGCGTTGTGTCTGTTTGCGCCTAAGCTGTGATATCTGCACCTTTCGGTCGACACATCCGACTTCTGCACGGCATTTTTTAAGGACCGGGTTTGCCTTCCCATTTCGATCCATGCTCGCTCAGCCAGCCTGCACTGCTGCAGACTGTTTCCAGGACCACCACGTGGAGGTGGAGCACGGTCTTGACCAGCTCTGGTTCGCTGGTCCTGACGCAGGCAGTCAAGCTATGAGTCGCTGACTGCATTCACTATTGCTGCATCTTGGGGTCCCAAATGAATATACAAGGTGTTTCAAAATTATGTGTACACACTTTGAATACTGACTCATAACTGAATTATCATTTGAGATAGAATTAAGGCGTTTTCACATTTAAAGTCACAAATGATCGAAGTGTCGACGACCTGCAACAATGTATTGTTACTAACTGAATAGTGAAATATGCAGTTTTAATTTGATGTCTCAGGTCTCACTGTGCGCGTTTTGAGATGAGCACAACATTCTATTAAAAAAAAAAACAAAAAAAAACTTCGCAAGTAATAAACTAATGGCATTATTCATTTGTATCTAGCATTATCCATCTACGTTATTGCAGTATAGCAACATTTTATGTTACGTTATGTGTGAGTTACATGCATACGAAAAGTGTTCTTCTTTTTCTTTGATCCTTAGCCGCCGACCGTCAAAGCAGTCTGTGGCCATCACGCCTGGTGGCGTCTTGTAAGGCAACAACAAATTTATTCCACTTTGCTCGGTCGGCGGCCATCCTTCGTACAGTGCCCCAACTCTGGTTCATACTTTGCATCTCAGCCTCCACAGTCCTACGCCAAGTTGTTTTTGGTCGGCCTCTCTTTCGTTTTCCTTCAGGGGTCCATAGCATAGCTGTTCTTCTGATGGCATCGGGGTCTCTTCTGAGGACGTGGCCAACCCAGCTCCAGCGTCTGCCAGCTATGATGGTGTGCATTTCCTCTTGCTTGCTCCGAGTAAGCAGATCTTGGTTGGTGATGGTATTCGGCCAGAAGATTCGGTGAATTTTTTTAGGCAGTATTTTCCATAAACTGTCCCTATGTCAAAAGCCTTTTCAAAATCAACGAAATTAATGTACAGCTGTCTTTGCCATTCTGAGCACTGCTCTATAATGTTCCTGAGGGTAAATATATGATCTACACATCTTCTGTTCTTTCTGAATCCTGCTTGTTCTTTCCTCAGTTTGTGGTCTACTGCTTTTGAAATTCTCTGTATAATTATCCTGCCTAGTATTTTGCTGGGAACTGAGAGAAGAGTTATTCCTCTCCAATTATTGCAGTCTGCAAGATCTTCCTTCTTGGGCAATTTGACAATTATTCCTGTGTTCCACTCCATTGGTGTTGTCCCTGTTTTCCAGACTTGTGCAAATAGTGGTTCTAATAGTTCTGCTGCTAGCTCAAGGTCTGTCTTAAATAGCTCTGCATTTAAGTTATCATGGCCAGGAGCTTTTCCATTCTTTAACCACTTTGATTGCTGTGATAATTTCTTCTTTTCGTGGAATGTCTGTATTAACATCTAGATCATTTTCAGCTTCAGAAACATTCAATTGTGTCTCTGGTGGTTCCTTGTTCAGAGTTTCTCTGAAATGTTCTGCCCAGCTTGTTTCCTGTCCCTCTGCTGTCGTGATGAGATTTCCTTGCTTATCTCTTACTAATGTAATATTGTTTGTACCGTGTTTTCCGCTGATGATTTTAGTTATTTTGTATACTGTGCTTTGTTCATTACTCAGTGCTGCCTCTTCTGCCTGTCTTGCAAGATTGTCTATGAAATTCCTTTTGTTGGCTCGGGTTTGGCTTTTAACTTCCTTGTCCAGCTGACTGTACTGTTCGCTATATACTGTAGTTGCTATAACCTGGGGCACTTCGCTTCTGTTTTCTTTCTTTTCATTTCCTTTCTCATCATTATGGTGTTTAATGTTTCTGGTGTTATCCAGTCTTGCTTCTTCCTTTCCTGGAATCCCAAGCATGATTTGCTGCTTTCCTTATATATTGTTGAAATGGTGTTGAATTTCTGGTCTATATCATCAGTCAGTGTCTGTTCCTGACTTTTGGCAAATTGATATCGCTTCTTTATGTCAGCGTTCCACTGCCGCATTTCCCAATTACTCTTTCATTATATGTATTGTGTGTTGGAACTTTCGCATTGAGGTCTCCCATTACTACGATAAGATCATATCTAGGTGTGTCTTCCATTTCTTTCTGCAGTTGTTGATAGAATTCATCCTTGACCTCATCATCGCTATCATTCGTTGGTGCGTAGCATTGTATTATTGTAGTGTTGGTGAATCTACCTCTCAATCTTATTCTTACCATTCTGTTGTTGGTGGGTTTCCATTCCAGTAATGTTCTTTCTATTCCTTTCTGTAGAATAATGGCTACACCTTCATTGTGTAAGGTACTGTTTCTCCTGTTGCTGTTTTAACTTTTCCTACCCCTGTCCATCTGTTCTCGCTTATCCCTAGAATGTGTAATCCATAGTTTCTCATTTCTGCTGTGACCTGTTTTAGTTTACCCGTCTCGTTCATTGTCCTGACATTCCAAAATCCTATTCTTGTTTCACGTTTTGCGGTCAGGACGTCCGTTTTCGTGTCAGTGGCTTCCTTTCGGCTTTCACCACTGAAAGTCATACGAGCCCCAGACTCCGGATGTCCGTCCCGCAGCAAAGTTTGTTCATTTGTTGTCGTTTCCGTAACTTCATTTCTTTTTGCATAGACAGGGGTGTCAGCCCTATGCTAAAACCCCCAACCTGGAGGACCAGGGTGTCTGCTTTAGTCTGACCCCTGCCCGCGCAAACCTGTCCAGCTTGGTAGAACCTTCCAGGAGTAAAACTCCAGCTGGCATAGCTCTGGGGGTAATCATGGTACGCAAGCCGCCACACCTACGAAAAGTGTACATACTTTAAAACACCCTGTATTTACATCCAAATATCAATAATTCGGTGAGAACTGGAGACTGACATGAAGGGGCAGAAGAAATCATGGAAACACCTTGAGCTGATGGAAACACCTTGAGCTGATGGAACATGGTAGGAATACTTGACATAAGTTTCTTGAAGGTCTATGCCCCTTGGGGAGCAAATGGGTGATCAATCAATCAATTAATCAATAATTCAGACAAGGTTGCGTGGTTAATGTTCAATACGTGTATTCAAGAACCACCTAGCTTACACAAATAAAACCTCTGTGGTTTACACATCGCCTGTATGATCAGTGCGACGGCAAACGGTAGAAATAGTGGGGGAAAGAGGTGGGGGGGGGGGGGGGGGGGGGGGGCCTCACAATATATACATATATTCAATTTATGTCACAAGGAACATCGCATACAACACGCGATCAAACTTCAGAGAAAGAATTTTGTTTAAGGAATTTAAAAAAAAAATTTCAATGAATTTTGTTTGCTACAAAGGATCTATATAACAACTGAAAAAAAAAAAAAAACAGTGATAAACTAGATTTATTTACAGTGGTTGTAAATGTAACAATAAAGACTTGTTTACAGCCGGCGCCGAGTTATCAACGGACCGCACTTCTCACATATTTATAATGTTTATATCAGCTAACGACCAATGGTTTTGGTCTAATAGTGTTTAATAGTGAAACTGCAGAAGTGATTGCGTCTATAATTAGTCTGGGTCGTCCTATGGTACATATCCGGGTCACGTGGGGGGGGGGGGGGGTCGTGCTAGACCTCTGTCGGTGAAGCATTATTTTTGTAATGCTTAGCTGGCAGAGTGGATAGTACTAGTGGCGATTCGCTCCCGTGGCTAGGCGGTGGGTGCCGTTCGGAAGGTCCTGGTTCGATTCCCGGTAAGCTTATCACTTCTGTTGTTTTTCTGTTGTCTGGTCTTCTACTTCTTTATTTCTTACCGAGTGCCTGATGATACCTTTGTGTGTTGTTTGTTTATTTATTTACTGTTTACAGGTCTCAAGTTTCCCCTCCTTATATGTTAATGCTTTTGTTGCACTTCACAGTCGAACAAAACAAACCAATGAATCCACAATGCGATGCAATTAATGGAAAGAAAAATCGAACACAACTGTGTCCTAAACGAAAAAAAAAAAGTTAAGAAAAATAAAAACGCACACACAATTTTAAAAAGGCAGAAGATAATGACCTAGAGCAGGGGTTCATAACCTTTCTTGTACCATGGACCACCCTGATTGTCCAATGAAAGCTAAGGACCTCTTTGATTGTCCGGTGGAGGTAATGGATCCCCTCTTAGAAAAAATGTACATAGAGGCATAATTAAAATGTTTTCATACAAATAATACGTTTTATCAGCCAAAAACAAGAAAAATCGTTAACCATACAAACAGTTATACTGTAAAACAAAAACAATATGTGTTAAGAATATATTCCTTTAAATGCAAACAGCTATGATAATTTTCTGAGGAAATAATTGTGACGAAAAAATAAAGTTCAAATTTTTAGGTTATGTACATGGAGTCATTCACAGACCACCAAGGGGTTCGTGAGCCACAGGTTAAGAACCTCTGATCTTCAGGGACGGGTTGGATGGAGACAATGATAATACCGTTACGTGGCCTGAGCTAATACGGTCAGATTTACGACTATTGAATAAACATCAAACGTAGAAATGAACTGGCTTTCAATGTTTTATGCAGCAAACACTTTCAGCTCACATTGGTTATTTCTGCAGCCAGCGGCACGTTTTTACGTCATCATTAAATCCGATTTCTGATTAAATGTGACAGGCAAAACTGAACCGTGTCCTTGTGGAATTCGAAGTCGTGTAGATAGAATTGGGTGACCGTGGTACACAGAAACTTCCCGGACACTTCTTGGATAATCTTGCGGTAAAAGTTAGACCTTAAAGGGAAAAAAGTATTTAAGGAAAAGAAAAAAGAATGAAAGAAGGGGCATTAATTTCTAATATGATTTACAATTGCAATCAGAGTTATTGTCCGCAAGTAGAACAGTCCCAACTAAGATGGTTTGGCCATGTCTGCAGAATGGGAGAAGATCGGCTACCACGACAAGCATGGGAAACAAAGAGCCAGGGATCCAGACCCCCAGGACGACCCCAGAGTCCGCTGGGAGGACAACATTAGACAATCTTTGAAGGACCGAGGACTAGAATGGAACCAGGCCAGGAGGAAGACAGCCGATAGGATAGTCTGGCGCTCTCTCTTCCAAACCTCTACACCTCACGGTAGAAGGGGAACGACTAAGTAAGACTAAGTAAGTAAGTTACTGTCCGCACAATGTACTTATTTCTAAAGCAGAACTTGAGATAATACAACAAGACCGAAACCAGATAACTCTCAGATGTAAAATAATTATGTAACCCTGACCTTACTGTCATGAAATATTCTAATCCACATATATAAATTATTAGGTAAATATGAAGCCTAACAAATAAAATTAATAAAGAGAAGAGCAATGGTAAAATGACAGTGCTGTCACAAGGAATGTACTCGAAATCCCCCTTGTTTTCTGCTTCGTCTGCAAATTGTAACGCTTTCACGTTGATATAAAAGCTTACTGTATTATTACCCGCCTTCTTCAATGAAACGTGTGCTGCATTTCTAAGAAAAACATTGAGACGTACTGCGTAATGACCTAAATTAATCCTAACATTAATTATATTACGTTACCAAAACGAACGAACAGATGGACAAAAGGATAGCGAGAGGGGAGGGCTGAAAATCAGGAACGCATGCAACACGCGACGCGCGATATACAAATGCTGGCATCACGCGTGTAAGTCTACAAGCACTAACTTTTTCAGACGGACAGTGATAAAATACACTACCCTTTCCCAGAGTTAGGTTTATAAATCATAACAAACTCGTATTAGAAAAGACAACATTAGATGGGTTTACGTTTGAAAACATAACAGTACCCAGACAGCACATCTTCGAAACAGGAGGTAGAAGAAATTGCATATTTTGAACGCAGCCACGTAGCTCCTTTAAATTTGTATTTTTGGGTTCCTTAGGGCTTGCTGACAAATAATATGTAAAACGTTACGCAAATAGTCCAGGAATTAATAAATTATACCCAAAATAAAATATTGGGGGTGCCTGACAGCATAAAATCATTTCTGCTCATAAGATTTTTTTTTAACGTGTTTGAAAAAAATTTACGTTACAGAAATAGCCTACCATGTAAACTTCAAATTGATTGGAGCGCAACAAATGAAAGCCTAACCACGATTGGTCGGGCTATAAATACTATCTTGGTTGTTAGGGGAGACGGGAAAAGATAACATTTTTTCAAACACTTGTCGAAACGTGGCTCATTGGCCAGTCTCGCTGATATACACACTTGGGAGCGTTAGTTCGAAACCACTTGTTTAAATACACTTGATAAAGCATCAGTGCGTTGAAGCCAGCTTATATTTGGCTCAATAAAAGCCTGGAAGATAAGCAGATGGAAATTTGTGCCAGTTTGTGCCAGAATTCATTGCTAATCAACGTATCTGTGTTTATTTCCATGAAATTGTGGTAAGCTTGAACCATTTAATATCTTTTAATGAAAATTGAATGTGAATTGTTGATTTATGCCTGTATATATATGTGTAGTTCAGTGGCAAACGTGAGGTAAAGCCTAAAATGCTCCAGCCTGAACAGAGGGTGTCGGAGAGAAGTAAAACGGCATGGAATGGCCAAACAGTACACTGACACCTGGATGATTGACTAGAAAGAAATAATGCTGGAAGTGCAGAGGCGTAGTAACCATTAAGAAGGGTAATACTGGAATAAAGTATTTCAAATGAAGCTGACTGTTGGCCTAACGCTCTGAACGCAATGTTTGTGCTGTATTGTGATCAGTGTAAAAGAGAATATAAATTAGTTATGAAGTAGAAGGTACATCCTTCTTGATTTCAGGGACAGTGGTCTTGATGGTACTGAGCAGCATCTGGTCAGAGATTTGCTGAATCCAGAGTCGGACAGCATACTCCTTGGTCTTTTTAGCTATCAGTGAGGTGTCTCCTGAGCCCAGAGGAGAATTCGAGCAGAGGAGTCCTTTCCTGCCGCCATCACTCAAGATAAGCAGAGTTGGCCAGCTGAGCTCAACATTATGTCCCCTCATCTTGAAATAACTTTATAAAAATACTATTCAGAGGGGAATTTACTTGTCTTAAAATCAGGAACTGTGAACATCTCCAATACTAGTCCCTAAAGACAAACTATTGAAGTCATGATGACAAATACCAACAGAGCTTGAACAAAACAAAACCAGTATTACCTCATTTTACTACTACACAACTGACACACATAGAACATTTGTAATAATATATGTCACTACAATATTCATATTAAATACATTCTGTACATAACTTGTAATTTAAATTGATTGTGATTCCTGGTTCCCTTGTAGTTGAATCAGGACACATATTCATTCATGCCAGTAATGAATACATGTTGTTATTTGAAACGTTACGAGTGACTCCTTTAAGATATTCTCATAGAGTGTTATATGTATGTGAGTGTCACAGTGTTGTCAAGAGTAGTGGATTACATTAAATTGTTTATCTGTCTGTTGTTGTGACTTACACTTCATCATACACATACCCTAGACACATAACGTAGCATCACACTATTCCAGAATAATTCTGACTGAGATATAGAGATATGTGGTAGCAAGTAAGGTTATCTATAATACACTACTCTTAATAGATATAGATACCTTCACAGCTGATCTCAGTCAGTACACTAAGTCCCCTATATATATATTTATAACATCCCACTTCACCACATATATTGGGGTCTCGCTCCCGGGATTTTGAATCTTTCCCTATTAAAAATATTGGGGGTAATTCACTTCAGGGAATATAAGAATTAAAAGGTATCCTTGGGTGGAATTAAATAAGGTTGAGCTCACGGTGCCTGTGTTGTCCATTAGATATATAGTTAGAAATTGAATTGTTGGGTAGACATTATAAAAATTTACCTGATAGACAATGGCGGACCTGGCCAAATTTCGATCTGCTGCGGTTCAGACTGCAAAAGAGTTAGGATTAGATGGGCAAGTTATGGTTGCCTATGTTACTACGGAATGTGACAAATTTATTGAACGCGAAGAAAGAAGGTTTGAAGCCGAAAGAAAGTTAGAGGCTGACAGGGAAATTAAGAAGTTACAATTTGAAGCTGAGGCTGAGACTAAGAGGTTGCAGATTGAGGCTGAGGCTAAGAAATTGGAGGCAGAAAGAGAAGACAAAAGATTAGCTACAGAAAGAGAAGCCGAGGAAAGAAGACAGGCTGCAGAAAGGGAAGAGAAGAGATTAGCTGCAGAAAGGGAAGCAGAAAAGGAGGAGAAGAGATTACAAAGGGAACATGAGTTACGACTAAGGGAGTTTGAGTTTCAAGGCCATGCTCCTGAAAATGGTGCCAGCCCCTTTGCCTCTGATGCTACGGTTACTCAGGGAGCCTCAATCTCAGCTATGAATTTTCATTTAGATCATTTTGTTGAGAAAGACGATGATATTGAGAGCTATATAAATAGGTATGAGCTATTAGCTACCACGTATGGGTTAGAGAGAGAAAGGTGGAGCTTAAAGTTATCTCAGGGACTTCGTGGGGCAGCTTATGAAGTTTTTGCAAAAATGAGCAGAGGTGATCAGGAAAATTATGACATGCTAAAACAGGCTCTTTTGTTAAGGTATGAAAAGAATGCTGAATTTTACAGAAAAAAATTTAGGAATGCTAAACTACTGTCAGGTGAAACCTATCACCAGTTCTCTGCACGAATAGAGACATACTTGGAGAAATGGACTTCTCTGGGGAAAACCCAAGATCTTAAGGAAATGGTCCTTATAGAGCAACTAAGAGAGTCCATGGCTCCAGACCTGAGAAAGTTTCTCATGGAACAAGGTGCAGAGAGGCTGGGTGAGTTGCTAAATGTTGCTGAAAGGTATCAAGCAGCTCAAGCAGAGGTAACAGGTAATAAAAAGAAACAGGTGGACAACTTTAGGGCACCACAGAACTTTAATAAATTTGATCCTAGGGATCAAAATAAAGGTAAGCACCAATTTGATAGGCCACGGTATGACAATAAAAATAAATTCCCACAATTCGATGAAAGGAAATATGATGAAAGAAAATCTTTCAACCAAGGAAAAAGGTGGTGTAAAAATTGTCAGATGGACAATCATGACACTGACCGTTGCAGAAGGAAACCTGTGTATATGGCAACCCTTCAGGTCAGGTCGACCTCAAGACAGGAGGAGGATATTATGTTAGATACCACTCCAGAAGAGATGAGGAAGGCACAGGCTGGGGATAAAACACTCAAGCCTTGTTTCAGAAAATTGTCAACTTGTCATACAACTCCAGGCAAGGGAGATTTTTACATGAAAAACAAGTTGATGTATAGGAAGGCCGGAACTAGATCCCATGGTCACGGACAGCTGGTTCTTCCAAAAAGATACAGGACAGAATTAATAAGGAGCCTACATGTGAAACCAGATGGGGACCATGAGAAGATAGGTACCATCATTCAAAAGGTGGCTCACAATTATTATTGGCCCAAAGCAAGATGGGACATTGAGAATTTTGTAGAAAGGTGTAGCATAGCACATGAGGGAACACCCACAAGTGGGAACATGGATCAGGACCTGGACACGCCACGGGGCAAAATTAGGCCTGATAATAAAAAGAGAAATAGATTTGATAAAGTGGACCAAATGGAATGGGAAGCCCCTTTTCACGGACAAGCTTCACTTAACTGTTTTACAATGGCCACTATGCGGAGAGTGCAAAAGATGTCTTACCCCAGGATAAGCCGACAATCCCTCAATCGGACTTAAACAAACTGGAGGAAGAAGATGTAGGGAGGAAATCTCTCATCAAGAATTTTAAGAGGGGAGAAAGCCCCAAAAGAAAAATTGGTAGCGGTCGTTTTGTGAATGATAATTCTGGGAGGAAAAATCATCACTATAAAGCTTCGAGTGGAAGAGACCATACCGGTGCATGGACAAATAGGTCCACACAATTAAAGGTCCATATGTAGCTTTGTTAAGAACGTGGACTGATGAAAAGGCAGAGGAAAACATTACATCTTCATACCAATATGTGAATGAGCTGACCACTCGGTTGAAAACTGGCTGGAAACTTGCCAATGAAAATTTGAAACAAGCCAGGAAGAAACATGCTGCCTATTATAACATGAAGGCGAAAGACAGAAATTTGGCTGTGGGAGAGAAAGTACTGCTTCTTTTGCCCGGGAGTCAGAATAAGTTACAAATTGGATGGCAGGGTCCATATACAGTTCTAGAGAAGGTGTCTAGAACAAATTATAAGATAGATAAGAAGGGGAAAGAAAAAATCTATCATGTGAATCTCCTGAAGAAATATTTGGAAAGAGAACATCAGGAAGAGACACACTTGTTGACCTTGTCCATCGCCATGGAGATGAAAAAGGAACCACTTTCATCATTTGAATATCCATTACACCCCTGTGAGACAGCAGCACAGGTGAAAATCAGTACACATTTAACGAAAACTCAGAAAGAGAGAGTGCAACAGGTTCTAAATAATCATGCAGAGGTGTTAACAGACCGACCAGGGCATACAAACCTATTGGAATATGATATGCAACTCATAGACTCCACACCTGTCTGTATGAAACCATATTCGATTCCGTTTGCTAAGGAAAAAGCTTTGAAGGAAGAGATAGACTATCTGTTGAAGGAAGGAATTATTTCGCACAGTGAGTCTTCGTATAGTTCCGGGGTGGTACTCTTAAGGAAGCCCTCTGGAGAACATAGACTCTGTATAGATTACAGGAGACTGAATGCTATTACAGAAGGACAGGTGGATCCATTGCCGGATACAAATCAGCTGTTTGCCAGGCTAAATAAAGCTAAATATTTCTCAAAAGTGGATCTGAGTAAAGGATACTATCAGATTCCAGTAAAGCCTGAGGTTAGACCATACCTAGCTTTTAGTACCTCAGAAGGACACTATGAGTTTAATAGATTGCCATTTGGATTGAAGAATGCGCCTAGTGTCTTCTCTAGAATGATGAGAAAATTATTGGATCCTCTGAATAATCCCTGTATAACAAATTTTATGGATGATATCCTTATAGCAACAGAAACATTTGAGGAACACATTGACTCTCTGAACATGCTGTTTGATCGACTTAGGGAGGCAAATTTAACAGCCCGACCAACCAAATGTTGCGTTGGATGTAAAGAATTGGAATTTTTGGGACACACAGTTTATCAGGGAAACATGACCCCTGACCCAAAGAATTTAGAGAAACTACAGAAAGCCCCGAGACCACAAACCAAGAAGGACGTGAGATCCTTTGTCTCATTATGTGGTTTCTACCAGAAGTATATCAAAAACTTTAATTCCATATGTGCACCTTTAACGGAATTGACACGTAAAGGACTTCCAGATCGCATTACATGGACACCACAATGTGAAATGACTTACCAAGAATTGAAGGAAAAGCTCACAAGTAAACCCATTTTGAAATTACCTGACTTAAGTCAAGAATTCATAGTAAGGACGGATGCAAGTAATATTGGGTTAGGTGCAACTTTACTACAGAAATCAGATGCATTGGATGGGGAATTAAGCCCAGTGGCATATGCTAGCAGAAAGTTGAATAAAGCTGAAATCAACTACTCAACTAGCGAAAAAGAATGTCTTGCAGTAATATGGGCAATAAAGAAATTCAATATTTATCTATATGGGAAGGCATTTAAGTTGCAAACTGACCACAAACCTTTATCGTTTTTAGCACAGGCTAAGCATGAGAACTCTAGGTTACTCCGATGGTCTTTGCTTCTGGCTCCATATAATTTTAGCATTGAATATATATCTGGAAAAACCAATCTGGGAGCGGATTTTTTAAGCCGCCATCCGTGTGATGAGAATCACCGTAAACCCCAGAAATAATAATAAATTTCTCTATGTGTATATAGAATAAAGGACTGACATATAATGTCTGTTTTAAGAGGGGAGGTGTCATGAAATATTCTAATCCACATATATAAATTATTAGGTAAATATGAAGCCTAACAAATAAAATTAATAAAGAGAAGAGCAATGGTAAAATGACAGTGCTGTCACAAGGAATGTACTCGAAATCCCCCTTGTTTTCTGCTTCGTCTGCAAATTGTAACGCTTTCACGTTGATATAAAAGCTTACTGTATTATTACCCGCCTCTTCAATGAAACGTGTGCTGCATTTCTAAGAAAAACATTGAGACGTACTGCGTAATGACCTAAATTAATCCTAACATTAATTATATTACGTTACCAAAACGAACGAACAGATGGACAAAAGGATAGCGAGAGGGGAGGGCTGAAAATCAGGAACGCATGCAACACGCGACGCGCGATATACAAATGCTGGCATCACGCGTGTAAGTCTACAAGCACTAACTTTTTCAGACGGACAGTGATAAAATACACTACCCTTTCCCAGAGTTAGGTTTATAAATCATAACAAACTCTTATTAGAAAAGACAACATTAGATGGGTTTACGTTTGAACACATAACAGTACCCAGACAGCACATCTTCGAAACAGGAGGTAGAAGAAATTGCATATTTTGAACGCAGCCACGTAGCTCCTTTAAATTAGTATTTTTGGGTTCCTTAGGGCTTGCTGACAAATAATATGTAAAACGTTACGCAAATAGTCCAGGAATTAATAAATTATACCCAAAATAAAATATTGGGGGTGCCTGACAGCATAAAATCATTTCTGCTCATAAGATTTTTTTTTAACGTGTTTGAAAAAAATTTACGTTACAGAAATAGCCTACCATGTAAACTTCAAATTGATTGGAGCGCAACAAATGAAAGCCTAACCACGATTGGTCGGGCTATAAATACTATCTTGGTTGTTAGGGGAGACGGGAAAAGATAACATTTTTTCAAACACTTGTCGAAACGTGGCTCATTGGCCAGTCTCGCTGATATACACACTTGGGAGCGTTAGTTCGAAACCACTTGTTTAAATACACTTGATAAAGCATCAGTGCGTTGAAGCCAGCTTATATTTGGCTCAATAAAAGCCTGGAAGATAAGCAGATGGAAATTTGTGCCAGTTTGTGCCAGAATTCATTGCTAATCAACGTATCTGTGTGTATTCGTATGAATTGTGGTAAGCTTGAACCATTTAATATCTTTTAATGAAAATTGAATGTGAATTGTTGATTTATGCCTGTATATATATGTGTAGTTCAGTGGCAAACGTGAGGTAAAGCCTAAAATGCTCCAGCCTGAACAGAGGGTGTCGGAGAGAAGTAAAACGGCATGGAATGGCCAAACAGTACACTGACACCTGGATGATTGACTAGAAAGAAATAATGCTGGAAGTGCAGAGGCGTAGTAACCATTAAGAAGGGTAATACTGGAATAAAGTATTTCAAATGAAGCTGACTGTTGGCCTAACGCTCTGAACGCAATGTTTGTGCTGTATTGTGATCAGTGTAAAAGAGAATATAAATTAGTTATGAAGTAGAAGGTACATCCTTCTTGATTTCAGGGACAGTGGTCTTGATGGTACTGAGCAGCATCTGGTCAGAGATTTGCTGAATCCAGAGTCGGACAGCATACTCCTTGGTCTTTTTAGCTATCAGTGAGGTGTCTCCTGAGCCCAGAGGAGAATTCGAGCAGAGGAGTCCTTTCCTGCCGCCATCACTCAAGATAAGCAGAGTTGGCCAGCTGAGCTCAACATTATGTCCCCTCATCTTGAAATAACTTTATAAAAATACTATTCAGAGGGGAATTTACTTGTCTTAAAATCAGGAACTGTGAACATCTCCAATACTAGTCCCTAAAGACAAACTATTGAAGTCATGATGACAAATACCAACAGAGCTTGAACAAAACAAAACCAGTATTACCTCATTTTACTACTACACAACTGACACACATAGAACATTTGTAATAATATATGTCACTACAATATTCATATTAAATACATTCTGTACATAACTTGTAATTTAAATTGATTGTGATTCCTGGTTCCCTTGTAGTTGAATCAGGACACATATTCATTCATGCCAGTAATGAATACATGTTGTTATTTGAAACGTTACGAGTGACTCCTTTAAGATATTCTCATAGAGTGTTATATGTATGTGAGTGTCACAGTGTTGTCAAGAGTAGTGGATTACATTAAATTGTTTATCTGTCTGTTGTTGTGACTTACACTTCATCATACACATACCCTAGACACATAACGTAGCATCACACTATTCCAGAATAATTCTGACTGAGATATAGAGATATGTGGTAGCAAGTAAGGTTATCTATAATACACTACTCTTAATAGATATAGATACCTTCACAGCTGATCTCAGTCAGTACACTAAGTCCCCTATAAATATTTATAACATCCCACTTCACCACATATATTGGGGTCTCGCTCCCGGATTTTGAATCTTTCCCTATTAAAAATATTGGGGGTAATTCACTTCAGGGAATATAAGAATTAAAAGGTATCCTTGGGTGGAATTAAATAAGGTTGAGCTCACGGTGCCTGTGTTGTCCATTAGATATATAGTTAGAAATTGAATTGTTGGGTAGACATTATAAAAATTTACCTGATAGACAATGGCGGACCTGGCCAAATTTCGATCTGCTGCGGTTCAGACTGCAAAAGAGTTAGGATTAGATGGGCAAGTTATGGTTGCCTATGTTACTACGGAATGTGACAAATTTATTGAACGCGAAGAAAGAAGGTTTGAAGCCGAAAGAAAGTTAGAGGCTGACAGGGAAATTAAGAAGTTACAATTTGAAGCTGAGGCTGAGACTAAGAGGTTGCAGATTGAGGCTGAGGCTAAGAAATTGGAGGCAGAAAGAGAAGACAAAAGATTAGCTACAGAAAGAGAAGCCGAGGAAAGAAGACAGGCTGCAGAAAGGGAAGAGAAGAGATTAGCTGCAGAAAGGGAAGCAGAAAAGGAGGAGAAGAGATTACAAAGGGAACATGAGTTACGACTAAGGGAGTTTGAGTTTCAAGGCCATGCTCCTGAAAATGGTGCCAGTCCCTTTGCCTCTGATGCTACGGTTACTCAGGGAGCCTCAATCTCAGCTATGAATTTTCATTTAGATCATTTTGTTGAGAAAGACGATGATATTGAGAGCTATATAAATAGGTATGAGCTATTAGCTACCACGTATGGGTTAGAGAGAGAAAGGTGGAGCTTAAAGTTATCTCAGGGACTTCGTGGGGCAGCTTATGAAGTTTTTGCTAAAATGAGCAGAGGTGATCAGGAAAATTATGACATGCTAAAGCAGGCTCTTTTGTTAAGGTATGAAAAGAATGCAGAATTCTATAGAAAAAAATTTAGGAATGCTAAACTACTGTCAGGTGAAACCTATCACCAGTTCTCTGCACGAATAGAGACATACTTGGAGAAATGGACTTCTCTGGGGAAAACCCAAGATCTTAAGGAAATGGTCCTTATAGAGCAACTAAGAGAGTCCATGGCTCCAGACCTGAGAAAGTTTCTCATGGAACAAGGTGCAGAGAGGCTGGGTGAGTTGCTAAATGTTGCTGAAAGGTATCAAGCAGCTCAAGCAGAGGTAACAGGTAATAAAAAGAAACAGGTGGATAACTTTAGGGCACCACAGAACTTTAATAAATTTGATCCTAGGGATCAAAATAAAGGTAAGCACCAATTTGATAGGCCACGGTATGACAATAAAAATAAATTCCCACAATTCGATGAAAGGAAATATGATGAAAGAAAATCTTTCAACCAAGGAAAAAGGTGGTGTAAAAATTGTCAGATGGACAATCATGACACTGACCGTTGCAGAAGGAAACCTGTGTATATGGCAACCCTTCAGGTCAGGTCGACCTCAAGACAGGAGGAGGATATTATGTTAGATACCACTCCAGAAGAGATGAGGAAGGCACAGGCTGGGGATAAAACACTCAAGCCTTGTTTCAGAAAATTGTCAACTTGTCATACAACTCCAGGCAAGGGAGATTTTTACATGAAAAACAAGTTGATGTATAGGAAGACTGGAACTAGATCCAATGGTCACGGACAGCTGGTTCTTCCAAAAAGATACAGGACAGAATTAATAAGGAGCCTACATGTGAAACCAGATGGGGACCATGAGAAGATAGGTACCATCATTCAAAAGGTGGCTCACAATTATTATTGGCCCAAAGCAAGATGGGACATTGAGAATTTTGTAGAAAGGTGTAGCATAGCACATGAGGGAACACCCACAAGTGGGAACATGGATCAGGACCTGGACACGCCACGGGGCAAAATTAGGCCTGATAATAAAAAGAGAAATAGATTTGATAAAGTGGACCAAATGGAATGGGAAGCCCCTTTTCACGGACAAGCTTCACTTAACTGTTTTACAATGGCCACTATGCGGAGAGTGCAAAAAGATGTCTTACCCCAGGATAAGCCGACAATCCCTCAATCGGACTTAAACAAACTGGAGGAAGAGGATGTAGGGAGGAAATCTCTCATCAAGAATTTTAAGAGGGGAGAAAGCCCCAAAAGAAAAATTGGTAGCGGTCGTTTTGTGAATGATAATTCTGGGAGGAAAAATCATCACTATAAAGCTTCGAGTGGAAGAGACCATACCGGTGCATGGACAAATAGGTCCACACAATTAAAGGTCCATATGTAGCTTTGTTAAGAACGTGGACTGATGAAAAGGCAGAGGAAAACATTACATCTTCATACCAATATGTGAATGAGCTGACCACTCGGTTGAAAACTGGCTGGAAACTTGCCAATGAAAATTTGAAACAAGCCAGGAAGAAACATGCTGCCTATTATAACAGGAAGGCGAAAGACAGAAATTTGGCTGTGGGAGAGAAAGTACTGCTTCTTTTGCCCGGGAGTCAGAATAAGTTACAAATTGGATGGCAGGGTCCATATACAGTTCTAGAGAAGGTGTCTAGAACAAATTATAAGATAGATAAGAAGGGGAAAGAAAAAATCTATCATGTGAATCTCCTGAAGAAATATTTGGAAAGAGAACATCAGGAAGAGACACACTTGTTGACCTTGTCCATCGCCATGGAGATGAAAAAGGAACCACTTTCATCATTTGAATATCCATTACACCCCTGTGAGACAGCAGCACAGGTGAAAATCAGTACACATTTAACGAAAACTCAGAAAGAGAGAGTGCAACAGGTTCTAAATAATCATGCAGAGGTGTTAACAGACCGACCAGGGCATACAAACCTATTGGAATATGATATGAAACTCATAGACTCCACACCTGTCTGTATGAAACCATATTCGATTCCGTTTGCTAAGGAAAAAGCTTTGAAGGAAGAGATAGACTATCTGTTGAAGGAAGGAATTATTTCGCACAGTGAGTCTTCGTATAGTTCCGGGGTGGTACTCTTAAGGAAGCCCTCTGGAGAACATAGACTCTGTATAGATTACAGGAGACTGAATGCTATTACAGAAGGACAGGTGGATCCATTGCCGGATACAAATCAGCTGTTTGCCAGGCTAAATAAAGCTAAATATTTCTCAAAAGTGGATCTGAGTAAAGGATACTATCAGATTCCAGTAAAGCCTGAGGTTAGACCATACCTAGCTTTTAGTACCTCAGAAGGACACTATGAGTTTAATAGATTGCCATTTGGATTGAAGAATGCGCCTAGTGTCTTCTCTAGAATGATGAGAAAATTATTGGATCCTCTGAATAATCCCTGTATAACAAATTTTATGGATGATATCCTTATAGCAACAGAAACATTTGAGGAACACATTGACTCTCTGAACATGCTGTTTGATCGACTTAGGGAGCCAAATTTAACAGCCCGACCAACCAAATGTTGCGTTGGATGTAAAGAATTGGAATTTTTGGGACACACAGTTTATCAGGGAAACATGACCCCTGACCCAAAGAATTTAGAGAAACTACAGAAAGCCCCGAGACCACAAACCAAGAAGGACGTGAGATCCTTTGTCTCATTATGTGGTTTCTACCAGAAGTATATCAAAAACTTTAATTCCATATGTGCACCTTTAACGGAATTGACACGTAAAGGACTTCCAGATCGCATTACATGGACACCACAATGTGAAATGACTTACCAAGAATTGAAGGAAAAGCTCACAAGTAAACCCATTTTGAAATTACCTGACTTAAGTCAAGAATTCATAGTAAGGACGGATGCAAGTAATATTGGGTTAGGTGCAACTTTACTACAGAAATCAGATGCATTGGATGGGGAATTAAGCCCAGTGGCATATGCTAGCAGAAAGTTGAATAAAGCTGAAATCAACTACTCAACTAGCGAAAAAGAATGTCTTGCAGTAATATGGGCAATAAAGAAATTCAATATTTATCTATATGGGAAGGCATTTAAGTTGCAAACTGACCACAAACCTTTATCGTTTTTAGCACAGGCTAAGCATGAGAACTCTAGGTTACTCCGATGGTCTTTGCTTCTGGCTCCATATAATTTTAGCATTGAATATATATCTGGAAAAACCAATCTGGGAGCGGATTTTTTAAGCCGCCATCCGTGTGATGAGAATCACCGTAAACCCCAGAAATAATAATAAATTTCTCTATGTGTATATAGAATAAAGGACTGACATATAATGTCTGTTTTAAGAGGGGAGGTGTCATGAAATATTCTAATCCACATATATAAATTATTAGGTAAATATGAAGCCTAACAAATAAAATTAATAAAGAGAAGAGCAATGGTAAAATGACAGTGCTGTCACAAGGAATGTACTCGAAATCCCCCTTGTTTTCTGCTTCGTCTGCAAATTGTAACGCTTTCACGTTGATATAAAAGCTTACTGTATTATTACCCGCCTTCTTCAATGAAACGTGTGCTGCATTTCTAAGAAAAACATTGAGACGTACTGCGTAATGACCTAAATTAATCCTAACATTAATTATATTACGTTACCAAAACGAACGAACAGATGGACAAAAGGATAGCGAGAGGGGAGGGCTGAAAATCAGGAACGCATGCAACACGCGACGCGCGATATACAAATGCTGGCATCACGCGTGTAAGTCTACAAGCACTAACTTTTTCAGACGGACAGTGATAAAATACACTACCCTTTCCCAGAGTTAGGTTTATAAATCATAACAAACTCTTATTAGAAAAGACAACATTAGATGGGTTTACGTTTGAACACATAACAGTACCCAGACAGCACATCTTCGAAACAGGAGGTAGAAGAAATTGCATATTTTGAACGCAGCCACGTAGCTCCTTTAAATTAGTATTTTTGGGTTCCTTAGGGCTTGCTGACAAATAATATGTAAAACGTTACGCAAATAGTCCAGGAATTAATAAATTATACCCAAAATAAAATATTGGGGGTGCCTGACAGCATAAAATCATTTCTGCTCATAAGATTTTTTTTAACGTGTTTGAAAAAAATTTACGTTACAGAAATAGCCTACCATGTAAACTTCAAATTGATTGGAGCGCAACAAATGAAAGCCTAACCACGATTGGTCGGGCTATAAATACTATCTTGGTTGTTAGGGGAGACGGGAAAAGATAACATTTTTTCAAACACTTGTCGAAACGTGGCTCATTGGCCAGTCTCGCTGATATACACACTTGGGAGCGTTAGTTCGAAACCACTTGTTTAAATACACTTGATAAAGCATCAGTGCGTTGAAGCCAGCTTATATTTGGCTCAATAAAAGCCTGGAAGATAAGCAGATGGAAATTTGTGCCAGTTTGTGCCAGAATTCATTGCTAATCAACGTATCTGTGTGTATTCGTATGAATTGTGGTAAGCTTGAACCATTTAATATCTTTTAATGAAAATTGAATGTGAATTGTTGATTTATGCCTGTATATATATGTGTAGTTCAGTGGCAAACGTGAGGTAAAGCCTAAAATGCTCCAGCCTGAACAGAGGGTGTCGGAGAGAAGTAAAACGGCATGGAATGGCCAAACAGTACACTGACACCTGGATGATTGACTAGAAAGAAATAATGCTGGAAGTGCAGAGGCGTAGTAACCATTAAGAAGGGTAATACTGGAATAAAGTATTTCAAATGAAGCTGACTGTTGGCCTAACGCTCTGAACGCAATGTTTGTGCTGTATTGTGATCAGTGTAAAAGAGAATATAAATTAGTTATGAAGTAGAAGGTACATCCTTCTTGATTTCAGGGACAGTGGTCTTGATGGTACTGAGCAGCATCTGGTCAGAGATTTGCTGAATCCAGAGTCGGACAGCATACTCCTTGGTCTTTTTAGCTATCAGTGAGGTGTCTCCTGAGCCCAGAGGAGAATTCGAGCAGAGGAGTCCTTTCCTGCCGCCATCACTCAAGATAAGCAGAGTTGGCCAGCTGAGCTCAACATTATGTCCCCTCATCTTGAAATAACTTTATAAAAATACTATTCAGAGGGGAATTTACTTGTCTTAAAATCAGGAACTGTGAACATCTCCAATACTAGTCCCTAAAGACAAACTATTGAAGTCATGATGACAAATACCAACAGAGCTTGAACAAAACAAAACCAGTATTACCTCATTTTACTACTACACAACTGACACACATAGAACATTTGTAATAATATATGTCACTACAATATTCATATTAAATACATTCTGTACATAACTTGTAATTTAAATTGATTGTGATTCCTGGTTCCCTTGTAGTTGAATCAGGACACATATTCATTCATGCCAGTAATGAATACATGTTGTTATTTGAAACGTTACGAGTGACTCCTTTAAGATATTCTCATAGAGTGTTATATGTATGTGAGTGTCACAGTGTTGTCAAGAGTAGTGGATTACATTAAATTGTTTATCTGTCTGTTGTTGTGACTTACACTTCATCATACACATACCCTAGACACATAACGTAGCATCACACTATTCCAGAATAATTCTGACTGAGATATAGGAATTAATGAAGGAGATGAAAAATAGACAGCTACCGTAATATCTATATATAAAACCTTGTTGAAGACCATAATGGAAGGAAGGAGTTTAAGGAAATTATGCAAGTGGAAGCCAGAGCTATTAGTTGGAAGATAACATCAAGAGATGGATAGAAAAGTCTGACTGCGCCATCAATAGAAGAAAGAAGGCATTGGAGATGCAGTGAAGCCGACCTTTGATGTGGAGATAGCAGCTGATGATGATACCAGTTACTTGCCAAAATAATTTGGCGGACATTATACTCACAAATGTATTTATTACTAACAAACAATCGTCCTTGTCAACAAATGACACGCAGAAAGGTTACACTCGTTTCACTGTTTTTTTCCTTACACAACTGAGAAATAAATCGGCATAGACATCAGACGCAATAAAGTAAGTACGCATTCGCTTATCCACAAAACGTAACAGTATTCTTTCGCTAATAATGAGAAACTCGAGTCCGTGTCGAACCGACCGTTACAGGGAAGTCGCTAGTTACACACTGGGGAAGGCTAATGTAAATATGAACAACGTTTCCATTTACTAGTGAAAATAGACTGGGTTTATGGACACAGCACGGTTAATGATCTATTTATAAGAATGATTTATTCTTAAACCACAGTGCTGTATATACAGAAAACAGAGCTGAAAACAATCTTTTAGTAGATCTTTCAAGCCTTAAAAAAAATCAGCCTCAATGTGACAAACACATTTTGGTGGTAATATTTTCTTGCCAAAAGTCCAAGATTATAGAAAAATCAAAGGTTATGTCCTGGGGGAAGAAAATATTGAAAACGAGGGCAATGTAACCGGCATGACCACGTCAAGTGTGTGTCAGTAAATTGATTAGCGTGTGTCATCAGTTAACTCATAAATGTGTATCATCAGTTGACTGTGATTAGCGCGTGTCATCAATTAACACATAAACTTATGTCATCGGGTAACTCATAAACGTGTATCATCAGGTAACTCATAAACGTGTATCATCAGTTAACTGTAATTAGCGCGTGTCATCAGTTTACTCATAAACTTGTGTCATCAGTTAACTCATAACCGTGTATCATCTGTTAACTGTGATTAGCGCGTGCCAACAGTTAACTCATAAATGTGTATCATCAGTTAACTGTGATTAGCTCGTGTCATCAGTTAACTCATAAATGTGTATCATCGGTTAACTGTAATTAGCGCGTGTCATCGGTTAACTCATAAACTTGTGTTATCAGTTAACTCATAAACGTGTATCACCTGTTAACTGTGATTAGCGTGCGTCATCAGTTAACTGTGATTAGTATGTGCTATCAGTTACCTGTAATTAGCGTGTGTCATCAGTTAACTGTGATTAGCGCGTGCGATTAGTTAGCTGTGATTAACGTGAGTCATCAGTTAACTGTGATTAGTGTGTGCCATAAGTTAACTGTGATTAGCGTGTGTCATCAGTTAAAATTGATTAGCGTGTGCATGTCATCAGTTAACTGTATTAGTTGTGTCATCAGTTAACTGTGATTAGTGTGTGTCATCAGTTAACTGTGATTAGCGTGTGTCATCAGTTAACTGTGATAGCGCGTGTCATCAGTTAACTGTGATTAGCGCGTGTCATCAGTTAACTGTGATTAGCAAGTGTCATCAGTTAATCGTGATTAGCAAGTGTCATCAGTTAACTGTGATTAGCGCGCGTCATCGTTGACTGTGATTAGCACGCGTCATCGGTTGGCTGTGATTAGCGTGCGTCATTGGGTGACTGTGATTAGCGCGTGTCATCAGTTAACTGTGATTAGCGCGTGTTATCAGTTAACTGTGATTAGCGCGTGTCATCAGTTAACTGTGATTAGCGCGTGTCATCAGTTAACTGTGATTAGCGTGTGTCATCAGTTAACCGTGATTAGCGCGTGTCATCTGTTAACTGTGATTAGTGCGTGTCCTCGGTTGACTGTGATTAGTGTGTATGTCATTAGTTAACTGTGATTAGTGTGTCATCGGTTGACTGTGATTAGTGTGTGTCATCGGTTGACTGATTAGTGTGTATGTCACCAGTTAACTGTAATTAGCGCGTGTCACTAGTTAGCTGCGAATAGCGTGTGTCATCAGCTAAAATCAGTACAAATATTTAGTTCCAAATGTTCTCTCGGTGTGTTATTCAGACAACTCCAGACCATCATAAATAGGCAGATATTCAGAATCTTTGCATACAGTGCTTATCTTTAGAAAATACGAGCACACAGAGCAATGCATATTAGAACCGTTTGGATTGGCTTAAATAGAAGCAGCCAGAAAATGTTCTATACTCGATTAGCATTGATTGACAAGGGGGAAACCCGGTCCGCTGCCTATAGACGTAACGTTAATCTTCCCATAAAATCTCTGGCATGTGAAAAAGAATTACAGAATATTCTTCAAAGAATGAGAGATACAGAATGCCATTTGGAAAGACGATTTATATTCTGCGCAATAAAGGCGCATATATCAAAATGAGCATTCATGTTTAGCTTTTGTGCACACATCACAATCCGCCATGCAATCATACACTCAACTTGTTACGCGCTTAGATCGTGAGAAATGTTTCATTGTAATTCATTTCAATACAGTGATGAGTCTGAAGTTCGTATTATAATAATATACTGATTAAGTTTATATACCTTGGCAGCAATATAGACAATGTTAGAGGGACACACAAGGATATTCAAATAAGAATACACAAGCTAAAGGACCTTCCATTGCATTCAGAAAGATATAGGTATCAACAGAAAACAAGTTCAGCACAAAAATCAAGAGCCTTCAGTTCAAATGTCAAGTCAGTCCTATTGTTTGGCTCTGTAAAGTCAGTCCTATTTTTTGGCTCTGTCAAGTCAGTCCTATTGTTTGGCTCTGTCAAGTCAGTCCTACTGTTTGGCTCTGTCAAGTCAGTCCTATTGTTTGGCTCTGTCAAGTCAGTCCTATTGTTTGGCTCTGTCAAGTCAGTCCTATTGTTTGGCTCTGTCAAGTCAGTCCTATTGTTTGGCTCTGTCAAGTCAGTCCTATTGTTTGGCTCTGTCAAGTCAGTCCTACTGTTTGGCTCTGTCAAGTCAATCCTATTGTTTGGCTCTGTCAAGTCAGTCCTATTGTTTGGCTCTGAGAAACACGAAGTACAACAAAACCTACAGACTTTCATAAATGGGTGTTTGCGTAAGCATTGAAGTGGTATGACAAGATCACTAATGTGGATCTGATGACAAGATCACTAATGTGGATCTGATGACAAGATCACTAATGTGGATCTGATGACAAGATCACTAATGTGGATCTGATGACAACATCATTAATGTGGATCTGATGACAAGATCACTAATGTGGATCTGATGACAAGATCACTAATGTGGATCTGATGACAAGATCACTAATGTGGATCTGATGACAAGATCCAGACAAGTGCCAG
Organism: Oreohelix idahoensis; assembly: GCA_024509875.1. Classification (NCBI taxonomy): domain Eukaryota; kingdom Metazoa; phylum Mollusca; class Gastropoda; order Stylommatophora; family Oreohelicidae; genus Oreohelix; species Oreohelix idahoensis. The sequence goes on along the minus strand of JAMPIV010008904.1, from coordinate 335,086 downwards.
TGGAACAAAAGATGAGAAGAAGACTCTGGAGATAGATAGAACACACATTGAGGAAACTTGCTGATAGCATTACTGTGCAGTCCTTGTTCTGGAATCCCCAGGGTAAGCGAGGAAGAGGGAGACCAAAGGAACATACAGAGAAGAGAGATGGAGACAGACAATGAAGAAGACAAGGACAGACCTTGAGCTTATGACAGACAGACTTGGCATAGTTTGTTGAAGGCCTATGCTCCTTGGAGAGCTGACGAGTCAAGAAAACACACAAGTCTTAGGCACCAACTTTCATTATTATCATCGAATCCATCAAAATGAAAAACCAAACAAAACAGAAAATAAATGCTCCATATTTCTATTTGTGTTTTTCTTTTCCAGTGTCGCTCCTTATGGAGCATGGATGCTCCACTGCCGCTGGTCCACTTAAGGAATCCTACATCAAAACATGCATGTGCTTTTGCAGCAGTGGTTTCTGTAGCGATTTGTTTGACATAATGAGGTTTCCAGAGCATATTAATCACCTTATATGACAAACCTTTATTCTATTGCATAGAATAAAAGTGGATGTCCAGTTAACATTAATCAGTAATTCGTCATATCTTTTGTCCCAAAACAATAATTTTATATATGTGTGTGTGTGTGTGTGTGTGTGTGTGTGTGTGTGTGTGTGTGCGTGCGTGCGCGCGCGCACAAAAGGAAACAGAGAAGGGAAATAGAGAGGCTAGCTATACCTTTACACACATGCACAAGAATAGACGTCGTCTGTATATACCAGGGCTTCTTAATCTACTGTCCACGTCCCTCTTGGGGGTATGTGAATCCATTCTAGGGAGCCCGTGTGCATAACCTCAAATTTAACATGTAAACTATGCGTTTTATGTAAACTTTTTTTTTCTAAGAAGGGGTCCGTAGTCTGCACTGAACAATCAAAAGAGTCCATAGCCTTCTCTGGGCAAACAACGGCTAGCATACTGTTCATCAAACAATCAACGGGGTCCGTAGTATTCATGTGACAGTCAACGGAGCCCACAGTTTCACCGGACAAACAAAGGGGTCCGTAGCCTTCACTGGACAATCAACGGGGTCCGTAGCTTTCATCTGACAACCAACGGGGTCCGTAGCTTTCATCTGACAACCAACGGGGTCCGTAGCTTTCGTCGGACAAAGGGGTTCGTAGCCTTCATCAGACAGTCAAAGGAGTCCAAAGTCTTCACCGGACAAACAAAGGGATCCGCAGCCTTCACTGGACAATCAAAGGAGATCCATTGCACAAAAAACGGTTAAGAATCCCAGGTGTAGACGGTGAAGGAAACTGGCACTCCGTGTCAAGTTATTGATTTCTAGGCACCTCCACAGAATTAATTAGCTGACAACAGCACAAACCGTTTGGCAGCGTTTTGAGCCCGCGCGCTATTCGCTGTGTATGCACATCTCATAAATCTGCAACATACGCCCTCTTGCTAAATTTCGCAACTGAACACTGTCGCAGAGAGATTTATGATTAATAAATTTCTATATCTTTTCTCTATTCTACTCGTGTCTTCTACTTTATTATCGCTCTTTTATCCTTTTTCTCGCATTCGTTTGGTTGTGAAAATATAACTCTCCCATTCAAACCTTCGCCTGTCTCGTTTCTTATGTAGCAACGCATTTTTATTGCTGTTAAGCTAAGTTCTTGAGTAGACCGAATAGTGTGAAATTCGTTCTCGACAGAAACTATGATGGCAGGACAATCGTTAGTCTAACATTTTCTTCTGACACGAAGCTTCTACGGTTAAGTTTCTCGGTGATGGGTGTGAGAGGCGCCAACATGCATCGCTCGGGAATGACCAGAGGTAGCGGCAGGAGTTAGAACGAGCACTGGCAGTTTTATTGCCGGCGCCTGAGTTAATGCGAAGTATTAAGACGGAACGCTAATTTCGGGTTTTCGAGAATAGCGTGCATCCTTTGTCTGTTTTCAGATATTATACCAGAGTAGTTTAGACTTAATTTATTCAGTCCTCCTAAGTTGCAGTAGACGGATCGCTTCGTGCTAGAGAATAAGCTTGTATAGCGAAGTTCTTACTTTTTCTCGACAATTTTGCCGAGCTTCTAGAATACCGATATAGGTGAATAATTCTAGTTTCGTGGTGATCGCCTGTAGTTCTGTTTGGAGGTAATATTATATATCTAGTAATGTTGAGTGATTTAAGTGGTAAATCGCCTATTTTATTGCACTAGTTAATTTCTGTGTAGAGAGATTAAATGATAATTCAGTTGTATTCTCTAAAGTTACTGCGTTACAGTGTAGAGCAAATAAATTATATTTCTAGCTAAACTCATTCGGCTATTAATAAATTTGATTAAACTGCTTATAACCAGTCAGAGAATACTTTAACCATCTAAGTAAATGCACTGATGACTCATGAGTATTGACAAAATATACAGGGTGGTCATAAAATCTTTCCCTGATTTTAAAAAATTTAAAATAAAAAAAAAGTATTCTGTGCAGAGACACTTGGTTTTTTGGAAATTATTCCAGAACTAAAACAGTTTTTTATGCTATTTGTAGATTTCAACATTTGCGATTTTCAACACTAATATTCGAAGTTCTCTTGAGGCACGATAGGTTGATTTCTGAGGACTGCGTTGAAACGCCGTGCGCACTGCGTCCACAGTTTCTTCACTCACACGAGGCCTACCTGCTCTGGGCATGTCACAGATGCTGCCAGTGTCCGTAAACTTTATATACCAAGCTTTGATGCTTTTAACATCTGGAGGATCTCGTAAAAATTTGAAATCAGGGAAAGACTTTATGTCCACCCTGTATTTATATGTATTTCTAATTCATGATGATGGGTTTTATTTTAATGACTATAATTTATATGAGATTAGAAATGATAGACTAATTTATTTCACGGAAGTTCATAATTTAAGTTGTAACCGAAGTGGATAACTATGTTATATTTTACGCGGGTAGAATAGGATTGTGAATATGCTATATGATGTTTGTATCTGCATTTTTCTCCTTATTCAGTTCTGGGTCAGAAACCCTATAAAACTTACCAGCGGCTTCCATTCCATATGAACTGAATATATTTTTACAAAGAAAGAACATCCTAATTAACTTAGAGGGCTTTCAAGGTGGATGTACGGTCTCGTGGTTTACACCCAGATAGAGACATAGCACCGGCCCAAAAGACTTATTAAGAATAAATGCTAACTGGACTATTAGAATATCCAGAGTTCTTGTTTTTTCCAAAGTCCATATACAGTCAGCCGGTGGTGGCGACTAAATCAGACAGTAACAGTACTTATATACCGACCACATGTTGTGAAGAAGATTGATCCTGTAATAGAATTTGTTTACCTGACAATCGATGTATGATTGAAGAATTCCCGCTACTGTATCCTGTGACCAGTTGATTCCATAATTATTTCCTATCTGGACAAAATTTGAAATAACATTTAACAGCATCCTGCTTAAAATATAGTGAATTTAGCGCTTCCCAACATTTGATTAATTAGTCAGTTGGAGAAGCTGGGGCTTGATTCATCAGACAATCAACAGCGGATGGGCTGCATGTTCCTTTAATCAATTTTCCAGAGGTGGTGAATGCAACCTATAGGTAAGGTTGATTGTGGGTGTTGCTGTGATCACAGTTTGTTTGTCAGGGCGAGCGAAGTGCAGGATAAATAATTCTTTCATGTAATAACTCATTTAATAACTTTGCATTTCTTTATGCAAGTTTGTTGCTAAATGGTATTTTCCTCTTAGAATAGATCTAATATATCAACTCTGTTCTTAACCATAGAGGGAAATCTTAGACTATAGCGGATAGATCTGTGACTCTTTGGGGCTATAACTTTTCTTCTAACAGGATCGTGGCTCAACAAAGAGGGAAAGGATTACTCCTATGAATCTATTATCCTCTTAGTAATTCATTGAACTTATATGTATTTATATGTGATTATTTATGTATTGTGGTGAATTTTCTTATGATAGAATAAAATTTACATAAACTTTATTCAAGTTTGTCGGTTCAGCTCGTCCCAAATATTCATATTCCATAGATATAGTTTCACGTCTGTACGTCTAACCGTTGTCACTTGTGTGTGCGGGTCTGTGAGTGGTTGATATAGAGTATGTCTCTATAACTGAGTAATCTGTCTGACATACATGTTTCTGTTGTAGAGAGATAGGCTGAGCGAGAGATTTCTCGAGCTTCAGAGACAGACTTACTTATTGTCCCACCATCTCACTCGTGAAAATCTATTTCTATTATTATCTCTCACTGAGTCATCTCATGTTCTGGTATATTCAGAAGGGACCAATCTGAGTCTTAATTCACCTATCGCAAATCTACGACAAACACCACCTGGACGTACATGGGGCAACTGTTTGTAGACTGGAGAAAAATTCCCGTAGATATGACATAATATGTGATAAATGTGCAGTAATGTTCCCACAATATGTGATAAATGTGCAGCAATGTTCTCACAATATGTGACAAATGTGCAGTAATGTTCCCAAAATATGTGACAAACGTGCAGTAATGTTCCCAAAATATGTGACAAATGTGCAGTAATGTTCCCACAATATGTGACAAATATGCAGTAATGTTCCCACAATATGTGATAAATGTGCAGTAATGTTCCCACAATATGTGACAAATGTGCAGTAATGTTCCACCAATATGTGACAAATGTGCAGTAATGTTCCCACAATATGTGACAAATGTGCAGTAATGTTCCCCCAATATGTGACAAATGTGCAGTAATGTTCCCACAATATGTGACAAATGTGCAGTAATGTTCCCACAATATGTGACAAATGTGCAGTAATGTTCCCACAATATGTGACAAATGTGCAGTAATGTTCCCCCAATATGTGACAAATGTGCAGTAATGTTCCACCAATATGTGACAAATGTGCAGTAATGTTCCCACAATATGTGACAAATGTGCAGTAATGTTCCCACAATATGTGACAAATGTGCAGTAATGTTTCTAATTCATTCATTAATTTCCCTTTTCACTCCCTATGGAGCATGCAATCACTGCTGCAGCTGATCCCCTTGCAGGGAGCCAGCATTTAAGCATTCGTGTGCTCTTGTAGCAGCAGCAGTTTTTGTGGCAATTTGTTTTACATAATGAGGTTTCCAGCCCCGTGGATAACTTCGAATAAGTCGCCTCTTACGACACGATTGAGGGAGTAGCAGCCTTTTTATTTTCTGACTCCCTAGAGACCCCCAGCAACAGATGGGACATTAACACTCTAGAATAGGGGTCTGCAACCAGTCGATCCCGATCTCCCGGTAGATTCCAGTGGAGGGTTTGGTAGATCTTTAGGCGACTGCGGGGAAAGAAAAAGAAAGACTTGTTAAACTAGGGATATTTTGGACTAGACCTCTCCCGCCGGCATTTAAAATCACGGTGTCCCCGGGATCAAAGGCATTTTTTCCGTATTCCAAATGAAAACTCTTGAGCTGGCTACTAAAATATATTCGTGAACTGTATGAAATAGAAACACGATCTTTTCTTTGTACGGTTTACCATCCCCTCCCCGCCTCTTAAAATCACTCACTCACGTACACATATATGGTAGATCTGTAGAGGGCTCCGTGTTGCTAAAGTAGAGCCCAAAAGCTCCTGGGTTGTCGACCCCCATCTAGAATGTCTGGAGGTGTCTGAGGCACTTTAGAGACATCGGAACCCAGGAAGCTATCATTGTTAGATTTAATTTCTCCGCCCACTGTTCGCCTACTGAAATCCGCCTCTGGCATCCAGAATCTAAATTCTAGGGATTACTGTATTTATTTTAAGTACCAGAAGCTCGACAATTCTTTGAACATAAACATAATTAAAGTTTACAACAACAAAAAAAGAGCATGTTCTGTGTCAATATGAGAAGGTGGATCTTACATCCGCACGTTTATCCAGATATCTGTAAGAGATCAGAACTGATTGACTGGATGAGATTGGAACTGATAGACTGAACGTACGAGATTAAAAATGATAGACTGAACGTACGAGATTAGAACTGACAGGCTGAACGTATGCGATTAAAACTGATTGGCTGAATGTATGAGATTAGAAATGATAGACTGAACTTACGAGATAAAAACTGACCGGCTGAACGTATGAGATTAGAACTGACAGGCTGAACGTACGAGATTAAAAATGATAGACTGAACGTACGAGATTAAAACTGATAGATTGAAGATATGAGATTAGAAATGATAGACTGGACGTATGAGATTAGAACTGATAGACTGAATATATGAGATTAGAGCTAACTGAACGTATGAGATTAGAAATTATAGACTGAAAATATGAGATTATAAATTATAAACTGAAAATATAAGATAATGACTGAAGTGTGTGATTAGAAATGATAGACTGAATGTATAAGATTAGAATTGACAGGCTGAACGTATGAGATAAAAATATCAGCAACTATACACGCCGCCATTAAAAACGCATCGCATTAGATTATGAACCACAGCTCGTTGTGCTAAATTTAAAATACAAAAAACCACTGATTTTACATTTCTGATCCATTTACTAACCCAAATTTGCTGTATTATTAAACACGAGACAATTCAGGGACCAAAAGATGCAGCAATAGAGAATGCAGTCAGCGACCCATAGCTTGACTGCTTGCATCAGGGTCAGCGAACCAGAGCTGACCAAGACCGTACTCCACCTCCACGTGGTGGTCCTGGAAACAGTCTGCAGCAGTGCAGTCTGGCTGAGCGAGTACGGATCGAAGAGGGAAGGCAAACCCGGTCCCAAAAAATGCCGTGCTGAAGTCGGATGTGTCGACCGAAAGGTGCAGATATCACAGCTACGGCGTAAACAGACACAACGCAACCACCGTCCTTTTCAGGGCGAACGAAGAAGAAGAAGACAATTCAGAACCGGCTCCTAAGCAGTTGTCAACCCCAGGTATAAAAACAAAAGTCGCACTCACTGTCATTCAGTCACAGCCATCATTAATACCGTGTATATGACCCCCTACAGCATCAATACAGGCTTGGCATCGGCGTCTCATGCTATTGCAGAGTGTCTCGAAAAATGTTTGGGGTATGGCGTTCCATTCTGCAATGAGTGCTCGCTCGAGATCATTCACATTGTTGATGTCATACTGGCGGACCCTTCTGTTCAGTTCATCCCATGCGTGTTCAATCGGATTCATGTCAGGAGAGTTTGCAGGCCAATCCAGTACAAGAAAAGGTTGCTGGGCTAAGAAATTCTTGGTAACGTTAGCTGTGTAAGGCCTAGCATTATCATGCTGAAAGATTCTCCGAGTGCCAGGTGTATGAGCTGCTGTCTGAGTTGCTGTTTGGAAGCGATTGCGCAGATGTAACAACAGAATTTGGCGATCTTGAGCTAGTGTTGTTACACGAGGTTGACCAAGCCTGGGACGGTCATTGGTGGTACCTGTCGCCCGAAATCGCTGGTTCAGCCTCACTATAGTGGACTGGTCACAATTGAAATGTCTGGCAACTTCTCTGGTCGCCATTCCACTGCTGAGCATACCAACCAACAGCTTGCCATCGCTCTTGTGACGACAGTCGAGGCATGACAAAAACATTAACAGACTTTCTTTCGATGAAAACAGATAATGGCTTTTTACTCGCTGAAACTTGACTAATGCGTGTGCCAAATCTCAATGTGATTCGACTTTTAATAAAGCCAGAATTTATCAAAAACCTTGTTTTGCACGTGAAGCACGCAAAATTTGAAGTAAACATCACATGGACAGTAAAGTGGGAATATATGAACTTCATCATTTGCACACTTTCGGGGTTTGAAAATCGCTCACTTGCATAAACATTTCAACAGTGAAAAAAATGTCACGATTTCGATGCGTTTTTAATCGCGGCTAGTATATATTTAACCAGAACGTCAGTCTCTGACAGAAACAGCTGTAGCCGGGGGGTGTTGAGCATGTAGAATGGCTAAGGGTTAATTATAGTCTCAGCAGTACAAACCAACGGTAAACACCTCTCTCTCTCTCTCTCTCTCTCTCTCTCTCTCTCTCTCTCTCTCTCTCTCTCTTAACACACATGCCAACATCTCCTTTGAACTAAGCAAATATTTGAGCAGCTTTCAAAGGACCAGTGAAACACATTCCTTCCAGAGCTGAACCCGGCAAAATGGGTGAGAGAAAGACCGCCAGACTAATACCATACCAGGGCAATTCAGTGATAGTTGGCCGTATTGAATCTCCAATACTGTATTCATAAGCTGATTGGCCGTATTGAATCTCCAATACTGTATTTATATAATGTTTGGTCGCATTGAATCTCCAATACTGTATTCATATGATGGTTGGTCATATTGAATCTCCAATACTGTATTCATATGATGGTTGGTCATATTGAATCTCCAATACTGTTTCTTTCCTGATCGCAACGATTAATCAACATAAAATATGACAATTTTCTGCCCTTATCTGAATGTTTTCTTCCAGCTATTCTTATGTAATTTAATTCTTAGCATACTATATTTTCTATAGAACGCAGTGATGTGGAATTGTGGTCGTCTGGCCTAATACACTACTTTATCAGAAATTCAGATAGATGGCACGAACCATCTGTTCTAACAGATCAACTGACATGTATTGCTATGTTTTTAAGGATCATCTTCAATGCACAAGGACAACTCCATCAATGCTCCGATCTCCTCCCTTAGAGGAGGATCTCAGCACAGTGCACGAATTCCGTAGCACTGGCGAGGATCCCACTGTGTGTACACAGGAATCACACATTCTATAAATATTTTTGTGGTGGGTAGGTTTCCTAATTTTTAAATTTTTTTGCCAGGGCAGCGGCCATATGGCCTACTCGTTACGATTTCAAACTGCCGAGAGATTGTTAACGTGCGCAACTTGCACACGGGACCTTCTATTAATCCGCCCTTATCCAAGAAGGCTAGGCATCCGATCTGACTACCCAGGGGAAGAATGACGTCATTAGGAATCGCTACCATACCACTTTAACAAATCCCGTAAGCCTATCAATTCTCTAGTTTTTCTCTTGTCTCATTTTCTACTTCTTTATTTCTCACGAGTGCCTGAAACATTCCCTTTGTCTATTATTTATTTATTTACCATACCTCATAATACCTCCGACCCCCTGACGTGCATTACCCACCAGAAGCTAAGTGAAGCCGAGAGAGAGAGAGAGACAGAGAGACAGAGAGACGGAGAGAACAAGAATAGACCACTTTCTATAGCAAACTGCTGTCCAAAAAAAAGGAGAAAAAAAAGGGGGAGGGGGGGGGGGGAAGAAAGGAGCGCAGCACTTTAACAAAATCTCAATTAAGAAAAAAATCTCCTAATCAGCTTTTAACGTGCACTAAGACCCTTAATTCTGTATTATCTACACCATATGTGAACTGTATGCTCACAAGATCTAATCCGACAGCCGAAACCACAAATAGCCATTCCGCTTCTTTTTGTTTTCTCCCCCGTGTCCATACATAACGTCTGGACTAATTTTACCTTTCATTACGTTTAATGGTGTCACACAGATCGCCAGGAACTCTTCTGACTTGGCTCCCAACATACTTCTACGAAAATGCGCGGAAACAGAAACGAATGTTTTACGTAATTAGATTACACTGTGCCTGTCGACCAAAGTAGAGTTATTGCTTCCCGTGCCGGTGTGCCCAGAGAAGGCATACAAGAATCGTTGTATGAGGAAATCTGGATTCAGATTAGAGACTTAAACAGCACTGGATATTAGTAATTAAAAACAGTCATAACAATGCACATGCATGATTAACTTCAGATGTTCTCCACTGGTGACATGAGTAGCGGTAATTTTTTATCTTCTTTCTTATGCAGGCTTACAGTCGTCCAGTGGCGTTTCTGTGAACGTAGACACAGGTAAAGGTAGTCACAAGGCGGATATTGCCGTGGGGCAGTGAAGTGTTACAGACTTCACTATACTACTAGGTCCAGCATCGAAAAGGGGGTGACCAGTTCCCCGCCTCGTTGCCTTTTCCTTCACTACTTCAAGAGCAAGGTCAGGTACCCATTTACAGCTGGGTAGACTGCGGCAATACTTTCCATCTACGGTGTTTACGCCACATCCTAGGTATTTCGTGGAAGGACAAAGTGACAAATGTCGAGGTGTTGTCACGTGCTGGCCTTCAAAGCATGTACGCACTGCTTAGACGGCGCAGACTACGCTGGCTTGGCCATGTCCGCCGCATGGAAGATGGTCGCATCCCGAATATCTTCTACTGACAACTAGTCGATGGCAAAAGAACGGTTGAGTGGCTGCAGATGAGATTCAAAGATGTGTGCAAGAGAGACATAAGGACACTGGATATAAATCCAGTAACCTGGGAGGATGAAGATGCCGATGACACCAAGTGGCGATGCTCTCTACGGCGCCACCTCAGACTGGGCGAAAAGAAGCTCAGGCAAGCGAAAGGAACACCAGGAAAATAAGCAGCTGAGTGACGTCACCGATATGGCGCTTTCCCATAGTCAGCTGTGACTGAAGAGACTATTTTTATTAGACTGCAGCGAATCGATACACACTGTGTTTATTTGATATTAGTGTGCGTGTATGTATGAGTGTGCACGTGCATGCCATAAGAAGGAAAGATACAGTGTGTATGCGTGCGTGTCGTATTTAGGAAACATACAATGAAAGACGTCGCATATATGATCGCAATTTTCACTTCAGCGCCCTGTGGACTACATGACTCAACAAATTTACGACTTCATGTCCTGTCTTCTTCTTCTTCGATCCTTAACCACCGACCGTCAAAGCAGTCAGTGGCCATCACGCCTAGTGGCGTCTTGTAGGGCAACAACAAATTGATTCCACTTTGCACGGTCGGTGGCCATCCTTCGTACAGTGCCCCAACTCTGGTTCATTCTTTGCATCTCAGCCTCCACAGTCCTCCGCCAAGTTGTTTTTGGTCGGCCTCTCTTTCGCTTTCCTTCAGGGGTCCAAAGCATAGCTGTTCTTGTGATGGCATCGGGGTCTCTTCTGAGGACATGACCAACCCAGCTCCAGCGTCTGCCAGCTATGATGGTATGCATGTCCCTTGCTTGCTACGAGTAAGCAGATCTTGGTTGGTGATGGTATTCGGCCAAAAGATTCGGTGAATTTTTCTTAGGCATGTTGTGTGAAAAGAGGACAATTTTGACATTTCCTTCTCTGTGACTCTCCAGCATTCCGCACCATAGAGAAGCACAGAAAGCACGCAACTCTGGTATAATCTTAATTTTGTGCTTGTGCTGTATTGGGAGGACTTCCAGATGTTATTTAGGCTAAAGAAGGCTGTTCTTGCCTTATTCATTCTGATGTTGATGTCTTTGCCTGCCCCACCGTCTGGTGTTACTACGCTTCCTAGGTATGTGAAGGTATCTGTCTGTACCAGTTGCTGATTCCTTACTGATATGGGCTCAGGGTTGCTCACATTGAGCGTCATGACCTCAGACTTCTTTAAATTGATGTTCAAGCCCACCTGCTGGCTAAATTTATTAAGTCTATCCGTTTTTTCCTGGATGTGTTGATGTGAATGTGCCAGCCGTGCAATGTCATCTGCATATTCCAGATCTTCCAATGTTGAAAATGTAGTCCATCTTATTCCTCTTGGACTGCCCTCTGTTGTCTGGCGCATCACCCAGTCTATGACTGTTAAAAATAGAGTGGTTGATAAGGGGCATCCCTGTCGTACTCCTATCTTCACCTCGAAGGTTAGGTTGCTCTGCCCAATACTGCACGTAAAGTTGGCATAGAGGCTTTTTATGATTGACACTATGCAGCTTGGAATTCCATAAGCCCTCAGTATTTTCCATAAACTGTCCCTATGTATGCTGTCAAAAGCCTTTTCAAAATCAACAAAATTTATGTAAAGCTGTCTTTGCCATTCTGAGCACTGCTCTATAATGTTCCTGAGAGTGAATATATGGTCTACACATCTTCTGTTCTTTCTAAATCCTGCTTGTTCTTTCCTCAGTTTGTAGTCTACTGCCTTTGAAATTCTCTGTATAATTATCCTGCCTAGTATTTTGCTGGGAACTGAGAGAAGAGAGTGAATATATGGTCTAGAGTGATTCCTCTCCAATTATTGCAGTCTGAAAGATCTCCCTTCTTGGGCAATTTGACAATTATTCCTTTGTTCCACTCTGATGGTGTTGTCCCCGTTTTCCACACTTGTGCAAATAGTGGTTCTAATAGTTCTGCTGCTAGCTCAGGGTCTGTCTTAAATAGCTCTGCATTTAAGTTATCATGGCCCGGAGCTTTACCGTTCTTTAACCCTTTGATTGCTGTGATGATTTCTTCTTTTCGTGGAATGTCTGTATTTACAGCTAGATCGTTTTCAGCCTCAGGAACATTCAATTGTGTCTCTGGTATTTCCTTGTTCAGAGTTTCTCTGAAGTGCTCTGCCCATCTTGTTTCCTGTCCCTCTGCTGTCTTGATGAGATTTCCTTGCTTATCTCTTACTAATGTAATATTGTTTGCACCTTGTTTTCCGCTGATGAATTTAGTTATTTTGTATACTGTGCTTTGTTCATTTCTCAGTGCTGCCTCTTCTGCCTGTTTTGCAAGATCGTCTAGGAAATTCCTTTTGTTGGCTCGGGTTTGGCGTTTAACTTCCCTGTCCAGTTGACTGTACTGTTCGCTATATAGTTGCTTTAACCTGGGGGACTTCGCTTCTGTTTTCTTTCTTTTCATTTCCTTTCTCATCTTTATGGTGTTTAGTGTTTCTGGTGTTATCCAGTCTTGCTTCTTCCTTTCCTGGAATCCTAAGCATGATTTGCTGCTTTCCTTATATATTGTTGAAATGGTGTTGAAATTCTGGTCTATATCATCAGTCAATGTCTTTTCCTGGCTTTTGGCAAATTGATATCGTTTCTTAATGTCGGCCGCAAAAGCTTTTCTGGTAAGGGGGTCCTTCAATTTGCTGATGTCAAACCTTTTCTGTGTAGTTACAGTTGGTCCAGCCCTTCTTAGTTTCACTTTCAGTTTTGCTACTACTAAATGGTGATTACTTCCCACATCTGCACCTCTTCTTACCTTCACATCTTGTAATGCATGTCTCCATCCACCGTTAACCATGATGTGGTCTATCTGGTTTCTGTCCCGACCATTTGGTGATTCCCATGTTAACTTGTGAATTTCCTTATGTGGGAAAAGTGTTCCTCCAATGACCAGGTTGTTAATGCTACAGAAACTTATTAGCTTATCCCCATTTTCGTTTGCTATTCCGCTGCCGCATTTCCCCATTGTTCTTTCATTATATGTATTGTGTGTACCAACTTTCGCATTGAGGTCTCCCATTACTATAACAAGATCATATCTAGGTGTGTCCTCCATTTCTTTCTGCAGTTGTTGATAGAATTCATCCTTGACCTCCTCATCGCTATCATTCGTTGGTGCGTAGCATTGTATTATTGTAGTGTTGGTGAATCTCCCTCTCAATCTCAATCGAATCAGTCTGTTGTTGATGGGTTTCCATTCCAGTAATGTCCTTTCTATCCCTTTCTGTAGAATAATGGCTACGCCTTCACTGTGCTGTCCATCCTCTCTTCCAGAGTAAAGTACTGTTTCTCCTGTTGCTGTTTTAACTTTTCCTGCCCCTGTCCATCTGCTCTCGCTTATCCCCAGGATGTGTAACCTATAGTTTCTCATTTCTGCCGTGACCTGTCTTAGTTTACCTGTCTCGTACATTGTCCTGACATTCCAAAATCCTATTCTTGTATCCTGTTTTGCGGTCAGGACATCCGTTTTCATGTCAGTGGCTTCCTTTCGGCTTTCACCACTGACAGTCATACGAGCCACAGACTCCGAATGTCCATCCCGCAGCAAAGTTTGTTCATTTGATGTTGTTTCCGTAACTTCATTATTTTTTTTACATAGACAGGGGTGTCAGCCCTATGCTAAAACCCCCAACCTGGAGGACCAGGGTACCAGCTTTTGTCTGACCCCTACCCACACAGACCAGTCCAGCTTGGTTGAACCTACCAGGAGTAAAACTCCCACTGGCATAGCTCTGGGGATTGTCAGGGTACGCAAACTGCCATACCGCTACAAGGTATAGGTACCATTGATGGCAGTTCATGTCCTGTGCCATCCGGTTTATGTCCTGCCATATCCTCGTTATCCCTTTCATTTCTATCCCCAGTTCTGTTATTGTGTTTTTAGATTCCCCTCTACCTATCTTTCCCTGGAGATTCCACGAGGACTGTCTATCAACAGGTTTCCTCAATGTGTGTTCTATTCATCGCCATCGTTTTCTCCTCATCTCGTGTTCCAGTGGCACTTTGTTTGGTTCTTGTCATCAGTTTCACATTTCTATTACCTCACGCATAATCTCTTCATGTGCATACTTCAATAATACGCATGTATTAAAAAAATGGGCTTACTTCAAACAACAATCGTATGTCTGTAATCACGTGGGCTTACTTCAATCAGTTCGAAAAATCGTATGCATGTATAGACTTACTTCAAACAAATCATATTTGGGCACACACATGGGCTTACTTCAAACAAAATCCTAAAATCGTATGTCTTTATACATATAACTAAGTTATGAAACATCAAGCTGGAATTTAAAATTATCCCCCCCCCCCCTTTTTTTCTTAATAGAATTATGCAATGTAGATAAATACGTATGCTTGGAAGGAAGAGAAAAAACAATATATTAGACCAGCAATTCTCAAAGTGTAGTCTGCAGACCCCTGGGGGTTCCCGAGACCCTTTCAGTAGGTCCGCGAGGTCAAAGATTATTTATCATTATAATCTTAGACGTTACTTGCCTTTTTCACTTTGTTTCTCACGAGTGTACAGTGGAGTTTCCCCAGAGGGGCTACACGATGTATGATGACGACATTGCTCTGACGGATAATGGAATGTGTATTCTTTTGTTTCTATTACCTTTAAGAAACTACTAATTGTCCAGTTTTGGTGTAGTATCAGAAAAGAATATTCACAATTATCTGAAAAGGCTGTTAACATACTCCTCCTTTTTCGATCTACATAGCTATGCGAGTGTGACGTAGAATGTAAATAGTGATACAGTAATATGACAACCTTTGTTTTCCCATTTAGTGTTTACCATTTGCTAAGCCAAACCACGCAATTTTCTGACTGCATTACTCATATCTAATCCACGCCCTTTTTTCTTGACATGTAAACTAACAGACATTTACCACTTTCCGTGACCTGCCAGCATAACAGGCAGCGAGCCCTGATTTGTTTACCTGAGTTTCTCACGCAAGCTGATTTGCCAATTATCGGTCATTAGACATTTGCGCGGAGAAATAACGGACTGTTTGAAGAAGATATAGGGGCGATAATATTTTCTCGACCACCTTTGATGTTTGCACGTTTCAGGGGGAAGTAATGTTTGATCTGCGCAAGGGGATGTAATCTAAGAGAAGCTCGTGCACGGCCAGTCTTCTGATGTCGGTCAGCATCGCTGAGTGGAATGAACGAACAAACCTTTGATCCGGGAAGCGCAGTTCGTAAATTCCCTACTAAACAGAAGGTGTTAATTGTAACGTCTTCTGGTGATGATTACACCGTGAGCTGTATATATACCGCGCTCTCTCAAATTCAGTTATTAGTGTCGCTCATAAATTCTTGGATAATCTAAGCACGACGGACTAGAACCATTTCTTCGCTAAATGCGTTAAATTGTCCCATGGGGATTTCATTTTCTGATTTGTGGTAACAGAAATTGTGCTTAAGTGTTAAAATGTGTTAGGTTTACCATTTCTATTCACTATAATTCCCTAGCGTTTAAAACTAGTGAAATAACCTAACGCATAGATATTTCTTGCCAGTCGTTCAGAGTAATGTAATTTCAAACACCCCATTTATCTTAGACAAGAAGATACGGCTTAGCTGACTGAGATTATTAAGTGTGACGGATCAGTGACCGAATAGAATTCGCATTATATTTCATTGTGTGAAATTAAATAAGTGACTAGAGTTATTGTTATGTGACTAAACAACAGACGCCGACAAATAACTAATAGTGACAGGCGATTTTTGTTAAAGTGCGCGTATCGATAAATTTTTGTGCGCTGTGCATTTTCTCGCGGGCATTAACGGGGAAGGACACATACCCTTTTTTCCCGACATGCCATAGCGGAAAACTTACGGGCGGATCGGATAGTAGCAGTTTTTCATAAATGTTCTTTTCTTCCCAATATAGTATCTAATCAAAACCAGCGGCCAGCGGTCTAATATTACCAGTAACATTATTATTATTTTGCGTCTTCGATTTTTGGACCTGTTCGGTCCTCTATCTTCATTCAGAGAGAGATCAATCGAAACAGTAATATCAATCGTAACTGGACGGTACATTACCCAGAACTATTTATCAAAATTGTCCAGCCCATTGGGCATACGAAAGAACATATATTCCTGACGTTTGACAGCCGTAGCAACGGAGTGATCCCGAAAACTACGCTGTTTCAAAATCGGTACTCACCATAAGAATCAGCCGATAGGATTTACCATCATTATCAGTTTTACATATTGTAACATTTGTCTTAGCAACCAGAGGCTAGACAATACAGGAACTAATTTTCTCCTTTTGTAACTGTGAACGTCCCGAGAACGTCTTGCTTCAGTAACTATATGCTGTGACGCAGGATTCATCCAGGAAAAATTAAACCACCAAATTTGGCGTCCACCTTGTAATTATTATTCGATACAAAGGCTGGACTGGGAATAGATTTGGGCAACTGTCGTGAAGTGGTCTGATTCACAACACGTCATTCTGAGTAACTCTAACTCAAACTGCGAGCCATACTTTGTGAGAACTGCATGATACACGATGAACGGGCTGATCACCCGTTTGCCAGTCACTTCGATTACGGAAACAACAGCAAATGGGTTGATTTGTCGTTGCCCTAAAGACGCCACTAGGCGTGATGGGAAACAATGGCAAAGAAAACCTATCTGCTGTTGCCCTAAGACGCCACTAGGCGTAATGGCCACTGACTGCTTTGACGGTCGGTGGCTAAGGACGGAAGAAGAAGAAGAAGAAGCATGATACACGGACCAATCAGATGGTACCTTTATGCAGTGTTTACTAAAGCATTAGGCCGTCAAAATGGCCAGTCCAAATTTGTGCAACCAAGTGGAAGATGTCATTTAATTACAGCGTTATGAAAGAAGTACCACCTGGAAGAGGTCACTAATGCAATACTGGGAATGTTGCCCTACACGTTTGTGCAGTGACTTCCACAAATAGTACTATAGGAAGGGAGAAATCACCCGTGTGTTACCGGGGCCCGAAATGGGAGAAAAGAATAGTAACACTGCACCCTACAACGCATGTCGTAAAAAGCGACTAAGGAGGGTTGGGCATGGGGCTGTTTACCCCATCCCGTAAAAACTTCGCACAGTGGGCTGATCACCTGATTGCCAACCAATCTGATTACGGAAACAATGATAGATTGTTTGGTCTGTTTTTGTTCCACAAAGACGCCACTAGGCGTGGTGGAAACAGCAATAGATTGATCAATTTGTTGTTGCCCTAAGACGCCACTAGGCGTACTGGCCACACACTGCTTTGCCGGTTGGTGGCTAAGGATGGAAGAAGAAGGGAGAAATCTGTGGTTGAATACATCGAGACCTCAGGTTAGTCCATAATTTTGCTGTTTAGAGTACGCATAGAATAAAATGCACATAGGAAAGTAAAAGACAATTAGATAGGAAGTTAACGGATAATTCAGAGCGTATTTTAAGCCTTAGATGAATAAAATCGCTCCAGGAATAACGTAGATAAATGAAATCTTAGTTTTCCTGATTTGTACACATAGGCAGATTTTACATACATTTTCGGAACGCAAAACAAACGGTGGGTAGTAAACTCCCTCTGGCGTCCGGCTTTGGGATATATATATAGAACGTGCCCTAAATAGAAAAGCAGGCTATAAAAATTCAAAAATACAGTGAGCATCAGCGTGTTAATGCAGATTGCCTTTGTCGTTTGTATCTGAAGAGCAGACTAATAGATACCCATTAACAGCTCGACTGTATGTGCCTGAGGGTAAGAAAGAATATATATATATATATATATATATATATATATATATATATATATATATATATATATATATATATATATATATATATATATATATATATATATAGTTCTATTGATTAATTACAGTGTGCGTTAGGAAATGTGTAGATGTGTTTTGAACCATTGTGTAATTTCTGGATGCAGAACAATGCCAAGATATATATTCAAATAATTGAGAATGGTGGCAAAAGTGTGTCTGTAGGTTTAGAAAAGCATTTAAAGAATTATTTCTTGATGGAAGGGACCACACACCAGGAACGTAAGGAAGGATGAAAGCGATGGTTTTACGGGATTGTTTAAGCTATTATGTAGTATTTTATACAAGGCCTAATCATTGTATGGAGGCAGATCATGGACAAATGGCTCTAACTAAGGATTTAGAGGAAAATTGTAGTCACAGTGAACTTGTTTTGGTTATTACTGGTTATAATATGTCCTGTGCATCTGCTAGCACACTGTCTGAAACTGTCTATCATCCCCAACCTTTGTGATAGTGGGGTAGTGATGGACAATATAGGGGTACATTTAATATGTTTCAGGTTATATCCTGTCAACCCAACTACTCATAAAAGAGTCAGCCACTACTGAAAGAACTACTGGTGCAAGCGCCTTTTGAGTTCAGAGGGCCAGTCATCAAGTACCTACAGCCTGGAGGAAGTTCAACTAAATTTTCCTTCTAGAACAAGAGTGGAACCAGCTTCATTCTAACAGATGAGTTGCAAAACAAGGCAACTGTAGAGTGTCCGAGTCACACCACAATTATAGACAATACTAGATAATGATGAAAAATGTTTGGATATAGATGTGACAAGTGATAGCCTACCATTCAATGACAGTGATATAAAAGTGTTAGTAAGATATATATGTTCTTCAAGCAGAGGTAGTTAACCAAAGAAAGAACTTTCAACAACTTTAATGGCTTTTGATACCTTTGAACTATTTTTAATCATCTTTGTGTCCAGGACATCTTATAATTTCAATAACATCGACTCTCTCGTGACACTGGGGTCTCAGTCCTGGGATTCATTTACCACCCTGGGGTCTTTTCTTTGAGACATTCTGGCTTATAGTATCTGTGGTGGGGCGCTGTTCGAATATATTGTGGGTTCGTTTTTATTATTTCAGATAAAATGGCTACCCCTGTCCACAGTTAATGTATATGTTGATTGCCCCGGCGGTTGCTCATAATAATGCTCGTTATTCTGTTACGTCCAGGGTGACCCAACGATTATAGTTTTATTCCATACTCAACAACATACATGTGGGTTCTTTAACTGACCCAATCACCAATGACGAACTAAAACAGTCTTCCTTTTTAACGAACTCAACATCCCTTAATAACATATATTCCTTGTAGCATACAGAAGCGTTCGTCAAGATTAATCCTTAATTACCAAACCTCATCAATACAGTATTAATCATATGCCAAGAGTATTCCTCCTCTTGTACAAACCACATCCATTTAGAAAGGTGAACACTTCGCAATATGTTCCCAATGGAACTTACAAGAAAACACAGCGGCCACAAAGCTCAAGGTTTTTTCTTAACACCTTGGCCATACACATTATAAACATCTCTCTGTGTCATTTTCCGGTGCGCCTTATTTTCAATATCCCAAATAGTGCCGCATTTATCAGCACTAACTCAAACTCAATAAATCTAACATGTGGTGTGCATGGGCAGACACCACATATTACCCCCCCCCCCCCCCCCCCCGCCCCGCCCTGCGCGCTACTGGAAACTGCAGGTTTCCAGGTCATCATTAACTATACTTAACTATAATGATAAAAAGGAAAATCAAATTCAAGCAATGAGTGAAATGATATCACGATGAGTGAAATGCAGTTAAAATATGTGGCAACAACTTGTGAGCAACATATTAATGCTACGAAAATATCGCTATATAATCTACCTATCAATTGATTATGAACATAAACAATGTTTGTTGTCACTTCCTGTACCCAGGACAGTTACGTATTTCAATGTATTACTCTCGACAGAGTATCAGCGATTACATTATTATGTCCTTCTATATGGACGATATCAAAGTCATACGCTTGCAACTGCAATGCGAATCTCGTAAGTCTTGCACTTGGTGATTTACAGGTTTGGAGATATGTTAACGCTCTCTGATCTGTCATTATAGTAAAATGCGTACCTACCACATACTTTTGAAGTTTATTCAAAGTCCATACTATACCCAAAAGTTCTCTGTCGAAAATAGAGTATTTAGATTCGGCTTCCGACAGTTTCCTACTCAAGTAGTAAATCGGATGAAACTTGCCATCAAAACTTTGTCCCAAACACCCGCCTATTGCATGGAGCGAAGCATCTGTTACAACAGTAAATGATCTTTTTAAATCTGGCAGTCTTAATATAGTATACTGTGAAAAATGAGTTTTAATGTTTTGTAATGCCTGGTTACATTGTTCTGTCCAAACTACTTTGTTAGGCATACCTCTTTTAGTTAGATCAGATAAGACAGCAGTCAAAGACGAGAACCTTGGAATAAACTTGTGGTAAAAATTCACCAATCCTAATAGACTCCGTACTTGCTTCTTTGTAGTTGGAATTGTAAGATCAAGTATGCGTTTTAAATTAGATTCATCAGGCTGTATTACATGTCTGCCAATTTTGTGTCCTAGAAATGAAATTTCATTGAATCCAATTTCTATTTTGGATGGACGGGCTGTGAGATTGTGTATTCTTAGTGTCAGGAGTAAAGATTGTATACCATCTACATGCTCTTCCCATGTGTCATGAAACATGCAAATATCATCTATATAAGATATTAGGTCATAACGGCTCCCAAATACTCGACGCATCATCCGTACAAAAGTTGCAGGCGCATTTTTGAGCCCAAAACACATGACATTGTATTGGAACAAACCCTTCGCTGTTGCAAATGCCGTCAATGGTTTACATTCTTCGGTCAAAGGGATCTGCCAATACCCTTTTGATAAATCGAATTTGCTAAAGAAAGTAGCGGAAGCTAAACGAGGTAGCAAGTCCTCCAGCAAAGGCATTGGTTCAGAATCTGATATCGTGACTTTATTTAGTCGACGGAAATCAATGCATATACGAATGGATTTGTCTTTCTTCCGTACTGCTACCATCGGAAAACAAAATGGAGAATCTGATGGAGAGATTATCCCCATTTTCAACATATTGTCGACCTCGCTGTCAACCTGCTCTCTGATATGCAAAGGAATTGCATACGGTCGTAACTTAATCGGAGTGGGATCCGATAATTTTATTTCGTGAGAAATAATGTTAGTTC
This sequence comes from Oreohelix idahoensis, assembly GCA_024509875.1. Lineage (NCBI taxonomy): Eukaryota > Metazoa > Mollusca > Gastropoda > Stylommatophora > Oreohelicidae > Oreohelix > Oreohelix idahoensis. The sequence continues at coordinate 313,746 of JAMPIV010008904.1, read as the reverse complement.
GTCCAGGCAGATCAGACAACACATCTTCAAAAGATTTCAATAGATTGAGAATCTGATTCTTCTGATCTGAAGGTAAATCGTTACAAATGATTACATCCTTCCAAGTTTCAGAGGCTTGGATAGGTACCACAGGAAAATCAAGCGGTACATCCGCGAAACTAGTTGCTTCTTCATCAACTAAAGCCAGATGCGGAGATTGATTTGTGATAGATTCACAAATATGTTTGAGTGGAAGAGGTCTAGAAATGTAAGGTTGTAACATGTTAGTGTGGAATGTTTTTCTTTTACCCCTAATGTCGATGATGTAATCTACGTCGGTTTTCTTACCCACAACTTTAAAAGGACCTTGCCACGTAACCAACAAATGATCACCTTTAAGTGGCAAGAGAACAAAAACTTCATCGTTAATCGATAATGATGTTAATCTTCTATCACGATTAATACGCGACCGAGTCTTATATTTTGCTAATTCTGATGCTTCAGTCGCGATCTCACATGCGTCCACAATGCATTGACGTAGATCTGTGACATATTGGTGACTAGATTTCGTAACCGTATTATCATCGTTTGTTATCACCAAATCATGTAAGATAGACATTGGTCCTCTTGTATTAGCCCCGAAAACTAATTGAAATGGTGAGAATCCGGTTTGACGATTAGGAACTTCTCTATACGCAAAGAGAACCGCTGGTATCAACCGGTCCCAATCATGGGGAAACATTGTTGTTACTTTGCCCAACATCTGTTTTAATGTAGAATTCCAGCGTTCTACAACTCCGTTTGATTGCGGATTTAATCTGGCACTCAATGTATGACGGATGTGAAGCACATCACAAATTTCCGAGAACATACCTTAAGTGAATTGCGTGCCATGATCTGACAGAAGCTCTTCAGGAAATCCGATACGTGAAAATATCGATAATAATGCATCAGTCACCGACATTGTTGTTATGGACTTAACAGGTATGGCTTCAGGCCATCTGGTGCATAGATCGATACACGTTAAGATGAAGCGGAATCCTCTGGATGATAACACCGGAAGAGGCCCGATTATGTCGACAGCCATCTTATAAAAAGGACGCACAGAGATATCTGTGGTCTGTAGGGGTGCAAACTGATGCGCACCCTTCCGTGCAACTCCCTGACAAACAGTGCATGATTTACAAAATGTTGCGACGTCCTTATGAACCCCTGGCCAAAAAAATGTGCCATCAATCTATAAGCTGTGCGGGCAATCCCCATATGACCCGCAAAAGGAACATCATGTGCATTAGATAAAACTAGTGATCGAAATGACGTAGGTACTACTATTTGTCTGAGTACTGAAGAATCATTGTCAAAACAACGTATCAAAATATTGTCATGAAATTGATACCAATGTCTGGCATTATTTGTCTGTGTAATAGTTTTAGCCGTAGCTAAAGTGAATAAACGTCCCAAAGAAGAGTCATCTTTTTGTTGGTTAATGAATGCATTTTTATCTATGTAATGACTTGTTGTCATGTGTGGGATATTATTGCTATCATTAAGTTCATTTGCTTCTGCAACCAACTGTGCTCTAGTAGTCACAGCATTGGATAAAGAAAGATATTCTCTTTCCCATGCAGAAATTTCATCAGTAGAACATTCTTTTATACCCTTTATGTTTCCCAAAATCAACTCACAGCAAGGCTGGTTGAGAACACATACACGAACTTTCCCAGTAAAGAATGGCGTGGTAATTGTTACGTCGGCCATGGGATATACCTCTACCGTGCCTCCGAAAGTTATGCATTTCACTGACGTTCCAGTGAAACACGACGGAGGGATTAACGACCTTCTTATCCCGACAGTTGTGCAACCCGTGTCCCTTAAAATTTTAATTGGAGTGTTAAACAAAAACCCATTATGTAAAGTGAGAGTACCAACACCGTCATAAGATGACAACACTGGTAAGACATGTCCACATTTAAGCCGTGGTGTAGCTCCAGGTTGAAATAACATCTTACATTCTGTACAATTATTAGAATTTTCTAAATCAACGTTACACGCATTGGCGTGATTATTGGTTGAATGAATATCATTACTGACATTTCTATCTACCGTCTGACAAGCATTGGCTTGTGAGCGTGCTCTATTATGACTTCTAACGAAGTGAGATCTTCTGCGATCTGAAAAATTGTCTGAATGAGAATGTCCATTGTTGTCCCTGTCATAATGGCCACCCCGCGGTGACAAATTATGATTGTCAGTATATTTGTTGTGTGAATACTGGTTATTTCGATACCATTGGTTATTGTTATAATTGTTGAAATTATGCCTGTCTCTACCCCGTGAAGGTGAGCGATTATAGTAAAAATTATATTTACCCCTATAGGATGTGTGATTATTTTCTCTATGATTATATCGTCTATCTAAACTACGAGTGCGCGATCTCCCGTGCGTCGCAGCACACGCAGTAGATGAGTCCAAGACTTTTGCTCTGCTCAATGACAAGTTTGGATGAGCAACGGAAAATTGTTGACCTAATTTTTCCATTTCCTCGATACTAGTCGGATTACGTTCTTGTAAGAATGATACAATATCCTGGTTTACCGAAGAAACAATTTTATCTCTTAATAAGAGATCACACAATCCTTCAAAAGTTTTAGGGATAGAAGCCTGTTCAACCCATCTTTGGAGACATAGTTTTATGGAGGAAACAAAATCCTCAAAATTTTTACCCTCTACCGGCAACATGGATCGAAACTTTTGTCTATAACCTTCCTGATCCAGACCATATCTGCGTATAAATGCTGCCTTTACGACCTGAAAATCATGTCTTTTATCTTGGTCTATACCCAGATAGACCCCAACTGCATCACCTGTGAGGAGACCCGAAAAAACACCAGACCACGAATCTTTATCAATATTTAAGCAAGAGACTCTTTCCTGAAATCTTAATAAATAAAAACTTATATCGTCATGAGGAGGAGAAAAGGGTGGTAGTCTTAAATTAAAATTAGGGGTTGTGATTGCCTTCTTCGATGAACCATTACTATCAGAATCATGGGAAACATGATGTTGTTGAAAACGAAGTTTCTCAACCTCAAAAGCTTTCTCCCTTTCAAATTTTGCCTCCTCGGCAGCAATTTCAGCTAAACGAATTGCCTTTTCATGTTCCATTTTCTCTCGTTCCGCAGCGATTTCTGCCATACGAATTCTTTCTTCCTTATTTGCTTTTTCTTGCGCCATAGAAAATTCCCTTTCTTCTCTTTCTTTTTTCTCATTTCTTTCTCTTTCTTCTTTTGCCTCTGCTTTTTCATATGCAGTCAAAGCAAAATTTTTTAAAAATATCACCTTCCATACTCAGTGCCTTTCCTTGTTTAATAAAATAGTCAAGAGTCGCCATAGTATACTAAGAAGTATAACTTTTATAAACAATAAATCAATATCTATGTTATCCTCTGCCTTACTTAGTCCATCACACTATGGGATAGTGTGTCTGATTGGTGTAGTCACAATGTGAATATATATATATATATATATATATATATATATATATATATATATATATATATCTATATATATATATCTATATATATATATATATATATATATATATATATAGATATATATATATATATATCTAACTATATCACCTGCACAACTCACTTAGACGTGATATAATTATCGTGTATGATTATGCTTCTTGTTATCCACAAGAATCGTAGGATATATAACAAGCAATATTATTGTATTATAGTTGATCAATAAATAATGAATCATATGTATGCTGCAAAGGAAAATTATCACATGCCATGAATAACGAAAGACATGGATGGAAACAAACTAAGGAAACGACAAAATTGTAAATAGTCAAAAATTCTAAGACAAAAAAAAAAATTAAAGTTTCCACCAGTAATAAACGAGACAAAACGACAAATCACTTTTACCATTAATGTAAATTTTACAAAAGATAGCCAGGAAAGACCCACGCCAGACTAAATTTCCAAACAAAATTGAAATTTAAAAAAATACGACAAATCACAGCACAGCTAACACGCATGAAAGCCTTAATTTCAAACAGAGCGGTAATCACGACAGCACTAAATGCTGAATCCCTGAAAGAAATTAATGCAATCAACCTATAGAAATACGACACTGAAACGTAAAATGCCTCCTAAACAGTCGCCCGCAAGAGACAAAGAAAAGAAACATATAACACAAAAGAAGCGAGATTTGCCCAACAATGATAGGACCAACAACCATGACGTTACAAAAACATCAATTATCTGAATCGACCATGAGTATCCACTCCACGATGTAACTCCAATGCATCGTTCTACGCAATATCACATTGAATCGTTCACTAATTATTCAGTTAACTAGGACTCTTGGACATGAATTCAACGTCGAAAATGTCCGACCTTCACTCGTGTGAGACACATTGCAGAGATAGTGTCAATATATAATGATAGAGACGAAATGTTAATTTCCAACGAGTGACCGAATAAACTGATGAGGTGACCTTATCAATGTCCTAATGGTTTGATCTAGTACTTCCGAGTCCACTTGTCCAGCGAAACGACCTCCTCGTAAAATCCCAGATTCATATTTCTCCCGTGAAGATATTCGTCAGATTGGTATAGCATCCCTCTCATGGTAAATAAGCGTGAACGATTTCGTCATGGATATAATGTTTTTTTCTGATCCTCAAGTAAGGTACCAGGTCTGGGCATGACCTAGTATACGAATATTGTAAATTTCATGTCTGCACAAAGTTGCATTCCAACAGCTGTCTCTGCATAAAATGTTCATTGTTGAACAGCGATAGATTGATCAAACTTCCCGATATTGTCCCAACAAAGGACTCTGTCTGCCAATAACTTGAGCAACCTTCAAATGTCCTTCAAATCCAACGGACGACAGCCTCCCATATCTGTGGTGGGGCGCTGTTTGAATATATTGTGGGTTCGTTTTTATTATTTCAGATAAAATGGCTACCCCTGTCCACAGTTAATGTATATGTTGATTGCCCCGGCGGTTGCTCATAATAATGCTCGTTATTCTGTTACGTCCAGGGTGACCCAACGATTATAGTTTTATTCCATACTCAACAACATACATGTGGGTTCTTTAACTGACCCAATCACCAATGACGAACTAAAACAGTCTTCCTTTTTAACGAACTCAACATCCTTTAATAACATATATTCCTTGTAGCATACAGAAGCGTTCGTCAAGATTAATCCTTAATTACCAAACCTCATCAATACAGTATTAATCATATGCCAAGAGTATTCCTCCTCTTGTACAAACCACATCCATTTAGAAAGGTGAACACTTCGCAATATGTTCCCAATGGAACTTACAAGAAAACACAGCGGCCACAAAGCTCAAGGTTTTTTCTTAACACCTTGGCCATACACATTATAAACATCTCTCTGTGTCATTTTCCGGTGTGCCTTATTTTCAATATCCCAAATAGTGCCGCATTTATCAGCACTAACTCAAAATCAATAAATCTAACATGTGGTGTGCATGGGCAGACACCACAGTATCATTTATTACATCATATGAGTTAGGAGTAGGGAAATATTTTAAATATTTTTTTTTGTGTCCAGGATATCTTATAATTTCAATAACATCGACCCTCTCGTGACAGCAACCCACCTGATAATATAGGTTCAGACTATTGTAAATTTTTCAAGGGATACCTACACCATTATTAGGTAAGCAAGAGTGTTTGTGGCCACAGATGACAGAGTGAGAGACAGAGAGAGAGAGTAAATATTTTCCTTAGTTACAATCATTGTACTAACTTCTTTTTTTATTTCGCTAAACTGAGTACTTTACTGAGTAGTAATTTAGTGGGAACTTGTTCTTCATATGCTATTCTGTAACCTAGTGCTTATCTTTGACCTTTGGGTTATTAACTTCTTTTGGGATCTTTTCTCAACAAAAAAGGAGGGCACTTATTCAGTTATTTTTATATATCTGTAAACGTGATTTATTTGATTTCTCTATATGTTTGATGTTGTAAAAAGTTTAATGATAATAAACAACAAAAGACCTAAAATGTGTGTGTTGGTCAGACCCATACCCAATTAACTATAGTTTTTCACGTTTGTGTGTATTGTTGTCACATAATTGTGTGTGTGGGTGTGTTTAGTGTAACTTTTATTTCATATAGGGAGAGAAAGGTGGTCTTATATTAAAATATAGTCGTATAAGATAGGCTGGACTAGAGAAACTACTCACTCCAGAGACAGATCTTCCTCTTACACTATCCCCTCGTGAAAAATCTATTTCTTACACCTTTATTCTCACATATTTATCACTGTCACCTCTGCTCAGACGGGACCATAAATATCTTCTGACCTATCTTTAAAAATTTACGACAGTGAGGTCGGATTTTCTTCATGTACCAGAACAACATATCGCAACAGATTGAATGCAGAAGCAGATATGAAAATCCATCTTTCTTATATAAAGCCACATATTAATGAGATTTGCAAAAATGTAAAATAATGCTTCTTTTCGCACTGATTTTATATATATATATATATATATATATATATATATATATATATATATATATATATATATATATATATATATATAAATATATATATATATATATATATATATTCAGAATATAGTTATTTTTCACAAATAAGATGTTATTTATGTTAATATGTAATTTGTTTATTATTGTTATTATTTAAATGAAGTAATAAATAAATAGTTTTCATTTCTATGCGGTAAAAATCGATAGATGTAGCCCAAATAAACAAAAGCTCTTTGGGGTCCTCAGTAATTTTTAAGATTGTAAAGGAGTCCTGAGACCAAAAGTTTGAGAAACGCTGTATTAGACTAACCAATATGTGGTAGCAACAGATCTTTAAAAAAGTGACAAAAAGTCACTATTTTATATATATATATATATATATATATATATATATATATATATATATAGATATATATATATATAATATATATATATATATATATATATATATATATATATATATATATATATATTATAATAATAATAATAATAATAAAAACAGCATGCAGGAAGAAACAAAAACATTACACTTCTGTACAAAATAAAATTTTTAGGACAAATGGATGGCAGCGCCTTAACTATTGCGTGTGGAGATAATACAACCTTTTAGAAGGATCAGAGAAAGTGCAGTATTTTTGTTGATTCTTCTATAGTATAATCATTCCCCTAATTTTCTCCCGCCTTTTCTCTAAGTTTTGATTTCGCTTCTAATAAAGATCGATAGCCATAAATAACATCTGGAATCTAGACACCCAAATACTAAGACTCAAGCAATAGCAAATATGTCTGCCTTACGACAACGCGGGTCGCCGATGTCATACAGAAGATGGAGATATCAAATTGTACCTTCCTTTTTGTCTTAATAGTAGTTTTGCCTCGCACTGGGGAGGCGCGGCTCGTTCAGCCTAGATACGAGGGCCGTCGTTTATATTAGGGCGCATAATCAAATATTAATAAAACACCTGTGGTGTGTTGTGTATAAGTTTTAGATGAACTTTACAAACAAATGTCGAAATACGAAAATAATATAATACGGTTAATGGGACGATTGTCAGAAGTGCGGGTTGTCGTTAGTCGCAACTCGAGAACAGCTGTTCTAATTTTTAGCTACTGTATTCACTTCCCCCTCTTCCTGTCACTACTTGACATAAACTAGAAAAGAAGGGGAGGGGGAGGCGGGAAGTGGTAGGACTACGCATCAAAAGACGACAAGATACTTGGGGAAACTAACGAAGTTTTTTTTGTTTTTTTCCTCTTCGTTTAAAATGTTAGTACGAAGGTTGTAGGACAGTGTTTCTCAGCCTGTGTTAGAAGTAGCCGAGATCTCGTGGTTTTCTAAATATAGTCATGTAGCAGATTCTGCCGTAGAGGAGCGAAGAGTTAGAGATTTTACATATACTAAGTCTCAGCTATATGGGGCATGGTGGTCAGTTTCCTAAAAATGCGGATTCTGCCCTAATTCAAAGAAGAGTCAGGTACATATTTTTACAGCTGGGTAGACTGAAACATGACGCGACCTGGCATCGAACCAGGTCCTTATGCCTCGAGAAACAAGCGTTCCTACCACCTGACATACTAAGAGGCTAGACAGTTTATCTAAGGGATCCACAATTTCTTACTAGTGCTGTAATAGCGAGTAACTTTTTTCTAAAATCCATACTCAAATGTCCCGCGTAAACACAATAAAGTGAGATCACAGCATGTGAGATGAGATAGAAAATCAGAAAGTTAAGGAAACTGAAAAACAACATGAAGCGTTTATTACACACACAAACAGAAAGTATAATACTCTGAAATCTAATATTGCCCAGTTAGCTACCATCACACGCCTTCAGTTATTCAAGATCTGACCTGTGCAAGTAGACACCAACTACCATCATAAGCATTCATTTATTCAAGATCTGACCAGTGCAAGTAGACACCAGCTACCATCACACGCCTTCATTTATTCAAGGTCTGACCGGTGCAAGTAGACACCAGCTACCATCACACGCCTTCATTTACTCAAGATCTGACCGGTGTAAGTAGACACCGGCTACCATCACACGCCTTCAGTTATTCAAGATCTGACCGGTGCAAGTAGACACCAGCTACCATCATAAGCATTCACTTATTCAAGATCTGACCGGTGCAAGTAGACACCAACTACCATCACAAGCCTTAAGCTAATAAAGATCTCATGTCAGTGCAAGAAGACACCAAGAGGATGATGGACAAACAGCACCTTAAAACTTCTGCGGAAACATTGCCTGCGGCTAGCCAAGGCAACAGATCACGCCCAGAATCGATACTTACAACTCATCATTTTTCTTAACGGCACAAGCAGAAGAACAAATTTAACATCTCCCTGTTCACAGCTGCGAATCTGGGATGGTGTCAGCGCTGTCTCAGCGACCTTTGGTGCGATTTAACATTAAATAATGAATGGTTGCACGGGGACAGTAATTCAGTAATTTTCCCCGCTCACTTACATTCTTTAAATTAGCACAGCAACACAACAGTCACAATGTAATGATCTGGGGCAGAAGGAGAGGTAAAGAGAAGAGAAATACCTAACATTCTTTGACGTAAGACCTGAAGTTCTATAATCCACAAATATTTAGAACCACTGTGTCACGTAGGGTTTATATTCATTTAATTTCCTACATCTTTTTCCTATTCTTTCTCTCGAACTCTCTCTTTTATTATCTCTGTATTTCTTTTTTTTTTCCTGTGTATTTTTCATCCATTCGTTTTGCGAATATTATTTTCATATAATTCGCAAACTAAACCTTTTTCCTTTCTCTTAAACTGAGAATCGCGCTAGGACGATATTACGTAGATGTCAGGGCGTCAGAAGGCGTGATAAGTCGGTTCGCTGAACATAGGACGTAGCAAATCGTCTACATTCTCACCGAGCGCGCGAGCTTCTTCTCGGCATTAGTCCCGGTGAGGTGTGATACTTTACATCTGCACCGGGCAGTATCCAGACATTTGGCTGGAAAAATCCCAAACTGACACGGCGCTCACTTGGGCAATGGAGTCAGGCTGTCTGGGATTTGAAACTGACACGCGTACATCGTGGTCAGTAGGTGACAGTTACGACACGCGTTAAGCGGACGTAAATGTTGGGAGTAGGGGAGATAATTTCGCTTGGCGAAATAAGTTTCGGCCCTTTGTCTGATTTTAAGATATTGGCCAAGTTTGAAACTTTAATTTCATTCTCGCTCATAGACTCCACAGTAGATAGGTCGCTCGAAAAACAGAATAGCTGTTAGCGAAGATCTCAGTTTGTTTCGGCAATTTGTCGAACTTCTAGACTTCCAGAAATATTTTTCAGCATTTTTATTCTTAAGTTGTGCGACTACCTGTAATTCTGTGGTTGAGGTAATTAATATGATAGATATATAGATTTTGTGAGTGTTAAAGTGTTAAATCGCTTAATTCATTTTTAATCTAATTTCTTTAGCGCAGAAGAGAAATAAAGTGGTAGGCTATTATATTTTCTAGGGAAGCATTCAGTGGAAAGCAGACTAAAAATTAAAATTTCTAGCTTATAACGGCAATTGTAGCTATTTATGAATTTAATTTAACTGCTAATACTCAGTCGAGTGTATTTTTCTAAACTAACGTATAAACTCTAGAATCCAGCCTCATGAATGATGACGGGATACGCACGTGTTCCTAATTTATGAGGAATGCTGATTTTTAAATATAACTTACGTCACGGGAAGTTTAAATGATAAGCAAAGCTCTCTGCTTGCAAGTTTAAATGTAAGTTTTAACCAGTTCAGATTCTGTGTATTATATTATATGTGTTATTTTTCCTCCACACAGTGAAAGTTTTGGGGTGACCCTAACTTTACCAGCACCTAGTAGTAGTTTCCATACTTGTGAAGAAATAGACAGTCCTTATTTTGAACCACGTGGGTTTTCTCAAGTAACACTGATCTGACGGTGCAAGTTAGACAGAAATACTAATATCCCTATAACGGGTTTTCAAAGACTGTAATGATAAATACTGGACCTTGGAGCCAGCACTTAATTTCTTCTAGAAACTCTATATAATTTGCTGCCTGGTGGCGTGAATATTAACAATCATTTCCCGACTAGATTATATCTTGTGGACAAATCTGTGGTGTGACTAAAGTGAATCCTATACTGAGGGAAGGCACCGACCTGACATTCATCATTTTTTTTTAGAAACCTACGCTATTGACACTGTGCTCTGTTAACTCCCGCGCCTGGAATAATTGTTAGGTGACTTAATCAGACATTTGAACAAATTTGCATACCCAAGTAGTCGTTCCCGGAGACTCCAAGTTAAACAGGTCTTTTGGAACTGGGGACTTCTTGGCAGTAGACTGCATTTTTTTGAGTCTGTGTGAAAATCTAAAATCAATGTGTTCCAAGAGGCAGCAAGCAAAGTCGTGAGTACTAGTGTGAGAAGCCATGGCGGAATGAATGAGTGTACGCTGGTTTGAGTGATATTTTTCACTATTATATCTTTGACACCCTGTTGCTGTCCTATTTGTTTTTTTCAATCTGCATAATTTGTTGCTAAGGCTAGAGTTCTTGTGTTTTTGTCTTAGGTTAAATCAGATTTTTTTTTTCAAACTCTGTGCATATAATTACGAGATAAAACAAAGACAACTCTTAGACTCAAACCCTATGTATCTGTGACTCGGGCGCCAAAATCTGTTCTCTTAACGGGGCCGGGCTAAACCTAGAGTTAACACTATAACGGGGCTATCATCCTTGCAACATTCCTTGATTTTTTTTATGACTATGTGTATATGTATTTTCCTTGATGTACTTTCTTTGATGTTGTGAGCCGATTTTTTCCTGATATTAAAATCGCTCTTGAACTAAACAATCGTGTTTGGTCAGCTCGTTCTAGATAATATATATATATCAATTGTTATAGTTTTCCCACGTCTGTGTGTTTACCTGTCGTCACGTGTATGTGCGTGCCTGTGAGTGATAGAAATATACGTAATATGTATATTGGTGTAGTCTGTCTGACGCTGTAACAACTGTTGTAGAAGATAGGTGAGAGAGAGAAGAATTCTTTTCGCTTTCAGAGACAGCCACTATATCAAAATCTATCATCTCACGTGTGTGGAAATTCTATTACCTTTCACTAACTCTCACTGAGTCTATCACCTATTCAAACCTATTCAGAAGGGACCAAACCTAGTCTTAATTCTCCTATCGGAAATCTACGACAAATGGGGTCTCGTCCGACGGATTTTTGAACTTAGAATAGGAAGACGAGTACGACAAACGTGGACTCGTCTATCTGGATTTTGTATTTAAGATTCTTATTCTGTAATAGAGTAAGAGTGTGATGTCTTGTGAGTTGTTATATCTTTAAAATAATTACCCCCTAGACTAGCGATCTGTTTACGGGCGTGCTGACCACACAAACTAATAAGTTTTTTTTTTTCCACAGCATCTTTGAATAATATACATTTTGGTTACAGGTTGATTTTGTCGGGATATATGTTAACTGCTGATTGTAATACTAAATGCTGGTAAAGTGGTGAGTGTATAACATTCACTGGGTACTGAGGCAGAACGGCGTTTGAACTAAGTTAAGGAGTGTGTTTCGGACTTTTTGTCCAGATTAATTCCCTCCCTTACCCGATCTGACTTCAGGGGCGAACTTATAGTGGATTTTTTTAAAAAATTAAGGGATTATTTTTCTCTTTAATTTTTGCAATATTCTTTTGCTTTTCCACTGTAGCAACTTATTTTTCAGTTGTAATCTTAACTACCATTTATTTGGCGTAGTCGTGTTTTGCATTGAGTGCTTTATTGCCGATAATAGCAGCGATAGTTAGATTTTATTTTGGAGGAGGTATCCCAGGGTTAAGGATATCATCTTTTGATTTTTTGGTAATTTTTTTTTTCTCGTAAGTGGTAGGAACCAGGTTATTCTTTTTCCTATTTTCTATCTCCACGTGTCTCAGTCACTGACATAATATGGCCGAGAGGGCAAAGCTTAGACAACTTCTCAGGGACGAAGCGAGAGAGGAGGGACTGGAAGGAGAGGAAGCGAAAGCTTTTGTCAGGGACGAACTTGAGAGATATGACGCGGAGAGAAAAGCAGCTGAAGCTAAAGAGGAAAAAGAAGAACTAAGGAGGAAAGAAGAAGCAGCCGAAGCACTGCAGCAGAAGAAGATGGACGAGGAAATGGAAATTCGCAGGATGCAGCATGAGGAAAGAGAGAAGGAGAAGGAGAGACAGCATGAGGAAAGAGAAAATGAGCAACGACGACAGCATGAGCTGGCGCTTAAGACTCTAGAGTTCCAAAGCCGTGGTGCTGCCTCTACCTCCAGCAATGGAGAGTCTTCTCCTCATTCTTCCTTAACTGACCCTGCTAACACTCAATCTCTTCAACTAAATGCTATGTCTTTCACTCTTGAATCTTTTCCTTGTCCAAATGAGAAGATTGACACATGGTTAGAAAAATTTGAGAAAATTGCAACTCTGTACGGGTTAGAGAGGTCGCGTTGGAATATGAAACTTTCCCAGGCCCTAAAAGGTTCTGCTTATGATGTTTATTCTAAGCTGGAAAGTAGCCAACAAGACGACTACGATGTGTTGAAGAAAGCGTTACTGGAGCGCTTTGAAATGAACGCTCGCAAGTTTTTGCAACTGTTTCGCAACAGCCGGAAAGAGAATTCTGAAACTTTTCACCAGTTCTCATCTCGTCTTAAGGGATATCTAACAAAGTGCCTTGAGCTTTCGCAGCTCCCCTCTACCTATGAAGGTCTTGAGGAACTTGTTCTAACTGAACAAATAAAGAACACTTTGTCTGCTGATACCCGGAGATTTCTCGCTGAGCAGGGGGCAGAAAAACTTGAAGACATTTTGGAAAAGTCTGAGCGTTATCACAATGCGCTGGCTGAACTACCGGCCACAAAGCGGAAACCGACAGAGGAGCATTTTCGAAAACATAACCTAGAGCAATCTTCTCAGGCTTCTAACCAAAACAACCACAGAGAAACTGGACCTCAAAACCCCCCTCCTGAAAAATCCAAGTTCTACAAGAACAAGTACCCCAACCACCCCAAACAGTCTGATCAACCCGACCGCCCTACATGGCAGCGTAGCCAGAAAGGACAAGGTGGCAAAGGGAGAACCCCTGAGCACGGGACATATGATCAGACCGAGCACACCGAGCCGAAACGCATCGGATGCTTATTGACAGTCTCGCAAGGCGGAATTATTGACAGTGATTCCCAACCTGTTGGGGATAGACCCTCAACGCGAGGTACTGTTACTTTGAACGGTTCTCAAACTTCTTGCTTATTTGACACGGGGCTTTCTTACGATTGCATTGTTGCCAGAAACCTGGTTAAACACGGTCAAGAGACAGGAGAGACCGTCAAACTTTGTGGAGTTCGTAAGAGTGATGCACCTACAGCGCTTCCCATCGCATTGGTGGAGATACACTCTGACTTTGTCAGAGGTGTGATCAAAGCGGCTGTTATGGATGATCCCATCTACCCAGTCATACTTGGCGGGAGATACGTGTGTATTGGGAAACCGGAAGAGCCGATTGTGGCAGCAGTAACTACAAGAGGGCAAACCAAAAAGGAACGGGAGCCTGCGCCAAATTTGTTACCTATGGAACTTAAAGAAGCGCAATACAAGGACCCTACTTTGGCACCCTGCTTTAGGAAACTGCCCATGGCGAAGGAACCAAAACAGCACGGGGACATTTTTTCTGAGGATGGCGTACTTTATCGGAGAACGGGCAAGCCTGACCAAGGTTACAACCAGCTCCTAGTACCGAAACAGTACAGAAGCCAAATCCTAGAAATGGGGCACTCTCTTCCCTTTAGCGGACATATGGGACAGAACGCCACAAACCAACGTATAACCACTCATTATTGGTGGCCAGGAGTGAATACTGATATTATCAGATATGTCAAATCCTGTGCCCAGTGCCAACGTGTGCCACCCAAGCAACGGGCACCCCCAGTCCACATGGGTGAAATGCCAATAATGGGAACACCATTCGAACGGGTTGTGATCGACATTTTAGGGCCTTTCGAAAGGACTAAAAGAAGGAACAGGTTTATCCTGACCTTAGTCGATACATGCACTTTATGGGCGGAAGCTATCCCGCTAACATGCGCAGATGCCAAGCATGTCGCAGAAGCCCTCGTGCAGATTTTCACTCGGTTGGGATTCCCGCAGCAAGTGTTGACGGATAATGGATCTCCATACCGAAACCTGTTGATGGATGAGATCGTTAAGATCTTGAGGACCCAGCACATCCACACTAAGCCATATACTCCGGCCGGAAATGGGCTCGTGGAACGTGCTAATGGAAACCTCACCATGATGCTAAGTAAGCTGGCACAAGTGAAACCTGAAGATTGGGATCTCTGTATTCCTGCAGCATTATTTGGCTACAGAGAATCTCCTCATACTTCCACAGGATTTCCGCCAGCTACACTCTTATTCGGCAGACCCATTAAGGGCCCGCTTGAAGCCTTACTTCAGTCTCTGACAGACGAGAAGGCGGATGAGACAGTCGTCTCAGCAAGTAAATATGTGTCGGTTTTAAAGGAAAGGTTGAAACTAGGGTGGGACCTAGCAACGACTAACTTTAAGCGAGCTCGCACAAAGCACGCTAACCGATACAGGAAAGTCGCGGAAGAGAGAGAACTGGAAGCAGGAGAGAAAGTTTTGGTGTTACTCCCTACTGAGAACAACCAACTGAAGATCGGATGGCAAGGGCCGTTTACCGTCCTGAAAAAGATTTCTAAGGCTAACTACCAGATCTCTATTGAAGGAAAGGAGAAGGTTTTCCATTTAAATCTCTTAAAGAGATACTTGGAAAAACCAGTGCCAACCTCCGACCATCTCCTGACGATCGCCAAAACTGACGAAGATGATGATAGTGGCAGGGATATTCCACCGCTATCACAGGAAATCTTTCAAAAATGTCAGAAGCGGCGACGCTCTTTCAAGCGCGCATATGAGACATTCCAGGGGAAGGAAACTTTGAGGAGTGGACTTGAGTAGGAATTGGACAGAGATGGAGGGGGAAGAGGAGAGGGAAGAAGACAGACACCCCGAAGCTACGGTTATAGGAAATTAAACTCCATAACGTAGACATGGAGTGCTTCCATATCTTAAAGGGGGGAGGCTCTGTCACGTAGGGTTTATATTCATTTAATTTCCTACATCTTTTTCCTATTCTTTCTCTCGAACTCTCTCTTTTATTATCTCTGTATTTCTTTTTTTTTTCCTGTGTATTTTTCATCCATTCGTTTTGCGAATATTATTTTCATATAATTCGCAAACTAAACCTTTTTCCTTTCTCTTAAACTGAGAATCGCGCTAGGACGATATTACGTAGATGTCAGGGCGTCAGAAGGCGTGATAAGTCGGTTCGCTGAACATAGGACGTAGCAAATCGTCTACATTCTCACCGAGCGCGCGAGCTTCTTCTCGGCATTAGTCCCGGTGAGGTGTGATACTTTACATCTGCACCGGGCAGTATCCAGACATTTGGCTGGAAAATCCCAAACTGACACGGCGCTCACTTGGGCAATGGAGTCAGGCTGTCTGGGATTTGAAACTGACACGCGTACATCGTGGTCAGTAGGTGACAGTTACGACACGCGTTAAGCGGACGTAAATGTTGGGAGTAGGGGAGATAATTTCGCTTGGCGAAATAAGTTTCGGCCCTTTGTCTGATTTTAAGATATTGGCCAAGTTTGAAACTTTAATTTCATTCTCGCTCATAGACTCCACAGTAGATAGGTCGCTCGAAAAAACAGAATAGCTGTTAGCGAAGATCTCAGTTTGTTTCGGCAATTTGTCGAACTTCTAGACTTCCAGAAATATTTTCAGCATTTTTATTCTTAAGTTGTGCGACTACCTGTAATTCTGTGGTTGAGGTAATTAATATGATAGATATATAGATTTTGTGAGTGTTAAAGTGTTAAATCGCTTAATTCATTTTTAATCTAATTTCTTTAGCGCAGAAGAGAAATAAAGTGGTAGGCTATTATATTTTCTAGGGAAGCATTCAGTGGAAAGCAGACTAAAAATTAAAATTTCTAGCTTATAACGGCAATTGTAGCTATTTATGAATTTAATTTAACTGCTAATACTCAGTCGAGTGTATTTTTCTAAACTAACGTATAAACTCTAGAATCCAGCCTCATGAATGATGACGGGATACGCACGTGTTCCTAATTTATGAGGAATGCTGATTTTTAAATATAACTTACGTCACGGGAAGTTTAAATGATAAGCAAAGCTCTCTGCTTGCAAGTTTAAATGTAAGTTTTAACCAGTTCAGATTCTGTGTATTATATTATATGTGTTATTTTTCCTCCACACAGTGAAAGTTTTGGGGTGACCCTAACTTTACCAGCACCTAGTAGTAGTTTCCATACTTGTGAAGAAATAGACAGTCCTTATTTTGAACCACGTGGGTTTTCTCAAGTAACACTGATCTGACGGTGCAAGTTAGACAGAAATACTAATATCCCAATAACGGGTTTTCAAAGACTGTAATGATAAATACTGGACCTTGGAGCCAGCACTTAATTTCTTCTAGAAACTCTATATAATTTGCTGCCTGGTGGCGTGAATATTAACAATCATTTCCCGACTAGATTATATCTTGTGGACAAATCTGTGGTGTGACTAAAGTGAATCCTATACTGAGGGAAGGCACCGACCTGACATTCATCATTTTTTTTAGAAACCTACGCTATTGACACTGTGCTCTGTTAACTCCCGCGCCTGGAATAATTGTTAGGTGACTTAATCAGACATTTGAACAAATTTGCATACCCAAGTAGTCGTTCCCGGAGACTCCAAGTTAAACAGGTCTTTTGGAACTGGGGACTTCTTGGCAGTAGACTGCATTTTTTTGAGTCTGTGTGAAAACCTAAAATCAATGTGTTCCAAGAGGCAGCAAGCAAAGTCGTGAGTACTAGTGTGAGAAGCCATGGCGGAATGAATGAGTGTACGCTGGTTTGAGTGATATTTTTCACTATTATATCTTTGACACCCTGTTGCTGTCCTATTTGTTTTTTTCAATCTGCATAATTTGTTGCTAAGGCTAGAGTTCTTGTGTTTTTGTCTTAGGTTAAATCAGTTTTTTTTTCAAACTCTGTGCATATAATTACGAGATAAAACAAAGACAACTCTTAGACTCAAACCCTATGTATCTGTGACTCGGGCGCCAAAATCTGTTCTCTTAACGGGGCCGGGCTAAACCTAGAGTTAACACTATAACGGGGCTATCATCCTTGCAACATTCCTTGATTTTTTATGACTATGTGTATATGTATTTTCCTTGATGTACTTTCTTTGATGTTGTGAGCCGATTTTTTCCTGATATTAAAATCGCTCTTGAACTAAACAATCGTGTTTGGTCAGCTCGTTCTAGATAATATATATATCAATTGTTATAGTTTTTCCCACGTCTGTGTGTTTACCTGTCGTCACGTGTATGTGCGTGCCTATGAGTGATAGAAATATACGTAATATGTATATTGGTGTAGTCTGTCTGACGCTGTAACAACTGTTGTAGAAGATAGGTGAGAGAGAGAAGAATTCTTTTCGCTTTCAGAGACAGCCACTATATCAAAATCTATCATCTCACGTGTGTGGAAATTCTATTACCTTTCACTAACTCTCACTGAGTCTATCACCTATTCAAACCTATTCAGAAGGGACCAAACCTAGTCTTAATTCTCCTATCGGAAATCTACGACACACTGATACAGCAATTCGCTGACAAGTCTTCCATTCTGAATGCATGTATTGAAGCGCCGTGGAAGTGTAAGAAAAGGTGTCTTTAAGTTTCCGTTACATGAATAGAAGGGAAGTGAACTACCGAACACAGCTGACTGCATAATGCACAGGCAGGAAAAAAGTAACTTCAAGGACGACAAAAAACAAAATAATAATATGTGCAGATCTTCTTGTGAAGGATATTGTGAAAGAAAATCAGAAGATCAAGTATCATTGACACGTGAACAATGAGCCATCTTGACCGTTGGCCTACACGTTCACTAGGATTTAAAAAATGGTAAAGGTAGTCCCATAGCAGACACTTCTGTTGGGGAGTAGAGTGTTGGAGACTTCCCTATACTAGGTCTCAGCTTCGTGAGGCACGGTAAGCAGTTCCTTTCCTCGCTGCCTTTGCCTTCCCTAACTCAAGAACAGTCACGCACCCATCTACAACTGGGTAAACTAGAGAGTGATGATACCATGATTTGAACCCTGAAACGCGTAACCTTGCCGCAACCGGACTACAATTTTACACCCAGTTAATAGTAGGTGGTGTGGGTAAAGCCCGACCTCTTTCTTTTTTCGCAGGGGTCGGGGAGGGTGAGAATTCGCAGTCACGGCTCAGTTCTTCTTAGACCTACCCCAAGTATTAAGAAGAAACATGGCCGAAATACCTGCTAGGCAAAGAGCCGACTTCTGACGGCCAGGTTTACTTTCAGGCTAGTCGGCCTCCAGTATATATTGCTTCCTATCGAAAACTGGCAGCTGGAATTTCCTCATTTCTTTTTAGTTATATTCATTCAGAATAACAATGTGAACCCGATACGTTAACACGTGACGACAACACAGGACAGGTATGCAGACACTAACACACTGGACTGTCTCCAGCGTTGCTTCCAACTTTATTTTTAAAAAACCACTTGTTTCACGACACTACTAGCTGTTATTATTACTTTAGCTAGTCACTATCTGTGCTATTGTAAATAGCGCCATACTGCTGGTTTTTGCCTCTACTGTGTGGATCATAGGCGTTTAGTCAGGTCATGTGGAGTTTTCCTATCTTGTAACCTGCTACTTACTTAGTCGTTCCCCTTCTTGGGGTGTAGAGATTTGGCAGAGAAAGCGCCATACTATATTATTTCTGCCTTCCTCCTGGCCTGGTTCCATTTTAGTCATGTCTTTCAAACCAATCGTGTACCACGTGTTTACATTCACTTCATTTCTTTCTTTATCCCTTCTAGGTTCGTCACCAATTCATGGTCCCAAACAGGGGAATTTCCGTGTATTTTTGGGCGGCTGGTATTTGAGGCACTGTTTTTTTGTTCGTAGATTTTTTTTGTAGAAATACTTTGGGGGGGAGCGTCCACAACAAGAACTATCGTGTATTGCTAACTGCTGGTTTGCTCTACTGGTGCCGTATCCTATGGTGCAGAAATCTTGTCTTTACCTCTTGTTCCACCGCTACGTCTAGTGCTTTCCGAAAGTTCTCCATTGCTGTTCTTGTCACATCACTTTAATCCTTCTATTCTGCACAAACACTCATTCAACTTCTTGATTGTCGATTTTGGTATAATCCATGTTACACTGCCATACAATTTGCTACATACAGTACCTGACTTTGTGTTACTGTTCAACAGAGTAAACCGAAATACAGGATTTCTAAGCGTCATATAGGCAAGAGCATGTGAAGCAAGAGCATGTGAAGCAAGAGCACGTGAAGCATGAGCACGTGAAGCATGAGCACGTGAAGCAAGAGCACGTGAAGCATGAGCACGTGAAGCATGAGCACGTGAAGCAATAGCACGTGAAGCAAGAGCATGTGAAGCAAGAGCATGTGAAGCAAGAGCATGTGAATGCTTGGTGCATTATTCCTGCTAGGGGACCAGCTATAGCGGTGGCTCTATGCTCCGCAAGGAGCGCAAACGAAAAATTATGATGATGATCTGAACATAATACAAAGTACTGCAACATGGTACAGAGGTATGGCGTCCACCTCTAATTCTCAAGGTAACAGGTTCAATTACCAGTACAGGGAATATATTTGACAGAACCAGTGGGTCCTAATGATATCATATCCCCCTGCCCCATCTCCCTAGGTAGTGAGGTCGGCTGCCTAGCCTTCTCGGATAAGGGCGAAAACATAGAAGGTATCGTGTGTAAGCTGAGCACGTTAAAAATCCTTCAGTAGTTGTAAATCGTAAAGAGTAGGCCATACGGCCGCTGCCCTGGCTAACTTTACAAAATTAGGAAACCTACCCACCACAATCATATTTATAGAATGTGCGATTTCTGTATACACACATTGGGATCCTCGCCGGTAATACGCAGTTCGTGCACTGTACTGAGATTCTTCTTGTGTGATCTAAGCACTGATGGAGTTGTCAGTGTGCAATGAAAATGGTCCTCAGAACCAAACCAAACCAAGCATAACTTTGTGTAAAAAGGGGAGTATTTGTATAATCCTACAAGATAGAAGTTTGAATTTAGTGAAAACTTTCTCATTGCCAGCTATGCTATAATCTTAATATTACCAACAAACAAAACTCGATTGTTAACAAAAGAGACAAATAGGCGCAATAAGAAAAAGCTGTTGTTTCAACATTATTATTACTCTGTTCACATTACAATTCTTATTCGCTGTTAAGAGACCTACCTGTTGTATGGCATTTTAGGTTTTCAATTTTGTTCAGTTTTCATGCACTGATTCGCATCCTGGTAGTTATGGGAACGCCTGTGGTTGTGGTGTGACGCTTTTGAGTAGACTTTCTAGGGCACACTATCGCTCACGGATGCATGTGGCCGCTGACCAAAAATGTAGACAAAATACGTAACGCAGCTCACCTCATAACGAAAAAGGATACGCGTTCATGTCTCTTTGTGCGCCTACTACCAGAAATTCATTCCTAACTTTAATAGTCTAACGGCCCCATTAACTGACCTCACCCGGAAAGGTCAACCTGATAAAGTCAGTTGGACAGCTGAATGCGAGAGCGCTTACACCACTCTTGAAACGGCTGACCAGTTCTCCTACATTACGGCTTCCGGACTTAACGAAACCCTTCGTGTTACGAGTGGACGGCAGTGCCATTGGGATAGGATCCACTTTGTTGCAAGCAGATGAAACTCAGCAGGGACTGTTATTTCCAGTTTCCTACGCAAGTAGAAAATTAAACGCTGCTGAAAGGAATTATTATACAATAGAACGGGAGTGTCTTGCCCTAGTTTCCGGGATTCGCAAACATCACGAATATCTATATGGCGTCACGTTTGTAGTGCAAAGCGACCACGCCCCCTTGGCGTTTTTGGGCGCCAACAAACAAAATAATGCAAAAATCATGAGATGGGCTCTTTTGCTAAGCATGTACTCATTTTCGGTACAGTACATCTATGGAAAGGATAATGTGGGAGCAGATTACTTAAGCCGGCACCTAGCTCCCGAGGAGAACACTGAAGAGGAAGGGATAGCGACAGGGATCTCTACGGACGTACATAGGGGCAAGTGTAAAAAGGAAAATTACAGTCTTTTAGGCCGAGAGGCCCGACCTTAGAAGGGCGGAGTATTGTGATGAGTTACTGTTAATTTTTATTTTCAACTCGCCCCATTTCTTGTCCCATTTATTAATTTTGGTTCTTTTTTATTCTAATGCGTCCTAGTTCGTATTTGTTTTAATTCTGGGTTATTCTGTATGGCGGTAGGATGACTCATACCACCAACACCAACCCTTCTCGGTTGGAGATGGGAGAAAACCCCTACCCGTGTTGTAACGTGGGCTAGTGAGTCATTCTTGTTGATAGGCGGTCAGTATAGTTAGGTAATATTACGTACATTTTTCAGCGAGCTTCGAGGGGAGTCTATTTTCTTTGATCCCCACCCCCCTTCCAGCAGGGGGAATAACTCTTCGTCGCTAGTGGATTGGTCGAGTTAAGATAATGTTATGATATTTAACGGGAAGCTCGTACGATTGGTTTTGATTTTTAATTTATGTAGCAGTCATTAGATTACGTCAGAAGTTGGGTTGGAAGCGGATTTTGGGAGACGATGCTAGAAGCTATGACTCACCGCGTCGGTCTTGCATCAGAAAATTGGCCCTATATATGCAGGGCCAAATTAGTAGTTAGTGCTCCCAAGTCCAAGAATTTTATTGCCGTGAATAGCGTCAGTTCAGTCTGCCAGGTTCGTGGATATTCTGAAAGTCTGGGTATGTTCGTAAACTTAATAAGTGGTGTAAGAATTTTAGCTAATAGATTTAGCAAGTAAGAGTAAGCTTTCTTCTGGGATTTAATTTCATTGTTAGTCAGTAGTTGCCATCCATTGCCGACTTTTACAAAGCTAGAGCCCGTGTAGTGTAAGTTTTGTTGTAATTATACGATGTCTAGCTAGCAAGTTCTATGATTTCGTGGAGTGGGTTTGAGAAATTAACGGTTGAGAATATTTAGGGAAGTTTTATTATGGTGTGGGAAATGGGGTGTAGGTAAATCTTGGTTGTTAATGTGTTTTGAATTATGTATTTTTTGAATTGGTATAAAATAGTTATTTTGTCTTACAGCGATTCACGGTGGAAGGTAGGTAACCCGAAGCCACAACGGACTTTGCCTTCTCAGAGAGGAGGCAAGAGACAACATTATAATTGAAGAGAACTGGGGTACGCGCATAGTAACTGGCGCCCTAGTTATGTCTGCAATACAGAGAGGCATTAGAAGTTCTCATGACGTGAGGAAAAATATACCTCAGCGTGGAATTGCCTAGGAATTAGAGCTCTTAGCTTGTACGGCCAAATGCAGAACAGGCTACGTTGCCTGGTATTGTTTACACACTTCCACAATAAAGCAGTAGGCCAACACCCGTAGCGGGTTAAATCGTCATTGTGTGAAGAATATGGTGCCATCATCAGAGCTAGATCTACAGCCAGAGGTATATATATATATATATATATATATATATATATATATATATATATATATATATATATATATATATATATATACATACATACACACCAAGTGCCCCTTCAGTTATTTTGGAGAGGACAGAGGGAAATCATACCTCTCTAAATGCCAACGGGAGGAGCTACGTGACGAAGAGCAACGCATTGGAGCACCAGACGAAGATGATAGCGTCAGGAAGGCACTGAACTGAAGTAGATGAGAGAGATAGAGGAGAGAGTTAGATAGATAATACTTAGAGGAGAGCCTCTGAGTTAGTTCTGCAGAATTCAGTGGAGTAGGATTTAGTGGTGCATAAGTTAGTTGGGCAGGACCGCCAAGAGCGCCTTTGAGACATTGTAGTCAAATTAGTTAATAAGTCTTAACCGGAACAGAGTGAACACTAGTGAAGAGTAGTCAGGTGGCGGAGGACTCCACAGTGTGTTTAGTTAGTAACAATAGAATAGTCTGGGGTGGTGGCTCTTACCTAGAGACCCCCGCCCGGTATATTTCTTTAACCTTAGTTGTTTCGTGTAGGTGTGGAAGAGAGCGTGGTAATTTGATAATTGTGTCTTTCATTGATTGTTCTTTTTTTCAGGTTGTGTGAACTCGCACGTTATCGGTGCGTTTTTTTTTCGCTGTAGTATACCGGTAGGTTTGTTTGTTTTAATAAACTATAAAATGTGCACTGGATCAGTTTGTCTTTCACTATACTGTACCTGTATTCTTTAACTGTACAGTTGTGTCTGTGGTTAGAAATTAGTGCAGACCTTATCTCAGCTGAGCGAGAGGTGGTGAGACAGTAGCTAATAAAACAAGTCACAGGTGGCGAGGGAGAGTCAATCTAGGTTCTCACCCTTGAAGCTATAAGTCTCATCCTCCACAGTCACTTTAATTCTCATCTTAATCTATCTTCTCAGACTTTCCTACAAATTGGTGTCTTGTCTCTTTACTCAGACAGACTCTTAGTTAAGCCACCGTGTGACATATACACATGTCAGTTACAGACAAATAAGCATACTTGAAATACTTTCAAGACATAATTATTTGCTTGTCCTGAAACGTCTGAGATTAAAAGTGGATACTCTGAAAGGTAAAGCTTCGAGTGGCAGAGTGATTAGAGCGCTTCCTTCTCGAGGATAAGTTACCGGATTCGAGACCTGGTATCGTCATATTCCAGTCTATCCAGGTGTAAATGGGTGCCTGACTCTGCTCTTTAATTAGGGAAAGCAAAGACGGCGAGGATGGGAACAGGTCATCTTACCTGATACGAGCTGAGATTTAGTAGGTCTACAATGATGTCTCTAACACTTCATTCCCTCCGGCAGTATCTGTTATGAGACTACCTTTACCTTTACTCGGAAAGGCTGGTTAGCTTTTGGCGTGCAGCAATTATTTTTAGTGTATTGTTTATTTGTAAAACTGACTCAACTAGGCCTACAATGTTTCTGTACAGAAAAGCTCAATAACCTAGAAGTGACACTGCGTGATTGATCAACTGTCTCACATTGCAGATCTTTTCAAGGTAAAACTTAAATCTAGAGCCCGACAGCGCATCTAATTCGTGTAATAAAGGTGTTCACTTCTACACAACTAAGACGATTATGTATATGGGGCGATTTTAATGCTGAAAATTCCGTATTCACTTGCAATTTGTATAGCTCCAGCAACTTAACTAAATGCAACTATAGACCTCACTGAGTTTTTAATGTGCAATTCTAGATATCTCAGTTTTCTTGTAAATCACACTCGTGTTGGGATTAACGACAAAAGCGGCAGATCACGAGAGCAATGTTTATCTGAAAGAGAATAGCGGGAACAAACACAAGCAGAAAACAGTCACAATGAAAGACATAAGCCCGTGAAGATGAAACCCAGAAAAATAAGAGGGAGAAAAACGATTATATTCTACACACTGACCGATTTATTACAGTCTGAAATTTGTTAGTTATCGTTTAAACAAAAATGTCAACAGCAGTGACTGTTTCCATAAATATAAAATGTTGTCGGCCCTCACCTTCAAAATATGACAGAAAAGAACAAGAGTTTAACGCACACACGCACAGACAAAACAAATGGACATAATAAATGAGTTTTGCAGACAGCAGTAATGTATGTGAGCATTAGCAGAAGTAAACCTCTTCATGGTCGTTATCTCTCACTGGCTATCTCGGCAACACTGTAAAGACAGATAAATAACATACGCCGTGGTACAAGAAATTAGCCAGTAAGTTCAAACAGCCAACACACAGGACCACTTTAACACACCAGCGCGTGTAACGGTTATTCTGAGTAACGTGGGTTCTTGCCTTTGGCGAGAAGTCTGTAAATTTAAACATCACATAACACACAGGTAGAGACACCTCACAATGTGTACCACGGGCGTTTATCGATCTGACTACAACAGATGTTACGAAAACAGATGATCAATACGCTCACGTGGGCCCGAATGGATGCGGTATCACCATTTATTAAATGCGTTTAGTCAGTGCTTTTTAACAGTGCTAAGGGCACCATTAGCGGTCATGAGTACGTAGTCGTTAAGTGGAAAACTAATATGAGCCTGTGCAAGGGCTGGACGTCTCAAAATGTATACAAACTGCTACAGAAACCATTACTACAATAACAAAATAAATGTTTTATCCCTGGCTTCCTAGCTGCAGTAATGATTGCACGCTCCATGAGGAGGAGAAAAAAACAATGATAAAGATGATGTGGTCCGCGAAGTCGTAAGGAAATTACATATAGTTTCTAAATAAGAAAATTTGAGATTTCCAAATACGAAAAGTATAGTTTCTAATTGTGGAAATTGTAGTTCTGAGTACGGAAATTATATTTTCTAAATATGGAAATGACAACATTAGACAATCTTTGATGGACCGAAGACTAGAATGGAACAAGGCCAGGAGGAAGACAACCGATTTGATAGTATGGCGCTCTCTCTCTCTCTCTCTCTCTTCCAAACCTCTATACCTCACGGTAGAAGAGGAACGACTAAGTAAGTAAATATGGAAATTATAATTTCTAGAAAAGATTTTACCGTTTCTTCTTCTTCTTCCTTCTTCCTCGTTCGCCCTGAAAAGGACGTTGGTTGCGTTGTGTCCGTTTACAGCGAAACTGCGATATTTGCGGCTTTCGGCCGACACATCCGACTTCCGCACGGAATTTTTTGGGGACCGGGTTTGCCTTCCCTCTTCGATCCCTACTCCGTCAGCCAGACTGCAGTGATGCAGCCCGTTTCCAGGACCAACACTTGGAGGTGGAGTTGGGTCTTGGTCAGCTCTGGTTCGCTGACCCTGACGCAGGCAGTCTAGCTATGGGTCGTTTACTGCATCGTCACTTTTGTTGCGTCTTGGGTTCCTTTTACCGTTTCTAAATACAGAAATTATAGTTTCTAACTACGGAAATTACAGTTTTTAAATTCGGAAATTAACCTACATTACTTTTAAACCAGACTTTAAATTGTACCATTCTGAAATTAAAATAATTTAATAAATTTAAAAAGCTGTAAATGAAAATATTGTTGTAATAAGTCAGTAGCATTCACACTTGCTAAATGAAAGGAAGGTTTGGTCACGTAGACTTATAAGGAATCAAGACAATTTAGTCAAAAATTGTGCAAAAGTTTGACATTAAACTAAATAGGCCTACAAGTCTACAAGGAAAATAGTAGGCCTACACATCAGTAAGTGAATTGTAGACAACGTATTTAGTGGTAGATGTAAAGCCTTGCTTTTACTGTACTTAATGGTAGCCTGCGCGTAAAAACTTCATTCATACATATGTACGTGGCTTGTTTTTTTTTTTTAAATAAAAAATAAAAAACCAATGTTAATAATGCAACATCGCACATTCTAATGGAAAATTGCACAATTTTGGTCAAGTGTGTCGCGATTCAAAGTTGAGAATCTTTGCTCGACACTCGAGATGGACAAATCAAACGTGGCCACTGCCAATTATGGAAAGACAACGTGCTGTTTGTTGATAGAATGCAGATTGAGAACATCTAGGGATAATACAGAGCAACAGTGACTGGTAAGGGCTGTACAGGGAAAGAAGATAATGGGGCTAGAAATAATTAAATAGTAGGCCCCTAAACGGAGAAAATGAGAAGGAACCAAAAGACGCGAAACTGACATGAAGGAGTAAACCTACACAGGCACATCTGGAGTTGTGGACTACACACTGACAATACAATAATGTACAAACATCAAGGACTATACATTGACAATACAATAATGTACAAACATCAAGGACTACACACTGACAATACAATAATTGTACAAACATCAATGGGAGTTAAAACGGTGGATCGAAGGCTATTAATTACCGTCTAAACACTAGATTAATAATTACAAATATCTAAATACCTGCGTTATTTTACATATCTATGGACTGTGCCTAATAAATTTGAATGACCAGTGCTTTCGTTCACAGAAGTGTACGACCCAAACGAGGCAAGATTAATTAAACTTACAAACTCCAGGTTAGCGATGTCTTCAGTAATATGAACTTCTTTCAAAATCCCCAGAATTTACCGTATCTGTTTCCATACTTTCCAGTGTTTAAACAATGTTAATTTAAAATACCCTCATCTAGCTGACCTCCCTGAACACAGTGTATCCCTGAAGCAAAAAGTCTAACAACACACACAGAAATCTACAAAATAAACCTAAACACGGGCACAGTAGTCCGACATGAGAATGAAATTAACACTCCACGCGTAAATTCAGTGTCATGCGCTGTGAAAGTTCCTGGACTGCATGGCCAAGCTGCGCTGGTCTCTTATTTTCACCTGACTGACACTCCGTTGTGTTGGTATGGGTCCCGAGATAAACGTGATGCGAGAGAAGGTGGGGGAGAGGAGTTGGGGGAATTGATACTGCTGTCAGCACGGGTCCACCGAGTCGCGTTATTAACAGGTAAAATTGACTCAGCGGGTCGCCAGGTCTTATGGTTCGTTAAGCTGTTGTGATGGACAAGGTTAAGATTGCAGAAAATAGCCTCGTGTTTCAGGATTTTGAGGGAAGGGAGGAGTACGGTACCAACGGGCTGATCACCCGTTTGCCAGTCACTTCGATTACGGAAACAACAGCAAATGGATTGATTTGCCGTTGCCCTAAAGACGCCAATAGGCGTGATGGGAAACAATGGCAAAGAAAACCTATCTGCTGTTGCCCTAAGACGCCACTAGGCGTAATGGCCACTGACTGCTTTGACGGTCGGTGGCTAAGGACGGAAGAAGAAAGAAGAAGAAGAGGAGTACGGTGAGGATGGATTATAAAATTGTGAAAAAATTGTGGTACCTGATATGTAAGCATACAATCAGCAAATGCAAATTTACCTAAAAAGGAGTCTAAGAAAAATCAAATTTGGATGACAGATGACATCTTGAATAAAATGGCAGAAAGAAAGAAAGCAAAAAACACTCCAGAATATAAAACAATAGACAATGACATACGTACTATGTGTAGAGAAGCAAAAGAACGGTGGATAGAAACAAAATGTAAGGAAATAGAAGACTTGGAAGCAAAGCACATGACAAGAGATATGCATGAAGAAATAAAGAAATTATCAAATCGGTCGCGGTTTGCACAAGGAGGAAGCTGTATCAAGAACAAAAATGGTGTAGTATTACTTGATGAGAAAGACATATCAAACAGATGGGCAGAATACGTAAAAGAACTATTCGAGGACAACAGAGGTAAAAACCATCACCAGATTCTAATGAAGGCCCAAACATTCTCAGATCAGAAGTAGAGAATGCCATTCATATGATACAAAAAGGAAGATCAGCAGGCATGGATAACATAAAAATTGAAATGATAGAAGCTCTGGAGAGCTTTGGTATAGATACAATCACATAAATATGCAATGATATATACAATACAGGATATTTACCACACGACATGAAGACATCAGTTTTTATAACATTGCCCAAAAAACCAAATGCAACAGAATGTTCAGACTTCAGAACAATCAGCCTGATGAGTCATGCAATTAAGATACTGCTCAAAATCATACAGGAAAGAATAAAAAGTAAAGTAGACAGCGAAATCCAAGAAGAACAGTTTGGTTTTAGACGGAACAGTGGAACAAGAGAGGCAATATTTTGCCTAAGAAGATTAGCAGAAAAATATACAGAGGTCCAAAAAAGTATGTATATGTGCTTCATTGACTATAAGAAGGCTTTTGACAGAATCCATCATGAGAAAATAATTGAATGCCTCAAAGACATAGGTATTGATGGAAAAGATATAAGAATACTCAGTAACCTTTATTGGGAGCAAACTGCCACAGTAAGATCGGGAAGGAATTATTCACCATACATAAACATAAAAAGAGGTGTCAGACAAGGTTGTGTGCTGTCCCCCTGCCTATTTAATTTATACACCGAAAAAATTTTCAAACAAATACAGGACATACCAGGACTGAACATCAGTGGAAGATCAATAAACAACCTTAGATATGCAGATGATACCGTGTTGTTAGCTGAAAGCGAACAGGAGTTACAAGAACTAGTGAAGCAAGTGAACAGTATAAGTCATGAATATGGACTCGACATTAATATTGAGAAACTAAAACTATGATAATTAGCAAAACAGACGATAAACCCACATTAAAGATAAGCGTAAATGGGAAAATCCTGGAACAAGTCAAGAGCTACGTATATCTTGGTCATATAATAACAGAAGATGGCAGATGTGAAACAGAAATCAAGAAGAGAATAGGAATGGCCAAAGCTACATTCAACAACATGAAACATATACTGACATCCAAACAGTTATCTCATAAATTAAAAATGAGAATCATAAAGTGTTATATATATTCTGCATTTCTGTATGGTGCAGAAACATGGACGATGAATAAGCATTTGGAAGAAAGAATTGAGGCTCTTGAAATGTGGATATATAGAAGAATGGGGCGTATCTCATGGAAAGAGATGAAAACAAATAAGGAGGTCCTAGAAAATCTAGGTATGAAAAGAGAACTAATGAGAGAGGTCAAAGTTCGGCAGCTAAAATACTTTGGCCACATAAAAAGGCATAACACCTTACAGAAGACCATAACAGAAGGGAGAGTTGAAGGCAAACGTGCAAGGGGAAGACAGCGCTATAAGTGGGAAGATAACATCAAGAGATGGACGGGAAAGAGTCTATCAGAGTGTACCACCAAGACAAGAGACAGAAGACGTTGGAGATCCATTACAGCCAACCTTCGTTGTGGAGATGGCAACTGATGATGATGATGATATGTAACAATTCTCCAGACCTAAAAGTCTTTTATATTTGGACATGCGCCCTAATATAACCGGCTAGGCTGAACGGTACGTGCCTCCCCAAAACGAGGCAAAATTTTATTTAAAAAAAAGGAACCTGATATGTTGTAGTGTCTACTCTACATGCTACAGTCTCTTCTCTGCAAGATATAGTTTCTTCTCTACACGTTACAGTCGCTTTTTATAGTCTGTTCTCTACATGTTATAGTCGCTTCACTACATGTTATAGTCGCTTCACTACATGTTATAGTCGCTTCACTACATGTTATAGTCGCTTCACTACATGTTATAGTCTCTTATTTACATGTTATAGGCAGAGGCGTCCCTAAAATATTTGGCACCCGGGGCGGTCCTACCCTTGGTACCCTCCAGCCATGAAGAAAAACACTTGCATATTTTTAACAGTAAGTGCTATCATAATTGTGTCTAACGGCACCCCTCTCTTGGCTGACACCCGGGACGGACGCCCCCCTCGCACCCCCCTTAGTACGGCACTGGTTATAGGTTCTTCTCTACATGTTATAGTGTTTCCGGCGATCTTTGTCCTCTCAAGACTGTGTGTGGTCCCGGCTTCCGGGTCTTCCCAGTTAAGTAGAGGCAGTGCTATGTGTCTGTGTCCGTCTAGATCAGCGGTGGCCAAACTACGGCCCGCGGGCCAGATCCGGCCCGCCAACCAGTTTTGACCGGCCCGCCAACCTGTTTTGGTTGATTGAAGCCACACTCTTCACAATGAAATAACACACAAATGTATGTTTGAAATAAATAATTACATGTCATATTACAAATTACAAAACAAATTAGAACAACAGATTCATTATATTTTTTTTTCCAGTAATTTCAGTCCGAAGACTGGTATACATGTCTTGGCAGATGTGCAGTACAGTAGTTTGCCGTTGCTTTCTGTGTATGGTTCATTATATATGTAAAACTAAATCTCAGAACGTTATTTTTTAAGGATTTTATAGGTCTGGCCCTCTGGTGTTACCCTTTACCATAATCTGGCCCCCGGCCAACCTTACCTTGGCCACCACTGGTCTAGATAACGTCATTTGACAGTGGTAGAGGTCGGTCGCTGCTACGCCATTAATGAACAAAGCCGTGTCCTATCGGGACTGTGTGTGGTCCCGGTTGCCGGGTCTTCCCAGTCCAGGTGGGCTAGAGCTTGTTTCTTCTTGGTAAAGCAGCTCGGCAGTGGTAGAGGCTCGGCGCTGGCTGTGCCGATCCCTCGATACGTCTTGTCTCGGAAATATAACCCCCATTGCAGGGTAGAGAACCTTTTTTCTCGTGGCATTGCACCCTCGCTACCCGACAAGAGGTTCCCTGGGGTTGCAACAAAGCCCACTGGTGACTGGTCTCTCTGCCAGTCGCCACTGTCTTCGGAGTTATAACCCCCTTTGCAGGGTAGAGAGTTATCAAACCTCGGGGCAGTACACACACGCCAAAGTGGGCCTGGTGTACCTTGTTTCGAGTCTAGGATGCTCCCTGGGGTTGAAAGAAAGCCCAAATCACACCCCCAATCGTCTGATACCGTGTGGATGCACGGCGGGTTGCGGCCCCATCGTCTGGTGTCACGATAGGTGGCTTCCCGGCCGTGTGGCAACACGGACCATGTGCAGAAGGGCGGCAGTGGCTGCGCCACCGCCGTGCCAGCTGTCTGTACAAAGGGTAAAAGAGTCTAATCACTCGCACCCTACGGGGATCCAAGCAAGCAAGCAAGCAAGCTACATGTTATAGTCTTTTCTTTAATTGCCGCTTCACTACATGTTATAGTCTCTTCTCAACACTTTATAGGTTCTTCTCTACGTGTTACCGTTATAGTCTTTTCTCTACACGTTATTGTTACTTCCGTACATGTTATAGTCGCTTCTCTAATATGTTATAGTTTCGACTCTGCATGTTAGTCTTTTCTGTAAATGTTATAGTGTCTACTTAATATATAATGTCTTCTCCGCATGTTATTGTGGTGAATTACATTAATACACCGATAAAATTAGCAGTATTTATACAGTCAAAATAATGTAGAAATAAAAATAGTGGAGGTATGACGCTTCTTCTTCACCCACGCCGCAAGCGCATTGATTTTAGCAGACCGTGTTGTAGAATAAATACTAATATCGTTTTCAAGTGTCCTTGAAAAACTATTTATAACATTGTGACACGAAAGGCTTATTCGTCCAGATGAAGTGAGAGAGGAGAGACAGAAAAATGATACCGTCCGCACGCGTGGTTTGAATCTAAAACATAGCGAAAGCGCGATATTGTCGTTAGTCATTTGAAAATACGACGCAAAGTCAAAATATGTTCGGAAATTGGGTCACGCAGACAACCTTAGCTCTTATATAAGTGACGTATTTCTGACGTACTACGGGAGATTGTCGTTTTTAGTTTGAAAATAGCGGTAGAAAGAAGTGAACAGGTGGTAGTTTCGAGATTTCAATATTATTGAAGACTAACATGGAAAAAAATATGGAATTTTGAACCATAATACATAGGCCCATAAAACGTAGATATTCGGGTGCCATAGTGTCTCCTGACCCATAATATGTTTTCATTTACACTATAGTCCAACTAACAACCAAGATATTGTCATAAAACCATATATTCTAGTACAGAGTGACAAACGCACGATCGTCCTTGCTTGTTTTTTTTTGGTAACATTTGGGGACGCAATTTGAAAAAAAAAAGGCATAGGAGTGTTTCAATCGGATGGGACCCAAAGATGCAGCAATAGAGAACGCAGTCAGCGACTCATAGCTTGACTGCCTGCGTCAGGACCAGCGAAACAGAGCTGGTCAAGACCGCACTCCACCTCCACGTGGTGGTCCTGGAAACAGTCTGCAGCAGTGCAGTCTGGCTGAGCGAGTGTGGATCGAAATGGGAAGGCAAACCCGGTCGAAAATACGCCGTGCAGAAGTCGGATGTGTCGACCGAGAGTTGCAGATATCACAGCTACGGCGTAAACAGACACAACGCAACCACCGTCCTTTTCAGGACGAACGAGGAAAAAGGAAGAAGAAGAAGTTTCAATCGGATTGGTTGACGATTAGGAGTAAAGGGGGAGGCAGGAAAATGTTAGCCAAAACTAATCCTCTTTTTGCATTGGCATAACTAAGGCAGACTGACCAATGGACTACGAGACTCATAATGTGTTTGGAGTTTGGTTTTGCTTTTCAAAAATAAATTCAAAATTTGGTAGTCGCCTGATTTCATTGGCAGCCCAAATAGATATTAGCAGAATCTTAGAAGGCTAGACGCCATTTGTCATAACATATTTGCCAAGGGACGATGAGACCAGAAGTGTTAATATATATAATTCTAACAGTCTGGACAGTTGCAGTGTAAAACTTGGGCCATATCTGCTAGTCATCGTTGCTTGTGTGTGTGTGTGTGTGTGTGTGTGTGTGTGTGTTATTTCGTTGAATCTGTGGTAAGAACGTATTTATTAATATTTTATTTAAAAATCACTTGGAGTCTGAGATACTGCCATATGAAAATTCTTTTACGACTGTAAGTATATAGGCCGTTAGCAGAATTATGCAGGGCCTATATGTTGATTCATCATATAACAAATTACCAGAGATGTATACCCAAGAGATTTTGTAGGTTGTCAACGGGGAACATATCACCCACCTTATTGTATGGAAAAAGATTACTACCGGAATGGCAGAGGCGTTGTAACCATTAGGGGAGAGGAATACTGGTATACATTGTTACATCAAACTATAATGGTGCAATGGGTTGTCAGAAAGAGCTGACCCTGTTCTTTTGTTTGTAATGCTCATGTATTAAATTGTGGAATATTAGTATGTATATATATTAAAGAAGGACGCATAACCTTCTTATTTCAGGGTTTTTGGTACTGACACTAAAGTAGTGCCAGGCTCCTGGAAAACTGTTCTATTCCTGACACAGTTTTGAATTTTCTGGTTCACGCTGGCTACCACTACCTTCCACGAAGTGTCGAATATTGTCCAGCGGGCATAGGAGACGATCTACCTGTGTTCTATTTCTAAGATAAGTACCTGTTTGGCACCAGAAAGCTCAACTACTATAAACTGTTATATTAAAAGACTTCATATATGAAATAAAGATTCCACAATTGACAAAAGAAAAGAAATAAAAGATTGGGTGTGATGTTAACCAACAACCTACCATTTTATACCAGTATTACCCTATATTAGAAAACTACAACTACACCCATATATTATCATAACATTTGATTTCACTTTTGATTGTCAGTCCTGATTCCAAACAAATAGAGTCAGGACAATAAATTGTAAAAATTAACGTTTTACACAAAATTCAACCACTGACTTACTTAAGACAGTCTTTTAAAGTGTAGTTTGTATGTGATTGTCGATTTACTGTCTTGTTGAGGTGGATAATAATATAGTTGTTTGCATGTTTAGTTGGATAAGGCAACATTACACTCACATTACCCCTAGACATTATATTCAATTGCAATTAATTGAGCTAAAATAAATACTGAGTGAGATCTCCTGGTGGTAGCAGATAGATTTCCTGAAAATACATCAACTTCAACAATTAGACTCAGGAGTTTACATAGCTGACCTCACTCAGAATATAACTCATAACACCAAATCCACCACAGTTATAATCGCTTCTCCACATATTATATCTTTTCTACAAGTAGGCCTGTAAGTTAGGGAAGAAACGGTCTTCAAAACACACAGATAAAAGGCGGCCTTTCTTTAGCAAAAAAAAAAAAAAAAAGCAGGTGGACATGAGAATGGTGGCAACGAAGAACTCTTTATTCAGTGCTTCTATTACAAATAAGTGACGATGTCCACCCTGCTGTTTCTGGGCGACTCGACTTGGAAATCTGATCTTGTAATTGTCCGGTATGAGGCAGCTATATTTTTTTATGATGTTCCACTGGAGGACGATGCTGATAATGGAGAAAATATTGAAATCAAAGAGTGGCTCCAAGTTACGCAGTGCGTCTCTCCGACCGACAAAGGAAGAATGAACACACATTCAGGCATACACACACACAGGACAAGGTCGGAGAGAGTTTGCGAAGTGGAGGAAGGGGCGCAGATTATGCGCTTCAAATACCACCTTCCCATCCGTTCTGTCTTGTTTAAATGCTGGATGGCGCAGTGAGTTTTTTTTTCTTTTTTAATAAAGTTTTGCCTCGTTTTGGCGAGGCGTGTCCCGTTCAACCTAGTCGGTTATATTAGGGCGCATGTCCAAACATAAAAGACCCTTAGATCTGGTGTAATTAGTTAACCAATTGGCGCAGTCAGCTTATATACGTTGATTACACATGTTTTGAGCGAAAGAATTTATATACATCTTTCAGGGAATACACCTAGTGCAGTATTTTAGCAGCGGTCTGACTAAGCACTTTCCTGTCGCAGCAATAGTTACATGGTTCCGGTATCGAAATTTGTTAGCGTCACGCTCTAGTCTGCCGAATTGCAACTGGTACCTGACTCTGCTCTTGAGTTTGGGAAGGCAAGGGCAGCGAGAAAGGGAATTGGTCACCCCTGCCTCATAAAAAAGGAGCTGGACTTAGTAAGTTGAAATCTCTAACACTTCACTCCCCTAAGGCTGTATTTGCTGCAGGACTATATTTACTTTTTATTTTAAATAATTTAGAACTTATTAAAACAAGAATTGAGCCCATCCCATGGAAAGAGAAGAATACAAAAATACAGGTGCTAGAAAAGCTAGAAATGATAAGAGAAGTATTGAAGGAGATAAAAATCAGGCATATAAAATATTTTGGTCAATAAAAGGCATTGGTGAAAACCCATAAGAGAAGGAAGAGATGAAAGCAAACACGCAAGAAAAAGAGAACGCTATAAGCGGGAAGAAACATCAAGAGATGGGCAAAAAAAGAGTCTATCATAGTGTACAATCAAGACACGTGACAGGCTACGTTATGAATCGACTACAGCTGACCTTCGATGTCAAGATCACATCAGATTACAACAAAATGCTTTGTGAGAGGGGAGGGGCATCCACAACTGAGCGCCCCCAACCCAGTAGACGCCTCCTACCCGAAAAGCCCAGCCCGGAAGAAAAAAAAAACAAGAGTTGACAGAGTATGTCTAAATCTTTGGAAAAGAGTGACGGAAGTAACATCTTTTCAAATCCAGTATTCTTTGGTGCAGAAGATATGTTATCTTCACATCTTCCCGTCTCTAGTCATGCTTGCCAATTATGTTGTGGACTTTTTTTTCCATGCTTGTTAAAACAATCTAGTAGCTGTACCATTTTGTTAAAAGATATCTTTCCGTTCACTAGTGCCGTCTGTCAGTTATGTTGCAGACGCCTCACGCTATTACAACAATTCAGTTTCCGCATCCTTTGGTGTAGAAGATGATGTCTCTTCACAACTTCCGGTCTCTAGTGATGTTTGTCAACTATGTTGTTGACTTTTCCCATGCTTGTTAAGACAGTCCAATTACTTTTCCCTCTGTCGTTATCTGTTTCCTTAAGATTGTGCATGCTGTCACATTGTCACGGGTTGCCTCCCATTTGCTCTGCAGTGATGGTCTAACAGTGGCCAAAACCTAGAGTATATAATGTGAGTCTTCAAATGTATCTAGCTTCGCACAAAAGTACTCTTGGCAGAAATACAGATAGAAGGACGATGATGCTTCAACCTCGAGGTAGTTTTCGTAAAATAATTAAGAAACTAAGAACAATGCTGAATTGGACTGAGCAACTGTTAACTTTGTATCTACCCGACACCTTTTATGAAGAATTATTATGTATGATTTAGCTCGCTCAAACCCCCTCCTAATTTAATTCAGTGGAATCTTAATTTAGTAGCTCTGTTTTAAGTGTATTTAAGGCGACTGAGACATACGGGATTAAACCAACTATAAATGTGTATATATACAAATAACAAATTTAATCATCAATTAAACTTAACAGTGTCAAATGAATAATTCTCTTTTAAAACAAGGTTATCATCACAGGGTGATGTTACGGATATTGAAGGAATTTTTCTGAAAAAAAGTTCACTTGGCAGCTTTTAAGTTTGTACTTAGCTGCCAGTAAGTTTGGTTTCTGCTTCAGCCAATGGTTGGTTCTTTGCAGGTTATGGACTGATGCACTCTCGTCACTGGTCAAGTCTGGAGGTTGTGACACGTTCCAAGAAATATCATGGTGTAATTACGAAGCTGGTCCAGCGTCTTCAAGACCCGTCTGATGATGGTGTCTAGCGTTGACAGCAGGCCACTTATACCACACACTTTGTTCCAGAGATAGTACCTTCAACTGGTACCACCGACTAGTATAATGAAAGAAGAGAAACAAATACCCTCTTGAGTATTGGGTTTCCTGACACACAGTCTTTTTTTGTTCCATTCCACCATCCCATCTACATTAGAACTTTACACTCTCTGAGCATTAATATTAATCCCAGTGAGCGGAAAACATTCATTAGATGTATATTGAATATCTTTACATTTGCACTAGTTGAAAAGGTGAATAATATAATAAGTATGTACATCAGTTCTATCACCATCCACTCCCTGCTCCATGTGGATCTTGGGCTTACCTCTGCTTTTGGTTCTCTATGAGAAACCCGCATAAAGCAGTCACCTGCTCTTGCAGTGGTGGTTCATGAAAAAATCATTCTATATGCTGAGATTGCCAGCATCGTATGACTTGGACATCCATTAGCAATTTTCACATGTTAATAAATGCAAAATATAGAATTTTAAAATGTACAACTCAACCTAAGATCTCTTTAGAAATACTGACTCCTGGCTCAGAGAAATAGTTAAGGCAACTTGTTTAAGATGCCTCTTAGACGCAATCTGGGGTATTACTTTACACTAGGCTCCCACTCTGACTTTTGTGTTTCAAATTCCTAGGATTCCGTGTTAATGTAGGTAGAGTTTTCAAGGGATATAAGTCTACAAGATGCTCAAACAAGCTCCGGTCCGATAAATGGAATTCTGATCCTAGTCCTTACTATGACTAGCTAGTTGTCTTCTTGATGAGGTGAATTTCACAGTGCTCTAAAACTGCGAAAGTGTCAGATTAAATTGCAACTTTCGTCCCATGCACGTGATTATTACAATCTGACCAGACTCTAATCATAAGTGTTGTTTACAACATCTAGCATTGCCCAGTCAGTTGTATTCAAACATGCGTGCTATGCTAACTTCTTCATGGAATTTTCTGCATGCCTCATGCGTTTGTAAATTTCGAACGGTCATTTTCCGTATAAGGAGTTGGCATTTCCGTCAATTCTCCACTACAACGTCTAACATTTTCACAAATAATGTCTTCGTAACAATTCTGTCCGGAAATGATTACAACATTTCCGTCGTCCTCAAGTGCGTGTCTACAATATGTTACTGCTGGATAATTTACTTTTGCAAACAGACATTCATCGTGTGACAGATGGGTTGTGTTCTCTACACGAGAGAAATTAGGAAATCACAAAAGCCATATCAGCGCAAAATAAACTCGCTGGGGCGAACATCGTCTTACTCCTGCGCGCCCAGGTTTGGTACACGAGAATTTTACCAGCATTACTGTCGGTCAGTATTACATCACCTGTCTACTCTCTCAGCAGGGATGGTCAGGTAAACAGACATGACGAATTATTACAGGAAGAAGTGTAAACAATGACTCGAAAATACCAATACTGCCGTAGAGGAAAAGAGAGCGAACAAAATTATGTGCCACACATTGTTCTGCAGTTGTTTTTTAATCACAAATTGTCTAATAAATTTGACTAATGTTTTTG
The DNA here is from genome assembly GCA_024509875.1 of Oreohelix idahoensis. Taxonomy (NCBI): domain Eukaryota; kingdom Metazoa; phylum Mollusca; class Gastropoda; order Stylommatophora; family Oreohelicidae; genus Oreohelix; species Oreohelix idahoensis. The sequence continues at coordinate 274,506 of JAMPIV010008904.1, read as the reverse complement.
TAAAACAAATTGCCACAGAAACGACCGCTGCAAGAACATGTCACTGCATTGTGCACGCAAACAGATATATATAAAATCCCAGCTTTTTCTGTCACTAACGCTAAGGGATGCAACTTTGGTTAAAAGTTAGACATGAATTGTATTGTTTCCCTTAATATGTACCTCCCGAAAATAGTAACACTCGACAAAGAAAAGTGCGCAAATGACGGTGTGCACAAAAATATTTATAGAAAATGTGTGATCCCGTATACACACATTGGGATCCTCGCCGCTGCTACGTAGATCGTGTTCTGTGGTGGTGTACAGTGGTTAAAAAAAATACTTTTGAATAAGTAAAATTGTGGCCGTTTGACCGACCACTTGAGCATTTATTCGTGCTAGAGTCTAGTCATAATAATCAAATATAAAACTACCATTCGCTATAATAAACAAGCAAGATTCTTAACTAAAATTAAAAAAATAAAACGAGACACTAAGGGTAGGGTACAGAGTGGCAGAAATCGGCTAGGTCAATGCACGCTAATTTACGCGGCAGTCGTTTTAGAAATGCAGGATGCAAGTAGAGACAGCTACAATCACGCTGTGAGAACGTGATGTTTGACCAATAATTTTTCAAATAGAATAAGCCCCAACCAATGAAAACATAGCCAGCTCAGCCACTACGAAGGTTGTCGGCAAGAAAATTTTTACTAGCAGTTTTGGAAGAACGTACCACGTAGAAGGACGTTCAATGTCTATCCAACTCCCAGTTGAGGTTCTCAACAAGATGATGATCATTCATCTATGTGTATTTTTGCACAAAGAGGTTTATCCAGCTAAATTTGCAAGTAAGTAATTGACGATTCGCCTGTCGTTTTGTATTTCAGCATACATTTATAAAAAGGAAAACATAATAACACAAGTGAGACAGAAAAAATGGAGGATTTGAAACTGGAAATAGACCAGATGGCTATTAAGATAAAACTGCTGAAAGAAAGCAAATGCGTAGATATGATTATCCAGGACAAAGAAAAAGTTGTGGTTGGAGAAGAATTTTGCTAAACATCTTGGATTTTGTATTCTGCACGAAAAGAAGATTAGCCAAAATTTATATGATGTACCAAAGGCCTAATTTTTTGTACATTAGTTGTCACTGTTTTGACCAACTTACTGTTGAATAAATTTCATCTTTACGGACCAGGCAGTTGAAGAATTATTGATGTTTGGATAAAGAAGATGTCATTGTCATTCTTCACCTATCACAACCACTAATGCTCTCCATGCATAACACCTGTAAGAGGAAGGGAACGTGCCTAAAACACAGATAGGATCAAAGTAATTAACGCCTCTGGCGAGCTATATGCCAGTACCACCAAGACAGACATAGACATGTTACATATAGCTGATTGGTACCGTGCCCAGCCCAACAAGGAAATAACACTGGGTGGGACGGTTACAAAATTGCCGTTAGGTTTTGCTGCTTGTGAATTTAATTCCCTTCTTATGACGGGCTTTTATACTAGTATGTATATAATTTGTCCCGATGATAAACTTAATTATTACCTCTACCTGATCACAGAGTCTTCTCGGCTGTCAGTTTTCATCGTATTTAAATAACAGCTGTATCTCTAAGGTCTTGCGTACGGGCTCTAATAGAACCAACGTACGCTGTGTCCAGGTAGAACGGCGCAAGCCTTGTCAAAACGCGGCAGCATTTTATTTTATTTGCTTAAGTGTAAGGACCCGAGTAGTTCCCGGGGGTCTCTGAAGAGACAAAGAAAAAATAGGCCTACTACACCCTCATGCATGTCGTACCAGGCAACTAATGTGAGCTTTTGTAAGGGGCTAGCAACCTTACCATGTATAACAAAGTGTCCCAGAAACCACCACTGTAAGAGCATAAAACTCCTTTGTGCAAGTTTCCTGCGGGACCAGCTGTTGTGGTGGCACCATGCTTTGTAGGGAGCGCAAAGGAAAATGATGATGATGATGCTATAAATTTCAAGAGGTAAAAATGTCTGTAACATGGTTAAAAACATATGGTTTGTGTTCATTTTGAAGCGCTGTTTTCAAATCTAACAATGAAAATCATTAGCGTGCAGTTATTATAATTATTACTATTATTACTATGACAGATGGTCGCATCTCCAGATATTTTCCACGGGCAACTGGCAGATGGCAAAAAAAAAAAAACAGTTGTGCGACCGCAGCTGAGGTTCAAAGATGTGTGAAAGAGAGACATGAAGGAATCTGATATAAACTCAACACTCTGGTAGAATGAAGCTGCATATCGCATGAAATGGCGATGATCCCTACGCCGCCACCTCAAATTGGGCGGCAAGAAGCTCTCACAACACGAAAAAGAGAAAAGAACACGCCTGTGACGTGTACTGGAAAAGAGCCTACAGTAATCTGACAGCTTATTGAAACCTTATAGCTGCTCTCTGATTTGCTAGCTAAACATGCATTATACCAACTGTCTATTTCGGCAGCTCACCCTTTTGTCCCCGTCCTCTTTACTGTAAACACGGGCTAAAGCAGTGTTTACAATCTTCGTTGACCTGTCAGTCATAACAGGAAACAAATCAAGCTTTGTTTTACTCCTTTCCACTCACGCGAGCTCATATGTCAATCATATAATACTTGACAGACAGACAGCACGTGAGAAAGGCGGAACTGACCCTTTGAAGTTTGCTCAGGGGAAATCTAAAAATCCCTAATATCCATTGATCTCGGAACACGAGCATTCTACAGGTAAAACCGCTAGGAGAGCAGAAAGTCTTTTGATGACGGTCACCACTTCAGACGAGAACCTCTGGAAGACCGAAACGTAAGCCTTATCTTGCATCTCTGCTTCTGAATTTTAATCCCACACAGTAGTGCGAAATAACGCCATTAGAGATGAAAGAAATCCAATGATATATATATATATATATATATATATATATATATATATATATATATATATATATATATATATATATATATATATATATATATATATATATATATATATATATATATATATATATATATATATATATATATTGCTGTTTTCTTTAATCCAACCATCAGTGTCAGTCAGAATTTGAGAAGAAAGTCTAGCTCGTAGACATAACCATTTCTTTTGGATTATTGGTTAAAAAGTGATTCGTGAGATTTTCATTCTGGATTTTCTGGTAAATAGTTCTAAGAAGTATTTTTCAGTGATAGCATTTAAAGTTAAACACTTAAATACTTTAAACATACAGTTAAATACTTACTTAAATCTTTTTCTTTGCTAGTAAGGCGAATTAAATTAAATAACACGTAGCGAGTTTCATAACCAGATATTCAATTAAAATGTTAGATCACATCCCCACCGCTACCTAGCTGAGACGAGATGGTAAATTTTGTTTACAGTGTAGACGGACGCAAACACTTAAACTCTCCAGGAGAGAGAGAGATAAACAAGACGGTTAACCAGACCGGACTTAGAGGCTAGACGGCTGATAGTGGGAGGGGAAAAAATACTGTTTATATTTCATTTCATTTTATAATTATTGTTATTATAGCGTCTATAATTTTTTTAAATGCCATACGACAAATTAACAGACACCGACAATTTACTAGCTACTAAATGATAGGTTGTACGTGGCGCATTGTGAGAAAAATAATAAATAACACACTGTGCGTATGACTGCCAGCCGGGAGAAGGGGCGGGGGAGTCTTCATCGGCTCAGTCTGACCCAAGTCCGCTGCCAGCGATGTCTGTGTGTATGCGTAGAACGAACACCGCGTATCTTTTAAATTCGTCAGGATTTGACAGAGCGGAGGAAAGACTGTCGTGTCCTTGTCTATACATATTTATATTTACATAGAGTGGTAGCATTTTCCCACAAATGTTTCTTGTATTTTTTTCGCAGACCTGATCCTCAAGTAGACGAACCAGCGGTCTTTTTCGTTTCTTTATTCTAGTTCATGCTAGAAGTGTATACTAGCCGATTATACGGTGTGACTGTAATTTAACTACTAGACTTACTAAATCCAGAAATATTATTTTAACTGCCCACAAGTGGTGTATACCTGGAAACATTATTATTATTTTCCCCAACACCTGACAGTTGTAGTCCCAGTGGAGTACAAATCTATACACTATGCAGGAGTGGCTCTCTGGTAAAGAGTCGGCCGATAGAAAATCCATCATCATCATTTGTAACATTTGTAGCAACCAGATTTCTCCAGATTTTCTAGAAGTGTTCCCCTCTCTTAAAACGGTAAACACCAAGGATTTTCACACTATTCAATATTTGTAGTAACCCTATAAATAGCCATGTAGTAGATCCAGACCGAGCGGGAAACCAGACTGTTTTTCCCCGCCCGCCCTCAACACTGCAAGAGTTGTCGCAACGGAAATGTTCAGTTGTATTTCCTGTATCTATACTTACATTCTCCTGTGCACCCATCGGAGGAACAGTGCTAGTTTTTTTGTAGAACAGTGAAAACACCCCTTTAGGACTTTTTTCGTCACCAGGATTCATCGTGGAAGTAAACTTATTCGGCATTCACCTCATTAGTTTTTTTTGGTGATACATTTAGTCAACCAGAACATAAGGGTGGAGAAACCAAAGTGATCTCCATTTAGAAGAGTTTTGTGACGGCTGCTGAAAATTTCCTATAACTTTTGATGGTTTGCTTTTGTTTACTTTTTTACTTGGTCTATAATAATAATAATAATAAAATTCTTATATGGGGGGGGGGATAAACTGGAGCTAATTTGTATCCTTGACAGCTGGGGTGATACATTAGTCAACAGAAACAGTAGGGATTATGTTCGTGGAATAAATTTACCAAGGGATACCATAGACCCAAGGGAAGAATACAAAATAGGTAAGAGTGTGAGAGGTGGCCACAAAAATGAGAGAGTGTGTGTTGAGTTTACGGCTGCTGAAAATTCTCTATTAATTTTGATGGTTTGATTTTGTTTACTTTACTTGGTCATATATTGTACCAATATTGTTATTCTGTAAACCTGGTGCTAACCCTCAACCTTTGGGTTAATATTTTCTTTGGGTTATTTTCCTTTATACGGTGAAGGCGCACCATTCTTCTTTATTTCCTCTATATGTAAATGATTTTCTTGATATCTTTGGGTAACTTGATGTTGTAAACTGTTTAGTGATAATAAACAACAAGAAAACTTAACTTTGTGTGTTGGTCAGACCCATACCCATTTATCCTTAGATTTTTTTCCACGTTTGTGTGTCTTGTTGTCACATATTGTTGTGTGTGTGTAGAGTAACCTGTTCTTATTTTAGATAGGGAGGCAAGGACTGTCTTGTAACAAAGCATAGTTGTACGGATAGACGGATAGGCTGAATGAGAGAAACCTACTCACTCCAGAGACATATCTTTCCCTCAACCTACCACCTGTGAAACCTATTTTTCTGTACATTCTCGTGTATCAGTCAACCTTTACTCTTTACCTAGACTGGGCCCAATAAACCAATTAACTTACCGTACGACAACGCCAAAGGGAGCGCCAGGCAAAAAACAGCTGAGGGCTATGGTCTCAGGAACGCTGTCCCATAGCCAGTAAGGGGGGAGGGGGGGCTACTAACTATTATCATTATTATTGCAATGTTTAGAACACAAAAGTCTATTTCGTCACAAAAAGTTAGCAAGCTTCACTTACAAAAAAAAAAAACGTTAACAAAGATGAAAGTTAACACGTAAAACTACATAAAGTAGTATGTAAAGGTAAAGGTAGTCCAATAGCAGATACTGCAAGAGGGGAGTGAAGCAGTGGCTTACTAAGGAAGGTGTGGTCCATCCCGAGCGACAGCTAGGAGGGGTTGCCATCGGACACTATTATGACCGTACTTACTGTTAAAAATATACATGCAGATATGTTCTATATGGGGGAAGGGAGTGCCACAGGTAGCATCCGTCCCAGGTACCAAATAAGTACGCCTCTAGAGTGAAGTGTTAGAGACTTCACTATACTAGGTCCAGCTTCAGGAGGTGGCGTGACCAGTTCCCTTCCTCACTGCCTTTTCCTTTCCTAATTCAAGAGCAGAGTCAGGTACTCATTTACAGCTAGGTAAACTGGATTGTGGCGCCACGGTGTTTCGAAGCAGGTATCTGTGTCGCGAGAGACGAGCGTTCCAACCACTGTCAATTGTAATGTGTTTTATGGCTGCTCGTACACTGGTCAGACTGAGGAAGTAAATGTCAAGGTAGTCCTATCTTTTTTGTTCGTGTACCCTCCGATATAATATATCTTTAACTATGTACCCCCAAGGTTATTGGTGCATAATTCCAAGTATTCAATCTACTTATACATTGCATTGGGAGACTTTTTTTCACGTACCCCCTTAGATGTCTTCTCGTACCCCTAGGGGCACGCGTATCCCAGGTCTAGTACCACTGCTATAGCAGATACGGCCGAAGGCGAGTTAAGTGTTAAAGACTTTACTATACTAGGTCTCAGCTGTATAATGTGGGGTGACTAGTTCTCCTTTTCGCTACCTTTGTCTTTCATAACTCGAGACCAGAGTTATGCACCCATTTACAGCTTGGTAAACTGGCGCGTATTCTACCCAGTTTCTAATCCAGAACTCGGTATTTGCCGCGAGGTGCAGGCGATTTAATCATTCAGCCAATCGGACGCCTGCACCAAAGCATAGATGTACTCTCACAGCAGTGGTTTCTGTATCAATCTGTTTGACACGACGAGGTTGCTAGCCTCATGAATGACGTCACATTAGTCGCCTCTTGTGACATGCATGACCTCACATTAGTCGCCTCTTGTGACATGCATGACCTCACATTAGTCGCCTCTTGTGACATGCATGACCTCACATTAGTCGCCTCTTGTGACATGCATGACCTCCCATTAGTCGCCTCTTGTGACATGCATGACCTCACATTAGTCGCCTCTTGTGACATGCATGACCTCACATTAGTCGCCTCTTGTGACATGCATGACCTCACATTAGTCGCCTCTTGTGACATGCATGACCTCACATTAGTCGCTTCTTGTGACATGCATGACCTCACATTAGTCGCCTCTTGTGACATGCATGACCTCACATTAGTCGCCTCTTGTGACATGCATGAGGGATCAGTGATGCTACTCTTTCGTTGTCTCCTCATAGACCCAAGGGAACCACACGTGGCTTCATATGGATGACTGATTCTAAATATCTAGCGGAGCGGGGGCCCCACCTACTGCCTCGGCTTCCGAAATGCCCAACGCTTTGTCCGCCAATGGATGGAAGAGATACTATAATAGAACTTTATGAAACATAAAGGATGAAACTGGAAAAAGATTTAACAAGTGGCAGTGAGACGAGATGAATTGAAGTGTTTAATCAACGACCAGTGCACCGAAAATCGTCAAGGACTTTGATATTGCATGAACATGTTTCATGTTGGTAATCTTATTCTGTGTTCTTTGTAGGTCAACATGGAACAATAGGTTATTAATGGCGTTAAAACACAACATTGTTAATGTCGGACGAATGTCTGTTATTAATATCTGCCAATCAAAGCGTTGTTAACATTTGGAAACACAGCGTTATCAATGCCCTACAAACAAAACATTAATATAATCGGACAAAATCGTTATTAATAACGGACAACGGAAATGTTATTTACATCAAGCAAATTTCTTTTTAAAACTATGTGTTTTGCCTCCTTTTTTGTGAGGCGCTGCGTTCAACCTAGACACAAGGTCCATCTGTCATATTAGAGCGTTAGTCTAAATATAAAAAGACCTTGTGGTCTGGTAAATCAGACAAACACAATAATGTTCATATAGGAAACAACAACGCTGTGAATACTGAACAAACAAACGTTCATCATTGTCGCATGAAAATATGATTAATAGTAGGTAAAGCTTGACAGCTGTATAGGAGTGATGGACAATAGTGCACACGGAAGTGTGATAGTGATGCGCAAGAGAGATAGGCAGAAGGCACAGGCTGAGTCAGTGAGTTCTTCACTAAGAAAACCATACACACAGCTCTTCTTGTTTTTTCTGGCGACAATATTACTCTTTTGCACACACTGTGTCACTCACAAATAGTAGGGTAAAGGAGTAAAGTTAGATTGAGGATTTGGTAGTCTGAACTGAACGAACAATCCTATCGAGGTTAGCTCAATTTTATTCAATTTAGAAATGTAAATAAATCAATAAGGATTTTACAGCACATAATAATAAAGATTATCACGAGAAAACAAACTCACAACAATTTGATGATTTTAAAGAAGAAAAAAATTATTACACCAATAGTGAAAACAAGGATTATGAATGAATTGTGTTAGTAAAGTTCCCGGCAGGCCTGATAAGCTTTTGCTGGAAAATATGTGAAATACTGTTTGTGTGTAAATGAATGTTTGTTCCTTTGTTCCTTTGGTGTGAATGTTGGAAACAACTTATATCCTGGGGTTCTCTTGGAAAAAATATATCGTAATCCAATGCTTGAAATTAACTTCACTGTTCGAATAAGGTATCCACAAAGGGCACAGAATCTGGACACGATTTTATAAATCCAAGATTGGGGTAACGACTTCACGGTTCGAATAAAGTATCCACAAAGGGCACAGAATCTGAACACGATTTTATAAATCCAAGAAAGGTGTAACGTATCCACAGTTGATGCGATATCCACAGATAACGAATTTGCTTCCAAAGGTGGGATGGAGGGTTAAAATGGGTGGAGTATGGTACGGGTGATGGTTGTTAAGGGTAATATCTGGTGTTGAGAATCGTTGCAATAATTGCAGTAATTGAAGTAATTGAAATGATTGAAATGATTGAAGGGAATTATTGTGACTGGTGGACGAGGACTATATGGCCACTGGCCAAAGGTAACCTCTTTTCAGCAATACGAGACAAGACTTGCACTGCGTAAATCTGTTAGACAAAACAAAAATACATGTGTAACTACTCTTCTGCTGCAACATGCAGATTACAACAGAAACAATTTAAGCAGTGTCCAGCGTCGGCATGTTGATATCCATGCATGCGTCTCATTCCTAAAATAGGTCAGTCCATTCTTAAACATTCCTGTCTGCTGTGAATGAATTAGCTGGCCAGTCCAGATACATACACAATAACAAGACTTGCTTCCTCCCCTGTCAGACAAAGTTACATGAGGGTCCGCTAGAGAATCCTTCTTTGCTTTCCACCGTTCATTCCTTCCAGCATTCATAATAATATGCTCATACATTAATGTTACAAACATTGAAAAGTAAAATGATCATTGAAATTATGAATGATACAAACATTGTAACATAACATCGCTTTAAAATACAAGCAGTGAAAATAAATGAATTTTCGTAAGCATTTATGATACATACATGATAAAGGAAACCCGTTTATATAATACACTTAGACTTTCACCATGATAGTAATATATTTCATTAGACTTTCACCATGATAGTAATATATTTCATATCTATATATTTAAGCTAATTTCCTATATACTGGAATAGCAAATACATACCCGCTCCGGAATTTATAGATAGTCTGTTAAGTTAAACTAGAGGGCACTATGTGTGTTTAACTCAAGTCTCCCTTATGCACAGTTTTTACTTTACAAGGCTAAGACGTGCGTCTCTCTCTTACAGTATGCTATCACCAAGTGAAGTCTAAACTAGTTTCTTAAAGACAGAAAGAAAGAAAGAATTATTTTCGATTTACCCGCTACATTTTAAACGTTCCCACGATAGCAAAAGTCTCGCTGCAAATTAGTTTGCATATAGAATGTCACTAGTACGTGCTGTGGTTCCGAGCTCAGCAGTATTAGCAATGAGGAAGAAGACAGGCCATAAATTTCTAGACAGACGAGTCTGGAAATTCCTAACGAACGTGAACGCTGCTTGACCGTATCTTCACCTGGGTTAAGGTGGGGAAAAGGCAAGTGCGTGAGAAACATTTTTTTTCGGAAACTTAGGATAGACAGAAAATAAAGCAATATACAGGATGGACAGAAAATTTCAAATAGACAAATTATCTTCAATCTGCGACAGATACCCCGAACTTAAGTTAGTTGCCCAACTAAATCAGAGAGAGATGATAATTTGGCTAGTGTGTATCATTCCCGGTGTCGTCCATTAGTTCCTTCTTTGCACTTCTTCCGAGGTTTCCTCAGATTGTTTCTTATCTGCTGGCGTTAGAAGATTATTTTCTCCACCACTAGCGAGTTCCTCTACTGAGTGTCTGCTTAAAAAATCTGCTCCTACATTTTCAGGACCGGGGATGTACTCGACCCTGAAGGAATAGACACTAAGCAAAATAGCTTCGCGTAAAGCGTTGGCTTTAGCGTATGGGACTTGGTAAATCTTAGTCCTGACAGGCTTAGGATCTAATACTTTTATATCAAACTCCAAGAGGTTGGTTAGTCCCGGTTTATCGGTGAGCACTTCTGAATATTCGGCTAACAGTTGTTTGACATCATGCTGTTGCAATTCAGTTAATGTTTCACAGAGCTTCACATCCGTGTGTGATTCTTCCTGTTTTAGCGGGTATTCAGCATATTCGTGAGGGTCATTATCCGCTTCCATTGCAACCGCTAAGGTCAGGAGATGTGCTTGAGGAGCAGCGAGGCGTTTCATGTACTTTTTAAGTAAGTTAACATGATAAATCTTTTCCTTCCCTCGTATGGAGATTTTGTAGTTTGTTCGAGAGATTTTCTCGAGTACTTCAAATGGTCCCTGCCATCCTATCTGAAGTTTGTTATTCCCTGTTGGGAGTAACAGCAGTAGTTTCTCTCTCCAGGTTGTAGTACTCTTTCCTTCGCAGTCTTATTGTACCGTTTTGCATGCTTGGCACGAGCTTGTCGGAGGTTAGTGTTGGCTAATTCCCAACCTATCTTTAACCTTTCCTTCAGTTCTTGCACATATTTTGATGCAGATACAATAGATTCGTCTGCTTTCTGGTCGGTTAAAGACCTAAGCAATGCTTCCATGGGTCCCTTTATTGGCCGTCCAAATAATAATGTTGCAGGAGGTAGACCAGTGGAGGCATGCGGCACTTCCCTATAGGCAAATAAGGCAGCCGGCAAGAATAAGTCCCAGTTTTCGGGTCTTTCTTGTGCTAATTTTCGCAGCATGGTGATGAGGGTCCCGTTATATCTCTCTACCTGTCCGTTTGCTTGAGGATTATAGGGTGAGGTGTGAATATGCTGAGTACGGAAGATCTTAAAGACTTCTTCCATCAGATGTCCTCTAAACTGCGATCCATTATCAGTGAGTATTTGCTGTGGAAATCCGAGCCTTGTGAAAATACTCACGAGCGCTTCTGCGACATGCACAGAATCAGAAGAAGGGAGTGCCACTGCTTCTGACCACATAGTACAGGTGTCGACTAGAGTCAAAATACAGCAATTTCTCCGCTTGGTTCTTAAGAGTGGGCCTACTATATCTACAGCTACTCTTTCGAATGGAGTACCGACAATAGACATTTCCCCCAATGGAGCAGGGGGTGTCCAGTGCCTTGGTGCCACCCTTTGGCACTGCGCACAGGATTTCACAAATCGGATGATGTCCCCGTTCATCCCAGGCCAGTAATAGTGCGCTGCTATTCTTTGCATGGTAGCATTTTGTCCCATGTGGCCGCTAAAAGGAAGAGCGTGTCCCATCTCTAAAATTTGTGACCTATAAGTAGTTGGAACAACCAACTGGCTATGTTCTTGTCCAGTGTTGCCCGACCTACGGTATAGTAATCCCGATTTTGAATAAAAGTTTCCTTTTTTCAGCGGGTTACTGGCAAGTGGCAGTTTCTTAAAACATAGTCCCAGTGTTGGATCCTTGTATTGAGCATCCTTCAATTCCCGTGGTAGCAGGTTTGTCACTGGTCCTGGTTCCTGTTCTGTCCTCGCCTGACCTCTTGTAGTTACTGCTGCAGCTATCAGAGGTTTTCTTGGTTCCCCCAAGAACACATAGCGACATCCAAGAATTACGTCGTAGATTGGATTCTCCATAATGGCAGCTCGAATCCATCCTTTAACAAATTTTGAATCAATATAAACGTTTGCTATTTTCAATGTCATAGGAGTGTCTCCTTTCACGGCTCCACACAGATCTACTGTCTCCGATGTTATCTGCTCAGGTGTGACCAAATGTGAAGCGATTATACAGTCAAACTGTAATCCTGTGTCATAAAGACAGCGCACAAATTTCCCGTTTGCGATAATCTGATCCGTTACAGAATTCCGTTCTGGTTTACCACCTTTTGTTCTGTCTTGACGCTGTTCTGGTGCGTCTCCTTGTAAACACGCCGCCAAGTGCGGGCTGGGCCGATTTCTACATTCTTTTGTATTGTGCGAGGTCTGCTTACAATGATGACAATATTTCCTCTCCCTCCTCATGAAGTAAGGGGGTTTTCCTGTGCATTTTTCGTGTTTGAGTTAGTTGACCGGTCTCTGCGTGTATCTTGCGTTGGAGCGTTTACCTGTGATCGCTGATTTTGGGTGGGCTGGGTGATTGGTTTAGGTTGAAGTTCGGCAGGTTTCCGTTTGAAGGTTTGAGTCTCTGCTATAGCATTTTGAAACCTTTCTGCTAACGTAAGGATTGGTTCGAGTCGGTCTGCCCCGTGCTCTACTAGGAACTTTCTCATCTCTGGTGACATTGTTTCCTTGATTTGCTCTACCAGGAAGAGTTCATGTAATCCTTCGTAAGTCTTAGGAAATTTTCCCAAATCGCGCCACTTTTCGAGATATGATTCAATCCTAGCAGCAAATTGGCCAAATGTTTCTCCTCCTTCTTTGTGAGATCGGCGAAAACGTTTTCTGTAATTGTCGGCTGTAAGCTGAAAACGTCGTAACAGTGCTTGCTTGAGAGCGTCATAATCATTCTGTTCTGCTGGGGTTAATTTTGTAAAAACTTCGTAAGCCGTCCCTCTTAATCCTTGAGAAAGTTTAAGATTCCACATGCTTTTGGGCAGGCCATACGATGAAGCAGTTCGCTCATATCTATCCAGGAACAGATCAATTTGTTCATTTCGCTCGCAAAATTTTTCCATTGGGAAAGTCATTGCAGGTGAGTTGAGTGCTAGACCAGCAGAGGCGTTGTCAGGTGATGAAGCGTTAGTGGGAGAAGCGGGACGATTTTGAACCTCTAGTTCTTTGAGCCGGAACTCATGAGCCCGTATCCTTTCGTTTTCTTCTCTTTATTTTTCTATTTCGGCCTCTATGAATGCATTACCTTCTTCTTCACTCATTCCAACCTCTTTAGTGTATTTTAAAAGACCCATCCTTAGTTTTAGTAAATCAGTCATTTTCTATATTTCTGTGCAGGTTGTTACACTCTCTCAGTATGTTACACTAGTTTCTGGGTATTACTAATATTTCTAAGAAGTATTGTAATACAACAAACCAATACAACTTAACTGATAATCAATTTACTAAGCCCAAGGGAGTACTATTAATTCTATGAAGTAATGTAACTCATTAATGGAAGTTTAGTATAATTGGATTTTTGACAATTCCTTATTTCTGCTGAATTAAGGTCTCATCACTTGAGTAATACTCAAGTATAAACAATTCCCTTCAATATCTCACACACATACACACTCTACTGCCTGTTAAATGTACCACTTAATTACCTTAGTTAACTATTTAACGTAATTATATAACCCTGAATTAAATTAGTGACAGCAACGTTCTGTTACTTTAAAATTATAATTGTTCTGTTCAGATACTACCAGAAGTGTCGTTGTCTAGGGCGTTATAAAATTATAGTCCACAGTATAGACTAATAGTTCAAGATTCCTTACAGTTTCTGCAGAACAATTTAAAGACAAGATTCCCTGTAGTCACTGTGAAATAAGAATCCAGAAATTCAAATCCAAGGACGAGATTCCCAATAATTGTCGCATGAAAATATAATTAATAGTAGGTAAAGCTTGACAGCTGTATAGGCGTGATGGACAATAGTGCACACGGAAGTGTGATAGTGATGCGCAAGAGAGATAGGCAGAAGGCACAGGCTGAGTCAGTGAGTTCTTCACTAAGAAAACCATACACACAGCTCTTCTTGTTTTTTCTGGCGACAATATTACTCTTTTGCACACACTGTGTCACTCACAAATAGTAGGGTAAAGGAGTAAAGTTAGATTGAGGATTTGGTAGTCTGAACTGAACGAACAATCCTATCGAGGTTAACTCAATTTTATTCAATTTAGAAATGTAAATAAATCAATAAGGATTTTACAGCACATAATAATAAAGATTATCACGAGAAAACAAACTCACAACAATTTGATGATTTTAAAGAAGAAAAAAATTATTACACCAATAGTGAAAACAAGGATTATGAATGAATTGTGTTAGTAAAGTTCCCGGCAGGCCTGATAAGCTTTTGCTGGAAAATATGTGAAATACTGTTTGTGTGTAAATGAATGTTTGTTCCTTTGTTCCTTTGGTGTGAATGTTGGAAACAACTTATATCCTGGGGTTCTCTTGGAAAAAATATATCGTAATCCAATGCTTGAAATTAACTTCACTGTTCGAATAAGGTATCCACAAAGGGCACAGAATCTGAACACGATTTTATAAATCCAAGATTGGGGTAACGACTTCACGGTTCGAATAAGGTATCCACAAAGGGCACAGAATCTGAACACGATTTTATAAATCCAAGAAAGGTGTAACGTATCCACAGTTGATGCGATATCCACAGATAACGAATTTGCTTCCAAAGGTGGGATGGAGGGTTAAAATGGGTGGAGTATGGTACGGGTGATGGTTGTTAAGGGTAATATCTGGTGTTGAGAATCGTTGCAATAATTGCAGTAATTGAAGTAATTGAAATGATTGAAATGATTGAAATGATTGAAGGGAATTATTGTGACTGGTGGACGAGGACTATATGGCCACTGGCCAAAGGTAACCTCTTTTCAGCAATACGAGACAAGACTTGCACTGCGTAAATCTGTTAGACAAAACAAAAATACATGTGTAACTACTCTTCTGCTGCAACATGCAGATTACAACAGAAACAATTTAAGCAGTGTCCAGCGTCGGCATGTTGATATCCATGCATGCGTCTCATTCCTAAAATAGGTCAGTCCATTCTTAAACATTCCTGTCTGCTGTGAATGAATTAGCTGGCCAGTCCAGATACATACACAATAACAAGACTTGCTTCCTCCCCTGTCAGACAAAGTTACATGAGGGTCCGCTAGAGAATCCTTCTTTGCTTTCCACCGTTCATTCCTTCCAGCATTCATAATAATATGCTCATACATTAATGTTACAAACATTGAAAAGTAAAATGATCATTGAAATTATGAATGATACAAACATTGTAACATAACATCGCTTTAAAATGCAAGCAGTGAAAATAAATGAATTTTCGTAAGCATTTATGATACATACATGATAAAGGAAACCCGTTTATATAATACACTTAGACTTTCACCATGATAGTAATATATTTCATTAGACTTTCACCATGATAGTAATATATTTCATATCTATATATTTAAGCTAATTTCCTATATACTGGAATAGCAAATACATACCCGCTCCGGAATTTATAGATAGTCTGTTAAGTTAAACTAGAGGGCACTATGTGTGTTTAACTCAAGTCTCCCTTATGCACAGTTTTTACTTTACAAGGCTAAGACGTGCGTCTCTCTCTTACAGTATGCTATCACCAAGTGAAGTCTAAACTAGTTTCTTAAAGACAGAAAGAAAGAAAGAATTATTTTCGATTTACCCGCTACATTTTAAACGTTCCCACGATAGCAAAAGTCTCGCTGCAAATTAGTTTGCATATAGAATGTCACTAGTACGTGCTGTGGTTCCGAGCTCAGAAGTATTAACAATGAGGAAGAAGACAGGCCATAAATTTCTAGACAGACGAGTCTGGAAATTCCTAACGAACGTGAACGCTGCTTGACCGTATCTTCACCTGGGTTAAGGTGGGGAAAAGGCAAGTGCGTGAGAAACATTTTTTTCGGAAACTTAGGATAGACAGAAAATAAAGCAATATACAGGATGGACAGAAAATTTCAAATAGACAAATTATCTTCAATCTGCGACAATCATCAACATCATCAGGTGCCATCTCCATCACGAAGGTTGGCTGCAATGGATCTCCAACGTCTTCTGTCTCTTGTTTTGATGGTGCTCTCTGATAGACTCTTTCCTGTCTCTTGTCTTGATGGTGCACTCTGATAGACTCTTTCCTGTCTCTTGTCTTGATGGTGCACTCTGATAGACTTTCTCCTGTCTCTTGTCTTGATGGTGCACTCTGATAGACTCTTTCCTGTCTCTTGTCTTGATGGTGCACTCTGATAGACTTTTCCTGTCTCTTGTCTTGATGGTGCACTCTGACAGACTCTGCCCTATCTCTTGTCTTGATGGTGCACTCTGATAGACTCTTTCCTGTCTCTTGTCTTTATGGTGCACTGATAGGGTCTATCCTGTCTCTTGTCTTGATGGTGCACTGACAAACTCTGTCCTGTCTCTTGTCTTGATGGTGCACTGATATACTCTGTCCTGTCTCTTGTCTTGATGGTGCACTGACAGACTCTGTCCTATCTATCTCTTGATACTATCTTCCTACTTATAGCGATTTTTTTTACTTGCACGTCTGCCTTCAACTGTGCCTTCTTTTATGGCCTTTAGTAAGGTTTTACGTCTTTTTATATGGGCACAATATTTTAGCTGTCTAATTTTGATCTCCGTCATTAATTCTCTTTTCATTTCTAGATTTCCTACGTCCTAGGACTTCTTTATGTGTTTTCCTCTCTTTCCATGAGACGCGCCCATTAACAAACGTTAAACGGGTCAAATTCCTCACTGTCGCAACAACAACAAAAAAGCCGGGACTACTAGTACTTAAATTCCTTGTCAAGTAAGCTAATTGCTTCTAGTGATGTGACACGGGGGGGCTACACACATACGCAGTGGCGTCACTAGGGTTGGTGTCATCCAGTGCAGTAACTCATGGTGTGACCCCCATGGACCTCCTCCCGTATCTGACCTTACAGAATCCTTAGTAATGTTTTTTGTACTGATGTTACTCGTAAATCGTAATTCCCGTATATCACTGAATGTAATGGCAATAGTAGTGACATAAACAACTAGCAAAATTAAAATTACACCTTTAAATTACAATATCATACGCACAGCCTAAATGTATTTACATTTACATAGTTTCACGTGGTTAAAGTGAAAATTCGGTAAGAAAATAATAGAATTCGAAGTAAAAACGTTTAAGAAATCAAAATTATGTTCATTTTAACGTTAAACTTTACGGTTACATGAGATACATTAATGGATTAGGTTTGCATAATCAATAACGGCCCAAATAAAATAGAAGTTGTAGACAAATGCATATGGAAATATACTCATAAATGAAATAATACCAAACAAAATAATAAACATGAACAAATACACAAGCATTTCAGCACTTAGTGAACATCTCGACTAAATCAGAACTTTCCTTTCATGGCCTTCAAAGCTGCGAACTTGTGAATCACTTCATCGAAATCAATGTCTTTCGCCTACCCACTTTCAATTGATAATATCGTAAGATCGGAAAGCCTTGACTGTCCCATGGTAGATCGCAAATAGTTATTCATAAGTTTCAGCTTTGAAAAGCTTCTCTCACACCCTCTGTCACCCCCTCTGATGGTGTCACCCGGTGCGGTCCGCACCCCCCTAGTGACGGCACTGCACATACGTGACAAACACGGTAACACACAGTCTAAAATGGTCACAGTGCGACCGACCTTTTGCCAAACTAATTAACATTTTTGCTACCACGTTTGGGTTAGTGTTACGCGAGTCAAGTTTCGTGTGTCCCAAAAAACTGGGCTTTGCAGAGAGCCCTAAAGTGTTGCTTTTAAAATTTCTTACGAGTTCAGTGTTGTTCTGGGGGGAGGGAGGGGAAGAAGAGGCGGGAAAGGAGGGGGGAGTCTATGATGAGACAAATACAGAATATGTCTCCTGCTCCCTCAAGCATGTCGTACAAGGCGACTAACATAATGTTGTGCATGGGACTGGCCACCTCATCACGTAAAACGAATTGCTACAGCGACAACTGTAGGAGCGCGTGATTGCTTGGTGCATGGTTCCTGCTACGGGACCAGCTACAGTGGTGGCCCCGTGCTCCATACGGAGCGATAAGGAAATGATGATATTGCTTATGAAAACCGCGGAAAAAAACATAAATAAGATGATAGGAAACTCTATACAGAGCGATACAACAGGAGGCAATCTGATCATCAGAAGTAGTCTCCCGGTCGATCAAGTGTTTCGGCCCCTTATTCTCATTTACACTCTAAGGGGGGCGGGCCCACTTCGGCCATGTCTCCCACGTGTCTCAGCCTCCTGTTGTCTTGTGTAGCAAATGAACCCATTCCACCTTGGTTGTAGCTTTAAAATTATATAATTAGTTTTCCTTCCTCCTAATTAACATTTTTAGCAGCCACATGACTACAAAGCTTGCGTATGCTCCACAGCGAGTTGAAGGTAGCGAATGAATGAATGAAAAAATGAAAGAATGCATGAATGAATGAATGAATGAATGAATGAAAGAATGCATGAATGAATGAATGAATGCATGAATGAATGAAAGAATGCATGAATGAATGAATGAAAGAATGCATGAATGAATGAATGAAAGAATGCATGAATGAATGAATGAGTGAAAGAATGCATGAATGAATGAATGAATGAATGAAAGAATGCATGAATGAATGAATGAATGAACGAATGAATGAAAGAATGAATGAATGCATGAATGAATAAATGAAAGAATGCATGAATGAATGAATGAAAAAATGCATGAATGAATGAATGAATGAATGAATGCATGAATGAATGAATGAATGAAAGAATGAAAGAATGCATGAATGAATGAAAGAATGAATGAATGAAAGAATGCATGAATGAATGAATGAATGAAAGAATGCATGAATGGATGAAAGAATGAATGAATGAATAAATGAAAGAATGCATGAATGAATGAATGAATAAATAAATGAAAGAATGCATGAATGAATGAAAGAATGAATGAATGCATGAATGAATGAATGAAAGAATGAATGAATGAATGAAAGAATGCATGAATGAATGAATGAAAGAATGCATGAATGAATGAATGAATGAATGCATGAATGAATGAATGAAAGAATGCATGAATAATTGAATGAAAGAATGCATGAATGAATGAATGAATGAAAGAATGCATGAATGAATGAATCAATGAAAGAATGCATGAATGAATGAATGAAAGAATGCATAAATGAATGAATGAAAGAATGAATGAATGAAAGAATGCATGAATGAATGAAAGAATGCATGAATGAATGAATGAAAGAATGCATGAATGAATGAATGAAAGAATGCATGAACGAATGAATGAATGAAAGAAAGCATGAATGAATGAATAAATGAATGAAAGAATGCATGAATGAATGAATGAAAGAATGCATGAAGGAATGAATGAAAGAATGCATGCATGAATGAATGAAAGAATGCATGAATGAATGAATGAATGAAAGAATGCATGAATGAATGAATGAATGAATGAATGAATGCATGAATGAATGAATGAAAGAATGCATGAATGAATGAATGAAAGAATGCATGAAAGAATGAGTGAAAGAATGAATGAAAGAATGCATGAATGAAAGAATGAATGAAAGAATGCATGAATGAATGCATGAAAGAATGAATGAATGAATGAAAGAATGAATGAAAGAATGAATGAAAGAATGCGTGAATGAAAGAATGAATGAATGCATGAAAGAATGAATGAAAGAATGAATGAAAAAATGCGTGAATGAAAGAATGAATGAAAGAATGAATGAAAGAATGCATGAATGAAAAAATGAATGAAAGAATGCATGAATGAATGAATGAATGCATGAAAGAATGAATGAAAGAATGAATGAAAGAATGCATGAATGAAAGAATGCATGAATGAATGAATGAAAGAATGAATGAAAGAATGCATGAAAGAATGAATGAAAGAATGAATGAAAGAATGCATGAAAGAATGAATGAAAGAATGAATGAAAGAATGCATGAATGAATGAAAGAAAGAATGCATGAATGAATGAATGAATGAATGAATGAAAGAATGAATGAAAGAATGCATGAATGAATGAATGAAAGAATGAATGAAAGAATGCACGAATGAATGAATGCATGCATGAATGAATAAATGAAAGAATGCATGAATGAATGATTGAAATAATTTTCCAGTTCATTCTGCGAAACACCGAATAGTTTGTCGTATTATTGGTGGTATATGAAGGGATCTTCCCTCTCTGTTCTTTTTACGTGAGGATTTTACTTCTTGTGGTGAAGCACGACACTTTCAACCTAGACTTATGTCCGTTGGTTGTATCGGAACGTAATGTGCCGCCCCAAAAAAAATTATGAACAATGACTAATAATATTAGTATCTATCTATCTATCTATCTATCTATCTATCTATCTATCTATCTATCTATCTATCTATCTATCTATCTATCTATCTATCTATCTATCTGTCTGTCTGTCTGTCTGTCTGTCTGTCTGTCTGTCTGTCTGTCTGCCTGCTTGCCTATCTATCTATCTATCTATCTATCTATCTATCTATCTATCTATCTATCTATCTATCTATCTATCTATCTATCTATCTATCTATCTATCTATCTATCTATCTATCTATCTATCTAGTGTGTCCTATGTCCTGTTAAGTTGTAAAACTTATTCAATACCGTTTTATTTGTTAGTACCGGGGAAGTCCTCAGGTTCTCCAGTCTCGCAATGACATGTCATTGGGCCGAAGGGCTGAAAGCCCAAGTGCCGCTGGTTAAGGAAAAAAAAAAAAAAAATCTACAAGCATAGTGGTTCTCAACGTGGACCATGCCATATACGGTACCTAAGGGACCACAGGAAGATGGTAAAGTACCCTTTTTCCTGCTAACAGCGACTATGAGAAGGGCCACAGAGGTAAATGAGGATCAGAAGGGGTCACGAACAAATAAAACAGGTTGAGAACCACTATACTAGTATGATGAAGTTCGGAAAGGGACAGCCAGCTTCGCCAACGCTGCCTGCATCTACTCAATGTTCAGCGAACTATCGTCCCTTGCTTGTTGTTGTTTTTTAAAATCTGTTATAGAGCTTTAATACGCTGTTCAACCTTTTGGTTATAATTGGGGTGTATTATGTCACCCTTCCCTCGCCGCGTTGTTCTGCCGTTTAATAACCGTTAAACCGGCAGGTTGATACTTTCTTCTATCTCGGCGCAAAGAGGAATAAAGATTTAGGACTGATGTTAAAATCTCAGACCTAAGGGTCTTATGTGTTTGGATATGCGCCCTAATATAACCGACTAAGTTGGACGGACGCCAAAACGAGGCAAAACTTTAAAAAAAAAAAAGACTGATGTTAATTGGCTTTAGGTTTTCTATCTGGCGCCTTTGACCACGCACACGGCGGTTCTGAAAGTTGCCGTTTAAGTTTATTGTTTCCATCGTGTGCGATGAAGGCAGGCGTTAATATTGTGATGTTTCTCTATATCTTCATCTCTTTCATTCAAATAATTCATGGACGTATTTCACTACCCACAATTAACAAGTCATTACGGTATTATCTGTGACACAGTTGTATTAACCTCATTATCTGAAACAGATTGCTGCAGAAACCAATACTGTAAGTCTTGGTGCAGTGGTCTGGCACATGATTTCTGCTAACGAAAGTTATGGTCTCATAATTCCAAAGGAGCGAAGAAGGAGCACAAGGAAAAAGAAGAAAGGTGGATTCAGCATGGTACACTTTACTGCACTGCTATACAACACGCATCACCTTGATTTATATCGGAGAAGTTCAAGGCCAAGGAATTATATACAGTATTCTTACATTTGCTTACAGGAAATTGTTCGTACGTGTCCACTATGTCTGGAGGAAAGATGTGATTGCAGGAGAAATTAATAAATGCAAGAATTCCATTGTCCACATGAAGTGCTTTATTGCGGCTTCCTGCAAGAGAGTCATCTGTAGTGGTGGCCCAAAGCTCTTTAAGAAACGCAAAAGAAGAATAAGGAAAGAATTAATGAATCTTGTAGGAAGAGGGAGCACTAAATTGTAATGTACATGACTCATCAGTTTCGAATTTTTTTCAATTGATTTAATACGTGAGAAGGGAAACAACCACGTAAAACGTATATCTATTAAGGTTGTACAAGATTATCTCCCCATAATATTAAACGCTGGTAACATTGAGCGATCTTAATTTCTGGCTCTCTCAGCTTGTAGGTCTTAATGCTCATTTCTTCCGTTCGTTTACTTGGTTTCTTGCGTGATGCTGGGCAGTTACCAGGCTGAGCAACTCTTTCAGTTGTTCTTTTTATTGTAAGCAGGTAGTGATCACTTCTAATCTCTGGCCCCCTCCAGACTCTAGCATCCCGGACATATTTGAATGAGCTCCTCCTAACAATGGCATAGTCGATCACTGACTTCTCATTCTTTGTTGGTTCACACCTAGTGTATGCATGTATGCGCTTATGATGGAACTTTGTGTTGGTAATGATCAGATTCTGCTCACTGCATAATCTAAGGAGTCGCTTTCCATTGTCATTGAGAGTATCTTCTTCATATCTTCCGATAACTCCACCCCATCTAGCATGGTCATTTCCAACTCTGGCATTGAAATCTCCGAGCATGATAATTTCATCTAGGCAGTCATCCACTGTCCTTTGAAGCAGCTCAAGAATTCCTCCTTGACCTCTGCTCTCTCATCCTCATTTGGCCCATACACTATGACCAGGTTGACTATGGTTTCTCCTTCTTTTAGTTTTACAACCATAATGCGCTCCAAGACAAAGTTCCATCTCTTGATACTATCTTTCTGGTTTTTGGCCACAATGCAACCCACGCCCCCTTTAGCTCTTTCAGATGTGGGTACACCACTGTAGAGCAGCGTGTTGCCATCGAGATCCATGACTCCTTGTCCCTTTTTCTTTGTTTCCGTAATAGCCAGGATTTCTAGTTTTGCTTTCCTCATCTCTTCCACCAGCTCCTCTTCTTTCCCATTTATACTTCTTGTGTTCCAAGTTCCATAAGTCGTAGTCCGTTCCAGTTCGTCGCCTTTAGAATAGGTTCGGTTTTCTCTCTTGTATTTCGTGTAATCATGTTTTAAAGCAAACAGGTGATTGGCCTGTTGTGCCTTTGCATGGTGGAGGGGCTGCCTCCTTACGGCCTCCATGCAGGCCGCCTTTCTCCTTTTTCAGCCGGACTTGGGACCGGCCTAGGCGGACCAGATATCAGGGGCTTATTGCTGCAGCGGTGAGAAACACAGAAGAACAACCTGACGACTTGGAAACCCTGTGGCTTAAATTCAAGGACATCATGATGACAGCTGCTGCAGAAGCATGTGGTGAAGTCCGACTTGGGAACAAGAGAAAGAGGACACCTTGGTGGACAGAGGAAGTCAAAGAGAAAATAAGAGAGAAGAAAATGGCATGGAAACAATACTTAGGAGCTAAAAACACAGCAGGACAAATAGAGAAATATAGAGAATATTTGACACTCAGAACAGAAGCAAAGAACACAGTGCTAATAGTAAAACAGAAGTCCTGGGAAGAATTTGGAGAAAAGCTAGAAAAAGATGCGCAAGAAAACCAGAAATTGTTCTATAAGACCCTAAAGAACATGAGGAAGCAAAAACAATGCCCTCTCAAATTTATAAAGGACAAGCAAGGCAAATTGCTTACTGCCCCGAAGGAAGTAATGGAAAGATGGAAAGAATATTTCTCAGAACTCCTTGATGGTGAGCAAGGTCAAGCATCAGAAATGATAACCACTAGCACAGAAGAGGAAACAAATGGTGATGAAGATGACATAAAGATGGAAGAACTGAAGGCAGCCCTAGAGAAAATCAAGATGGGCAAATCAGCAGGGCATGATGGTATAACACCAGAAATGGTTAAGTACATGGGAGCATCAGGCGACCTATTACTCTTAAGGGTCCTACAGGCAGCGTGGTGCAACAAGACCATACCAAAGGACTGGGAGATTGCCATCATAACACCAATTTTCAAAAAGGGTGACAATCGACAATGTGGAAACCATAGAGGCATATCCCTTCTCAGTGTCCCTGGTAAAATCTACTCCAGAATCCTAGAGCAGAGACTCCGACGCCTAGCTGAGCCACAATTGGATGAGGTCCAGTGCGGATTCCGAGCAAACCGAAGTACTCAAGACCTAATCTTCACACTCAGACAGCTGAGTGAAAAGGCCCTTGAGTATAAGAGTGAGATCCATCTTTGTTTCGTAGATCTGGAAAAGGCATTTGACAGGGACCCCTGGAGCAAACTTTGGGACTGTTTGGCAAGGAAGAACATTCCAGCACCTCTGATTCATGCTATACAGAGCTTCTACAAGTCTTGCAGAAATTATGTGAGGACAGCAAACCATAAATCAGAAGAGTTCAGGACCATCACCGGTGTACAAGGTGATATCCTGTCACCTTATCTTTTCATACTCCTCATGGACGATGTTATCAAGGCATGTAAGGAGAGAACAAGAAAGTATGTAGTGGAAGATGAGACAGGTATGTATTTCAGAGCTGGCATTTGCTGATGATGTTCCCTGATTGCTAAATCAGAGGCACATCTCCAATTCAACCTGCAAGTCTGGAAGGAAGAGCTAGAGAAGAGAGGGATGGTCATAAGCAGCTCTAAAACAAAATCCATGGTGATATCACGGGAAGAAAGAAGACATCAGATTAAGCTGGGAGAACAGGTCCTGGAGCAGGTCGACCACTTTAAATACATCGGAGCTATTATAGACCGAAAGGGAGGCATCAAAGAAGAGTTGGCCACTTGAAAAGCAGCAGCTGGGAGACTTTTTCAGGCCATAAATCGAGGATTCCTCAGCAAGAGAGAGGTTGGTAAGAAAACGAAGATGACTGTACACCGCTCCACCTATGTCCCAGTCTTGACATATGGATGCGAGTCATGGGCAATGACTACAACCCATAAAAGCCATATTCAAACCTCAGAAATGAGGTATCTGAGTAAGGTGGTTGAAGTAACAAGAAGAGACATGGTCCGCAACCAGACGATACGTCAAGGCCTAATATCCCACCCCCTGCAGACCCAAGTAGAACAGTCCCAACTAAGATGGTTTGGCCATGATCGGCTACCACGACAAGCATGGGAAACAGAGCCAGGGATCCAGACCCCCCAGGACGACCCAGAGTCCGCTGGGAGGACAACATTAGACAATCTTTGAAGGACCGAGGATTAGAATGAAACCAGGCCAGGAGGAAGACAGCCGAAAGGATAGTCTAGTGCTCTCTCTCTTCCAAACCTCTACACCTCACGGTAGAAGGGGAACGACTAAGTAAGTAAGTAACATTGAGCGATACTGTGTGCAGTCTGCGTGCTATTACGATTAAGATTCGGAACAAAACTGCATAAAGCATAAACAGCATAAACACACGAGATAAATAAACATGCATGTACCTTGTATATCAGGAGTAGAAATTACTGCAAATAGTGCATACCTAAGAGCAGACAAGTCCATGTTTAATGTGAAAATTATCTTTTGGCTCTTTACTTCAGCCCTTCATGTTCTCCATTGAAAATATCATCATTATCATCATCATTTTCAATTGCACTCCTTACAGAGCATGTATTCACCCCTGCAGCCAATCCCCTTGTGGCAAGCCTGCACCAAGCAGTCACATGCTCTTGAAGTAGTGGTTTCTGTGGCAGTATGTTTGACATGATGAGTTTGCTAGCCCCATGCATATCCTTACATTAGTCATCTCGTAAGACATGCCTTTCATGTCTCTTCTTTCTTTGTCTCTTCAGAGATCCATAAGGCATTACACGGGGCATACTGAAAATATAATCCTGTTCAATTCCATTCCGATTGTGATAGTCTCTTTCTATTTCAATCGTCTCAGCTCTTCCATTTATACTGTCACTGAACACTTCCTTCATCATAACCCTCCACTCCCAAAGGAGCATAGGCCTTCAACAAACACATGCCAAGTCCTCCTGTCACGTGCCATCATCTCAAGTTCTTTCCACGTTCTCATCATTTTCACCTCTGTTTCCAGCTCTCTTCTCCATGTGCTTCTTGTTCTACCTCTGCCTCTCTTGCCCTGGGGGTTCCAGAACAAGGACTGCCTTGTAATGCTATCAACAGGTTTAATATGAAACAAATATAAAGGTATGTTATAAGGCACTCGTAGGAAATAAAGAAGTAGAACACTAGACAACAGAAAAACAACAGACATGAGTGGCTAACCCAGGATTTGAACCCTGGACCTTTCGTGCGACAACACCGCCTAGCTAAGCAAGCGAATCATACTGTCCTCCTTGCCATCTACGCATCCCCAAAAAAGGATGTTTCAATGACAGGTGATTAGTGCGAACCTCTATACATAACACCGGAAGTTTACCATGGGCAGTTCAACCTATTAATGACGCAAACACTTCTGTTGTTCCCCTATATATCAGTATTGGTCAGTCCAACAAGACAAAGACTTTAATACTGTGTCCAGTATGATAGTAGACTTAGAACAGTAAGAACAGGACAGAGGGTAGGTTTGGTATTGTATAAACATTTATAACACATAAGGAAGGGAAACCACGAGGCCTGTAAACAGTAAATTAATATGAAACAAATATAAAGGTATGTTATAAGGCACTCGTAGGAAATAAAGAAGTAGAACACTAGACAACAGAAAAACAACAGACATGAGTGGCTAACCCAGGATTTGAACCCTGGACCTTCCGTGCGACAACACCGCCTAGCTATGCAAGCGAATCACACTGTCCTCCCTGCCATCTACGCATCCCCAAAAAAGGATGTTTCAATGACAGGTGATTAGTGCGAACCTCTATACATAACACCGGAAGTTTACCATGGGCAGTTCAGCCTATTAATGACGCAATCACTTCTGTTGTTCCCCTATATTACACCTGTCATTGAAACATCCTTTTTTGGGGATGCGTAGATGGCAGGGAGGACAGTGTGATTCGCTTGCATAGCTAGGCAGTGTTGTCGCACGGAAGGTCCAGGGTTCAAATCCTGGGTTAGCCACTCATGTCTGTTGTTTTTCTGTTGTCTAGTGTTCTACTTCTTTATTTCCTACGAGTGCCTTATAACATTCCTTTATATTTGTTTCATATTAATTTACTGTTTACAGGCCTCGTGGTTTCCCTTCCTTATGTGTTATCAACAGGTTTCCTCAGTGTGTGTCCTATCCATCGCCATCGTCTTCTTCTCATCTATTGTTCCACTGGCACTTGTCTAGTTCTTGTCATCAGTTCCACGTTGGTAACCTTGTCATACCATTTTAATCCCTCTATTCTACGCAAGCACCCATTTATGAAAGATATGTCTCTCTGTTAGATTTAAATAATTCAGCGTGTC
Organism: Oreohelix idahoensis; assembly: GCA_024509875.1. Lineage (NCBI taxonomy): Eukaryota > Metazoa > Mollusca > Gastropoda > Stylommatophora > Oreohelicidae > Oreohelix > Oreohelix idahoensis. The sequence goes on along the minus strand of JAMPIV010008904.1, from coordinate 247,132 downwards.
CCAATTATGTCTCTGTTAAATTCCATTTGTTCAGCGTGTCTCAAGTATGTCTCTGTTAGATTCCATTCGTTCAATGTGTCTCAAGTATGTCTCAGTTAGATTCCATTCGTTCAGCGTGTCTCAAGTACGCCTCAGATTCCATTCCTTCAGCGTGTCTCAAGTATATCTCTGTTAGATTCCATTCGTTCAATGTGTCTCAAGTATGTCTCTGTTAGATTCCATTCGTTCAACGTGTCTCAAGTATGTCTCAGTTAGATTCTATTCGTTCAATGTGTCTCAAGTATGTCTCTGTTAGATTCCATTCCTTCAGCGCGTCTCAAGTATGTCTCTGTTAGATTCCATTCCTTCAGCGTGACTCAAGTATGTCTCAGTTAGATTCCATTCGTTCAATGTGTCTCAAGCATGTCTCTGTTAGATGGCATTCGTTCAATGTGTATCAAATATGTCTCTGTGATATTCTATTCGTTCAACGTGTCTCAAGTATGTTTCAGTTAGATTCCATTCGTTCAACGTGTCTCAAGTATGTTTCAGATTCCGTTCCTTCAATGTGTCTCAAGTAAGTCTCTGTTAGATTCCATTCCTTCAGCGTGTCTCAAGTATGTCTCAGTTAGATTCCATTCGGTCGACGTGTCTTACGTATGTCTCTGTTACATTCCATTCGTTCAGCGTGTCTCAAGTATGTCTCTGTTATATTCCATTCGTTCAGCGTGTCTTAAGTATGTCTCTGTTAGATTCTATTCGTTCAACGTGTCTCAAGTATGCATCTGTTAGATTCCATTCGTTCCGCGTGTCTCAAATATGTCTCTGTTAGATTCCATTCGTTCCACGTGTCTCAAGTATGTCTCAGATTCCGTTCCTTCAATGTGTCTCAAGTATTTCTCTGTTAGATTCCATTCCTTCAGCGTGTCTCAAGTATGTCTCAGTTAGATTCCATTCGGTCGACGTGTCTTACGTATGTCTCTGTTACATTCCATTCGTTCAGCGTGTCTCAAGTATGTCTCTGTTAGATTACATTCGTTCAATGTGTCTCAAGTATGTCTCCGTTAGATTACATTCGTTCAGCGTGTCTCAAGTAAGTCTATGTTAGATTCCATTCGTTCAATGTGTCTCAAGTATGTCTCTGTTATATTCCATTCGTTCAGCGTGTCTCAAGTATGCATCTGTTAGATTCTATTCGTTCACCGTGTCTCAAGTATGCATCTGTTAGATTCCATTCGTTCCGCGTGTCTCAAGTATGTATCAATTAGATTACATTCGTTCCGCGTGTCTCAAGTATGTCTCACTTAGATTCCATTCGTTCAAAGTGTCTCAAGTATGTCTCTGTTAGATTTCATTCGTTCAGCGGGTCTCACGTATGTCTCTGGTAGATTCCATTCGTTCAAATAGTCTCAAGTATGTCTCTGTTAGATTCCATTCGTTCAGCGTGTCTCAAGAATGCATATGTTAGATTCCATTCGCTCAACGTGACTCAAAAATGTCTCTGTTAGATTCCATTCGTTCAATCGTGTCTCAAGTATGTCTCTGTTAGATTCCATTTTTTAAGGTGTCTCAATTATGTCTCTGATAGATTCCATTCGTTCAACATGTCTCAATTATGTCTCTGATAGATTCTATTCGTTCAAAGTGTCTCAAGTATGCATCTGTTAGATTCCATTCGTTCAACGTGTCAAGAAATATGTCTCTGTTAGATTCCATTCTGTCAGCGTGTCTCAAGTAAGTCTATGTTAGATTACATTCGTTCAACGTGTCTCAAGTATGTCTCTGTTAGATTCCATTCGTTCAGCGTGTCTCAAGTGTGCATCTGTTAGATTCTATTCGTTCAACGTGTCTCAAGTATGCATCTTTTAGATTCCATTCTGCCAGCGTGTTACAAGTATGTCTCTGTTAGATTCCATTCGTTCAATGTGTCTCAAGTATATCTCTGTTAGATTCCATTCGTTCAGCGTGTCTCAAGTAAGTCTATGTTAGATTACATTCGTTCAACGTGTCTCAAGTATGTCTCTGTTAGATTCCATTCGTTCAGCGTGTCTCAAGTGTGCATCTGTTAGATTCTATTCGTTCAACGTGTCTCAAGTATGCATCTTTTAGATTCCATTCTGCCAGCGTGTTACAAGTATGTCTCTGTTAGATTCCATTCCTTCAGCGTGTCTTAAGTATGTCTCTGTTAGATTCTATTCGTTCAACCGTGTCTCAAGTATGTCTCTGTTAGATTCCATTCGTTCAACGTGTCTCAAGTATGTCTCTGTTAGATTCCATTCGTTCAACGTGTCTCAAGTATGTCTCTGTTAGATTCCATTCCTTCGGCGTGTCTCTAGTATTTCTCTGTTAGATTCCAAACCTTCAGCGTGTCTCAAGTATGTCTCTGTTAGATTCCACTCGTTCAGCGTGTCTCAAGTGTGCATCTGTTAGATTCTATTCGTTCAACGTGTCTCAACTATGACTCTGTTAGATTCCATTCGTTCAACGTGTCTCAAGTATGTCTCTGTTAGATTCTATTCCTTCAGCGTGTCTCAAGTATGCCTCTGTTAGATTCTATTCGTTCAACGTGTCTCAATTATGTCTCTGTTAGATTCCATTCCTTCAGCGTGTCTCAAGTATGTCTCTGTTAGATTCCATTCCTTCAGCGTGACTCAAGTATGTCTCAGTTAGATTCCATTCGTTCAATGTGTCTCAATTATGTCTCTGTTAGATTGCATTCGTTCCGCGTGTCTCAAGTATGTCTCTGTTAGATTACATTCGTTCAACGTGTCTCAATTATGTCTCTGTTAGATTCCATTCGTTCAACGTGTCTCAAGTATGTCTCTGTTAGATTCCATTTGATCAACGTGTCTCAATTATGTCTCTGTTAGATTCCATTCGTTCAACGTGTCTTAAGTATGTCTTTGTTAGATTCCATTCGTTCAACGTGTCTCAAGTATGTCTCTGTTAGATTCCATTACTTCAGCGTGTCTCAAGTATGTCTCTGTTAGATTCCATTCGTTCAACGTGTCTCAAGTATGTCTCTGTTAGATTCCATTCGTTCAACGTGTCTCAAGTATGTCTCTGTTAGATTCCATTACTTCAGCGTGTCTCAAGTATGTCTCTGTTAGATTCCATTTCTTCGGCGTGTCTCTAGTATTTCTCTGTTAGATTCCAAACCTTCAGCGTGTCTCAAGTATGTCTCTGTTAGATTCCATTCGTTCAGCGTGTCTCAAGTGTGCATCTGTTAGATTCTATTCGTTCAACGTGTCTCAAGTATGACTCTGTTAGATTCCATTCGTTCAACGTGTCTCAAGTATGTCTCTGTTAGATTCTATTCCTTCAGCGTGTCTCAAGTATGCCTCTGTTAGATTCTATTCGTTCAACGTGTCTCAAGTATGTCTCTGTTAGATTCCATTCCTTCAGCGTGTCTCAAGCATGTCTCTGTTAGATTCCATTCCTTCAGCGTGACTCAAGTATGTCTCAGTTAGATTCCATTCGTTCAATGTGTATCAATTATGTCTCTGTTAGATTGCATTCGTTCCGCGTGTCTCAAGTATGTCTCTGTTAGATTACATTCATTCAACGTGTCTCAATTATGTCTCTGTTAGATTCCATTCGTTCAACGTGTCTCAAGTATGTCTCTGTTAGATTGCATTTGATCAACGTGTCTCAAGTATGTCTCTGTTAGATTCCATTCGTTCACCGTGTCTCAAATATGTCTCTGTCAGATACCATTCGTTCAACGTGTCTCAAGTATGTCTCTATTAGATTCCACTAGTTCAGCATGTCTCAAGTATGTCTCTGTTAGGTTCCATTCGTTCAACGTGTCCCAAGTATGTGTCTGTTAGATTCCATTCGATCAACGTGTCTCAAGTATGTCTCTGTTAGATTCCATTCGTTCAGCGTGTCTCAAGTATGTCTCTATTAGATTCCATTCGTTCAACGTGTCTCAAGTATGTCTCTGTAAGATTCCATTCGTTGAACGTACCCCAGTTATGTCTCACGTTAGATTCCATTCGTTGACCGCGTCCCAACAATGTGTCTCTGTTAGATTCCATTCGTTGACCGCGCCCCAGCTATGTCTCTCTGTTAGATTTCATTTGTTATACGCGTCCCAACTGGTTCAACCTGTTTATTTTATTACGATGCGCACCATTAGGATCTGTATTATTAGTATCAGAGGCGCCAACAGAAAGTCTTAACATATTCAAGGTCAACATCATTGTGTGCCCCCCCCCCCCCCCCGGACAAAAGAAAGAACAAGCCTACTGCGCCCTCAGGCATGTCATTCAAGGCGACTAACATAAGCTTGCTCGTGAGCCTGGTTACCTCATCTTGTAAAACAAACTACCACATAAATCATTGCTGCAAGAGAATGGAATGTTTGGTGAAGGTTTTCTGCAGCAGTAGCTCCATGCTCCATAAGGAGCGTAAAGGAAAATAGTGATGATCATCAGGCGTCAGTCAAAACGGTAGACGTCAAGGGCGATAACTTTCATTTTTTCCAAACTGACCTCTTTCTTCTTTTTACAACGGCCAAGGCAAGGACAGTAACTCAGCGGTACAGACGCAGAACTGTAGAATTGATCGCCAAAGTGCAGTTTCATTTGATTGTAAATAAATGGATTGATATGGAGACGTCTGGTAAGAATAAACTGAAAGTTTGGTATTTCACCCATTTTTATCATTTGTCATTTCCTGTCTCGCTCCCTGTGGAGCGTGGAGCTAATACTGTAGCCGGGGTCTGCATGCAGGACGCCGGTACTAAAACATTCAGGTGCACTTTCAGTGAAGGATTATGTAGGTATTTGTTTGAGATGATTAAGTTGCCAGTGCTATATGCTCAACCTAGTGTCAGTCGCCTCTTAGAATATGCATCAGGGAACAGAAGTCCTATTATTTTATTTTTTATCTCCTCGTGACCCCCTGGGGCTACACTGGGCCAGTTCATTCTCCATTAATTCATGTTCTTCTTCGCTCCTTATGGAACATTCAGCATCACTTCAGATGGTTCTCTTACAGGAAAACTATACCAAATATTAATGTATTCATGTTGTAGTTTCTGTAGCAGTCTGTTTGCTGAACTTGAGAACAGAAATAGAAAAATACAGTGGAGCCGCTGGTAATTCGTTCCACAAAACCCACCCTACGCTGAAAATATCGTAAGCTGAAATTAATAACACATGTAATGGTGCATAATAGACCATATCCTATCAGTCTGTCAGTAATGTGATGGTTTGTAAGCCTTTAAAATGTGTCAACTTGCTGCAGCACACATTAGTCTCTTTTGTTATTCATAGTTTGTAGTTTTCTCATCTTGCTCATTCCATTCATTGGAGTTGATTTCATTACTCTAGTTAATATTTTGACAACCACAATTGTGTACCCTGCCTGCTCTGTTAGATTTCGAAGCACTTGCTCGGTCTGGTATTCTATATTCCTGTGCCGATCTAATATGTCCTGTTTATAACTGTTTTCGTGTTTGATGGTCCGCGTCTCAAGCAGTTCCTTCTATGTTTTCCATCAGGGTCAATGACTGCCTGTCTTTTTGCTGACACGTGTCAATTTGAATTTCTGGCAGGTTACATTCATGAAAGTTTCAGTGCTGACTGTCTTTTCTTGTTTGAGACAATGAGAATTGCGTTTATTATTGTCTTCTCGTGTATTTTTAGTAGCCATTCTTGTGTCCACTTATCTAGTTTCAGCAAAGGCTTCCTTCATCCTGCTGTTGGTTGTTTTGACATTTTCTTCTACTAATTATAACGCTGAGCGTCCGATTGGCTAAGCTGTCCGAGGGCTTTGCTCGCGAGGCACGGTTACCGGATTCCGGCTTCGAAACCTGGTAGTGTCTCACCTAAGTCTACCCAGCTGTAAATAGGTACCTGACCCTTTTCTAGAGACGGCAAAGGCTGCAAGGAGGGGAACTGGTCATCACACTTCATTTAAAAAAGCTGGACCTAGTGTAATGAAGTCTGTAACACTTCTCTCCCATGCGGCAGTTTCTGTTACGGGACTATCTTTACACTTTTATTAAACCTAAAACGCTAGGTAGTCAGCGTATAACGAGCAGTGGACACTCTTTGATATTTTGTCCACTACGTCGCTGATTTAGATCAGGAACAGTGTTGGTGATATAACGCTGCCTTGGGGTACTCCTTGCTCAAAGTTTATTCCATGGCTTAGATATCCTCGAATATGCACTTTGGCATGTGTATTCTGACTGAAGTGGTTTATGCAACTGTGCATACGTCCACAGACCCTTTATATCTGAGTAGTTGTCACTTTATTCTAGCTATCCACACTTTAGCCCAGCTCTCCACACTTTATCCCAGCTCTCGTTGCATGGAGGCTGTTGCGAACAAGGATTAATGGGATTGTAACGATACGGTTGTGCGATCTCAAGTCCACTCCGGCAGGATTGCATTACATTCCCGTGCGAGTGATATGTTCTTATTTTTCTCTCCCCTGTCATTATTATGTGGCATATTTTATGCATCATTATTTTACTATCTATGCTGAATCTAGTAGGGGAACACTCTACTCCTATACGGAAGTATTTGCTATGGGACTGTCTTTATCTTGTTTACCACTCATCAGACTTATTTACGTTCCGCCAGGTGAACTGGGGTATTATCGTAACAATACCCAGTCATTATGACCGGTCAGCGAGCGAGATTCTTATCACAAAAAGACGGTATCGCCCGATCAACGTCTATAGAAGCCAATATTGTCTGTCTGAGATAGCCGTATGAGGTGGGCAGATTACACAGGTGGTAGATGCGTTTATTGTTTCACGGGACCATCCATATGTGTGATTATCACGATAATCTGTCTGGAGAGACAATATTGGCGATAGGTAGCATCTCGACATCAAATGAGTTCACAGATCGTGTTTATGAGTTGTGCACAAGATGCCGGCGGAAGTCTGACGCAACGATATGACATCATTGTAAGAGGTCAAGCGTGGATATTAAATTTAATATTGTGAAACACGTGACGGTATTTTTCGAATTTGAAAAAAAACCCCTACCCACGCAGTGCTGAACGGGATTCGATTGGATTGGTTCATTTTGAGGAGCTGAAATATACAATGTATTTTATTGGCACACTAGTCGGAAGTGCAATCTGTGATTTGCACTAAGAACTGAGAATATAGTATGATGAAAACACAGACACCGATCACATTGAGACACTGCAGCGCACAAGTCATATCAGCAACTCCTAAAAGCCAGAAAGAAAAAGGAGACATTGGACTTAGAAATTCCACAGCTATAAGTAACAGATCGAGTATTGGGCCACTTTGGAATTCACAAGTAAACCAGCATTTTTAATACAAGACTGGAAACTTAAAGAGGTCAGGACTTTAATTAACAAGACTGGAAGCCTAGGAATTTGATCACAAGTCATAGAGGAATTTAACAAAAGTTTTCCCAGGCCCAGGTGATTTCACAGAACATCCGCCGCCAGAGTAATTAACTCTAATTTCACAGACCAAGTCATACAGGAATTAAACAAAAGTTTTCCGAGGCCAGGATTTTGCAGAACACCCGCCGTCAGAGGAATTAACTCTAATTTCCAGACCTAAGTGATTTCGAAGCATCTAATACAGAGCTGTGTCCAGTCTAAATCTGTGCAAGGAGATTGTGTATTCCCAAAATTTTGGGGTAAGTTTAAACAATTTATTTAATAATGTATATTATACAGGTTTCTTGCTAAGTGGTTATATACAAGGCTGGCAACCTCAACATATGAAAATTGTATATGCATGAACCACTACAGCAAGAGCTGGTGATTGTTTCTGACTAGTCGTGCGGGAAAGCCGAATGCAGAGCGACCCCCAGACTCCGATGGGAGTAGTGATGAGTAATGAGTGATGATTACATCACATGTGCCTAAGGTGTAACATATTATCTTGTGAGATTTATGTACCCTTTTTAATTGTAATTCAAGCAAATCATTATTCGCGCACTCCAGACGCAATTTCATAGTTAACATCCAGAAAGATATTGGTGAATTTTCATCATATTCCCTGAGTTACACTGTGTGCTCGGGAATTTAATTCTTCTGAGAGGTTAACATTGGTGGGTGGAGCGCATGACAATGGGCATGTTAGTTCGCGGTGAACACATGTACTTAGCAGGCATTTGTTTCTTTTTATTTGTCTAAAGTTCGTGGTTACAAGCCATCAGACGATTTGTGGTACTAACGTCGCTATTGTGAGGGAAAAGCATCCACCTTAATCGCCTACAGTGGAAGAGAGTGTAGAGAAAGCTTCTGTCATCACAGAATTGATGAACCACCGCTGCAGGACTCATCTGGAGTTAAGTTTTTTTTTTGTCACAGGCAACAGCAAAACACGGACACTGATAGCGCCCCGATCCAACCTGTGATGAAAATTTAATTGACCTTTCACCCCCATTTAATCCTTATTTCAACTTGTTGAACTAATTGACTATTAAATTTGTTGTTTGTTATTTTAAACTAAACAAATAATTATTTATTCAGTCATCAGAAGTATGAAAGCAAACGTATGTTCAAGACTATTTAATACTTACACACACACACACACACGCACGCACGCACGCACGCACACACACACACACTCACACATATACATATATATATATATATATATATATATATATATATATATATATATATATATATATATATATATATATATATATATATATATATATATATATATATATATATATATATATATATATATATATATATATATATATATATACACCAACTGGGGGCTTGAACGGGCTAAACCATTGCTTAAATCCTTCACCAAAGGTGACGGACCAGATATAATGCGTTAACAATTGTTCAGCCCAATGCAACATTGTTCGTGACTTCTGGAAATATCTTGTGAGTGCTCCCTTAACTACCTTAACTTCTACCAAGTGTCATTATCTTCTATCTACATCTCTGCCAAGGGTAATCTTGCGCGCAGGTAGATACATTGGAAGCCAATATTAGATACTCTTGAGTTTTGGTCACTGTTGGACCACTACTGCAAACCAGGGGAAGGCAATCCGTGACAGGCATAGAGTATCGCCACTAATGTCGCGGGGTTCTTTACTAAAGTTTGATGTTGAGAAGGTAGTGTGAATCTCCCCGTGTTGTGTTAGTGAGTGGTCTGTAGGGTTTCTTGTATGGTGATGGCTTCTCTTGACTTGATGGTGTGTTATGAGGTGTGCTGTGAAACTAGGCAATGCCCACAATATTACAGACTGCACAACACTTCTGGAACACCACACTTAGATAAAATGTTCTTGGCCGCCTGGCATAGAGGACTTCCACAATTTATTGACGTAACACATGATGTTTCATCATACGACACATTACAGTTCCAAAACAGTTTACAATATAGACGTCAATGTTTGCCAATATGAACGCTTGGCACTTCAGAAATCCTGCTAGTGATTTCTAGTAACATATGCAATGAACTTTGTGCGGATAGCGCACGTAAGACTGTCATCTACTTGTACATAACTACTTGGCTACCTGAGCCTCTGTTCACGGGCGAATACGTTCTCGTAGTTTATAGGACTGTCACCAACAGGTCCCAAGCTATTAGAAACCGTAGTTTCTGTGAAGATAATGTACTTGTTATATATAACTGTTCTCTAACGAACGTACATGCTGCAATCAGCCATCACTGGGTGAGGTACACAGCTCCTACCTTGAGCTGACATGTATCTATCAAACTCCAATATAATCCTCACGTTGAGATATACATAATCAATAATTATTCCACATACATGAATAGAATGGCATGGGCCACACATATTACATACACACCTCCAGAGGGCAGAACGCCTCTAGTTCGCTCAAGAGCAAAAATCACACTCACTGTCCCTTTGTTCTACCAACGTCGTCAAAAAAAATATGCACGATCGTTGTGAGCAGTCGTTAACCCGCGACTTCGTGAGCCGTCATGTCGTGACTGTTTATGAACACTAATATGAGCCCTTCTCATTTGTGTTAAACATCAACATCAACAATAGTTTGAGAACATGTACTCATAGTTGAGCGGGTGTTCCGAAAAAAACTCCGATACCAAAATAAATAAAATATCCAAGCTACTTCACACCTCGAAACAGTCCTCAACAGAGGCATATCTGGAGTTTTTCTTATATGACCACCAGCTATGCACAATGCTACAATACACGGACATAGAAGTGAACCTATGTCCGGGAGGCTAATTACATCATAACTGACTCTTGAAATCATCCACACACTTCCAGGGATTCCCCCTGTGGTGAAACTTGTTGAGAACCCAGCATTGCACGCTAAGCTTGGAGAAGTCACTTGAGCCCCAGGTTTTATTCTTTGACTTGGTTGACTGCATGCAGAAGGATCTCACTATGGACCCAGTGATAGGCAGGGGAAGCTGAGAAGTGGCTCTGTGCAGGACGTGATAATTCCGTGGGAGAGCCCAGAACCAGAGTACAGTATTTTAGCTCTGCATAGTTGGAGAGCCCCTTGGATGGCAAGGAATGCACAGTATCCCACGCACTTCTTACTCCTAGCTTGGGATTAGATGTGACGATCCTTTAAATACAAGCTAAGCTGGAGAAACTGAAGCTCATGACTCCAATTCAACACGTTTCGGAATGGCAGAAAAGCTCCAGGAAAAGCCAAGATCTACAGTGTAGATAATACCAAGGAGTTGTCACGTAGGTTTTGATCATTAAATTGCCTACATCTTCTTCCTATTCTCTCACCCGCATCCTTTATTTTATTATCTTTCCCTTACTTGTTTTTCCTGTATTTTTCGCATCACTCGTTTGCGAAAAATATTTTCTTCAGTATTCTCAAACTTTACCTTGTGTTTTTTCTCATACTGGGATACGTAATTTTATTACATAGATGTCAGTCAGACGTGAAGTGCGATTTAGTTGCAGTCCATCTCAGACATCGAGCCGACTTGGGTCTGCACCTTCAGATGACACGACACTCCTGAGTTAGATTCTCGACGTAAACGCGTGAGAATGCTAGGAGAGAGCCGACATCCGTCTGCATTTTCACCGGTCAAACAACGAGTTGCGGCGGCCGAACGCTGAAGTAGGAGCGTATATTTACACCTTATAGTCGCAGTTTCAGACGGTTGTCTGAGATTTGCAACTGACACGCGCTTTTATTTTCTTTCTTATTAACCCACGTTTGAAACTATTTCATTTCACTCAGTAACTTTGCAGTTAGACTAGAACAACCTTCGTTCGATTTCTAAATAATCTCTGTTAATAGAGATGGCCTTTAGTTTGGTCGAAGTGGTTTAAGTTCTTAGTACTTCTGTGTTTTGAGGTAAATATTATATATAATAGATCTCTAGTATTTTGTGAAGTGACTAAGTGTTAGGTCGCCGATTTCATTTTAAACTAGTGCTGTGTGCAGAGTGAATATTTTGATAGTTTGTTATTTCTTTAATCGACGAGTTGCAGTGGAAATACAAAATAAATTATATTTCTAGCGTAACAGACATGTAGCTATAATGAATTTAATTTAACTGCTAACTACTCAGTCGAGAATATTTTATATCTAACTTATAAATGCTAGATGCGACATCAGTGAATATTGACGGAATACGCATGATATTCCTAATTCATGATGATCGATTTTTTTTATATATAACTTATTTCTCGGGAAGTTTTAATTATAAGTCAAGCTGTAGGCTTGTCGTGTAAAATGTAAGTTATATTGAGTACATATATGTAAATTATTTGATATGTGTTCTTTCCATTTTATATAGTGAAACGGTGGTACCCAACTTGCCAGCGTTTAGTAAAGAGACATATTTGTGTGAAGCATAGACAGTTCCTATCTTTAACCACGTGGGTTTTTTGTTTCAAGTAACACTGGTCTGACAGTGCATATGCCATCAGAGAGAGACAGTAATAGCAATCCCACTAACGGTTTCTAAAGACTAGAAATATATATTGGGCTTTTGAGCCAGTTCATATTGCTCCACAAATTTAAATGTACATGCTGCCTGGCGGCGAGAATATTACAAGAATAACATTAACATTCCGACAGAGATTGTGACTAGTATTGTGGTGACAAAATATAGTACCTGCCTGAAAGAAGACACCGATCTGACATTCCTTAAATCCTAGAATCCAAAGCTAATGACATTGTGCTCTGCTAACTTTCGCGCCTGGACAAATTTTATGTGACTTAATCAGACATTCGGAAAAAATTAGAACACCCAAGGAATCGTTTCCCTGAGACAGAGAGTTCAGTACGTCTTTTGGAACTGGGGGTTTCTTGGTCGATGACTGCATTTTTCGGGTCTTTGCGAAGGTCCTAGAATTATTATGTTCCCAGAGGCAGCGAGCAAAGTTGTGAGTATATATGTGTGAGCAAGGCCATGGCTGAATGAATGAGAGTACACAGGCCTGAGTGTTATTTTACCGGTGTATTATTGTCACCCATTTGCTGTCTTAACTTTTTAAATCTGCAGAATTTGTTACAAATGCTAGAGTTTCTTTTTCTTAGGCTAAATCAGATTATCCAATTCTGTTCATACATTTACGAGAAAGAAAGAAACCTCTTAGACTCAACCCTATGTATCTATAACTCTTTGGGCCATCATCTGTTCTCTTAAGGGGGCTGTGGGCTAAACCTAGAGTAAGATTCTAACGGGCTATCATCCCTGTAGCATTTTCTTGAATTTTTATGACTATTTGTATATGTTTTTCCTTGATGTATTTCTTTGGTGTTGTGAGAAGATTTTTTTTGATGATAATAATAAAAATCTCTCTTGAACTAATCAGTGCGTTGGTCAGCTCGTTCTAAAAAAAAAAATATATATATATATATCCATTGTTATAGATTTCCCACGTCTGTGTGTTTAACTGTCGTCACGTGTATGTGCGTGCCCGTGATTAGATAGAAATATATGTAATATATATATATCTGTGTTTAGACTGTCTGACTACTTTAGATCTGTCGTAGAAGATAGGTGAGAGAGAGAGAGAAGATTCTCCGCTCTCAGAGACAGCATCTATCACTATTCTACCACCTCACTCGTGGAAGTCTATGTTTTTTTTATTTCCATCTCTCACTGTGACTATCACTCATTCCAACCTATTCAGAAGGGACCAACCTAAGTCTTAATACTCCTATCAAAAAATCTACGACAGGAGTCTTCAACTTAGTTTTGGCTGCTAAAAAGCGAGAAACTCAGCAGCCTTAGTTAAACAACAACAACAAAAAATCAAAGCTCTTCACACTTTATCCCAACTCTCCACACTTTATCCCAACTCTCCACACTTTATCCCAACTCTCCACACTTTATCCCAACTCTCCACACTTTATCCCAACTCTCTACCCTTTACCCCAACTCTCCACACTTTATCAAGTGCTCTCCCCACATCTACTAGCCCTGCGTTGTTCCTGTGGGTCTCTTGTCAGACAGAGAAGGAATACGACTACTGCTCCATCAAGCCTGTCGTACACATGAGGTTGTGCATAGGGCCTAGCAACCTCATCATGTATAACAAATACTTCCAGAAACCACTGCTACAAAAACCTGTGAATGCTTGGTGCAGGCTTCCTGCAAGTGACCAGCTGTAGTTGGTGGCCCCATGCGCCACAGGGAGTGAAAATAAAAATGATGATGATAAAGTCTACTCAGATTACTATTGTGCGTTTCTTTCTTTTTATCTTCAAATTGTCAGAAGTTTTTGTTTCTCAACTAACAGTAACTGTTACTGTTGTCAGAAGTTTTTTTTTCTCAGCTAACAGTAACTGTTACTGTTGTCAGAAGTTTCATTTTAATTTTTTGTTCCAAGATGTTTTAGTCTTCTCTGATTCCATCCTTTCTGGAGATTTTGTCTAGTTTTTTTTTGTGTGTGTGTCTAAGCGCAACTTTTTTTTCTTCCATTGAAAATGTTGTCAGCATATGCTCGTGACCTACATTTATCTGTCCCCCTTTTACTTTATGGTCACCATGGAGCATGGAGCCACCACGGCAGCTGACCTTCTTACAGGAAGGCCTGCATAAATTCTTCACATGCACTTGCAGCGGGGTGCGGGTTCTGTAACAATTTATTTTATATGATGAGGTTGCCAGCCCCACCCACGACCTGATCTACATAGATCGTTTATTTTCCCTTATATTTCTTTTTTCCCGTCTTTTCCCATATTTCTTCCCCCCCCCCCCCCCCCCCCCCCCCCCGTGACCCATTTATCCCCCCCCCCCCCCACCCCCCCCCCCCCCCCCCCCCCCCCCCCCCCCCCCCCCCCCCCCCCCCCCCCCCCCCCCCCCCCCCCCCCCCCCCCCCCCCCCCGCCACCCTAATTCTCCTCCTTTTTATTATATTTGTTAACTGCGTTGCTATTTTCAATAATGAGGAAATTGCAATACGTGACATTGCAATAAGCAGCGAGTACACACGTGACGCTCTATGATTGAGGTTGACATGCAGCTAAACGGAGGCAAAAATATGGGAGTCATGCAATTTTCCTCTTCCTCACATTTTTTCTCTCTCTCTCTCTCTCTCTCTCTCTCTCTCTCTCTCTCTCTGTCTCCTCTCTTCGTTTGTTTCTGTCTGTCTGTCTCTCGCTCTGTCTCTCTGTCTGTCTGTCACTCTGTCTGTCTCTGATTCTCTGTCTGACTGTCTGTCTATCTATCTGTCTCTCTCAATCTCTCTCTCTCTCTCTCTCTCTCTCTCAATGATTGAGGACGAAAACAACACAGAAATACAATTTCCAAAATTGAAACAAAAGCGGCAAATTCACCACGATACCAAATTTTGAAGATATCAAATACACTTAAGCTGACGACATATTGTTAACCGCAGAAAATGAAAAAGACTGCAGACAATATTAGAAATACTTAGTATAAGAACGTCCAGGTCAACGACTCATCCCGAACAATAAGACAATAATAGCAAAGGTTTATCTCCGTTCACGTGACAATTTCTCGTCTGGAGGCGGACCAAGCTGTCGTATCAGCTGGTCTGTAACAGTGCTCATTGTCATATATTATTACATTTAGTTTTCAGCCTATTGTTCATATTTTATTTTGCAACAAGTTTTAACTTTCTGGGAATAAATGTATATTCAATAACATCTTTGTAGTCTGCTCGGAAATGCATGCTAGCAACAACTAATGCAAACATTAAGCTTCCATTTTCTCTCTCCAAAAATGAATCGTGTGTAACCCCAGTTTCAACAACAATACCCTTTAGCTCCCCAAGGAGCATACGCCTTCAACAAACACATGCCAAGTCTTCCTGTCACGTGGCATCAGCTCAAGGTTTTTCCACGTCTTCCTCGTTTTCATTTCCGTCTACAGCTCTCATCTCCATGGTTTCTTGCCCTACTTCTGCGTCTTTCACCCTGGGGATCCCAAAGCAATGACTGTCTTGTAATGCTATCACTAGGTTTCTTCTTATCATCGATTGTTCCACTGGCACTTGTCTGGTAGATGAAATCTTGACTGACTGAAATCATTAAGAAGCATTTTCTGACAAGACGAGGGAGAATTTTATTTAGGATGATGTTTCTTTATTTGTTTGTTATGCCAAATATAAACTGCGTCTTATGGTCCAGAAGTTAAGGTATGTGTCATTCACCTGTTTGCAATGTAGACTTGTTCTTAGGGGATAATAGGGTCCATCCCGACCAGAACTTAAAAAAAACAACAACATTATTTTCATGTTTTAATAGTGACATATAAGGAACCTCCGTAGATATATTACAGTCGCTGTGATTCTATCTTGAACTCTTCTGAAGCTCTCTCTCTCTCTCTCTCTCTCTCTCTCTCTCTCTCTCTCTCTCTCTCTCTCTCTCTCTCTCTCTCTCTCTCTCTCTCTCTCTCTCTCTCTCTCTCTCTCTCTCTCTCTCTCTCTCTCTCTCTCTCTCTCTGTCTGTCTCTGTCTCTCTGTCTCTCTGTCTCTCTGTCTCTCTCTCTCTCTCTCTCTCTCTCTCTCTCTCTCTCTCTCTCTCTCTCTTCTACCAACTCTATCGGTGCTGTTCCATCACATTCTCACTTCTTTAATGCAGGCGCATCTGAAGTCTGGGGACGAGCGACAGCTATCCCCAAATGCGAAAGAATTGATTAACGAAGTTTATGTTCCACAAATCTAGACGTTACATGTACACAGCGCTGTGAAAATATGCCTAAACGCGCAATGGCATGAAAGTTCAGCGGGGCCAACATGATGTATTTTGCACCATTTTAAATTATAAGTGAACGCGATATAAGGTTTACGTCTCTAGGTGATGATGACGTAATTGGTTCTGCACTAA
This sequence comes from Oreohelix idahoensis, assembly GCA_024509875.1. NCBI lineage: Eukaryota > Metazoa > Mollusca > Gastropoda > Stylommatophora > Oreohelicidae > Oreohelix > Oreohelix idahoensis. The sequence continues at coordinate 230,897 of JAMPIV010008904.1, read as the reverse complement.
TGTATGCAGACCGTTAGTTCGGGGCCTTTCGTTGTAAGAATCCGTCAGAGTAAGACATTGATACTATCGCTCCCAAGATATTTGAAGTTTTAACAGTTCTCCTACGTGGCTTAAGGAATTGCGAAGGTCGCCACTGATGTACAAGAAGATGCCGAACTTAAGGATTCAAGTTCGATGATTTTTATGCAGAGGAATCTTTATGGGAGCAATCAGTAATAATTATCTCCATATTCTGGTTTTCGATACTTGGGTGCTAACCGTTATCGACACCTCTAGTAAATAGGCCAGATATGAGACGATGTATCACGGACTGTAGGAGATTTAATATATGTATGTAATTCCACTTTGCCATGAACATTTTTTATGCTACGTCTAAATAAATATGCTGTTATCTGTGGACCCATACAACAAGTCGTTTGGAGGTCGCTTTATGATTTGATAGTTCTTGCACAAACCCATGTCATTCCACAAGATCTCATCAGCACGACGTTCAACATAGAGGTCAGTTATGAACCAAAAATCTTGATCAACCACACACACTATAATAACAAAACCCATTCGTAAGAGAGGATTTCATGGTGTTCCAGTGATGGGGATTTCGATGTCAAGAACATTTGTTATCAGTTGAATTATGAAAGTGAAAGGACAGTAACTGGAGAGAAAAAAATTTTCAAGACCTCATACGAATGTTTTCACCGTTTGGCCCAATTTGCATAATTGCAGTTGGAATGCGCATGTCAGCCGGTTGGCGATGCAAAAAATGTATCAACATGTCAGCTGCCCAAGTTATTTCTGAAACCCATTACCAAATGTCGGCTTGCAAGTCTGCCGTGGCCTTCTACTAATCTACGGGACTTCTATTTGCTATGCCTGAAGGGTCAGCAAGTTTCAAACCACCAGTCTGCCTACTAGCGAAGCCTTCCATGGTGTATACTGGCGTCGGCGAGGATTGTTCAGCTGTTTAAGCTAAGTAACCTGTCTGTGCAAAGATTTTTTTACCAGGTTACTGTTGGCTGACCCTATCGTAATTTCTGCCTTTTTATGTCTTTTATGTGCATAAGTCTGTTGTTTTCTCTTCGTGGGAGGTTGGTGGGAACTTTGAATCTGCAATATCTCAGAGGACGATCGTAGATTCAAGGTCGTTCAGTAGGGCCATTTTGAACATTTTCATTTGAGCAGAAGGTCAGACTCGTGTAAACTCGTCGAATATTCTGTCTGCTACTGGATTTGTTCAATAATATATGTTTAGCTGTAACGTTTTGTTTATCTATATTGTATTTGCATTGATTCAGTTTAATTTTTCTTAGTTGTGTCATCGTTTGTTAACAATTTGTAGGTCTAACCTTGCTATCGTTTAGTTTTTTTCAAATCAGCTGTCTGTATGGGTCCTGCATGTGTCTATTTTTAGATTATTTTTGCGGTAGATTGACCTAATTTGCTGTTTTCGTCTTTTTTCACTAGTAGAATTTTATTTGGTTATTACAAACGTTTTTCTCGTGTGCCATTTGATCTTGTGGTAAGATATTGTTTTGTATAGTACTTTGCTTTGCTTTTCTTATTTCTTTTTCGTTCATGACATTATATTACTAATGCTTGCATAGTGATTTATGCAAATATTGTAAGATAGCCACAATTATTGCTTGCAGTGCGTTATTAGGCCACTAGCCACTATTTTTTTCGACTGAGTAAGGCACAACTATAATAATAATAGCAACAATTTTAGTGCTTACAAGGAATTGTAAAGCAACTTGCCGTTTATCTAATTGACTAAGTGAGTCACGGTAGTAATTAACATGGCCACCCAAGAATCTTGTACGAGGATTGGAAAAGAATTTGGTTATAAAGGGGAAGCGTTGAAAGAATTTGCCATGACTGAGTTAGCCAAGGAAAAACAAGAGGACGCTGAACAAAAGCGTGAATTAGCAGAACAGGAAGCTAAAGAAGAGAAATGGAAAGCTGAAATGAGGCGTGATTTAGACGAACAGAAAGCATTTGAAGAAAGAAGACGTCTCCAAGAGATAGAGTTAGAAGGGAAAAGACTGGTTGCAGAAGAGAAAAAAATGCAACATGATAAGGAGATGGAAGAAAAGGAAGCCTCTACATTAGCACATGAAAAGGAGTTGATGCTTCTTCGTTTAGCGGAATTAAATTAAGAGTTCAAACTGGAAATAATAGTAATAATGGTGATTCAAATACTGGTACTTCTGCAGTTAACAATAAGGGTAATGATAGATTTAAATTACCAACATTTAACCCAGCTTTTGATGACGTGTCATGTTTCCTTTCACGCTATGAAAGTGTATGTGTAGCACATAAACTAGACAAGTCACTATAAGTTGCTAAACGCATATAATTTTTAGTTGGGGAACCTATGACTGCCATAAACACAATGGATGAGTCAGTTAAAAACGACTATGATGCTGCTAGAGCAGTACTATTAAAACGTTTTCAACTTGATGAAGAAGGATATCGGGTGAAATTTAAGACAATGATTCCTGAAACGGGTAAGGACTTCTCAGAATTTGTCGCTGACATACGAATTACTTTTAATAGATGGGTTTAACTCTCAGGAATTGAGAAATCATATGATAAACATATGGATCTATTGCTAAGGGATAAGGTGTTATCCTCGGTAAGCAGGCCATTTTGGTCTTTCTTGCAGGAACGCAAGCCATCAAATCTATCGTCTATGGAAGAAATTGCAAAACAATACTGCACCGCACATCCGGGTGCATGCATTAGTAACAGCCAAATAAAAGATTCTCTCTCAGTTGCTTCAGTTACAACTTGGAACAATAATGTTAGAGCCAGATCTCAGAGCCTAGACAGGAATTTCGGAATTGAATAGCCAGGTTCACTCAACTGCATGTTGCTCATTTGATTTTGATGTTGCTTCTCGTTGCCAGGAATGTCTAACTTTATTTCAGAAAGACAGTACTACAGTTCTGAAGTGCGGACATCCCCTTCCTGCGGTTAGTCTGTCAGCCCATGACGGCACCGGTACTCTAGTATTCCACAGAGGATTTGTGAATGGTACCCAAGTATCTGTACTCAGGGATTCAGGGTCAACGAAAGTTGGGATTAGACAGTCGCTTGTACACCCTTCTTGTTCTACAGGAAATTGTGTAAAATGCATTACTTTCGGGGAACATTTGAATTTTATCCCACAGCTATTGTTGATATTCATACCCCGTTTTGTTCAGTAAAAGTCAAAGTATGCTTAATAAATAACCCAGGCGCTGATTTAACGGTTGGTCGCATCCATGGAAGCAAGGACTGCTCATCAGAGGAAATTGAAGAGTGGGAGAAAAATAATTTGTTGACTGCCAATGCAGTTACTACACGTGCCCAGGCTCAGGTATTGGAAACTGATAACAGTTCAGAGCTAGACACAACAACTCAGGATGACACTGAAGTACATTCAATTATAGACAGAGTGTCTTTTGCCAAACTCCAAAGAGAGGATAACTCGTTAAAAATATTTTTTGCTCTGGTAAAAAATAATGATGATGTTGACTTAAATAAAAGTCGTAAACATTGGTTTACTGTTAAAAATGAAATATTAGGGAGAAACTTTGTTGATACCTCTAATATAAAACACCAAATTATGATGCCTCTTAAACTTCGCTCATAAATATTACGACATGCACATGACTCACATTGTGCGGGTCATATGGGATACACTCGAACACGTTCCAGAGTGCTATCTTCTTTCTTTTGGCCAGGTGTTTCCAGGGACGTATCATTATACGTACGTTCATGCATTACCTGCCAAGAAGTTAAATCTCGAGGAGCTTTCCATGTAACTCCGATTCAGGCATGTGATATATCTATTCGACCTTTTGATAAGATGGCCGTTGATATTATCGGTCCTCTGTCTGTTACTTCTGCTAGAGGTCACAAATATGTCCTCACGTGCATTGATTTGTGCCCTCGATGGCCAGAGGCCATTCCTCTTAAACATACCACTACCTCGGAGGTAGCTGATGCACTTTTGCTGATCTTCTCAAGATTAGGTTTTCATCGTAAACTTCTATCTGATCATGGTTCACAATTTGTCTCTGAAACAATGACATCAGTCATGAAGACACTTAAAATAGATAGATCCTTAACTAGTATATATCACCCAATGAGCAATGGTTATGTGGAGAGGCTCAACAGAACACTCAAGTAATTGTTACATAAGGTAACTGACAAATATCCTCAGGATTGGGACAGGGTCTTGCCGGCTGTACTTTTCGCTTATCGAGAAGTGCCGCACGAGCAGATCGGATTTTCCCCCTTTGAGCTTGTGTTTGGAGCTCCACCTCGAGGTCCGATGGGTATGATCAAGGATCTCCTTACTGACTCTGAGATGACTCAGGACACTCGGTCATCTTACGAGTACTTGATTAATCTTCGTCGAAAGATTGTCGACACATGTCGTTGGCTACAGCTTCGTCAGAGGCTGCCAAACATAGATCACGTCTCTTTCTAAATAAGAATAGGCGTTTACGTCAACTTTCTCCGGGTGATGAAGCTTTTGTAATGCTTCCTCGGAAGGATAATATATTGTTTATTGCTTGGAATGGCCCATTCAAAGTGATATCTCGTATTTCAGATGTTGATTACGTAATCGATATTAAAGGTCAAAGAAAGATTTTCCACTTTAATATGCTCAAAGAATTTCATACAAGACCTGGGCATCTACAGTCTATATTCCATGACATTGATGACAATGTTGGTAGTTTTTGTCATTATTCTAGCTTATCTGTGATTCAGGAGGAGGAATCTTCCTTCCCTGATATTCACATGTCTTTGCCTATACCTGCTTTGGATTCTACAGAATCTTGGCGGGATGTTGCTATTTCATCTTATTTAACATCTCAACAACATCGCCAGGTATCCAATCTACTAGAATCTTTTTCTGATGTTCTTACTGACCTACCTGGTCGAACATCCGTTATTTCACATGATATCATCCTTACTGATGATATTCCTATTCGTCTACGTCCTTATCCTGTTCCCCTTCATTATCAGAACAAAACTACACTCGAGCTAGATCAGATGTTGAGTTTGGGAATTATTGAAAACAGTAGTTCTCCATATTCTTCACCATTAGTTATTGTCCGAAAAAAGGATAATAATATTAGATTATGCGTAGATTATCGCAAACTAAATGCTAAAACCATTTCGGATGCTGAACCACATCCACTGCTTGACGATCTACTATCTCGTCTATCCAATGCTAATCTATTCACTAAAATAGATCTGACTAAAGGTTATTGGCAGATTCCATTAACCGAACAAGCTAAACCTCTTACTGCGTTTTCGACTCCACGTGGGTTATACCAGTGGAACGTCATGCCTTTCGGGCTCATGAACGCACCTGCCACATTCATTCGAATGATGCGTAAAATTTTGTCTCATAGATCTGATATCATAACTTACATTGATGATATCTGTTTGTTTAGTTCATCTTTTGAAGAACACTTCGTAGGACTTCGTTCTCTGTTAGATACTCTTCGGTTACATAATCTTACTGCAAGGCCTACTAAAGTCCAGATTGCATTTAAGGAACTTACTTTTCTTGGTCATACTGTTGGTTCTGGTCGTCTTCAGACTATACCTCAAAATGTTTCCAAGATTCTTAACTTATCTATCCCTTCTACAAAGAAACAAGTTCGCAGTCTTCTGGGATTGGTTCAATATTACAGTCGATTCATTCCTAACTTGTCAAATATCACGGCGGTACTGTCATCCTTATTACGCAAGGGAATGCCAATTAAGGTAAACTGGTCAAATGATTGCCAGATAGCGTTTAATAAAATTTTACATATTTTTTCTTCACCTCCTATTTTGAGGTTGCCTGATATTACAAAAGTATATATTCTTCGAACAGATGCTAGTAATTTCGGCTTGGGAGCCTGCCTTCTGCAAGAGTACAACGGAATTCTTCATCCTACCTTATACATTTCCCGGAAACTGTCAGAGACTGAAAAGAAATATTCAGTGATCGAGAAAGAATTACTTGCGGTCGTTTGGGCAATACAAAAATTGGAGCGATATCTGCTCGGAGCGCCCTTCATAATACAGACAGATCAGAAATCGGTTGCAGCTTTGAAACGAGCTAATCATAGAAACCCGAAGCTCCCCTGCTTCTCAATCTTACTCCAGCCTTTTGATTTTGACATTCAGTCTATACCCGGATCTGACAATGTGGTGGCGGATTCACTATCAAGAAATCCAACATCAATACCTGAAGACTGATTGTTACTCAAGAAACGTTCAAGTAATTCGTGACATTTATTAACAGACATACATATTCTTGATGCATGCAAGTCACTCTCGTTTGAAGCCTGAAATAGTACATGTTTCGTACATTGATTGACATCATACCAATTTATCAATGAATATCTCGCTGAACAATTCGTTGAGATCTACCTGCACTCGGAGATCGAATTTCCACTGAACAGAAGTGTAGCAAGAATGTACACCTTCCATATAGTCAAAATACTTGCCAGGATTATACGGAGCTGGATTGAAACGTTGGACTTTATAATATGCAGTGTCATTATTAACTTTAAGGATAATAACATTGATTCTCTACTGCTCCTGACTTTGTGAGATACACAGATTGTGGAATGCTTTGTCCTGGATTTGGAGCATATTGGACTATATGTTCCCTATTGGACTTATAATGTGATGTTAATAATTTTCATTAATGCAGATTTTAGACTTTAATCTTTAGTTAGTTAACTAAACTTACTATTGTTATTTAGATAGATTAATTATTATCTTTCTGTCAAATTTTCTCTGATGTGTAATACTTTCGGATAGATAACTCATAATTTATTTTTTCTTTATATGCTATTCATACTTACTTCCCTTTTTTCTGTCACTTTTTCTTACTAAAATATTTTCTTTCTACTTTACTTACTAATAACGTTCTGTTTTAAAAGTTCAAACACATAACTTACTTTATTGACTTCCTCACTTTTGAGTGTCGACATAACAATTTATTATTATTTTTAATTCACATCTCTGCATTGTCATACATATGTTACATTCTTCTCTCTAAGCTGCTCATTTAATATTACATAGTAATTAATTATATTATAACTACGGTTAGAAAATATTTTGTATTACATGCTTACTAAGTATTGTATTAGATTCTACTTTATTCTTATTGACCACTGACGACGTTCTCTACTCAGTAACCTTAGTTATATTTACATTTGTTTTAACATTCTTTTGACTTACAATTATTTTGGACAACGCCATTGACATTGTTAATTGTAAACATATCTGGCCGTCTGTTCATAACTTTTTCGCGGTTTTTCCTTAAAGCTCATTGCGATTTTTCATGTAAATTTTTTGTAATATTGTTGAAAAAAAATCAATTCTTGATTTTTTTACTCCACCTTCCGGGAAATTGTTAAAGAAGATTAAAATGTATTTTACATGTTGACCACACTTAGTTTTGTTAGCAGTTTAATCTACGCGGTAAAAATTCTATCTGGGGCCAACATTATGTATTTTGCACCATTTTAAATTATAATTGAACGCGATATAAGGTTTACGTCTCTAGGTGATGATGACGTAATTGGTTCTGCACTAATCTATGCAGACCGTTAGTTCGGGGCCTTTCGTTGTAAGAATCCGTCAGAGTAAGACGTTGATGCTATCGCTCCCAAGATATTTGAAGTTTTAACAGTTCTCCTACGTGGCTTAAGGAATTGCGAAGGTCGCCACTGATGTACAAGAAAATGCCGAACTTAAGGATTCAAGTTCGATGATTTTTATGCAGAGGAATCTTTATGGGAGCAATCAATAATAATTATCTCCATATTCTGGTTTTCGATACTTGGGTGTTAACCGTTATCGGCACCTCTGGTAAATAGGCCAGATATGAGACGATGTATCACGGAGTGTAGGAGATTCAATATATGTATGCAATTCCACTTTGCCATGAACATTTTTTATGCTACTTCTAAATAAACATGCTGTTATCTGTGGACCCATACAACAAGTCGTTTGGAGGTCGCTTTATGATTTGATAGATCTTGCACAAACCCACGTCATTCCACAAGATCTCATCAGCACGACGTCCAACATAGAGGTCAGTTATGAACCAAAAATCTTGATCAACCACACACACTATAATAACAAAACCAATCGTAACAACATAGTCTACGCCGTAACCAAGATAACAAGAATTGTCTTTTCTTGTTAACAGGCTGTGTATTACTACGGAAAATTAAATTTTGTGATTGGTATCATGTTGAGGATTGTTGCATGGTCAGCGAGCATTTTGGTCTGAACCTGATTCGGATGGTTGCACCATGTAACACCTCTGCTGAATAAAATGATGTAGTTTGCGTGTGGCGTTGTATGACGCGTTAGGTTAGCAACAGCAGTCTTTGTGTGGCCTTCGAGCCATATGGCAGTGTTTGGAATATATGGCATAGCCACTAACTTATGATAGTGTATAACCGTAAATGTAATGCTGGTAAAGCAATAAAGTTATAATGTGTAAGGACCATTGAGTCCGGAGTTATATAAGTCGGTATTCTTAACCGCAATAATTATTAAACGCGAAAGTCGTGAAATACGATCGCAGGTAGAATATGTAAGGCTGATAGAGCCCGGCTATGAATGCCAAAAGGGAATTAATATAATAGACACAGTTGTTGGATGTGGGAATCACTCCTTTATGTCACTATTAATCAGAAATATAATAGTTATACCAAATGCTTAATAAAATAGATTTGGTCAAAGACATAAACTATATGAAAACGGTTACACGACAGACGTACAATGTCTGGCAAGAAATGAACTCTAGAACTGTGACAGCAAGTGTCTTTAATGTGTAATATCTTGTTAAGTATTCATGATGAAATGATTGAACGGTATTAAATATGTTTAGTCGTCTGAACGAGACTTGTTCCCTGAAGTGTTCTACAAGTTTCAATTACGTTCCATGACTGTTGACTGTTAACCTTCATGGTTGGTTCAAGAATATAACACTTCAATACAAGCTGCTAATAATAGCAATAATAAAACCCTGTCAGTCAATACGAATACAAAATTTAATGAAAGAAACACTGATACGAAATTATAAAAATAACGTAGATAAACCCAAAGTTGCAGCAGAAAGATACTCCGTGATGACAGAACAGATGAATTTAGAATACATGATGTGAAACATAGTATCATCCCAATTAACTAAGTCTGACAGTCTGCAACATAAAGTGGTGTCAGACGTGGGATCCTCTCCTCTGTCACACGTTTTTGTCAAAGTATGAATCATCTACGATCCAAGAAGTTTGAGGACTCTACTGTCGAAGAAATCGAGTCATTCGTTACGGTGTTCGAAGTGTCGGTGGAAGGTCAAACGTGAGAAAATTCATCCAAGGCAAGCTGGCAAATCGAGTGCGCATGTCAGCATTCTAACATCAAAATGTCGAGACATTTCTGCATCAACGTCAGAAGTTTCAACACTGTTTCCTGTGGTAAAACTTATCGTTACCTCTGTGAATATCGATCCTGATCTGAACCAGAAAATCAGGGTAGAAAAGTTCTACAGTAATCGTTGTTCTGGATCAATTGTGGCACGAGGTACGAGAATCGTTGTTCACCATCAAGGCCGAGACGAATTTTCTTCTATCAACAGGACATCAGCTGTTTACGGGACGTTAGGAACTATAACAACGACTTGCATCTTGGTGCAGGGTTTACTCACGATGGCAGGAGTGAAAAACAGATAGGTCCTTGTTTTCATTGAGGCGTTAATCCTTTTTATTCCTGTCCATAAAGGTCTAGCTTTGGCCTTCAGTCCACCGTCACTTCACTTTACTTTTTATCTATCATTATGTGTTCGCAATCTATAATTATCTGTATTTTCCTGGGTGGATGGTAAGGGCTTGTCATCTTCTGGGAGTGTCTTAGGAGAAATTCAGATTTCATAGACTTTTAGGGTTTGTGTTGGTATTGCTGACTGAGGGTGTAGTGGTTTGTTCCACTATAGAAGTGGTACGCCTCAGTTTGTTATACAAACTCCATTTTATTCGTGCTTAGCTGTACGTCATGTAGTTTGTCATTTTTAATTTCCATGACCTAATTTCAGTGTAGTCAAAGTTTATACGTTTGTTAATCTAAAACTCTTGTCTCTTTGTATATTTAAAGACGACCATTCTTGTTTATTTTGGTAATGTTATTTTAGTGTTTCCTTTTTTCTGATTAATATGTCTGAGTCTTCTTTGGTTGCTTTATATTCGTTACGTGGTGTTGTATAATTAGAGATATCACTTCACTGTGTTTCATTTTCTTGTGCCTTTCATTGTCACCTGTGCTCGTCTCTAGTTTACATTGAAGAATATATTTACATCACAGATTGATTGATTTCAGAGTTTATATATTAGTTGTATATTTTAGGATAGATAATATACTATTGTAAGATAATTAGAAACTTTAACCATGCCGACATTAGACGATTTTATCAACATGGGTAAGAGTTTAGGTAAATCAAGAGCTGAACTTGAGGAATATGCAGAGACTTGGTATGAGAAACACTTAGCTCATGCTGAGAGGATAGAACAGCGTAAGGCTGTTAAGGGGGCAGAAGACCTCAAAAGGTTTAAATTAGCCCAAGAAAAGGAACTTAAGGAGAAAGAAATGTCTTTGAAATTGGAGATGGAACGCATAAATTTAGAACAAAAAGATAAAGAAAGATAATTAGAGAAAGAGAAAATGATTCAACAAGATAAAGAAAGAGAACAAAAAGATGAAAGAAAGAGAGTTAGAGAAGGAGAAAATGGAAATAAGAAGAATGGAACTTCTTCATTAGATCAAGCTCATAAGAATGCTATGGAGCTTGAATCGTTACGACTTAATGCAGAGAAAGAAAAAGCTTTAGAATTAGCAAAATTGCAATCTGATCACTCTAAAACTTCAGCAGGTTCAAGTATGTTTTATCCGAAGTTGAAGATGCCTCACTCATTTTGACCAGAATCGCGACTGTGTAGATAGCTTCTTGTCTAGATTTATCATGAAGGTAACAGGTTTGAATGTACATAAAGAACGATGGAGTAGTCTCTTGGTGGATTTTTTGACTGGGGACTCACTCTAATGCTTCATGAATCTGAATGAGAAGAACAGAAACGATTTTGATGTCGTAAAAGAAACACTTCTCTGACGTTTCCAGTTAACTGAATCTGGATTTGGTGATCGTTTCCATGCGGTTAAGCCAAGTAAGGAAGCTGACTTTGGTGAATTTATTGCACCTATTAAGCATTTCTTTAGCAGATGGATTGATTTATCTGGTATTAATAAAACATACGATGGGTTGATGGATCTCATGTTACGAAATAAGGTTCTTTCGGGATGTAGTCATGAACTGGAGTCATTCTTACAGGAAAGACATCCAGATTCCATTCAGGAATATGAACGTTTAGGTAGACAATTCCTAACAGAACATCAAACAAGGATATCCACAGATCTTCTCCTCGGGATCCTATGCCTGCGTGCGCGGCTCACCACGATCATAGATCTTATGATCACCGACCTCGATCGAAGAGCGTTGATGGACGTTATCGTCCCGATTTTCGTCCATCATGTAGGGGCTTACAACTTCCCTCGTCAACGTTCGCCATCAAATTTTTATCGACGAGGTTATCGAGGTTATTCACCTCATGATCGTGGGTATCACAAAGGCAGAGATTATGATGATTCATATCACCAGGGTTATCATAAACATAGATCTTCATATGGTAGTGACTCCAAGAATGATGATTCTTCAGATTTTTATAGTAAGAATAAGTCTTTCAAGAAAAAGACAGGTCATTTCCGAGCTCCCTCGAGAGATAAAAGTAAACATAGGTATGCTAATGCTTGTAATGATAATAAGGATGATGATAAAGATAGAACTAATCATGCTAATGCATGTTCTGTAAGAGATGATACATGTTATGTTTGTCAATCACAACATGCGTCTGAGACTAGCACTAGACTTCGTTGTGGTCACACCATTCCTGCAATGTCCTCGTATGAGGACTTGGGACGTCTCACATTACATCAAGTACATCAAGGATTTTTGTATGGACAGAAAGTAACAGGACACCGGATGTACCACCGTTGGAATCCGTAAATCGCTAATTTATACCTCCGCATTTACAGGGAAATCTGTTAAATGTGTCACTTTTGGTGGTACGGTAGAATGGTTCCCGGTGGCACGAGTTCACATTGATACACCATTTTTTACAGGCACAGTGTATGCCTGCGGATTGAGGGAGCTTGTTGCTGAGATAATCCTCGGGAATATACTCTTGGTATTGGTACGAATACTCCAACTGCTGTTGCTGTTACATGTGTTGGAATGAATGATTTTAACACATTTCATTTACTTGAAAATGTTTCGCATGACAATAAAACTCATGGTATTCGTGGTAAGCATGTTTCACCTGAGGGTGCGGTGGCCAACTCTGCTCAGTATAGTAACTTAACAGTTTTTGGTTGTACTGCTGTTAGAGAATATTATGGGGATACTCATGATTGTCATGACTTTACGACATGTCCTAACCATTGGGACCCACCCAATGGTGATGAGCGGCGACATACGTCATCTGCTCATTTGGGAGTTGTTACTCATCAGACTCATTCAGATAATCACAGGTGTAACCACGATTGTCACATCATTACGACATGCAAAGAACATAAGAATACTTCCGTGCGCTTGACTCGCACGTCACATAATAGGTTTAATGATTCTCGGGCTCAGTTTCGACCTGGCAGAGATCATATGTCACCAAATCGCACTATCTTGGTGCGCAATGTAACTTCGATTAAACAGGTAAAGGGATGTGCAAATTTCGGGTCCAACTGGCTCTGGAAAGACTGTTTTTGTCCAGCGTTTCCTAACACATATCAAAGATATGGTAACAGTCGTACCTGATGAGCTTATTTGGTGTTACAGCGAGTGGCAACCTCTATACAATTCAATGACTGGAGTTCAGTTTATTGAAGGACTGCCCGATATTGAGCAGTGGACAGGTGATAAGAGACGGTTGGTGATTATCGATGACCTCATGAACGAAACAGATGAACGTGTAACTAAATTATTCACAAAAAAGTCTCATCATAAAAATGTAAGCGTATTTTATCTCGTGCAAAATTTATTTGGCAAGAACAAAGAACACAGAACCATTAGTTTGAATTCTCATTACATAGTGCTTTTAAAAAATCCACGCGATGGGTCGCAAATTGTTAATCTAGCCAAACAGATGTACCCAGGTCAAACTGCCTATGTCCAAGAGAGTTTTAAAGACGCAACATCGGTTCCACATGGCTATTTGCTAATTGATCTTCGCCAAGACACACCAGAAAATTTAAGGCTTCGTTCGCGCATATTCCCAGAGGAACCACATATTGTTTACTTACACAAGTAACGAGATGGGAGAAAAAGTAAAAAGACATGCTGACATGTTAAAATTTCTAGGTACAGCCAAACCACCAGTCATCAAGGCTGTTATGAAAACAGCATCACCCGAGCTGGTAGGAACACTCTGTGAGTGTTGTCACAACGTTTTAAAAGGTAACGTTACAATAACACTCCCTCAGAAGAGACGTATGCGTCGTTACAAAAACACCCTGAGAGCGCTTACCAAGAAGACATTGTCGCTCAAAAGACAAAAACAATTTTTACAATCTGGAGGTTTCTTATCTGCGTTGTTAACTCCAATACTATCTGTACTAAGAGGACTCTTTTAGATGGCTAAAAAAATGATTTTGATTGATCCTCGTTTGTTAGAAAAACCTTATAGACCACCGGACGCTCTAAGAGATAACTTGGGAGAATTGGATACTCAAATGCAACTAGTCTTGGATCGACAAGATTTACCACTCGGTGACAAGGCTAGACTTTATCAACAAACATGGGAGCCGCGCTAGCTTAGTGGTTACAACACCGCTCTGGCGACCGGGTGATACAGGATCAAACCCGGGCGACGGCATTTGAGGATTTTTCGTCGACCGGGATTTGGACTGGATTAACTCGAGACCTGGCGAGCACATTTGAAGGAGTGTCGTCGACCAGGGACTGGCGGCTCCTGAGCCGACCCAGCTGCAATGGGTACCTCCGAAATCGGCGAGTATTTGCCTGAATGGCGAGGGACACCTGTCTCTGTACAAGAAATAAAGGGATACTCACGTAAAATCAATGTCAGGTTAGACATAAATAATAATAACCTGAGATTTCGCCTCGAGTATTAGCGGGCGTACGAAAAAAAAAAAAAAAAAAAAAAAATCAACAAACATTACAGCGTTATTTGACTCGACTAGAACAGTACAGACACGTACCTCTAGGTCTCGTGGATATTAAACAACCACCACCATTACAAACCAGCGAACAACCCACTGTACTTAAAGATGAGATCGTCGACAAAAAGCCTCAGTCCCCACCCGTCACACCCACTAATCGAAAAAAGGTGGTGACCAGTAAATTGCGAGAATCATCGTCGTATTCGCTCAGAAGAAGGAAAAAGACACCAAAGTGGGAACCATGGCCAAAGAAGTGAATAAGCTTTTAAAACAACATTACTACGACCCAAAACGAGCCGGATCTTATGGAGGAATTGCCGCCTTACAACGTAGCACCAAACTTAGTCGTAAAAAAATTGAAGAGTGGTTAGGTCAGCAGGACACCTACACCCTACACAAAACGGTGCGCAGAAAATTTAAACGACGTACGACCATTGCGGGAGGTATCGATCAACAGTTCCAGGCTGATTTAATTGACTTGCGAGGTTTAAAGAAATTCAACGATGGGTTTTCCTATCTAGTAACGTGTATTGACGTGTTTAGTAAATTCGCTTGGGCTGTTCCGTTGAAAAACAAGACTGGGACAGCGTTAGTAGCAGCGGTAAAAACAATTTTTAACAGTCGCAAACCGATAAATTTTCAAACAGACAAAGGCAGTGAGTTTGTCAACAAAACATTCTTAAAGTTTCTTAAAGATGAGAAAGTCCATTTCTTCACTACGGAGAATGAAGACCCCAAAGCAGCTATTGTCGAACGGTTTAATCGAACCCTCAAAGAAAAAACGTGGCGTTACTTTCCCAAAACCAACAGTCTTCGCTACGTCGACGTGATACAACAACTGGTCCACAACTACAACTACTCGTATCATCGGAGTATTAAGATGGCACCGGTGGAAGTTACCCCGAGCAATCAAGAAGAAGTGTAGCGTACGTTGTACTCGACCCCTGAAGTCATCGGTAGAAAAGTCTATTTTAAAGCTGGTGATCGCGTGCGGATCGCCCAAGCCAGACAAACTTTTAAAAAGGGTTATACGCCGGCGTGGACAGAAGAGTTGTTTACGATCAGCCGACTAAACCAAACAAGACCGGTCACGTACGTCCTTAAAGATGATTCGGGTGAGGAATTGAAAGGTTCTTTTTATCAAGAAGAACTGCAACGAGTCGGAGACAAGATAGTTTATCGAATCGAGTCCATTTTGGAGGAACGCCGAAGTGTCAGGGGTGTAAAAGAATATTTAGTCAAATGGTTCGGATATAACTCGTCATTCAACAGCTGGATTTCGTCCAAACAGCTAGCGACATATCGAGACTGATGGATATTGAAGAAGACGTGAGCACCCCAGTTTTGCGGCCACCCCCTCCCAAGACCGCGAGAACCTCGTTCTGGCCTTTTTTTGGGAAACTAGTTCCGCGACTAGAGATCGTTTTCATCTGTCAGATGATCGTTATATATGTCGTCATCGGTGTCTCATTATTCAATCTGAGTCGGAGCAACGCAGAGGGACCAGACGGCAAGTTTTGGATCGCTTTAATGAGCAGTTGTCTGGGTTACATGTTACCTAACCCTAAGATAGGATGAGTTTTTACGTGACTTTACCCAGCAATGCCTCGATGAAAATATACCCAAACAATAACGCCGGTCACTTTTTCGTCAAATTGCCACAGACTATAGACTTGACTTCACGTTACGAGGTTGGTTTGGTTGAGATTCAATTTCCCAAAAGTTATTTTAACGTGTTAGAGGATGATGTATGGATACATTACTTTCCCAACAAAGAAGATGAGTCTATCGTCCTCACGTTACCCGCTGGTCTATACACCTCACCCGATACGCTGATCGACGAGTTGAATCGTTTGCTTTTAACCACGGATGTGGATGAAAAAGTCCGAGTTAGATTCCATTTTAACAATAATAAGGCCACCTTGAATCTGTATGATCCGGAGGTTGAAGTTAGAATTAGCGAGACGTTGAAACACATGTTAGGGTTTCCTGCCTCGCTCGCCACAGACATCGACCCAATACTACGAGGTGAGACTGAAGTACAAATGGATAGCGACATGAAAAATGTGTACGTGTACTGCGATCTCGTAGCGGCGAGACCGGTTGGAGATGCCTCTGTCCCTTTGTTACGGATTGTTCCTATTTTGGATAGGACTAATGCTTCTGTTTTCAGGATTTACGACAAACCACACTACGTACCACTGAGCCGTTTTTCGTTTGACGCGGTGGAAATCCTTTTAACTAACGATCAGGGTAAGACTATCCCATTCACTAGCGGAGCTTCGGTGTTGACACTACACTTCCGAACTCACAGACGGTTTGATTTTGACTAGAAACATAATGGTCAGACACGTACCCATCCGACGAAACCCCAAAATGTATGAGGAGTTTTACTGCAACCAAGCTGGCCACGGGATGCCAGTGTTTATCGGAGGCAGAAGTCAAAGAGGACATGGTTTGGGTAGTTTTTTCGGCGGGCTCGGTCGCATGGTTCTCCCGTGGTTAAAAACTGGAGGCAAAGCTTTACTCAGAGAAGGGCTTGGGACCGGTCTACAGGTCGCGAGCGATGCGTTAGCCGGCAGAAATGTTGGCGAGGCATTTCGTGAACGAGCCAAGGAGTCGGGTCAACGTTTATTACAGGGAGCGGTTGAACACCTCACCACTAACCAATCGGGTAGCGGGCTTAAAAGAAAAAGAAAAACGAGAGCTGCCCCACCTGGCGAGCCGAAACGAATAAAACGCAGTAACCGAGCTCGACCTTCTCATTCTCACCAGAAGAAGCGAAGGTACTCTGATTCAAATAGAATGATGGCGCTTATTCACCCCAACTCGTGCGAGTGTCTTCACAGTGGTCTAGATTTGTTTAGCGTACCACCAACGCAGACAGCCGTAGAAGAGGGACAATTTGTGGAGATACATCCGTTGGCCGTCTTAGCCCCCGGAGCCCCGGTGGAATTTGTAATTTCGGGAAACGGTGAGGAATATCTAGATTTGTTCAATACTTTTCTGCACGTAAGCGCCAAAGTTACGTTAGCTAATGGCGGCGCATTACCCGCTGATGCAGAGGTGGCCCCGATCAACTATTACCTGCACAGTTTATTCTCCCAAGTCGACGTTTCACTGAACGACACGCTGATTACACCCAGCGAGAACACCTACCCTTATAGAGCTTACCTGGAAGCCACGTTGAATTACGGGGAGGAACCCAAACGAGGCCATCTGACATCGGCTCTGTTTTACAAAGACATGCCAAATTTTATTACGGAAACAATTGGTGACAATAACAACGGGTTAAGACTGCGTCGACATATAGCGGCTGGTTCTCAGGAGATTGATATGATGGGTCGTTTACATTCAGATATCTTTGCTCAAGATCGTTACCTGTTAAATGGTGTGACAGTTAAAGTAAAACTCACCCCGTCTAAAGATGCCTTCAACGTGCTGGGACACGACCCCACCGCTGGATATAAATCTATTATAACTTATGCGGCCTTGGTTGTCCGGAAAGCCAAATTAAACCCCGCCGTCTCTCTAGCCCACGAGAAAGCCTTGGTGCGAGGTAATGCCAAGTACCCCTTGAAACGAGTTGTGCTAAAAGCTTTCTCTATCCCTAGAGGTATGCTATCGCACATGCAGGATAATCTGTTTCTCAGTCAAACACCCACACGGATCGTGATTGGACTAGTCACTTCGTCCGCTTTTAACGGGTCGTACACGTCTAATCCGTTCAATTTCGCTACCTTTGGTCTGATATATTTGAATGTCAGCGCGGACGGCAGAACAGTCAGCGGCAAGCCTTTGTCCATGGATTATGAACACAACCAGTACGTGAGAGCCTTCTTCGCGACGAATCTAGCTATGGGACTGGTTGGTAAAGACGCCGGCAACGATCTCGAGTATAGACATTTTAAGCACGGTTACGCCTTATACGCCTTTGACCTCACCCCCCAGTCTACAAGACGGTGACCAGTTTGAGATGGCCAAGTCGGGCCCAGTCTCAGTAGAACTTAAATTCGCCGAGGTCACACCCGAACCATTACAGGTTCTCGTCTACGCCGAGCAAGACTCGATCTTGGAGATCTCGAAATCGCGCCAAGTTTTGACAGACTACACCACTTAGACGATGAACACAGACGAGATACGCACCATCCTCCTGTCAGACATATTTGTTAAACGAACTGGGCTCGTTAAAGTGTTAGCTCGTGACCAATTACCTCTACGCATCGATCCGACCAAGACGGCTGCTTTCGTCATCAACACTGATCCTAGCTATCGCCCGGGTGACCACTGGGTCGCTCTATATTATAACGGACTTGGTACTTTTGAATATTTTGATTCTTTTGGCCTACCACCTACACATTCGGACTTGCTTAATTTTATAGCCAGAAACTCTACTCGACCTGTTAACTACAACGCCAGACATTTACAAGATGTAGTCACCAACGTTTGCGGGCTCTACGCCATTTATTTCATCTTGATCAAAACACGAGGTGGTACTATGCAGCGGGTCCTACTACCCTTTTCGGCTAGACAACACGCCAACGATCGATTAATTTTTCGATTAGTCAGACCCTGGCTAGCGAAACTCAACCCCACTTTCATAAACAAGGGACGAAATCAATAGACAGGTGTAGGGCTAAAAAAACATTGAAGCATAGAAGTGATGAAATGCTTAAGCCTTTGGCTAGTGGTCTGAAGGCTGCGTCTGTAAGTGTTTACCGAGGTCAACCTTTACTTCACGTGCGAAAATATTTTGGTGAATCCTACATCAAATTTCCTACCAAACACGGCATTACGTTAACTCGATCCGAGTTTGACCATTTATTGACATTACAGAGTGAAATCCTCGCCGAATTTGACCGATTACAGCCACCAAGCACGGATACCTATCCTACTACTGGGACCACGTTTGATCAGTACATCAACTCCAGCTGTTACCAACCAACAGAACCGAGTTTGTTTCCTACCACAGACCTATCCGATGTCACCAATCTACCCCCGAAGAAACCTACCACCTCCACTAACCTGTTTGACGAATACATGAACTCTAATTTCCCAGTATCACCAGAACCGAGTTGGTTTCCTACGACCACCACCACAGACCTGACCGATGTCCCTAATCTACCACAGAAGAAGAAGAAACCTACCAAGCGATTGAGAGTTATCCTTTAGTATTTGACAAAATAAAAAATATATTAACTAAAACGCTTTTTGTTACCTATATCGTCTGTTGTATTTCGTCTAACTGTTCGTATAACTGTTCTATAAATATCGTCTTCTTGTTATGTAAATATATGTCTAAATATATATCTTCCTATTATTGTCTCAAAGTCTTCTCGTTATCTAAAAATACCTCTAAATATATCCTCTTCCTATTCTCGTCTTCTTGTTATCGTCTAACTATTATCCTCTTCCTATTCTCGTCTTCCTACAATCGTCTTCCTATTATCATCTAACTATTATCGTCTTCTTGTTATCTAAAAATCTCAAAGTCTAAATATATATCGTCTTCTTGTTATCTCCCCTCTTCTTGTTATCTCAAGTCCGCCATCTTGCCACATTTTTCCTTATATAAAAAACCGCCATCATAAATATACCCCTCTTCTTGTTATCTCAAGTCCGCCATCTTGCGCCTCCTTAATGCGCTTATATAAAAGTCACGCGCCACCTGGCGTATTTGCTATATGAAAGTCACGCGCCACCTGCCGCGCCACCTGCGCGCCACCTGAATACTAACCGTTTGGTACATTCCCTACTACTTATATACTTCTTTTAATTACGTACGTGTACTTCGTCTCCACCACTCTCACACGTGCCACAAGTGTCACGTTTGGGATCGGGGTGGATGATGTTGAGGATTGTTGCATGGTCAGCGTGCATTTTGGTCTGAACCTGAAGTGTTCCACAATTACGTTCCATGACTGTTGACCGTTAACCTTCAAGGTTGGTTCAAGAATATAACACTTCAATACAAGCTGCTAATAATAGCAATAATAAAACCCTGTCAGTCAATACGAATACAAAGTTTAATGAAAGAAACACTGATACGAAATTATAAAAATAACGTAGATAAACCCAAAGTTGCAGCAGAAAGATACTCCGTGATGGCAGAACAGATGAATTTAGAATACATGAAGTGAAACATAATATCAACCCAATTAACTAAGTCTGAAAGTCTGCAACATGTCAATAACTACAACTTTTAGATTTGACCATAATTTTTAAAATGAACGAAATAGAGTGTTATTTCTTTCTATCTTTTTCAAATATTAAACCAGCGGATAAACCTGCAGGCACTATCGGATGTAAAACATTTAGCATCACATCAGTATAATGACTTTGTTCATATCAACAATAAAAGCGAACTAGACAAACCTAAAGTTAAATTTACATTGCAGCGGGAGTGGTTTCAAGTGATTATAAAGTACTCATAAATTGTAAAATTTTTAGTTTGTCAACGTATAAAACAATTAAATATTATCTCGTTAGTGTAATCTTACGACGAATAACATTTACTGTTTTACTATATATGCTACGGAGTTCGTGCACTGTGCAGAGATTCTCCTTGTGTGATCTAAGGGAGGAGATCGGAGCAATGATGGAGATGTCCGTGTGCAATGAAGATAGTCCTTAAAGCCAAACAAACTGTACATGACATTGTCATATTAATCCTTTGTTGTGTTATAAAAGTGATATACTCTTGCGTGCGTAAAAACACATGTAAGTACCAAATTATTTATACATTCCACAGCAGCAAAAACGCATGGGAGCCGCCACAGCTTGTTGTTATATATGCAGCAATGACAGTTACTTGAAGCCAGGCCAGACAATAAGCACAAACACGCTTCCAGAGTAATCTATTCTGAATCTCAGTTTTCAATGACATTCCCTTTGCTGTCAAAATGAAGCTCACTTTCATTTATTACTAAACAGTTACTACAATCAGAATCTTCTTCGTCTTCCTCGTTCGTCCTGAAAAGGACGGTGGTTGCGTTGTGTCTGTTTACGCCTAAGCTGTGATATCTGCACCTTTCGGTTGACACATCCGACTTCTGCACGGCATTTTTTAGGACCGGGTTTGCCTTCCCATTGCGATCCCCACTCGCTCAGCCAGACTGCACTGCTGCAGACTGTTTCCAGGACCACCACGTGGAGGTGGAGTGCGGTCTTGACCAGCTCTACAATCAGAATGACACTTTGCATTAAGTTCAATTTAAAAAAAAAACATTTAGCAGTGATATTTCTATTATAATTACGACATATAGAATGGGATTCCCATTATCGTTAGATAAAAATAAGTGAGCATTCTGGACACTTTTCTTTCTCTCAGAGTTTAACAGATGAATTCATCTAGAAGACATGAATATGCTCCCAAATTACACCGGGTCTAATGTTTCTTGAAGGTATGGATGAGGCTGGCAACATCAGCATGTAAACAGATTGCTTCAAAAAAGTAACGCAACAAAAGCGATGAATGCTTTGGTACAGTTTTACAGTGGACCAGCTGCAATGGTGGATCCATGCTTCAAATGGAGCAAAAAGGGAAAAGATGATGACCATGATTCTATATCCACCACCACTGAGCTGAGCCGAGCAAACACTGTAAAAGCAAGGGCAAATAATCAAACCCCGTGAGTCCTCCTCCCTGACGCTAGCTCAAGTAGTTATCTCCCTTCGCCCCATATGGCACTTACAAGCTATTTTCTGTTGGCTCGTGCTCACTTCTGTTGTCTCCCCTAGGTGCATGTCTAGTGTTCGTGCTATGGCGCAACAGCCCATGCTCCGTGCATGCCCATATGAATTAACCATCGGCCAAATAAGTATCGATTAAATGACTGATCTCTAACGTCTGTCTTCTAGAGCGGGTCAGGTTATTTGGTGATTTCAACATCACGTGTGACAAGAGAAGTATATGTGTGAGCGTGTGTGAGCGTGCGTGAGCTTGAGCGTGCGCGTGCGTATGCGTGTGTGTGTTGGTGAAAGACAGGTTTGTTCAGCAAAT
Source organism: Oreohelix idahoensis (assembly GCA_024509875.1). Classification (NCBI taxonomy): domain Eukaryota; kingdom Metazoa; phylum Mollusca; class Gastropoda; order Stylommatophora; family Oreohelicidae; genus Oreohelix; species Oreohelix idahoensis. Next base: position 208,600 of record JAMPIV010008904.1, on the reverse strand, counting down.
GAAATGTTTTACGATCACAGAGGCGTCAAAGGAGAAAATGGATGGGCAGCACAGAAATGATTAACGAAAGAGCAGGGGAAGTGTAGAATGGAAGGACATATTTATTAGTACGCTCCAGTTTACCCAGCTGTAAACGGGTACCTGCTCTTGTGTTAGGGAAGGCAAAGGATGCGAGAGATGGAACTCATCACCCCACCTCGTAACGCTGGACTTAAGTATAGTGAAGCCTCTAACACTTCACCCCCTTCAGCAGTATCTGGCAATTGCTCTACCTTACACTTTTAAGTAGAAAATATATAAAAGTGGAGTGGCAGAGTGGTTGGGGCACTTGCTTCTCAAGACAATGGGACCCGATTCGAAACCAGGTCGCGCCACGCTCCAGTCTACTCAGCTATAAACATTGATATCTGACACTGTTCCGAGTTACGTAAAGCGAAATCAGCGAGGAAGGAAATTGTTCACACCACCTCATAAAATTATGACTACAGTGATGTCTCTAACACATCACTCCCCTACAGCAGTACCTACTATGGGACTCCATTTACTTTTTTTATGTAAAAGGGATGAAACACTTGACTAATTGGGAGATATCTTCTGATGATCACATGACTTCATGTTGACAGACCTGTTACTAGAAGAACATACACGCTAAAACAAAGTCTAGAGGTCGCTGCCATAGCAACAAAAATCAACACATTGTTGATCTTGCATAAAATGTCATGCAGTTTAATGGGACAAAAAGACATTAGCATGATTAGTGATCTAGCAATGCTAAAAATTAGAATCAAACAAACGAACAAAAACATTGCGGGCTGAAAAAACAGCCACACACTCTCTGAAATTAGGCAACAAATATGAAAACTCAGGAGCCCGATGATTATAGATTAAAATAATCTAATAAATAAAGAATCCAAACAATGAATGCGAAACTTGCATGCGTACACGCGTTCCGCAATAACGCAGATGAACGGGTGAAGGCAAGATGTGTCAAGGTGGAGATCAGGTAAAAAATGTGAAGAACTTCCACCTGATTAACTGTTTGTTTAATAACCAGTTAACCGCGTAACAGGTTGGTTATTAGTGTCAGTGCGTTAATCTGTCATCGGTAATAATATGGCTCGGTGGAAAAGCTTATGTTTACGTGTGCACAACCATTTACCAGACCACAATGTCTTTGATATTTGGACATGTGCCCTAATATAATCGACGGACGTTTTCTCTTTCCTACGATGGTAGTGTGCCAGTGCTGTTCGTTGAGGGGACGAAGACAGAACAGAACTGCTGCTTCCTAAAGCAGATCAAAAGTGGTAATTAACATATTTTCATTGGGTTGGCAATCTCATCATATTATAATAAAGCTACATTAACCACCGCTGCAAGGGTACATGACTGCTTTGCTAGGCGTCAAGAAAGTGGATCTGCTACAGTGGTGGCGAAAAGGAAATGATAGCTGTAGTATCTCGCAGCGAAGACAACGCGTATATCATTGTATGTGTTACAAACAGATGTGATCTACTTATCTTTAACGGGCGTCATTGACACTTTCTAGCGACCTTTACGATTAATGTATATGTTCATGATGAGCGGTTTCCAGCGACTTTTACGAATAATATATGTTCACGGCAAAGTGTTGCTAGTGACTTTTACGATTAATATTTGTTCACGATGAACTGTTTCTAGCGACTTTTACGATTAATGTATGTTCACCATGAAGTGTTTCTAGCAACTTTTATGATTAATGTATGTTGTTATCCATGCTTTGTGCTGATGTTCTCTTTTTCTCAGTACTACTTCACATGTCTCGTTCCACATATTTTTTACTTGTTGTCAGTGGTCTTCCGTATCTGTTTCATCTTCCAGCTGTTAGAGTACTTGGTATTTGTTGGATACAGTGATTGAAAATGTTTCTCTTATTTTCTGATTTCTTAGATATCCCACATTATACTGTTGTCTATAGCTATATGCTGTTGTAAATTTCTTGAGTTTTAATTTTGTTTTAGCCAACAGAAGATGGTGGTCTGATACAACATCTGCTCCTCTACATACTTTCACATCATGCAATGATGACCTAAACGTCTTACTTATGCATATGTGATCAATCTGATTCCCAGTTCTGTGGTCTAGTGATATCCATGTTGCTTTATGTATTCTTTTATGTGGAAATAAGCTTCCTCCTATAGCTAGTTGATTTGAAGCATAGAAGTTAGCTAATAGTTCCCCATTCTCGTTCATCATACCTAATCCATGCTTTTCCATGATTTCTTCAAAGCCAGTGTTGTCTGTTCCTATTTTAGCATTTAGGTCCCCCATCAAAATTGTGATGACCTTTCTTTTCTTATTGTCCAAGACATTTTGTAGTCTGGTGTAAAAGTCTTCTTTCACAGATTCTTCTTTATCGTTTGTTGGTGCATAACACTGGATGATGATTATATTTACTTTCTTTTTGGCTGATTTAAACCTTGCTGTTTTAATTCGGGGTCCCATTGCTTCCCATAAGTGCCTTCTGTGCTTCATTGGACAGCATTAGAGCCACCCCTTCACTGTGGTGGGCTCTTTCCTCCTCATGTCCTAAGGACAACACCATTTCTCCTGTGGTCAATCTCCTCTTTTCTATGCCTTTCCACCGTGTCTCGCAGAGACTCAGGATATCAATCCTGTAATGTGCCATTTCTGCTGCTATCTGTGCAGTTTTCCCTTGTTCACATGGAGTGCGAACATTACAGGTGCCAATCCTGGAGATTTTCCTAGAAGAAAAAAGGTTAGTCGGCAACCCAGACTCCTTTCGGCTTTCTCTAGGTTGCTTCATGCGCCTCCTTTCCAGAGGACCTTCTTCTGTCTTGAGCGGCTGATTGATTTATATTCTTTATTTGACTTGTCCATGTTTGTTGAAGTTTTTGTGGTAAAAGGTTTTTACCGGATGGGGTAACCAGCCTCATGCCCAACCCTCCTTAGTCGCTTTTTACGATATGCCTGGTAGGGTACAGTGTTACTATTCTTTGCTCCCCTTTCGGGCCCCGGTAACACACGATTAATGTATGCTCACGATGAAGTGTTTCAAGCGACTTTTACGATTAATGTCTGTTCACGATGAAGTGTTTCTAGCGACATATATGATTAATGTCTGTTCACGATGTTTCTAGCAACTTTTACGAATCATGTCTGTTCATGATGAAGGGTTTCTAACGACTTTTATGATTAATGTCTGTTCATGATGTTTCTTGCCTTATTCATTCTGATGTTGATGTCTTTGCCTGCCCCGCCGTCTGGTGTTACTATGCATCCTAGGTATGTGAAGGTGTCTGTCTGTTCCAGTTGCTGATTCCTTACTGATATGGGCTCAGGGTTGCTCACATTGAGCGTCATGACCTCTGACTTCTTTAAATTGATGTTCAAGCCCACCTGCTGGCTAAACTTATTAAGTCTATCCGTTTTTTCCTGGATGTGTTGATGCGAATATGCTAGTAGTGCAATGTCATCTGCATATTCCAGATCTTCCAATGATGATCTACACATCTGTTCTTTCTAAATCCTGCTTGTTCTTTCCTCAGTTTGTGGTCTACTGCTTTTGAAATTCTCTGTATAATTATCCTGCCTAGTATCTTGCTGGGAACTGAGAGAAGAGTGATTCCTCTCCAATTATTGCAGTCTGCAAGATCTCCCTTCTTGGGCAATTTGACAATTATTCCTTTGTTCCACTCTGATGGTGTTGTCCCCGTTTTCCAGACTTGTGCAAATAGTGGTTCTAATAGTTCTGCTGCTAGCTCAGGGTCTGTCTTAAATAGCTCTGCATTTAAGTTATCATGGCCAGGAGCTTTTCCGTTGTTTAACCCTTTGATTGCTGTGATGATTTCTTCTTTTCGTGGAATGTCTGTATTTACATCTAGATCGTTTTCAGCCTCAGGAACATTCAATTGTGTCTCTGGTGGTTCCTTGTTCAGAGTTTCTCTGGTGCTCTGTCCATCTTGTTTCCTGTCCCTCTGCTGTCGTGATGAGATTTCCTTGCTTATCTCTTACTAATGTAGTATTGTTTCACCTCGTTTTCCGCTAATGAATTTAGTTATTTTGTATACTGTGCTTTGTTCATTTCTCAGTGCTGCCTCTTCTGCCTGTTTTGCAAGATCGTCTAGGAAATTCCTTTTGTTGGCTCGGGTTTGGCGTTTAACTTCCTTGTCCAGCTGACTGTACTGTTCGCCATATAGTTGCTTTAACCTGGGGGACTTCGCTTCTGTTTTCTTTCTTTTCATTTCCTTTCTCAGTGTTATGGTGTTTAATGTTTCTGGTGTTATCCAGTCTTGCTTCTTCCTTTCCTGGAATCCCAAGCATGATTTGCTGCTGTCCTTATATATTGTTGAAATGGTGTTGAATTTCTGGTCTATATCATCAGTCAATGTCTTTTCCTGACTTTTGGCAAATTGATATCGTTTCTTTATGTCAGCCGCAAAAGCTTTTCAGGTAAGGGGGTCCTTCAATTTGCTGATGTCAAACCTTTTCTGTGTAGTTAAAGTTGGTCCAGCCCTTCTTAGTTTCACTTTCAGTTTTGCTACTACTAAATGGTGATCACTTCCCACATCTGCACCTTTTCTTACCTTCACATCTTGTAATGCATGTCTCCATCTACCGTTAATCATGATGTGGTCTATCTGGTTTCTGTCCCGACCATTTGGTGATTCCCAAGTCAATTTGTGAATTTCTTTATGTGGGAAAAGTGTTCCTCCAATGACCAGGTTGTTAATACTTACTTACTTAGTCGTCCCCTTTCTACCGTGAGGTGTAGAGGTTTGGAAGAGAGAGCGCCAGACTATTCTATCAGCTGTCTTCTTCCTGGCCTGGTTCCATTCTAGTCCTCGGTCCTTCAAAGATTGTCTAATGTTGTCCTCCCAGCGGACTCTGGGTCGTCCTGGAGGTCTGGATCCCTGGCTCTTTGTTTCCCATGCTTGTCGTGGTAGCCGATCTTCTCCCATTCTGCAGACATGGCCAAACCATCTTAGTTGGGACTGTTCTATTTGGGTCTGCAGCGGGTGGGATTTTAGGCCTTGACGTATCGTCTGGTTGCGGACCATGTCTCTTCTTGTTACTTCAACCACCTTCCTCAGATACCTCATTTCTGAGGTTTGGATCTGGCTTTTGTGGGTTGTAGTCATTGCCCATGACTCGCATCCATATGTCAAGACTGAGACACAGGTGGAGCGGTATACAGCCATCTTCGTTTTCTTACCAACCTCTCTCTTGCTGAGGAATCCACGATTTATTGCCTGATAATGTCTCCCAGCCGCTGCTTTTCGAGTGGCCAACTCTTCTTTGATGCCCCCCTTTCGGTCTATAATAGCTCCGAGATACTTAAAGTGGTCGACCTGCTCCAGGACCTGTTCTCCCAACTTAATCTGATGTTTTCTTTCTTCTCGTGATATCACCATGGATTTTGTTTTAGAGCTGCTTATAACCATCCCTCTCTTCTCCAGCTCTTCCTTCCAGACTTGCAGGTTGGATTGGAGATGTGTCTCTGATTTAGCAATCAGGACAACATCATCAGCAAATGCTAGCTCTGAAATACAGACCTGTCTCATCTTCCAGTACCCCACTGAATACTTTCTTGTTATCTCCTTACATGCCTTGATGACATCGTCCATGAGGAGTATGAAAAGATAAGGTGACAGGATATCGCCTTGTCTTACACCAGTGGTGGTCCTGAACTCTTCTGACTTATAGTTTGCTGTCCTCACATCCTCTTCTGTGCTAGTGGTTATCATTTCTGATGCTCTACCTTGCTCACCATCAAGGAGTTCTGAGAAATATTCTTTCCATCTTTCCATTACTTCCTTCGGGGCAGTAAGCAATTTGCCTTGCTTGTCCTTTATAAATTTGAGAGGGCATTGTTTTTCCTTCCTCATGTTCTTTAGGGTCTTATAGAACAATTTCTGGTTTTCTTGTGCATCATTTTCTAGCTTTTCTCCAAATTCTTCCCAGGACTTCTGTTTTGCTGCTAGCACCTTGTTCTTTGCTTATGTTCTGAGTATCACATATTCTCTATATTTCTCTATTTGTCCTGCTGTGTTTTTAGCTCCTAAGTATTGTTTCCATACCATTTTCTTCTCTCTTATTTTCTCTTTGACTTCTTCTGTCCACCAAGGTGTCCTCTTTCTCTTGTTCCCAAGTCGGACTTCACCACATGCTTCTGCAGCAGCTGTCTTTATGATGTCCTTGAATTTAAGCCACAGGGTTTCCAAATCATCAGGTTGTTCTTCTGTGTTTCTCACCGCTGTAGCAATAAGCCCCGGATATCTGGTCTTAATTTCTTTCTCTTTCAGCTTGTAGGTCTTAATGCTCATTTCTTCCGTTCGTTTACTTGGTTTCTTGCGTGGTGCTGGGCAGTTCCTAGGCTGAGCAACTCTTTCAGTTGTTCTTTTGATTGTAAGCAGGTAGTGATCACTTCCAATCTCTGGCCCCCTCCAGACTCTAGCATCCCAGACATATTTGAATGAGCTCCTCCTAACAATGGCATAGTCGATCACTGACTTCTCATTCTTTGTTGGTTCACACCTAGTGTATGCATGTATGCGCTTATGGGGGAACTTTGTGTTGGTAATGATCAGATTCTGCTCACTGCAGAATCTGAGGAGTCGCTTTCCATTGTCATTGAGAGTATCTTCTCCATATCTTCCGATAACTCCACCCCATCTAGCATGGTCATTTCCAACTCTTGCATTGAAATCTCCGAGCATGATAATTTCATCTAGGCAGTCATCCACTGTCCTTTGAAGCAGCTCGAAGAATTCTTCCTTGACCTCTGCTCTCTCATCCTCATTTGGCCCATACACTATGACCAGATTGACTATGGTTTCTCCTTCTTTTAGTTTTACAACCATAATGCGCTCCGAGACAAAGTTCCATCCCTTGATACTATCTTTCTGGTTTTTGGCCACAACGCAACCCACGCCTCCTTTAGCTCTTTCAGATGTGGGTACACCACTGTATAGCAGAGTGTTGCCATCAAAATCCATGACTCCTTGTCCCTTTTTCTTTGTTTCGGTAATAGCCAGGATTTCTAGTTTTGCTTTCCTCATCTCTTCCATCAGCTCCTCTTCTTTCCCATTTATACTTCCTGTGTTCCATTTTCCATACGTCGTAGTCCGTTCCAGTTCGTCGCCTTTAGAATCAGTCCGGTTTTCTCTCTTATATTGCTTGTAATCATAGTTTAAGACAAACAGGTGATTGGCCTGTTGTGCCTTTGCATGGTGGAGGGGCTGCCTCCTTACGGCCTCCATGCAGGCCGCCCTTCTCCTTTTTCATCCGGGCTTGGGACCGGCATAGGCGGAGTTGTTGTTAATACTACAGAAACTTATTAATTTATCCCCATTTTAGTTTGCTGTTTCGCTGCCGCATTTCCCCATTACTCTTTCATTATATGTATTGCGTGTTCCAACTTTCGCATTGAGGTCTCCAATTACTATAATAAGATCATATCTAGGTGTGTCTTTCATTTCTTTCTGCAGTTGTTGATAGAATTCATCCTTGACCTCTTCATCGCTGTCATTCGTTGGTGCGTAGCATTGTATTATTGTAGTATTGGTGAATCTACCTCTCAATCTTAATCTTATCAGTCTGTTGTTGACGGGTTTCCATTCCAGTAATGTCCTTTCTATTCCTGTCTGTAAAATAATGGCTACGCCTTCATTGTGCTGTCCATCCTCTCTTCCAGAGTAAAGTACTGTTTCTCCTGTTGCTGTTTTAACTTTTCCTGCCCCTGTCCATCTGCTCTCGCTTATCCCTAGAATTTGTAACCTATAGTTTCTCATTTCTGCCGTGACCTGTTTTAGTTTACCCGTCTCATTCATTGTCCTGACATTCCAAAATCCCATTCTTATATCACGTTTTGCGGTCAGGACGTCCGTTCTCATGTCAGTGGCTTCCTTTCGGCTTTCACCACTGACAGTCATACGAGCCTCAGACTCCGGATGTTCGTCCCGCAGCAAAGTTTGTTTATTCGTTGTTGTTTCCGTAACTTCAATTTTTTTTTTTACATAGACAGGGGTGTCAGCCCTATGCTAAAACCCCCAACCTGGAGGACCAGGGTGTCTGCCTTCGTCTGACCCCTGCCCGCGCAAACCTGTTGTGACGGATAGGATGAAATTCAGCTGTCCCTGAATTGACGGATGATAAAAAGAGTAGCCTTGAATAGCATCGAGGCCCCTGAATTTGTGTGTAGTTAAATCGCAACGTGTTTCCCTCGTGAATTCTAACACGTGTGCTAATTAGTATGCACAATAGCAACGGGGATTTCCCCCCACGCGGGCAAATTAATATGTAAACAGTTATCATGCGAGAATCCAGGAGTTTCGTTTTGTCTTAGGTTTAGTTAGCCACACCTTCTGCCAATCTCTAGAGCGATGAAAATCAAGCATTTCCCTACCTTCTTCTATCATCCCGTCTAGAAGGCGTTGCCAAAGAAAGGCAAGCGGTCAGTTGATCAAAGACTGTGGTGGTCCCAGAAGGACGAAGCAGTTTTTCACACCTACGGTTTACACGTTTAAATTTCTGCCGGACCGAGAGATACAGGAAGGAAATCGAACGAAGGAGAGACGGGGAAAGTCTAGCGGCAAACAGAAAAGTTTCCTGAATCAAATAAGGTGTGAAACTTAGCATGTAGCTATTACTTTTCATTTCATTAACTATATATTGATATCGCCGAAAATGCAGTTTATCATTCGTGCCCAGAGATTTGAAGTAACTAGCTTATACGAGAATCTTACAAGATTTCTTTGGAGTTCTTATATATTGGAGTGAATTCATTCTGGTGCTACGGTAAAATATTAGTTTTGAGTGATTTAGTCGTTTAGTTTCTCCATTTATTTCACTGGATTTTTCTGTTAATTTAAACCTATTAAACAAACCCATCACAAAGTTTTCCAAATGTAAATTAAATAATATAACTATCCGTTATTTCCCAAGATAATAGATGTGCAACATAATCTTAAACGCTAGGCGAGCGAAATTGGCTATTAATCTTTTATTTCTGTTGCATCTTGTGTAAATTTTGAGTAATTAACTGTTCATAGCTAGTGGTAATTAAATCGATACATTAGCTCGTCACTTGAGTAGTTCTTTAATATAAATAATTAAATACCAGAGTGATTTGTACAGGTCTTACCAAAAAAACGCGGGTGTTAGATTTTATTATAGTATATTACCTGTTATCCATCTTCTCTTTTATACAGGTGATCATACCTTGCGATCAAACGGTTTTTAATATATAGAGAGTCATGTTCAGATGGCTTATGGCATCCCCATTTATATGTTCCTAACAACATAAAAAGAACATTGACAATAACAAATCTGATGTTAAGAGACCTTTTTAAGTCCATCGTCTAACCCCAGTAGAGCGGTTAAATAACCAGAACGGTCAATTGTTCACTTGTGTTAAAAATTTAACTGGAACGGGACAATGCCAGATATATTATATTAAATCATATAAAGTTCCCTGGTCTGATGAGGCAGAACTTTCTGCGCGAATTTATTTAATTAAACCCAGATGACAGTAACCAGTATTTCTACCACCAACTTCTCAGAGAACCTTTACGGCTATTTCTTTTCCAAGAACAGCCTGGGAATAACATTCTGCTGTGTGAGATATTTCCCAGTCATTACGACAGAATCCTAGAACAAAACAAACTTATTCCCAAATTTAATACCTGCAAATCCGACGAAGAAGACCCGCCAGAAAAAATTATCAACCAACGCACCCATCCAGCGAAAACTCCGAGAGAAAATAGCAGTGCCTATACGGAGGTTTCTGGGGCTGTACGGGACCAAATTAGCAAGACATATAATAGTCTTTAATTCATGTTGTGTTTGATAAATTCTCTGGACGTATGCTGTGTCGGCCGAGGGTAAGTTTGCCTGTTGTGAGCGCTCACTGTATGAATGTAGAGCGTGGAAACTGAACGAAAGAATTTATTTCTACAGCTAATACTAATATAACACCATTTTCTGTTATCTATCTCTCACTAAGTCTGAAGGCCCAAAGGGATAGTTAAATTACAAACATACCTTGTACCCATCCTGACTACCCCACTCCCCATTGTTAATCACTAGTTTTGATCTTTTGGGTAAATAACCCCCGGGCTTGATCATTCCTAGGTTTTCCATATTCCAGAGGGAGGGTCGATGAGAGTATATTTTTTTGTCTTTTTCTCTTATGTAACTATTATTCATTGATGACATGATAACGATGTATTAACTGTTGTAACCTATTTATTTTTCTAAAGTTATAATAAACTAAATGAGCCTTAAGCTATTAGTTTTGGTCAAAACCTCCCCTGCCCCATTATATATGTGCCCATAGTTACCTGTTCGTTTCTACGTATGTACGAATTGATGTCACAAAATTGTTTGTGTGGGCGTACGAGAGGATAGTGTATTAGAATAAGTATCTAGTGGAAAAAAATACGTCTCCCTTTAAGTGTGTCGTACTAGATAGGTTGGGCGTAGCAATTACTCAATCCAAGACTGTAATTTTTCCTACACTCTGTAATCCTCGTAAACAGGACTATTTCTCACACCTTTCTCTCACCTAGATTTCACCATCTCACCTCTGCTCGATTGGGACTATAACAATAAGGCCTATCTATAAAACTTACGACACCTGTCCAGCTTGGTAGAACCTTCCAGGAGTAAAACTCCCGCTGGCATAGCTCTGGGGGTAATCAGGGTACACAAGCCGCCATACCTCGACAAGGTATTGACACCGGTGATGGCAGAAAAATTCACCGAATCTTTTGGCCGAATACCATCACCAACCAAGATCTGCTTACTCGGAGCAAGCAAGAGGACATGCACACCATCATAGCTGGCAGACGCTGGAGCTGGGTTGGCCTTGTCCTCAGAAGAGACCCCGATGCCATCACAAGAACAGCTATGCTTTGGACCCCTGAAGGAAAACGAAAGAGAGGCCGACCAAAAACAACCTGGCGGAGGACTGTGGAGGCTGAGATGCAAAGAATGAACCAGAGTTGGGGCACTGTACGAAGGATGGCCACCGACCGAGCAAAGTGGAATCAATTTGTTGTTTCCCTACAAGACGCCACTAGGCGTGATGGCCATTGACTGCTTTGACGGTCGGCGGCTAAGGATCAAAGAAGAAGAAGATGATGTTTCTAGCAACTTTTATGATTTATGTCTGTTCACGATGAAGTGTTTCTAGCAACTTTTACGATTAATGTCTGTTCACGATGTTTCTAGTGGCTTTTATGATTAATGTCTGTTCACGACGAGCTGTTTAAAGTTGCTTGCATGTGTGCCTGTTAACTTAAAAACTTGCTTATTATTTGAGTTGTGTATGTGCGTTCAATTAATATCTTGACTATAGCTATGTTCATCTTTTGAGTTTTATCTTTATTTTGCCAAGACGACCATGCCACATCTGTAACGCTATCTACATCATATAAACTTCTTGATGTATGCACATAACGCCCAATTGTATTTTTCTGACCTGTGATCTGATGATTTCCATGATGCTTTACGCATTATTTTATGCGCAACATGCTTCCTCCTAACGCAAGTTGATCTGAAACACAGATATTTATGACTATCTCTTCATTTTCTTTCATTACATCAAGACCATATTTGTCCATGAGCTCATTAAAGCTACCATTGTCTGTTTGATCGTTGCATTTAAGTCACTCATCAAGCAGATGCTGCTGTGGCGCCACCTTTACCTTTTTTTTATCAACATTTTAATGCAACTTCTTATGTCTTAATCTACGATATTTTGCAGTATGGTGTGACATTCTTGTTTCGTGAATTCTTCTTTGTCATTGGTTGGTGCATAACACTAGATTATGCAAGTATTAATTATCATATTCGCCGTTTTGAGTGTTGCTGTTATTAGTCTGGATCCCATTGCTTCATCTTCTATGATTAATTTCTGCGCTTCCTTTGATAGTGAAGCGACACCTTCACTGTGGTGTACGTTTTCTTCCTCCCGTACTGAGGATAGCACCATTTCTATTGTTTGGGTGTCATCCTTTCTATTCCCTACCACTTCGTTTCGTAGAGTTTCAGAATATTAGTTTTATAGTTACTCATGTCTTCTGACACGTCTGCAGCTTTACCTTTTTTGTTTAGTGTTCAAACATTCCAGGTGTCAGATCACCATTGCAAAGATGCTAGGGTTGAGGTTCAAGCTTTTTTTTTTTTTAATGGCTGACTCGCGTATTGGCTCCGGCATCCTGCTTAGCCTGTGACGTTGTTTCCATTGCGTGCAATTTCCTCTTCGACAGGGCTACTTGTTAGGAGATTCTTTGGCGGGTTCACTGTTGTCCTTCGTTTGGTTTGGGTTTTGGTGGGTCTCTTGTATGTATAAGCCAGGTGTGACTCTCGAAGCAGCTTCGTGCGGATGTAGTGTCATGGCGTTAAGAAGTCTGTTGAGTGTGCTCATAATGCTCTCCGCGATTTCAGCCACGGAGGTGTCTAACACTTTTTGCTCCGGGTATGGTATCTCTGTCATCTCCTCTCTAGCATCTGGAGTTGCGATGTTTCGCTTTTTCTGTGCTTTTGTCGTCTTGTTTTGTGGGCTTTGCCTGCTTCTTAGAGCTGGATGCTGTTTGTTACTGGGTCTAGTTTTTCTTCCTCTGACTTAGATCGAATAATTGTATTATTTTGCGTTGCTGTCTTCGAAACACAATTGTGCAAATTATATATGATGGGTATGAAAAAAAATCAAAAAAAGGTGATTCGTCTTACTAGGACAAAAGACAAAGAAAATAGCCAACGTTGCTGCCACAAGGCCTTTGTCAGGGAAAGGACAGAAAGAAAGTGAGGGCTAGATAGGACACATAAGAATCTAATTAAATATACAAATAAAACATGAGTACTTCCCTAAAGGCAGTTGAGACCTAGCACGCCTGTAAATTATATAGCGCACCGATGTTCACGAACGTGAAGTGAACGAACTAATAACAGCAGCTGGCCAAATGTAAAAACTAGAGTTCAAAAGCGAATACAAAATGTAACGACAAAAGGTTGACTGGGCCGGCTTTATTATTTCATTTGGCCAACTCTCATCCCCAGACAAGGAGGGATTAGGTCAGTTTATCAATCTCAAGTCCATTCTCCCCACAGTTTACTCAAACCGAGTGAAACGTCAATTGACGACACAAAACATGCTAGTTCTGTCACTCGTCTTGGCACGTTTTATGATAAAAAGGACCAGAACGAAAGCGTGTACGGGCCCATTCACTGCCAAGATAACGCTGATGGTTAGAGCAACAATTCACGATCTTTTAGTGGAGAACTACCTGCCCCTTGACCTCGTACGCTTCTTTCTCTATCTTCTAGTGGTCTGCTTGAGGTGATTTGTGTCTAAATTTAGAATAATTTTATGTGCATTTAGATCAATGAATCTGAGTGGGACTAGAATAAAAAAAAAAAAAACCGCAAACAAAAGTAAAACACGAAATTGCGTGTAAAGTAAATTGATATGCGTGTTTCGGAGGTTCGTAGGAAACCCCAGATTTGTTGAATGGTACTCTTCTTTATTTATCTTCTGGTGTCTGATTTTATGTGCATTTAGATGAATGAATCTGAATGGAAATAGATAAAAGGGAACCGCAAATAAAAGTCAAACACGACAGCTCGTGTACAGCGAATTTTTTTCTTCTTCTTCTTCCTCGTTCGCCCTGAAAAGGACGGTGGTTGCGTTGTGTCTGTTTACGCCTAAGCTGTGATATCTGCACCTTTCGGTCGACACATCCGACTTCTACACGGCATTTTTTAGGACCGGGTTTGCCTTCCCATTGCGATCCGCACTCGCTCAGCCAGACTGCACTGCTGCAGACTGTTTCCAGGACCACCACGTGGAGGTGGAGTGCGGTCTTGACCAGCTCTGATTCGCTGGTCCTGACGCAGGCAGTCAAGCTATGAGTCGCTGACTGCATTCACTATTGCTGCGTCTTGGGGTCCCGTACAGCGAATTGAAACGAATGTTTCACAGGAAACTGGGCAACCCCAGATTTGTGAAATGGTAGAAAAATATAAAGATGCCTGTTAGAGCAAGTAGATTATAAGCACTCAGGTAACACACACACACACACACACACAACACATCAGACAATATAAAAGAAAGAAACATACAACAGTAGACACACCATGACATCCTAATGAGTTTGCCAAATTAAGAGAGCGGCTGTATCCTGCGATTATGTCACCTGAATGATTTGGAATCTCATCTCATGAAATTCTGTTACTTTTATTTCTTTTCTCTTTCCTTTGTATTGTGTGTCTTCAGAGTGTTAAGACTCTACTTGTCAAAATGATAATTTCACTAGATTGTCCGTAAATATTAGAAACTAATGTATGCTTCTTAACTTTAATTTCCTTTTTTCTTTTTGCCCCTTATGGAGCATGGGGTCATCAATACAGCTGGGTCCCTTGCTGAAAACCTGCATCCAATTCCTCGTGCTGTTGTAACGCTAGATTATGTAGCAATTTTTTTTACACGACCAGGTGTCAGCCAAACGTACAACCTCTTGTTAGTCGCCTCTTATGACATGCCTGAGGGAGCAGTGGTCATAATCTTTATTTAAATACCCGGAGACCCTCGGGAATCACACAAGATTAAATTGGCACCCTTGCAAACGGGAAGGAGACGCCAAATGAAGAAGGAAAAAATAGTCTGCAGAAATATACCACATAGAAAATCTACTACAGCTAAAGTTTAAACCAATGTGTAGATGACACTTGGTATGATCATCATCATCAGCATCCTCATCATCATGGTCATAGTCATCATTATTATCATCAATCATCGTCATCCTCATTAATCCTCATCATTCATTAGTCATCTGTCACAAATTGCCTCCCCTGCTTTGCAGTAGTGGTCCAGCAGTGACCAAAACTCAAGAGTATCTAATATTGGTGTCCAAGGTACATGCCTGCGCGCAAGATTACTGTTGGCAGAAATGTAAATAGAAGGTTAATAAAACTTCTACCTGACGGGAGCATTCACAAGATATTCCCAGAAGTCACGAACAATGTTGCCTTGTGCTGAACAATTGTTAACGCATTATATCTGGTCCGTCGCCTTTTGTGAAGGATTTAAGCAATGGTTTAGCCCGTTCAAGCCCCCAGTTGGTGTAATCCAACGAAATCCCTCTTATAAGGTATAGCTCTGTTTAGTGTAAATAGATGTCTAGGTATTTATATATATATTAACTATTCTGGCTCATACGTTTGCTTTCATACATATAACTGAATCAACTTTTATTGTTTAGTTTTGAAACAACAGGTAACAAATTTAATAGTGAAATAGTCTTTAACAGGTTAAAATAAATATGGAAAGATTAGTGGAATTTGGATAGTTATAAATTTCTCATCATTGAGACGTGGGTGGAAATTTAACTTTATACTTAAAGTTTAACTGGAATTGTCCCTTTTTTGCTGGTGCCTTTTAGTCAGCACTTAACTTATATGAGTGAGTCCTGCAGCTGTGGTTCATATTTTCTGTGATGACGAAAGCCTTCTCCACACTCTCTTCCACTGTCGGCGGTTAGGTGGATGCTTTTCTCTCACACTAGCTGCGTTAGGACCACAAATCGTCTGATGGCTTGAAACCACGAACTTGAGACAAATAGAAGAAACAAATGCCCGCTGAGTATTTGTTCGCCGCAAACTAACAGGCCCATTGTCATGCGCTCCACCCACCAATGTTAACCTCTCAGAAGAATTAAATTCCCGAGCACACAGCGTAACTCAGGGAATATGATGAAAATTCACCCATATCCTTTGTCGTGAAACGAATATGTGTAACCCCACTACTTTGTTAAATCATTATGTCGGGATACAAATTAGCCCCAGCCAATCAACGCACAGTTGCTGAGCCGGAATAAATTACCTGAGGTTACGCCAGGAAAAACTTAAGCCCTGTTTTTTTTCGGATGTGGGTCGTGGCCATCTTGTTCACGCAAGATGGCGGAAGAAAACTGAATAAAATTAGGCTGTACGAGCAAAAGACGAAACTGCAGGAAACCAATCAGCATGCTCCGCCAGGAACCAACCAAACGCTTTCCTTTACCAGTAGAAGTTATTTTACCTGCCTATATAATCGGGCGAGATTTTATGCTAAACACGCAACGCCGAACACGAAGCCAGAGACGACCGACTGAAGAGAGGAGCTGTCAGTTTTGATTTATAGCTTACCTGAGAGCATTGACCTGCAGCCTGCTTCGCTAAGTCGAGTCAAAATCTGGCCTGTTTAAATCTTGGAGGGTAAATATAATTTACTATAAACTGGTAGGAAAATAGGTTTTAATATGAACGTATCAGGTTACTGATTGTATCTTGGGGAATTAGGTATAATGATTTTATTTCCTAATATGATTGAATAGACGAAGACTAATAGGACTCATACTTCAATCTATTGTCTCCTATAACTTCAGTCTATTGTCTCAAATAACTCCAAACTGCAATATAACCAAAACAGTCCTTGTTAGGACTCAATCTATTGTCTCCTATAACTCAATCTATTGTCTCCTATAACTTCAGTCTATTATCTCAGATAAAACCAACTGAAATATAACCAAAACAGTCCTTGTTAGGACTCAATCTATTGTCTCATCTAACATCAATCTATTGTCTCCTATAACTCCCACCTGATATATCACCAAACAGTCCTCGTCTCATATACTCCTATCATAAGAACATAACAATATTGTTAGGATATATGTTACCAGCTTATATAGCACTTGTCAGAGAGGGCCTGGTATACTATAGGGGGGAAGGAAATGGTTGTATCACACCTAGGTGTACATATTATTAGATGTATTCATGTATTGAATGTATTCATGTATTGAATTTATATTATTGGATGTATTCATGTATTGAATTCATATTATTGGATGTATCCATGTATTAATTTATCAGAAAGAAGGTTTTGCAAGTAGACACCTGTCTTGTCTCGCTATTGCTAAATCATACTGAGCCATGTTGTCATTCATCCTACATGCAGACACCTGAGGCACACGCTCATTTCATCCACATTAGAAATAGGTGGGCTTGATGACAGAAATTAGCCCCTATTTTTCCTTGTTACAGGTTTTATTCGTATCATAAAACCTGAGGTCGTATGTTCGAGTCAATCCAGCTGCCTGGAACTTCGCAGGAGCATAGAGATTGTACAGAAGCTACATCTTTAGTCCCCCTCAGTCTTGGGTGGGCTAAAGTAATGAGCCTCAGCAGGAGTTGTGTGACCCAAACTAAGGAGAACAGAACGTTTTAAGAGATGAGTACCCAGTAGTACCATTTCTGTCGGCATTGTGAGCAAAAGCTAGTGTCAGTGACGAGAAAGTGAATTTGCGTAGAAAGAGACAATAATAACGGCATAGCTGATAAATTATACGTAATTAACAGCACAGCAGATACATGTACTATAATTGAATAACAGCACAGCTGATATAATTTTTGTTCCTATAATTGGAAAACTTGATATCTATATAAATATAAATATTTGTAAATCATATGTAAACTTACAAATTCATTACGTTCCATTTTTCAACATTCACCCTTCAGCACAAGAGTAGATAGTGTATATACTAAATAAATAATAAGGAAATTGTATTTGAAGACTTGTCAATTTTATCATTGTTAAGTAAAATCTGTTTCCTTGTCTTAATATCACAGTTAGTTACACAGCGGAGGTGGCAAGTTATGTCGGTCTCCTCTCTACTAATTTTTCGAGATCAGAACATTCACAGCCGTAACTAATTTGTGATACCAGTAGTTCTCTCAGACACTGGGACTTCACCATTTTCTGCAGAAATTATATTTCTGTAATTGTCAGTACTATACTGACCCTAGAGCCAAATAAAACCTCACGCCACATCCCTCTGGGTGTTAACTAGGAAATTGCGTCTGGAGTGCATGAACAATGATTTGCCTGAATTACAATTAAAAAAGGTACATAATTCTCACAAAATAATATGTTACACTTTAGTCACATGTGATGTAATCATCACTCATCACTGCTCCAGTCGGAGTCTGGGGTTGCTCTGCTGTCGGGTTTCCCGCACGACTAGTCAGAAACAATCACCAGCTATTGCCGTAGTGGTTCATGAATATACTATTTTCATATGTTGTGGTTGCCAGCCTCATATATAACCACTAGCAAGAAAACATGTTAAATTCACGTTTGTAGTAGAAATGTTTACACGTACCCCAAATAATGGGTATACACAATCTCATGCATAGATTAGAATGGACACACAGCACTTTAGATTAGATGCTGTTCGAATCACTTTGGTCTGGGAAATTAGAGTTAATTCCTCTGACGACGAGTGTCTCTGAGAAATCACTTGCTGGGAAAACTCGAGTTAAAGTCCTCTTATGAATGGTGAATCTGATTCCTAGGTTTCCAGTCTTGTTATATTAAAGTTCTGGTCCCTTAAGTTTTCAGTCTTGTATTTAAATATGCTGGTTTACTCTTAAGTTTTCAGAGGTGCCCAAATACGCTGAACTGTCGGTTATAAGTATGGAATACTAAGTCCAATATCTCACTGGCTTCTTGGGAGTTGTTCGCTGTACAATGCGATCTTTCTGTGTGTTCTGGGATTTCACTACATTATTTTGTACAGTTTCCAGTTCAAATCCAGCGGGGTTTCCGCTGAATGTTCCAATCAAATTCATTGTAGATTCTGGCGAACCAATCGCTCTCTAGCACTAGATGGGTCGATTTGTTTATCATTACTCATCCCACGCGCTTTTGAAAAATATTGCATTTAATATACACGCGTGGCCTCTTACAACATGTGATGTCATATCGTTACATAAGATTTCCGGCCGCACCTCTGTCCATCACAATATTGTGACCGTGTTTTTCTGGCGTAATGACTCAGGGATGGTCGCTAGTCACCTGTGTTTTGCCAGACAAACAAATCTGGTTCTATTCAGCACTCCTGCCCAACACAAGCTTGTATAAACAAGCACCGCCGCTTGAAAAGATGGTCAGACAGATTATGCGATAAAATATTGTCGCTGACCGTCTAATAACCTGGCGTAAATTAACACGTCTTCGAGAAGCGTGAATGCGACACAGAAAGATAAGAATTACTCCCGTAGCAAATACTGTCATAGGGGAGTGGCATGTTAGAGACTTTCCCCATGCTATGTCCAGCATAAAAAGTAAAATGTATGAAAGGGCAAAATGAAATGCCAAATAATAAGTGAATAATGAAGAAATGTGAAGACAAGAAGTTTACTGCCGGAGGCTGAAGGTGTGAGAGATCACACAAAAGGACAGGGACAGACATTTTGTCATATCATCATCAATCATTATCATCATCGTCATCACTGTCATCGTCGACGTCATTATCATCATGGGGATCTAAGACACGTCAACAGTGAGGAATGCAGTTAGCGACCCACAGCTAGTTTCTAAGAAAAACATTGAGAGGCCCTGCGTAATGACCTAAATTAATCCTAACATTAATTATATTACGTTACCAAAACGAACGAACAGATGGACTCAAGTAGAAAAGGATAGCGAGAAGGGAGAGGCAGAAAGCCGAACACTAAACACGCGTCGCGCGATACACAAATGCTGCCATCACGCGTGTAAGGCCATGCACTAACTTTTTTTCAGACGGACAGTGATAAAATATATTAACCATCCCAGAGTTAGGTTTTAAAATCATAAAAAACTCTTATTAGGAAAGATAACAATAGATGGGTTTACGTTTGAAAACATAACAGTACCCAGACAGCACATCTTCGAAACAGGAGGTAGAAGAAATTGCATATTTTGAACGCAGCCACGTAGCTCCTTTAAATTTGTATTTTTGGGTTCCTTAGGGCTTGCTGACAAAGAATATGTAAAACGTTACGCAAATAGTCCAGGAATTAATAAATTATAACCAAAATAAAATATTGGGGATGCCTGACAGCATAAAATCATTTCTGCTCATAAGATTTTTTTTATAACGTGTTTGAAAAAAATTTACGTTACAGAAATAGTCTACCATGTAAACTCCAAATTGATTGGAGCGCAACAAATGAAAGCCTAACCACGATTGGTCGGACTATAAATACTATCTTTCGTTGTCAAGGGAGACGGGGAAGGGTAACATTTTTTCAAACACTTGTCGAAACGTGGCTCATTGGCCAGTCTCGCTGATATACACACTTGGAAGCGTTAGTTCGAAACCACTTGTTTAAATAAGCTTGATAAAGCATCAGTGCGTTGAAGCCAGCTTATATTTTGCTAAATAAAAGCCTGGAACATAGGCAGATGGGAATTTGTGCCAGTTTGTGCCAGAATTCATTGCTAATCAACGTATCTGTGTTTATTCCTAGGAATTGTGGTAAGCTTGAACCATTCAATATCTTTTAATGAAAATTGAATGTGAATTGTTGATTTATGCCTGTATATATATATGTGTAGTTCAGTGGCAAACGTGAGGTAAAGCCTATAATGCTCCAGCCTGAACAGAGGGTGTCGGAGGAAAGTCAAACGGCATGGAATGGCCAAACAGTACACTGACACCTGGATGATTGAATAGAAAGAAATAATGCTGGAAGTGCAGAGGCGTAGTAACCATTAAGAAGGGTAATACTGGAATAAAGTATTTCAAATGAAGCTGACAGTTGGCCTAACGCTCTGAACTCAATGTTTGTGCTGTGTTGTGATCAGTGTAAAAAGAAATTATAAGTTAGTTATGAAGTAGAAGGTACATCCTCTTGATTTCAGGGACCGTGGTCTTGATGGTAGTGAGCAGCACCTAGTCAGAGCTTTGCTGAATCCTGAGTCGGACAGCATACTCCTTGGTCTTTTTAGCTATCAGTGAGGTGTCTCCTGAACCCAGAGGAGAATTCGAGCAGAGGAGTCCTTTCCTGCCGCCATCACGCCAGATAAGCGAATTGGCCAGCTGAGCTCAACATTATGTCCCCTCATCTTGAAATGACTTTGTAAAATTAACATTAAGAGGGGAAATTAATTGTCTTAATATCAGGAACTGAGAACATCTCCAATACTAGTTTCCTTAAGACAAACTATTGAAGTCATGATGACAACTACCAACAGAGCTTGAACAAAACAAAACCAGTATTACCTCATACTACTATTACACAACTGACACACATAGGATATTTTTAATAATATATGTCACTACCAGATTCATATTAATACATTCTGTACATAACTTGTAATTAACATTGATTGTGATTCCTGGTTCCTTTGTCTTTGAATCAGGACACACATATGCCTTTATGATAGAAATGAATACATATTGTTATTTGAAAAGTTACGAGTGTCTCCTGTAAGATATTCTCATAGAGTGTTATATGTATGTGAGTGTCACAGTGTTGTCAAGAGTAGTGGATTAAATTAAATTGTTTATCTGTCTGTTGTTGTGACTTACACTTCACCATACTCATACCCTAGACACATAACGTAGCATCACACTATTCCAGAATAATTCTGACTGAGATATAGAGATATGTGGTAGCAAGTAAGGTTATCTATAATACACTACTCTTAATAGATATAGATACCTTCACAGCTGATCTCAGTCAGTACACTAAGTCCCCTATAAATATTTATAACATCCCACTTCACCACATATATTGGGGTCTCGCTCTTTGGATTTTGAATCTTTAACTATTAAAAATATTGGGGGTAATTCACTTCAGGGAATATAAGAATTAAAAGGTATCCTTGGGTGGAATTAAATAAGGTTGAGCTCACGGTGCCTGTGTTGTCCATTATATATATTTAGAATTTGAATTGTTGGTTAGACATTATATAAATTTACCTGATAGACAATGGCGGACCTGGCCAAATTTCGATCTGCCGCTGTTCAGACTGCAAAAGAGTTAGGATTAGATGGGCAAGTTATGGTTGCTTATGTCACGACGGAATGTGACAAATTTATTGAACGCGAAGAAAGAAGGTTTGAAGCCGAAAGAAAGTTAGAGGCTGACAAGGAAATTAAGAGGTTGCAGATTGAGGCTGAGGCTAAGAAATTGGAAGCAGAAAGAGAAGACAAAAGATTAGCTGCAGAAAGGGAAGCCGAGGAAAGAAGATTGACTGCAGAAAGAGAAGAAAGAAAATTAGCTGCAGAAAGGGAAGCGGAAGATAAAAGATTACAAAGGGAACATGAGTTACGACTAAGGGAGTTTGAGTTTCAAGGCCATGCTCCTGAAAATGGTGCCAGTCCCTTTGCCTCTGATGCTACGGTTACTCAAGGAGCCTCAACCTCAGCTATGAATTTTCATTTAGATCATTTTGTTGAGAAAGACGATGATATTGAGAGCTATATAAATAGGTATGAACTATTAGCTACCACATATGGGTTAGAGAGAGAAAGGTGGAGCTTAAAGTTATCTCAGGGACTTCGTGGGGCAGCTTATGAAGTTTTTGCAAAAATGAGCAGAGGTGATCAGGAAAATTATGACATGCTAAAGCAGGCTCTTTTGTTAAGATATGAAAAGAATGCAGAATTTTATAGGAAAAAATTTAGGAATGCTAAACTAATGTCAGGTGAAACCTATCACCAGTTCTCTGCACGAATAGAGACATACTTGGAGAAATGGACTTCTCTGGGGAAAACCCAAGATCTTAAGGAAATGGTCCTTATAGAGCAACTAAGAGAGTCCATGGCTCCAGACCTGAGAAAGTTTCTCATGGAACAAGGTGCAGAGAAGCTGGATGAGTTGCTAAATGTTGCTGAAAGGTATCAAGCAGCTCAAGCAGAGGTAACAGGTAATAAAAAGAAACAAGTGGATAACTTTAGGGCACCACAGAACTTTAATAAATTTGATCCTAAGGATCAAAATAAAGGTAAGCACCAATTTGATAGGCCACGGTATGAAATAAAAATAAATTCCCACAATTCGATGAAAGGAAATATGATGAAAGAAAATCTTTCAACCAAGGAAAAAGGTGGTGTAAGAATTGTCAGATGGACAATCATGACACTGACCGTTGCAGAAGGAAACCTGTGTATATGGCAACCCTTCAGGTCAGGTCGACCTCAGACAGGAGGAGGATATTATGTTAGATACCACTCCAGAAGAGATGAGGAAGGCACAGGCTGGGGATAAAACACTCAAGCCTTGTTTCAGAAAATTGTCAACTTGTCATACAACTCCAGGCAAGGGAGATTTTTACATGAAAAACAAGTTGATGTATAGGAAGGCCGGAACTAGATCCCATGGTCACGGACAGCTGGTTCTTCCAAAGAGATATAGGACAGAATTAATAAGGAGCATACATGTGAAACCAGATGGGGACCATGAGAAGATAGGTACCATCATTCAAAGGTGGCTCACAATTATTATTGGCCCAAAGCAAGATGGGACATTGAGAATTTTGTAGAAAGGTGTAGCATAGCACATGAGGGAACACCCACAAGTGGGAACATGGATCAGGACCTGGACACGCCACGGGGCAAAATTAGGCCTGATAATAAAAAGAGATATAGATTTGATAAAGTGGACCAAATGGAATGGGAAGCCCCTTTTCACGGACAAGCTTCACTTAACTGTTTTACAATGGCCACTATGCGGAGAGTGCAAAAAGATGTCTTACCCCAGGATAAGCCGACAATCCCTCACTCGGACTTAAACAAACTGGAGGAAGAGGATGTAGAGAGGAAATCTCTCATCAAGAATTTTAAGAGGGGAGAAAGCCCCAAGACAAGAAAAATTGGTAGCGGTCGTTTTGTGAATGATAATTCTGGGAGGAAAAATCATCACTATAAAGCTTCGAGTGGAAGAGACCATACCGGTGCATGGACAAATAGGTCCACACAATTAAAGGTCCATATGTAGCTTTGTTAAGAACGTGGACTGATGAAAAGGCAGAGGAAAACATTACATCTTCATACCAATATGTGAATGAGCTGACCACTCGTTTAAAAACTGGCTGGAAACTTGCCAATGAAAATTTGAACCAAGCCAGGAAGAAACATGCTGCCTATTATAACAGGAAGGCGAAAGACAGAAATTTGGCTGTGGGAGAGAAAGTACTGCTTCTTTTGCCCGGGAGTCAGAATAAGTTACAAATTGGATGGCAGGGTCCATATACAGTTCTAGAGAAGGTGTCTAGAACAAATTATAAGATAGATAAGAAGGGGAAAGAAAAAATCTATCATGTGAATCTCCTGAAGAAATATTTGGAAAGAGAACATCAGGAAGAGACACACTTGTTGACCTTGTCCATCGCCATGGAGATGAAAAAGGAACCACTTTCATCATTTGAATATCCATTACACCCCTGTGAGACAGCAGCACAGGTGAAAATCAGTACACATTTAACGAAAACTCAGAAAGAGAGAGTGCAACAGGTTCTAAATAATCATGCTGAGGTGTTAACAGACCGACCAGGGCATACAAACCTATTGGAATATGATATGAAACTAATAGACTCCACACCTGTCTGTATGAAACCATATTCGATTCCTTTTGCTAAGGAGAAAGCTTTGAAGGAAGAGATAGACTATCTATTGAAGGAAGGAATTATTTCGCACAGTGAGTCTTCGTATAGTTCCGGTGTTGTACTCTTAAGGAAGCCTCTGGAGAACATAGACTCTGTATAGATTACAGGAGACTGAATGCTATTACAGAAGGACAGGTGGATCCATTGCCGGATACAAATCAGCTGTTTGCCAGACTAAATAAAGCTAAATATTTCTCAAAAGTGGATCTGAGTAAAGGATACTATCAGATTCCAGTAAAGCCTGAGGTTAGACCATACCTAGCTTTAGTACCTCAGAAGGACACTATGAGTTCAATAGATTGCCATTTGGATTGAAGAATGCGCCTAGTGTCTTCTCTAGAATGATGAGAAAATTATTGGATCCTCTGAATAATCCCTGTATAACAAATTTTATGGATGATATCCTTATAGACACCACAATGTGAAATGACGTACCAAGAGTTGAAGGAAAAGCTCACAAGTAAACCCATTTTGAAATTACCTGACTTAAGTCAAGAATTCATAGTAAGGACGGATGCAAGTAATATTGGGCTGGGTGCAACTCTACTACAGAAATCAGATGCATTGGATGGGGAATTAAGCCCAGTGGCATATGCTAGCAGAAAGTTGAATAAAGCTGAAATCAACTACTCAACTAGCGAAAAAGAATGTCTTGCAGTAATATGGGCAATAAAGAAATTCAATATTTATCTATATGGGAAGGCATTTAAGTTGCAAACTGACCACAAACCTTTATCGTTTCTAGCACAGGCTAAGCATGAGAACTCTAGGTTACTCCGATGGTCTTTGCTTCTGGCTCCATATAATTTTAGCATTGAGTATATATCTGGAAAAACCAAATTTGGGAGCGGATTTTTTAAGCCGCCATCCGTGTGATGAGAATCACCGTAAACACCAGAAATAATAATGAATTTCTCTATGTGTATATAGAATAAAGGACTGACATATAATGTCTGTTTTAAGAGGGGAGGTGTCGTGGAATATTCTAATCCACATATATAAATTATTAGGTAAATATGAAGCCTAACAAATAAAATTAATAAAGAGAAGAGCAATGGTAAAATAACAGTGCTGTCACAAAGAATGTACTAGAAATCCCCCTTGTTTTCTGCTACGTCTGCAAATTGTAACGCTTTCACGTTGATAGTAAAAGCTTACTGTATTATTACCCGCTTTCTTCAATGAAACGTGTGCTGCATTTCTAAGAAAAACATTGAGAGGCCCTGCGTAATGACCTAAATTAATCCTAACATTAATTATATTACGTTACCAAAACGAACGAACAGATGGACTCAAGTAGAAAAGGATAGCGAGAAGGGAGAGGCAGAAAGCCGAACACTAAACACGCGTCGCGCGATACACAAATGCTGCCATCACGCGTGTAAGGCCATGCACTAACTTTTTTTCAGACGGACAGTGATAAAATATATTAACCATCCCAGAGTTAGGTTTTAAAATCATAAAAAACTCTTATTAGGAAAGATAACAATAGATGGGTTTACGTTTGAAAACATAACAGTACCCAGACAGCACATCTTCGAAACAGGAGGTAGAAGAAATTGCATATTTTGAACGCAGCCACGTAGCTCCTTTAAATTTGTATTTTTGGGTTCCTTAGGGCTTGCTGACAAAGAATATGTAAAACGTTACGCAAATAGTCCAGGAATTAATAAATTATAACCAAAATAAAATATTGGGGATGCCTGACAGCATAAAATCATTTCTGCTCATAAGATTTTTTTTATAACGTGTTTGAAAAAAATTTACGTTACAGAAATAGTCTACCATGTAAACTCCAAATTGATTGGAGCGCAACAAATGAAAGCCTAACCACGATTGGTCGGACTATAAATACTATCTTTCGTTGTCAAGGGAGACGGGGAAGGGTAACATTTTTTTCAAACACTTGTCGAAACGTGGCTCATTGGCCAGTCTCGCTGATATACACACTTGGGAGCGTTAGTTCGAAACCACTTGTTTAAATAAGCTTGATAAAGCATCAGTGCGTTGAAGCCAGCTTATATTTTGCTAAATAAAAGCCTGGAACATAGGCAGATGGGAATTTGTGCCAGTTTGTGCCAGAATTCATTGCTAATCAACGTATCTGTGTTTATTCCTAGGAATTGTGGTAAGCTTGAACCATTCAATATCTTTTAATGAAAATTGAATGTGAATTGTTGATTTATGCCTGTATATATATATGTGTAGTTCAGTGGCAAACGTGAGGTAAAGCCTATAATGCTCCAGCCTGAACAGAGGGTGTCGGAGGAAAGTCAAACGGCATGGAATGGCCAAACAGTACACTGACACCTGGATGATTGACTAGAAAGAAATAATGCTGGAAGTGCAGAGGCGTAGTAACCATTAAGAAGGGTAATACTGGAATAAAGTATTTCAAATGAAGCTGACAGTTGGCCTAACGCTCTGAACTCAATGTTTGTGCTGTGTTGTGATCAGTGTAAAAAGAAATTATAAGTTAGTTATGAAGTAGAAGGTACATCCTCCTTGATTTCAGGGACCGTGGTCTTGATGGTAGTGAGCAGCACCTAGTCAGAGCTTTGCTGAATCCTGAGTCGGACAGCATACTCCTTGGTCTTTTTAGCTATCAGTGAGGTGTCTCCTGAACCCAGAGGAGAATTCGAGCAGAGGAGTCCTTTCCTGCCGCCATCACGCCAGATAAGCGAATTGGCCAGCTGAGCTCAACATTATGTCCCCTCATCTTGAAATGACTTTGTAAAATTAACATTAAGAGGGGAAATTAATTGTCTTAATATCAGGAACTGAGAACATCTCCAATACTAGTTTCCTTAAGACAAACTATTGAAGTCATGATGACAACTACCAACAGAGCTTGAACAAAACAAAACCAGTATTACCTCATACTACTATTACACAACTGACACACATAGGATATTTTTAATAATATATGTCACTACCAGATTCATATTAATACATTCTGTACATAACTTGTAATTAACATTGATTGTGATTCCTGGTTCCTTTGTCTTTGAATCAGGACACACATATGCCTTTATGATAGAAATGAATACATATTGTTATTTGAAAAGTTACGAGTGTCTCCTGTAAGATATTCTCATAGAGTGTTATATGTATGTGAGTGTCACAGTGTTGTCAAGAGTAGTGGATTAAATTAAATTGTTTATCTGTCTGTTGTGTGACTTACACTTCACCATACTCATACCCTAGACACATAACGTAGCATCACACTATTCCAGAATAATTCTGACTGAGATATATAGAGAGGTGGTAGCAAGTAAGGTTATCTATAATACACTACTCTTAATAGATATAGATACCTTCACAGCTGATCTCAGTCAGTACACTAAGTCCCCTATAAATATTTATAACATCCCACTTCACCACAGTCCTGGAAACAGGCTGCATCACTGCAGTCTGGCTGAGTGAGTAAGGATCGAAAAGGGAAGGCTAACCCGGTCCCAAAAATGCCGTGCTGAAGTCGGATGTGTCGGCCGAAAAGCGCAAATATCGCAGCTTCGCTGTAAACGGACACAACGCAACCAACGTCCTTGTCAGGACGAATGAAGAAGAAGATTATCATCATCATTACTATCACCCTTCAACTCCCCAAGCAACATAGGCGTTCTACAAACTCTCCTGTCCCATTCCACCAGCTGAAGACCTTTCTTGTCTTGATAATCCCATCCATGATACCTGGACTGATACGAAACTAAAATGTAGTGATCGTGAAACTGAGCACAGGTGAGAAGAAGACAATGGTGTTGGAAAGGACACGCACACTGACGAAGCCTGCTGATAGCTTTTGTAAGGTAGTCCTTTTTCTGAATTACCAAGGTAAGTGAAGGAACGAATTAACAAACTTATTCTCGAAGGGTTGAGAATCTGGCACGCAGGCCAGTCTGACATTCTGCCCTTCATTTCTCTCGTTATACTAAATTCATGTATTCTCACAAGCATTAAAATATTAATATAAAAACAATACAACATTGTAAGGTAAAGGTAAAGGATCCCGTTACACGCCCATTGAGGTATATTAGGAATATTATGTTAGGCCCATGTTTTCTTGACCATTGGCACAATAGGGATGAAGTGGTCAGCATCACGCCGGCCGCCTTAACCTTCTTAGAAATACAACATTGTACTAGTACAATCACAATATACTCATATTTGTAGAATCTAATTATAATCAAGCAATATACCGAAAAGGGCAAAAATCATCATTAAAAACCTACATACAATATTATATAATGATTAGGAAACAGTGAAGTAGGGGAAGACAAAAAAAAAAAAAACACAAGGAGCAAAATGGAAACAGAAATGAGAAAGACAGAAGACAGAAAGACCTTAAACAGATAACACAGGACAGTAAACCTTGGCATACATTTATTAAAGACCTATGCTCCTTAGGGAGCCGACAGGTAGTGATATTGATGATGATCATGATGAAATTAAATGTTTCCAAGAAAAAAATACAGTAAGAGCATCTGGAAATGTACTCCCATAATCTAATCATGTACACATCGCGTACTCTTCAAGTTTCCTGTCTGTAGCACGGGCTTCACCAACTTGTCAAATATTCTGACCGACCAGAGCTGTTACACAAAACGTGTCGAGGCAGATAACTTTGCCCAGACAGTGAGAATGCTAAACTAGTGAGGCATTCGATATGCTAGGAGTACAAATAATGAATGCACGTTTCGTAATCCACTTCCAATATTACTTCCTGCTACCCCATTTTTATCACGGAAGAAAATATGAGAATGGTCTAATGAGGGCATGTATGAATGTATGTGTGAGAGCGAGAGCGAGAGAGAGACAGAGAGAGAGAGAGACAGAGACAGAGAGACAGACAGACAGACAGACAGACATATAGACAGAGACAAAGAGAGATAATGTGACGGTATAATCAATTGGTTGGATCAATCTTCTAATCGATACATGATTTATCACGAGAGGTGAATATATTACACATTCATGAGTAGCTTGTTTCCAGTTTCCTTAGACATTCATATAGTACAATCAAAATCTTGTTGTGAGTCGACTTTGTTAACATATTCAGTATATTATGTATTCATTACGATGATTCCAGTTTCTCAGAATAGTACATTGTTTCTGTACGTTATTTGCGTGATCTTCCGTGTGATACATAGAAAAACATGATACTTCTTTTAAACAACAGTCTGGACAGTATAACAGCCGGATCTGTCAGTCATAAAACAGCCTGATTCATCTGTCGTGCACGGCCTGATCCGACAGTCACACGACGACATAATCCGTCTGTCATACAAGTCTGATCATACAACATCCGGGTCCGTCTCTCATACAACAGCACAATCTGTCTGTCATACAACGACACGATCCGTTTGTCATAATTTAGAACAGCCTTACCTAACGGCCATACAACAGTCTGAGCTGTGTGTCGTACAACAGTCTGAGCTATTTGTCATACAACAGTACGGCCTGTCTACCACAGAACAATATAATTCATCTATAATTGAAAAATAAAAAAATAAAAACAATGTTACTGAACCTCCGTTTGTCTCATACAAGTTGGTAGTATATTGTGACAGAGATTATGTAAATAGATTACATATACCCACACGTTTTTGCTTCCACCTTGCTTCCTTATTAGTTATGCACGTTTTGTTAATACAGAACCTTCGTACTTTTATATCTGTCAAACTCATAATTGTAGCCACGCCTATTTTTTTCTTTTCTCTATGTCTTATAGACACTAGGAATGTTTACAACAGACTATGATGCACGTAGCGAGAAAAGGGGGAGATAAGCTTATGAAAAAAATCAAGGGCGATTATTCAAAAGTCGTACTTTTGTTAGTTACATTGGTCAGGGGGAGATAATCACAGTTACCCCCCTTCCACATCCGTTTGTTCGGAATGTAATTAAGCTGCGGACGAGACGTGATCAAAGAGACGATTTGCTCGTGGGACCACGTCTAGCGGGCGGCGAAAGTGGCAAATTTAGCTTTCATTCAGAATCTGACCACGAATTTCCCCAAAGGTGTTATATCTCGCACTCGTTGGCGATTTTCTCTCTAATTCATATATATATCTCAGCTTTTAAACTCAGTTTATCTAGTACCCACAAATTTTCAGACGTCTAGCTTCGATATTCTAGATCCATTATACCAGTGGAATTTCTTAAGTTTTTTTTTTCGATTGGAGATAGTCATTTTTGTGTTGCGGTAAATATTTATAATAGCCTCTTGAGTGATTTAATTGTTAAGTTCGTCATTGATATTTCACTAGGATTTTTGTGTGTTAATTGACTAGCAGAATTAAAATAATTTATAGCTAAATTGTCCCGGCTGTAGTGTCGATTTAATTAATTGCTATTAACCAGTTAGAGATATTTTAATCGACTAGTAAATGCACTATTCATTATGAGTACTGATGAAATATATATTTATTTCTAATTCATGATGAGTAATTTTATCAATGACTAGCGCTTATTTCACGGGTTTATATATATATATATATATATATATATATATATATATAATATATATATATATATATATATATATAATATATATTTATATATATATATATATATATATATATATATATATATATATATATATATATAAACAATAAATAAGATCTACACTTGTAGTTTCTATTCTAAATTTAATAACCGAGTTGATTATAATAAATTATAAATTTTACGCGGGGTAGGATAGAACTGTTATTGTGATTATATGGTTGTATTTTCTTCCTATATCTAGCACGGGTCACAACCCAAAACCTACCAGCGGTCCGCATCTTAATCTGAGAAAGGGTCTAAGTCTAGTCCAACAAATACAAGAAACATTCTTATGTAAAATATATCGGGTCTCCAAGGTTGACCTGGTTGGCCTCTTGTTTCACTTAGAGAGAGAGAGAGAGAGAGAGAGAGAGAGAGAGAGAGAGAGAGAGAGAGAGAGAGAGAGAGAGAGAGAGAGAGAGAGAGAGAGAGGACAAATATATGACACTAAGAAAGCAATAACTGGACATTTAGCATCCCAGATTTCTTTTTCAATTTTATGTACATTCAGCCCGCTGTGGCGAAGTTATAAAATTTAACATTTCCAACTACCGATCACTGTGGTGTGACGAGGATTTTTTTTCCCCTAGAGATTTACATCCCTGACATTCTTTTCTTAAGTATTGGAATTACCAGCTAATGGCACTGTGAACACTAGAACGCGCAAATAGTTTCCTACCTGGACTAGTTGATGTGAAATAAACAGATCCAATTTACAGTAACGAAATAAGCGTTCTTCAAATAACCGGGTTAATCAAACTTTGAGGAGCTGGGGCTTATTTTGCCAAAACAACCCAAACCCTGGAGTTGCTGTTTGTACCACGGAGATATGTTCCAGACGTTGTTAATGAACAAATTAGGTAAGCGCGATTGAAATGTGGCCACATGTTTGTCTGAAGCGAGAGAAAGAAGGAATGAATAATTCTTGTATTGTATAACTAATATACTCACTTTGTTTGTTTTTTATTCTTATGTTTGCTAATACTGTTTATTTCAGAATAGATAAACTAGAAACTCTGTTCTTTACAGTATAGCAGCATTCTATACCATAGTGCTAATCTTTTGACCTTTTGGGGGTTAATTAACTTCTTCTTGTGGGAACTTGTGTCAAAAGAGGGGATTGCACTTATATGTGTATTTCTTTATTAATTCTGTAACCTATGATTTTTATATTCTGATATCTTTTTATAATAAATGTTGTGAAGTTTCTTTATGATAAATAAACATTAACATAAAACTTATTACCTGTGTCTTTCAGCTCGTCCCAATATCCCTACCCCATTAATATAGTTTCACTTTTGTGCGTCTAAGTGTCGTCACTTATCTGTGTGTGTGTATGTGAGTGGTTGATAATATATATTAATATATATATATAGGTATTCTGTCTGATCAACAAATTTCTGTTGTAGAGATAGGCTGGACTAGAGTATCTTCTCAATCCAGGGACAGACTCTACCTTTCACCATTTCACTCGTGAAATCTATTTCTTTACCTTACCTCTCACTGAGTACCACCTTTTTCAGTTCTATTCAGACGGGACCTATCTATCTGAAATACCTATCTAAAATCTACGACATGTATCTTTAACGTGTTTGCCTTCTTTCACACAATAGCCATGTATGCCCATAACGTACGCGTGACATGTTTGTGTCAATCATACAAAACCCCCATCCGGCATAGCAGGCAACACAATTTATATGTCACACAGCAGCCCAGTCTGTAACATACTGTATGGCTTGTCTTATACATTCCGGAATTCTATTGGCAGGGTTTATTGCACTGGCCTCTTGCGGCAAAAACAGCCAGGTTAGAAACGCGGTGG
This sequence comes from Oreohelix idahoensis, assembly GCA_024509875.1. NCBI lineage: Eukaryota > Metazoa > Mollusca > Gastropoda > Stylommatophora > Oreohelicidae > Oreohelix > Oreohelix idahoensis. The sequence goes on along the minus strand of JAMPIV010008904.1, from coordinate 175,751 downwards.
CGTCACTCTCCAGTCTACCCAGCTGTAAATAGGTAAATGACTATTCTTGAGTTATGGAAGAGAAAGGCAGCGAGGAAGTAAACTGGTCACCTCGCCTCTCGAAGCTGGACCACGTATAGTGAAGTCTCTAACACTTAGCTCCCTTACGACATTATCTCTTTGGGACTACTTTTAACTTTATCACTTACAACGCGGTTTGTCTATCACACAACAACACGGTCTGCGAAACATACGACACGGTTTATCTATCACATACTAGCCTTGAGTACCACAAACAGCACGGTTATCTATCACTGAACAGCACTGTCTGTCTATAAAATACAGTACTGCTCACAGAACAGCCGGACTGCCCGTCTTAAACAGCACATCTTTCTGTGACGCAACTGTTCGATCTATGCAGTATAAAACCACATTAACCAACTATTTAATCCCACAAAACCTGTCCTTGTCACAAATCAGCACGAAGGCCCTTGTCACAATACAGCCTGCTCACCTGTGTCACAAAACAGCTCGCCCATCTTTGATGAAACATGTTGAGAACCCATCCTTGCACACTAAGCTTGGAGGAGTCACGAGCCCCCAGACATAACTCTAGCTTTTACCTGGTTACCTGCTTGCAGGAGAGAGCCTGGTCTATATCACAGAGGTTTCCAACCGGCGTACGGCGAGGATGTCAACAATTATAGTCTTCAAACGAACTTCAACAAGTAGTGTTGAACTGGGTGAACTGGGCAAGTACTGGCAGTACATAAGTCGGTGATGACTGTACATAGATTTTATTCAACATGACACATACGGAGTGGACAAGACTAACATCGTCACAGGCGCAAAGATCATACATCAGCATAATGGTAATTACTTTTAAAGTTCCTGAAGATTCTCTACCAATAAAGTCCTCTGACTCAAGTGACTAAGGATCACAAAACTGTTACCGTATAATATTCTTCTCATTCAAGTCCATTGACCTTCCTTCAAGGACGTCTATCATGGTAACGTATTCATACTCCAGGATAAAATCTTCCATATCATACTTCACAATCCCATACGTTCTCCAAAACATAACGTTAGATAGCATATAGTTTCAAACAAAGTCATACACGATAATACGAACAGGTTAGAGATTCCAGTTGACTAACCTCTCCCATTCTATGCCACGCTTCTGGCATTGTTGAATGTACGGCATATAAAATATGAAGCATACGAATAAATAAACTGGTTTACACGTAGGTATTATTCCTCTACGGTAATCTAATATGACCACCGACTCCGTCTGTCCATTCTAGGAAATTACATGCTAAGATGACTTCCCGCTAGACTACAACTGGGAGCGGCCTGATACTTTAGTTTACGGCAATAAATATACAAATATAACCGGGGCGACACTTACATGATCCTTCCATCATTGGCTTCGTCAAGAATACCAATTGAATCAATATAACATACTGGCTTATACAAAACTGCCAGAAAATTCCAATAATCTATATCTCGGACATAACAAAGTCCGCACTGCCCCGTTCAAAACATGACGTCACAATCCCCAAACTAGGTTACCCGTGCGTCCAAAGCAACTCACACTGCATTGTGCACGTCAGTGCGTGAATCAATCGAACGCACAAATAATAAAATATATAAAGACTGGTGCGTACATTTGGCAGGACCGAAGACTACCCCCTTAGGTAATAAATGTACGTAACAGCTCCCTTATCACCTCCCCTTAAAAAAAAAATTAATTCTATTAATTTTTTTTTTGAACTTAATACCCGAGAGAGGTGAGTCAAAACTTCAACAAGATATGAAATGCATAAAGTTATATCATATTAAGAAAAGAATATTAAAAGAAATCAATATAACTAAATGATAGTATGCATTAAAGCACACATCCACAAACGACCTACTTTGGAACGATGTGGTAATATTCGAAGTAAAAACAAGTTTGAAAATGAAAAATGAAAAAAAAACCATAAAAAAAAAAAGATGATAAAAAAATTCAACTAAGTTTTCAACAAAATTTGAAACATATGATTTCAAAAATGAAAATGAACAGCAACACTGATGATGATCAATGACAAGAGAATCAATGAAACAGAAAAATTGAAAATACAATGTGCAAAAATGAAGCAATGCAAAATTAAACACTTTAAGAATCAACACACTTAATGTTTTCTAACACTAGTACGGTTGACTAGTGATCTAACAGTGAGATATCATAACTAAGACCCGTGAATGCAGGTGTTACGTGACAACTAAGAAAGTTAGTATGTGTGTGATCCATAATCAATTAAATAGATTAAATTGAATTAATCTAATTTATATATTCCTTAATTACTAACAAATAACTAGTTAACAATATATTCTAAGTAATTTCAATATCCCTATCAATATGTCACTGTTCCGTTACAACTAGTTAGTAATCGACGAGATAATGTTCTCAATGTTCCATACACGATATAATATATATTCTCTAACACGTTATGTAGTGTAATATGTTCCATAGGAATAACAAATGTATATTTGTCGCTCTTAACAATGTTGCCATATTAATAAAAAGTTACTGTAGTACCAATGTTCTCGTTCTAATAAAACGTTAATATAGTATCAATAACAATGTACAAAGTTATTCATGTTATCGGTGAGGATGTTCCAACATCTGGAAGTGGTTTAGTTTCGACACGTTCACTTGGGCATCTTGATAGACAGTCTGCGAACACATTCTGCACTCCAGGAATAGCTCGTATCTCAAAATGGAACGGTTGAAGTGCTATAGCGTAACGCGCTGACTTTGATGACTTAACGTTCCCTGTATTCAGTGCGGTAAGAGCTTTCTGGTCAGACTCCACCACAAAGTGTGATCCGAGGAGATAACGATCCAGTTTAGTGATTGCCCAGACAAGAGCAAGGAGCTCTTTATCCAGAACGGAATATTTCGTCTCGCTCGGCGTGAGCTTTCTGGATACGTACATAACCGGAAATAAGGTGCCGTTATATTCCTGCATCAAAACTGCAGCAATAGCGTAAGAACTTGCATCACTGCGGAGAATGAAGGTGAGATTTTTGTCAGGCAACCTCAAAAAAGGTGCATTTGAAAAAAATTGTTTTATATAGTCTAACGCCGTTTGGTGATCCTGCGACCACTTTATTACATTAGATGTGCCTTTCTTCAGTAGAGAAGAAAAAGGTGCAGTTATAGTAGACAAATGAGGGATGAATTTTGAATAGAACTGTATTAGTCCTAAAAGCGACCTAACTTGTTTTTGTGTCTTAGGTGCTGAGATGTTTAAAATTTTAGAGACGTTACTGTCTTCTGTATACATGAAACCATGACCTATGCGGTGACCCAGAAATGAGATGTCATGAAAACCGACAAAAGCCTTTGAAGGTTTCGCTGTTAAGTTATAATCCCGTAAGGTAGAAAGTAAAGATTTTAAACCCTGAATATGTTCATCCCAAGAGTCACTGAAAAGACAGATGTCATCTATATAAGTAATGACATCGGGACGATGAGACAATATGCGGCGCATCATGCGTACAAAGGTAGCTGGCGCATTCATTAACCCGAATGGCATAAAATTCCATTGAAAAAGACCCCGTGGTGTCGAGAAAGCGGTGAATGGCTTTGCTTTAGGAGTGAGTGGCACTTGCCAATATCCCTTTGAAAGGTCAAATTTCGAAAAGAATGTAGCATGAGATAATCTCTCCAATAAGTCATCTAAAAGAGGTAATGGTTCCGCATCGAATTTTGTAACTTTGTTTAATTTCCTGTAATCTACGCAAAGACGTATATTGTTGTCTTTCTTCCTAATGATTACCATGGAAGAAGAATATGGTGATGAAGATGGTTCAATTATATTTAATTGGAGCATCTCATCCAATTCCTTATCAACCTTATCACGAAAGTGTAAAGGAATAGGATATGGGCGAACTCGAATAGGCGTATCGTCAGTCAGAATAATGTCATGTTGGATGACTGACGTATGACCTGGGATGTCAGTGAGGAAATCCTCATACGAGTGTAGAATATTAGAGACTTGCTGACGTTGATCAGCCGAAAGAGTAGATGAGATTGTAACATCATTCCATTTCTCAGTGGAATGGAGTGGTACAACTGGTATTGGTAGTTGTACATCATCGAAAGAAGATTCTTCTTCTTGGATGACTGACAAACTAGAATAGTGTTGAATAGGAGGTGTAGGATCGTAAGACGCCTGAAACCGTGACCGTAGACAATCAGGACGTACGTAATTCCCTGTCAACCTGTTAATGTGGAAGGTTTTATGTTTACCATTAACATCATCGATGTAGTCGACATCGGATATTCTTGAGATGATCCTGAAAGGACCTCTCCAGGTAATTAAAAGACGATTGTTATGCGCAGGTAGTAAGACAAAAGCTTCATCACCAGGTATGAGCTGGCGAAGACGTCTATACTTGTTTGCAAATAGTCGAGCTTTTTCTTTGGCTTTTTCTGATGCTGCAGTGGCTAGTCTACAAAGCATCTATGATTCTCTTTCTCAGAGAGATCACATACTCATAAGAGGATTGAGTTTCCCTCTTCAAAATTCTCGTCAACCAAATAAGAGTCTGTTGATTAACTCGGACAACAATAGAAAACCCCGGTCGTGCTTGATTTTGTATTCGCGAACGCAATAGACAAGCGGGTAGGACACCGATCCCAGTCTTGGGGATGGGTCTTGAGTCATCCTTACCCAACTGAGGAGCCAGGAATAAGTCGCTCATTCCCATTAGTAGTTGGTACATTCGCGATTAGACCCATCGCCAGTCTTGGGATTTCGTAACCCCACATCATTTGACTCGGATGATAAATAGAACTTTTGAGATCTGTCTATACCTAATGTCTTCATAACTTGAGACATGGATTCAGAAATGAACTGAACCCCATGATCCGACAAGATTTTCCGTGGAAAACCAATGCGTGAGAAGATTAACATTAATGCCTCTGCTACACTGGCAGATGAAGTGTTCTTGAGAGGGATGGCCTCAGGCCAACGAGTGCACATATCAATGCACGTAAGGATATGCGATATTGCCCTCTAGCAGAATGGTTTGCATCGGACCAATAATGTCTATAGCCATTTTATCAAATGGTCTAATCGGGATGTCCGCAGCTTGAATAGGAGCCGCATGAAATGGACCCCGTACCTTAACTTCCTGACATATCAAACAGGACCGACAATAGAGAGTGATGTCCCTATGGACGCATGGCCAGTAGAATGCCGAAAGCACTCTGGATTTGGTACGCGAAAAACCCATATGGCCCGCACATTGCGAGTCATGCGCATGTCGTAATATACGAGATCTCATAGAGGATGGGACTAAGATCTGATAACATAAGGATGAATCCTTTTCCCGTATTACTCTCACCAAAATCCCATTTTTAAGTATAAAGTCATGTCTAGATTTGCAAGTTTGTTGCTTGTATTCTTTTTGTTAACATACTGAAAAATTTTTTTTTAATGAATCATCATTCTTTTGCAATGTAGCAAACAACTCCCGTGAAATAGGAGCATCATCATCACAAGTGGTATGAACTGTAGGTTCAATAGGTGTATCATGCGACATATTAGTAGCTTGCGCTCTAGTCACTACTGCATTTGCAGTTTGAATATGTCGCTCTTCCCATTCAGCTGTTTGCTGCGGTGTACACTCTTTAATACCATGTATGCGACTAAGTATTACATCACATATTGGCTTTGGAAGATGTCATGCTTGGTTCTTTCCTGACTATCAAGGTGTATTCTGATCGATGATAGCAGTGGGAAATGTTTCGACGGTGCCGCCGAGAGTCGCACACTTGGCAACCTCCCGGCCCGTGGCACAACTTGGGTGACCAGCGAGGTCCGGACGCCCACAGTGCTACAACCTGAGTCAAATAGGAGAGAGCATGAAATGTTGTTGTCAAAATCCCTTGTTAAAATGACTTAAGAGAGCCCTGTCCCTGGTGTACTGACGTAGCAGTGGCTGTGCAGACTATAGGTAGGCTAGGCAAGGTAAAAGTCCGCAACGCAGCGTCGTGATCGCCTTAGGCTGGAAAAGAGTCGAGCATTCTGGACAGTCTTTCACCTGGGTACATTCAAGAGAACAAGACATAGCATAGTGAGTTTCAGTTACTTTACCCTGTTCAATGTTAGCCTGTGTATCACTTAAAGCGACATTAGAATGTCTACCCGTATTATTTGACGATCTATCTCTGCGACGCGATCGATTTTTGATTATTTGCATTAAAATTGCCATAAATTGTCATTTCTACTAAGAGTTAAAAATTTGGATGAGTCCGATAGTTTGTATAATTAAAGTTTATGCTGTTCTTTAAAATTTTTTATTCCAAGAACCTTGTCTGTTTTTTGCGGACCCTGAGATCTTGATCTCCAGTTTTGTTTACATTATAATGTCCTTGATTATTTTTAAAATTATTGTTACCAAAATCTCGTGATCTGTGAGTTTGGTTCCAAGAAACATTAAATGGAGCAGATTGTTGAAATTGCTTCCCTTTGTAAAAGTTATCATTGTTAAAATTGTAATTATTTCCCTTATTGACATACCTATCAGCACTAAAAGAACGATTGCGTGAAAAATTGTTTTGTTGTGCTGCAAAAGCAACAGGCAATTCATTCTTAATCTGTGCGTTACTTAGATCCATGTTTGGGTGAGCAGTACAAAAATTTTTTGCATGTTCTTCTAAGCCTTTTATTGATAAAGGTTTCCGTTCTTGCAAAAATGCGAGAAATGTAGGATTTACAGACGATAGTACCTTATCGCGCATCAGTAAATCGAAGAGACCTTCATATGACTTTTCAATTTTGGATAATTCAATCCATCTTTCTAGTGTTAGTCGTATTTGTGACAGAAAACCACTGAAATTTTCTGCTAAGATTGAGGTAGTAAATGTATGAAATCTTAAACGATATATTCGTCTTCTGTCATTTGGAATTTTTGCAGAAGTGCCGCTCTAAGCGCATTATAGTCATTTTTCTCACCAATGCTGGTGGTATGATAAACTGCTAATGCCTCCCCTGTAAGTAATCTGGATAAATATGTACAGTATAGCGCTTTATCCACGTTATAAGATCCACAAGTGGCCTCAAACCTATCTAGGAAGAATATTACGTCATCAGACGGGGGATTAAATTTTGGTAATTTAAGGTGAATTTCCTTAAAATAATCATGTCTGGATGGAGTTTGGCTTTCAAAAGTTCTCTGAGAATTAGCTTCCTGAGTAAACCTAATTCTCTCATATTCTGACTCTGCTAATTTCAGTTCATGCTGTCGTTTTTTTTTCATTCTCTTCCATCTCAAGCTGAAGTCGTTTTACATTTTGTTCAGCTATTAATCTCCTATCTTCCATTTCTTTTTGTTTCTGTTCCATTTCCTTTTGAACTCGTTTATCTTCTAATTCAGCGGCTAATCTCATTTTTTTCTCCTCTTCCTCAGCTATAAATTTCCTCTTCTTTTCATGTTCCTCAGCATCAATCCGTTTTTGATCTACCTCAAATTTCATCTTCTTCTCTTGTTCCTCAGCCTCAAATTTCATCTTCTTCTCTTGTTCCTCAGCCTCAAATTTCAAATTTTCCAATCTTAACTTTTCAGCTTCCAATCTTTGAGCTTCCAACCTTTGAGATTCTTTATATTCCGACATAGCGAATTGTCGTACCTCTTCAGCAGGTATTTGCAAAGCTTTTGCTTGCATAATGAAATAATCGAGTGAATACATTATTCTATATAAGTAGTCACAGTACTCTAGATATTTAAAATGATAATTAATCAATATAAATTAGTTAACCTTGTTATTATAACAAGTGTTCTTCGTTCCTGTCCTTAGAACGGTATAATGTTATCATATAATTATAAAATATGTTATTAATCAATAAATTTATGTAATCAAATGTCATGAAATGAACAACGAGAAAGACAATAGAAACATAATCGACAAGACATGATAAAAACTGGGACGGGTGTGAACACAATCGTAGAAATAAAAAAAAAATAAAAATGTATAACTAAAATAGAATATCGTAAAAATATACGACGATAACTACGATCAGATAATTAACAGTACAATTGACAACACAGTGTAAAAACATAGGTTTTATAAAAAACTGAACGACAGGAAAGGTGAGATGGACGCAAAATACAAACAAAATTCATCATAAAACTAAATTACGAATAAAAATAACTACGAGAACAACAATAAAAACTTGACGGAACAGCTAAACAGATACTATTATAAGGGACAATTAGCGATCGTGATCGAACTTCGGCAAGGTTTCTAGCCTTGTACCGGAACTATCGCTCAATTGAAACTTACAAGTTGAGCCCTACAGAACGTCTGACGAAGAGCCCGAATTGGCTTCGAGATGGATCTCGTTCGTCAGATCAACCTCCCTACCTCCCACGACAAATGAACAACATATAACATATAACAAGGAAAATATAAATATGGACATAATTATTTAAGGCACAGCTAAACGTAATAAAGGGTACAACGACAACACGTTATACTCATCTCGCGTGCAGGAAAAAAAAAACCAATGTGCCTCGTCTCCGTGTATGTACGTGTGAGGATAAAATACTTCGTTCTGAGTTATTAGACCACAGCTTGCACGTAATAGTGACAAAGAGATGATCCCAAGATGTTGTCGCCTTGAAAGTTCAGATCTTCAGATGATCCCAAGATGTTGTCGCCTTGAAAGTTCAGATCTTCCATTAGTGATAATTGTATTGGGTACGTTTCCTGTGAAATTCTTGATTTCAAAACCAGACTGGCACACCAATTACTGTTGACTCCGTTTTATGGTTGAGTACAGTTTATACTGGTGAAGAGGTAGCTTAAAACGCGAATGGTTAAAATGAACGAATGTCAACAATATTCTTCAAACGAACTTCAACAAGTAGTGTTGAACTGGGTGAACTGGGCAAGTACTGGCAGTACATAAGTCGGTGATGACTGTACATAGATTTTATTCAACATGACACATACGGAGTGGACAAGACTAACATCGTCACAGGCGCAAAGATCATACATCAGCATAATGGTAATTACTTTTAAAGTTCCTGAAGATTCTCTACCAATAAAGTCCTCTGACTCAAGTGACTAAGGATCACAAAACTGTTACCGTATAATATTCTTCTCATTCAAGTCCATTGACCTTCCTTCAAGGACGTCTATCATGGTAACGTATTCATACTCCAGGATAAAATCTTCCATATCATACTTCACAATCCCATACGTTCTCCAAAACATAACGTTAGATAGCATATAGTTTCAAACAAAGTCATACACGATAATACGAACAGGTTAGAGATTCCAGTTGACTAACCTCTCCCATTCTATGCCACGCTTCTGGCATTGTTGAATGTACGGCATATAAAATATGAAGCATACGAATAAATAAACTGGTTTACACGTAGGTATTATTCCTCTACGGTAATCTAATATGACCACCGACTCCGTCTGTCCATTCTAGGAAATTACATGCTAAGATGACTTCCCGCTAGACTACAACTGGGAGCGGCCTGATACTTTAGTTTACGGCAATAAATATACAAATATAACCGGGGCGACACTTACATGATCCTTCCATCATTGGCTTCGTCAAGAATACCAATTGAATCAATATAACATACTGGCTTATACAAAACTGCCAGACAATTCCAATAATATATATCTCTCGGACATAACAAAGTCCGCACTGCCCCGTTCAAAACATGACGTCACAATCCCCAAACTAGGTTACCCGTGCGTCCAAAGCAACTCACACTGCATTGTGCACGTCAGTGCGTGAATCAATCGAACGCACAAATAATAAAATATATAAAGACTGGTGCGTACATTTGGCAGGACCGAAGACTACCCCCTTAGGTAATAAATGTACGTAACCCCCACCAACCACACTTTCACCTCCCAAAAAACTAGAAAGAAAAGAAACCAATTAAAAAATGTTGGAGTGTGTATAAAGTACATCCAGAATGTACTATTATGTGAATTAGGAGTTGTTGAGAGTTTGCGGAAGTTAACCAATCCATTTCTTGTGCGTTTGTGACAATACAGTTGTGCGATCTCAAATCCACTCCTGCAGGATTGCATTACATTCCCGTGCGAGAGATATTTTCTTATTTTTTTTCTCCCCTGTCATTATTATGTGGCATATTTTATGCACCATATTTTATGCACCATTATTTACTCTCTATGCTGAATCTTGTAGAGGAAAGTCTCTAACACTCCACTCCCCTACGGAAGTATTTGCTATGGGACTGTCTTTATCTTGTTTACCACTCATCAGACTTATTTACGTTCCGCCAGGTGAACTGGGGTATTATCGTAACAATACCCAGTCATTATCACCGGTCAGCGAGAGAGATTCGTATCATGAAAACATGGTCTCGCTCGATCAACATCTATAGAAGCCAATATTGTTTGTCTGAGATAGCCGTCTGAGGTGGGCAGATTACACAGGTGGTAAATGCGTTTATTGTTTCACGGGACCATCATGTGTGTGATTATCACGATAATCTGTCTGGAGAGACAATATCGGCGATAGGTAGCATCTGGACATCAAATGAGTTCACAGATGGTGTTTACGAGTTCTGCACAAGATGCCAGCGGAAGTCTGACGCAACGATATAAAGAGGTCACGCGTGGATACTACATTTAATATTTTGAAACACGTGAGGGTATTTTTTGAATTTGAAACACACCTACCCACATAGTGCTGAACGAGATTCGATTGGATTGGTTGATTTGGGAGGCCGGAATATACAATGTATCTCATTGGAAAATTAGGCGGAATCACAGCTGGAATTTGAACTGAGAATGAGAGATTTAATCTAGCGAACTCAGAGACACAGAACAGACAGCTTCGCAACTTCATACGAGCAACTCTAAAAAAAAAGCCAGAAGAGAAGGATCGGACCTAGATTCCATTATTAACAGTGACAGATCGAGTATTGGGCAACTTTGGCTTTACAAATAAACCCACATTTTAAATACAAGACTGGAAACTTAAAAGGACCAGGACAGAATTAAGTATTTGGAAAACGTTAAAACTTAATAAAGTAAGCCCACAGTTATAAATACGAAGACTGGAGTCCTAAGGAATTGGATCACCGTCATATGAGAAACTTTCCTCAGACCAAGTGTTTCACCCGTCATAAGAGGAATCATAGATTTCAAGGCCAAGTGTTTCACCCGTCGTAAGAGGGATTTAAAATTTCCAGACGAAAGTGATTCGAGAGCATATGCATCGAAATTGCTCGTGTCTATTCAAAAATGTGTACAAGGAGATTGTGCATTCCCAAAATTTTGGGGTAAGTGTAAACAATTTATTTACTAATGTAAATTTTACAGGGTTTGGTGCTAAGGCGTTTTATATATATATATATATATATATATATATATATATATATATATATATATATATATATATATATATATATATATATATATATATATATATATATATATATATATATATATATATATATATATATATATATATATATATATATATATATTTGAGGCTGGCAACCTCAACATATGAAAAGAGTATATTCATGAACCACTACAGCAAGCGCTGGTGAATCTTTATTGCTAGTCGGGTGGGTAAACCCGACAGCAGGGGTTACCCCAGGACTCCGACTGAAGTGATGATTACATCATGTGTACCTCAAGTGTAGCATATTATTTTAGAGATGTATGTAACTCGTTAATGTTAGTTCAGGCACAAATCATATTCTCACTGTCCAGACACATTTTACCCGTTAATCCTCAGAGTAATATTGGTGGATTGTAACCATCTTCTAGGAGTTACGTTGTGCGTGCTCGAGAATTAAATTCTTCTGAGAGTTTAACATTGGTGGGCGGACAACTGGAACGTGAGCCTGTTTGAGTGCTCCAAACAAATGTACTTAGCAGAAGGCATTTGTTTTTCTATTTTTTCTTAAGTTCGTGGTTACAAGCCATCAGACGATTTGTAGTACTAACGCCGTTAGTGTGAGAGAAAAGCATCCACCCTAACCGCCTACAATGGAAGAGAGCGCGGAGAAGCCTTTCGTCATCACAAAATTGATGAACCACAACTGCAAGACTCAGCTAGAGTTAAGTCTCTTGTAAAATATGCGAAAGCAACGGACTTTTGATAAATCCTCACCAACGTCTCTGTGACGAAAACTTTTATCTAAATTTCACCAATCTTTCCATATTTATGTTAACTGTTAAAGACTACTTCATTATTAAAATTGTTACATGTTGTTTTAAAACTAAACAGTCATAGTCGCTTCAGTTTTATATGTATGAAAGCAAACGTATGAGCCAGAATATTTAAGATATACATAAATACCTAGACATAAATTTACCTCTAAACAGAGCTATTACTTATAAGAGGAATTCGTTGGATTACACCAACTGGGGGCTTGAACGGGCTAAACCATTGCTTAAATCCTTCATAAAAGGCGACGGACCAGATAAAATGCGTTAACAATTGTTCAGCCCAATGCAACATTGTTCGTGATTTCTGGAAATATCTTGTGAAATCTCCCTTAAGGTAGAAGTATCATTAATCTTCTATCTACATCTCTGCCAAGAGTAATCTTGCGCGCAGGTAGATACATTGGAAGCCAATATTAGATACTCTTGTGTTTTGGTCACTGTTGGGCCACTACTGCAAAGCAGGGTAGGCAATCCGTGACAGCGTTATTTGTGATTACCACTGAGTGAAATTGTCATACCAAAGTGGCCGTAGCGCGGCTCTCATTATGCGCCCAAAATTATATAAATTATTTTCTGAATGACACTGAATAATGTGTAAAAAATATTATATATATATATATATATATATATATATATATATATATATATATATATATATATATATATATATATATATATATATATATATATATATATATATATATATATATATATATATATATATATATATATATATATATATATATATATATTTTACTTGAGATATGCTACAAAAAATTACTTGAAAGGTGAAATACTAGTGACAATCATTCTTAAGAGAAATTGTTTGTATTTTTTGTTTGTGATGTAATCGTATATAAAGAAGGTAGACACAAAAACCCATAGAGAAGAGATATGGTGACCGACAGATACGAAAATGATAACGAAGGCATGGAAATACCTGGAGCTGATATCATGAGGGGGTCACTACAACCGGGCATACATTTGTTAAAGGAGTATGCTCTGGGGGGGGGGGGGGGGTTGAAGGGGGAATGATAATGAATCATATACAGTTGACATTAAAAAATCCGGCCATCGATAATCCGGTTCCTTCAGTTTTCCGGAATGGATTTCGGAGCGCATTTTTTAATTTACCTCGTTGGCGCGCCACTGTTTTCTGGAGCCGTTTATGTTTTGATGCAGCTGTTTGGGTCTTGCTTGCACGTGTTAACAGGCATTCCTGCTCATTCCTTCTCATTTTATCATTTATTTGCTGCTGTATAGCCCCATTATGGATTCAGCAAATAAAAGAAGTTGTGTAAAACGTAAACATTTAATTTTCTTTCTTTAAAGGACTGTACAGGTAGTCATTTTCTGTTAAATATATACAGCATATATAACCAAAAAAATCCGGCATTTTCAACAATCCGGCACTCTTCAGGTCCGGAGGTTGCCGGATTTTTGAATGTCAACTGTATAACTATTTCTTGGCAAAAAACATATAGGCTAGATGGCGATTTCCAAAATGTCCTCTAGTATTACGACCCATAAAGGTCGCATAAGTGGTCATCCCTGTCACAGTGTATTCGTACACTCTGATTCGTGTGTTGGTTGTGGAACAACCGTAACGGGCAGTGTAATTCATGACAGATAAGTGTAAGGTAAAGGATCCATTGAGGCATATTGGGAATGCGGTGTTAGGCCCATATTTTCTTGACCATCGGCACACTAGGGATGATGTGGTCAGCATCGCGCCTGCCGCCTTAACCTTCCCAAAGTTGCTCTGGTACCCAGTTGGGCTGGGTCGACCCAGGAGCCGTTTGCGGCTAAAAATATCCCACCTCATCTGGAGATCGAACCATAGACCACTGAGCAAGGAAGCCAGTACACTAACCACTATGCTACCGCGGCTCCACAGATAAGTGTATGTATAACAAACATTTTTACTTTCATAACCGCCTCAGATTGACAGATTGGTTAAAGCAAGGAGTGAAGAAGAAGGTGAAGTTGGTTCGATTTACGGTATAGGGAAAGGTTGAAAACAACAGTAGGTAACTTTTATCAATTTTTTCCCCCTCAAGAATAATTTTTTTTATAGTCAACGAAATTTTCGCGCAGTATCAAACCTCGTCTAATAATCAAATTCGCCAGTTTTGTTGCCGATTAACCTCATGTGTCGATCGGCGAACATTGCCTATCCCTGTTAAATTGTAAAGACTCGATATTGGAATTTTGTAAGGAACGAGTTGGACTAAACTTATTTATATTGGACGATGTACCCAAAATATTATTCACAGTGACGTGTCAGCAGTTACCTGGCCACGAGTGGTATAGGAGATGTGGTAGGTTTTAGTTGAAGTTGCAACCTCACACAAAACCTCATATCAGTCGTCTTTTATGACAATCTTGATGGAGCTTGTTTCCTCAGAGATTCATGGAATTCAAACTAAAGCGCTGTATTTCTACAGAACATAAAGTATATTGATGTTCGCATTAAAGACACATTCAGTAATATAAGTGTTTGCAGAAAGCTTGAGCTTGCAGCATTGAAGCTGTCGCAGAGCACAGTGAAATAAGAAACATTAGAAAAGAGGAAATGTTAATCTTGTATTCAAAAGGTCATTGTTTAACATGAAAGGATAATGAGGGAAGGATGGTAACAGATAATCAATAACTGTTTTTGGGATGTGGCAATGGTTTAGTCCTGCTCCCTAGATACTCCAGTGGCGACGGCAGGTGCTAAATTATTAATTTCCATGACGATAGATCGCGCCCCGCGATAGTCCGTTTCTGTCATTTCGATACTGAGGCTATGAATTTGATTACAAGTCAACTGTCATCAGCTGGTACTGACTTCTGCAACAACGTGGTCTTTTTGAAATAGATTTGTACCAAATAAATGCGACGAAGAGCACCAAAAGAAAAGCATATGAACAGGGAATAGATGAGCTCGCATTTAGGAACCAGATGAAATAACAAGTTGGAAGAGCATAAGCTAATAAGTCAGAAATAGATAGTTAAGAAGTAAGAAATAGATAAGCTATCAAGTAGCAAATAGATGAGCTGTTCTGTAGAAAATAGATGAGTTTAGCAAGTAGGAAATCATCATCATCATCAGCTGCTATCTCCACAGCGAAGGTTGTCTGTAAAGGATCTCCAACGTCTTCTTTCTCTTGTCTTGGTGGTGCACTCTGATAAGCTCTTCCCTGTCCATCTCTTGATGTTATCTTCCCACTTATAGCGCGGTCTTCCCCTTGCACGTTTGCCTTCACCTCTCCCTTCTATTATGGTCTTCTGCAAGGTGTTATGCCTTTTCATGTGGCCAAAGTACTTAAGCTGCCGAACTTTGATCTCCCTCATTAGTTCTCTTTTCATACATAGATTTTCTAGGATTTCCTTATTTGTTTTCTTCTCTTTCCACGAGATACGCCCCATTCTTCTATATATCCACATTTCAAGAGCCTCAATTCTTTCTTCCAAATGCTTATACATCGTCCATGTTTCTGCCCCATACAGAAATGCAGAATATATATAACACTTTATGATTCTCAGTTTTAATTTGTGAGATAACTGTTTTGATGTCAGTAGGAAATAGGTGAGCTTAAAAAGTAGGAAATAGATGATCTTAACAAGTAGAAAGTAGATGATCTGACCAATTAGGAAATAGATGACCTATCAAGTAGGAAATAGATGAGCTATCAAGTAAGACATAGGTGAACGGTTTAGTAGAAAACTAATGAGCTTAGCAAGTAGAAAACAGATGAACTTAACAAATAGGAAATAGATGAGCTTAGCAAGTAACAATTAGACGATCTGACTCCAAGCAGCAAATAGATGAGTCGTCAAGTAGGAAATAGATGAGCTATCTGTGACGAAACGACTGATAATTTGAATTTTACAATCCGTCCCATTTTCCTTACTCTTCTAATTTTTCTGTTTTCTTGCCGGCTATATGTACTTTCGTTCTTTACATTCTTATATTGATGCAGTAGCCCTTTTATTCCCCGCACAGACCCCACCCCGAGGCGTGTCGGGTTTTTGATTTTCGTTTCTGTCCCTCATTATAAATGCATCGCTCGGTCCGTAGTGTCTCAGCGATGCACAGCTCATGATAATATTACATAAGACGCACCTGCAGTCTGCCAGACCACAGGGAAGTTTTGCCTCGTAACAGTGTTTTTGAACACTGTCGAGTAATAGATTTCGTTGAGACCCGAGCTGACGTCTTACTTAGGGTTTCAAGGGAACGGGCCAGCGCGGCGTAGCTGCCCTTTGATAGCTGGGTAACTCTGTACTTCTCCGTTCAGGGGAGAAAAACCCGCGTTCGTTCGTACCTTTAGCCATTGATAGCCGCTGTTTTCTGACGGTGGATTGCGGGAGGTAATAATATGTCCTATTCAGGGGACTATCGTGTCTCTTCGTCTTTTGTTGGTGAACTCTAAAATAATGTTTTTATTACTCGAGATTACGCTATAAGCAGAACACCTGCGTGAGCACGCTATAGCAGATGGCTGGGTCAGCGTCACTTTTTAGACTATAAATCTTGATAGGTCTACTCAGTCAGTATACTCGTACATTTTACCTGCCCGTAGATGATCAAATAAGACACATGCGATTGTGGGCAAAAAAGATTCGACTTGTGTCGCCTAAATTCTTAGCATCGCGGGGTGAGTTGACATTTTGTAATATAATACATGTTAGCTTTAATATAAGTGATAGCAGTGTGACTTGAATTATTTTTCGGTGACGACTCCTCAGTAAATTTATTCAGTGCTAATGTAGCGTCGTCTACCGCCTAAGTTAACAGGTGATTAATTTGTTGGGTGTCTCGTAGTGTTAGTGTTTACAATGGGTTAAATGGGAAACACTTAAGCTAACAGATACTTAATCGAAGAAGAACCTCATAGTCTTGTTCAGTGCTTACAATGGGTTAAATGGTAAGCTAAATGCTGACGTTACTTTTGGGGAATTTCAGTGGTGTAACTTATTCACATGAACCTGACTAGTGAAGTGTATTTGCTATTACGACCGAATTATAAGAGGTAGTCATTCATTACTTTGCGAGAGAAACCTCTCGTGGTTAGGTGTGGAATATGATATGCCTATTGTGTAGTTAGACAGATAGAACTTACACGGCAGTCTAGAAGTTAATCACCAAACAGTAAAAGAATTATATCATTAGTAAAGTCTTACTTACTTAGTCGTTCCCTTCCAACCGTGAGGTGTAGAGGTTTGGAAGAGAGAGCGCCGGACTATCCTATCGGCTGTCTTCCTCCTGGCCTGGTTCCATTCTAGTCCTCGGTCCTTCAAAGATTGTCTAATGTTGTCCTCCCAGTAGACTCTGGGTCGTCCTGGGGGTCTGGATCCCTGGCTCTTTGTTTCCCATGCTTGTCGTGGTAGCCGATCTTCTCTCATTCTGCAGACACGGCCAAACCATCTTAGTTGGGACTGTTCTACTTGGGTCTGCAGGGGGTGGGATTTTAGGCCTTGACGTATCGTCTGGTTGCGGACCATGTCTCTTCTTGTTACTTCAACCACTTTCCTCAGATACCTCATTTCTGAGGTTTGGATTTGGCTTTTGGGGGTTGTAGTCATTGCCCATGACTCGCATCCATATGTCGAGAATGTGACATAGGTGGAGCGGTATACAGCCATCTTCGTTTTCTTACCAACCTCTCTCTTGCTGAGGAATCCTCCATTTATGGCCTGAAAAAAGTCTCCCAGCTGCTGCTTTTCGAGTGGCGAACTCTTCTTTGATGCCTCTCTTTCGGTCTTTAATAGCTTAGAAGTATTTAAAGTGGTCGATCTGCTCCAGGACCTGTTCTCCCAGCTTAATCTGATGTCTTCTTTCTTCTCGTGATATCACCATGGATTTTGTTGTTGAGCTGCTTATTATCACCCCTCTTTTCTCCAGCTCTTCCTTCCAGACTTGCAGGTTGAATTGGAAAAATGCCTCTGATTTAGCAATCAGGGCAACATCATCAGCAAATGCCAGCTCTGAAATACAGACCTATTTCATCTTCCAGTACCCAACTGAATACTTTCTTGTTCCTTACATGCCTTGATTACATCGTCCATGAGGAGTATGAAAGGATAAGGTGACAGGATATCACCTTGTCTTACACCAGTGGTGGTTCTGAACTCCTCTGACTTATGGTTTTCTGTCCTCACATAATTTCTGCAAGACTTGTAGAAGCTCTGTACAGCATGAATCAGAGGTGCTGGAATGTTCTTCCTTGCCAAACAGTCCCACAGTTTGCTCCAGGAGACCTTGTCAAACGCTTTTTCCAGACCTATGAAACAAAGATGGATCTCACTCTTATACTCAAGGGCATTTTCACTCAGCTTTCTGAGTGTGAAGATTAGTTCTTGAGTACTTCGGTTTGCACGGAATCCGCACTGGACCTCATCCAATTGTGGCTCAGCTAGGCGTCGGAACCTCTACTTTAGGATTCTAGAGTAGAATTATAATATGCCTATTGTGTAGTTAGACAGATAGAACTTACACGGTAATCTAGAAGTTAACCCCCAGCCAGTAAAAGAATTATGTCATTAGTAAAGTCACCACACCTCACGGTAGAAGGGGAACGAATAAGTAAGTAAGTAAGTAAAGTCACCATGTAATATAATGGCATAAACATTGCATTTTCATGTATTCCATTTTGGGAGGTTATTACTTCTACTTTTTGTGTATCGACCCCATGGGGCGCATACAGTTTTATTATGTAATGTATCTAGTACTTACATTTTTTGTAATTTCACTTAATGATGTCAGATGAATCGCATATCCACTCAACGGGAACTACTTGGTTGAACGTCCCTTATTTGAGTTGGAAGAGGACTTTGAGTAGATTTTGCTGTCAGAGCACTTGCTGAGATGTATGTACAAGATATATTAGCCTATGCGACTGCAAGCTGATAATTGATAGGGTGGGAGTAATAGGAGGACAACTCATGTGGGTAAAGACAGAACCGAGATTGACCTAGCAATAATAATAATACCCTAGTGGGGCATAACAGTTTATTATAACATTGTTATGATTTCATTCTTTTGCTTGAGGTAATGTTTGTTTGTTTTGGTCTTAGTTCCAGGGTACCCCCACTGTTACAACAGGATCCAAGTCGAGGAATGTAACATTTTCCTCGATCTCACAGTTCCAGTAAGCAACAACCGCTACGAGTTGTCATCTAATTCCTGAAATTGCAACCCTCTTTACATAGCCCTCTAGCGGGAGTGTAGCTCATGCAGGGTCTAACCAGCAGCAGCAATCTGACATCATATTGAGCAGTAATGTTTTCCTACTCGCCTATTTAGTAAAAGTCAGAGCATAGTGGCATCCAGCATATCAATCAGCACAGCATCAACAGCTTAACTGAAAGCACCTGACTGTGCTTAAACTGAGTGCTCAGTCATCATAAGATCTCAAACCAGACCCAACCGAATTTACGCATCGAGTTCAGTATTAGAGGCACGTCCATTGCATTTCACCGCGCCGGATAAGAGCGCAAGAGACGGACGGTTGTCCTCAGTTGACCCTTGATTTGTTAGGTCTATTGGTCAGTACAGACTCTGCGTGTAATAGTGGTCAGAATGTAGACAGAGTTAATCTACAGCCTATCTTGTTTTTGTGTGTGTGTGTGAACTCGGCGCATGGATAGCGTCTTCAGAGGACTTATAAAGTATCCCCATCTTTAGGAGCAGAGATATAAAGACACTGACTTAAGTTATTTGTATTGGTTCCACAGAAGCGGAAGGACTGCTAACTCTTGTTTATTTTCCCGGTCAGGGCCAACTAGTTGGTTTTGTTCTTTGATGTATAATAATAATAATAATAAATTCTTTATTTGATCAATTATTAGAAACCAGTTGCTCTCCATTTTATTCTTTTGACCTCCTATACTTAGCTAAAGAGAACATTAATTTAGGCCCAACGTTTTCCCATTTTTTATTGTTCTTCTGAGTTTTCTTTTGGTCTTCCTTTTTTCCGCTTACCAAACATATTTAAGCTCCTGTAGTATTTCTGTATTTGCATTCGTGGGAGACATGACCGATATATGATGTTTTTCCTTATAGAGACTATTTCTGCCTAGAGTTGTGTCTTATTGTCGAAAGAGAGATAACTTTAATGATGTTCTGAGTCTAAGACATTTGTCATCGAAGTATTCACCCTTGTTCACCACATTATTTTGTTATTTTCCAACTCTCACAGCCGTATGTTAACACTGAGATAACATTTGAATTAAACAGACGAAGCTTGGTATGTATATTCAATGATCGTAATTTCCAAATGTTAGATAATCTATTGAAGGCGCTAGCTGCCAAAGCAATTCTAGTATGGATTTCTCTTGTTGTGTCACCATCCTAAATCATTTTACTGCCTAAATAATTGAAACTTTCAACTTTCTGGAATTTTTCCCCGTTCAAGATAATATCAAAGGTAGAAAAGTTCATAGCTTTAGTTTTAGAGGCAAGTAGGAGAACCCAATTTTAACCGAGAGCTACACAAATTAGGAAATTGCTTCTTGGGATTGTCTTGGTGTTGAACTTAAGAATGCTACATCATCTGCGAAATCCAGGTCCCCCAGGAATTTTCCATTTGTCCATTTTATACCCAATTGTTCATTGTGGGTATAGTTTCTCATAACCCAATCAATAGCTATTCCAAAAAGTAGTGGTGACATAATACAGCCTTGTTTCACCCCTGTTTCTACTGTAAACCATTCTGTATTGCCTTTATTTGTTCTAACACAACATCTTGCATTGTCATATAGCGCTTTGATTATATTCACATATTTTGTTGGAAAACCATAGATTGTAAGTATCTTCCACAATGATGGGCGGTGTAGACTATCAAAGGCTTTTTGAAAATCGACGAAGGTGATCTTAGTGGCGATTGCCTTTCCATGAGCTCTTCATAATTGTTCTTAGGTGAATAGATCAATACATATCAATTCGGAAACCCGATTGTTCTTCTGATCTTTTCGTCAGAATGCAATTTAAGTCTTTCTAACATCATGCAACATAATAATTTTCCAGGTACTGATAATAGAGATATACCACGCCAGTTATTACAGTCTGATAGATCACCTTTCTTCGGTAACTTTACAATAATACTGTCTTTCCATTGTTGTGGTGGTTGTTCTTCTCTCCATACTTCATTTATAATATCTAAAATTCTCAAGAGGTTGTTGTCATTAACTGCTTTAATCATTTCCCCTGAAATTTCGTCAACTCCAGCAGCTTTAAAATTTTTTAATCTTTTAACGGCTTGTTTGATCTCGTCCAGCGTGAATTCATCGCAAGTTATTGGCAAGGTGGTTGTGGGTGTTTCATTATTAAAATCAGGTGTTACTGTTGGTGGTGGTCTGTTTAGCACCTCCATGAAGTGCTCAGCCCATCTCTTCATTTGTTCTTTTTCTGTTGGTATTGAGTTCCCTAATTTAGCTTTAACAGGTGTTTCCGTAGCGGTAGGCTGGTGACATAGGTGTTTTGAATTTGATAAAGGCACCTACTCATTACCAGTGTATTGCAGCATTTTCAGCTTCTACGGCCAGTTCATTGATGAAATGTCTTTTATCTCTTCGAGTTTTTGTCTTCACTTCTTTATTTAACAAGTTATAAGTTTTGCAAGATTCAACTGCATTATGTGTACTTGCCGCTAGTAGTTTAAGTTTTGCTGTTTTCCTTTCTTGTATTTTATCCCAAGTATCTTCTCTCACCATTTTTTCTTTTTATGTACTAGGTATCCGGTACGCTACAGCTGCTTCTTGTCATTGCTGTTCTCAGTTGTTCCCATTTAGTATCGATTGTCTTGGTGGTGATATCGTTGTCAATTTTGCCTAAACATCGAAATAGTTGTTCATTTTGACATTATATTCCTTCTTTATATCATTTGATTGCAGTCTGTGTACATCTATTCTTCTATTTTTATTCGGTTGGTATAACTTCTTCAGTTTAATTCTCATTTTATCTATGCAGAGGTTATGATCGCTTCCGATCTCTGCACCTCTGTATGCTCTGACGTCTTGTACTGAAAAAAATTTAGCGCTATGCAGAAGTGATCTATCTGGTTCTTAGTTCTGAATCAGGTGTAAAGTTCCATGTTATCTTGTGGATAGACTTATCAGTGGAAAGATGGTGTCTGCCACAACGAGGTTTGATATTTCACAAAGTTCTAGAAGTCTTTCGCCATTTTGATTCATACAGCCTATGCCATGAGTACCGAGATATCTTTGTACTCCATCGTTGTTGTCACCTACTTTGGCGTTAAAATCACCCATGACTGCTATTATGTCAATGCTTGGGTATTGTGTTGATGGTAACTTATCAGCTTCATAGAAGTCATCTTTTGTGACAAGGCGTCGTTAGTTGGTGCATAACATTGTACAATTGAGAGCTTGAAAAATGTGTCAAATCTAGCTAATATTAGCCTCTCATTGATAGGTACCCAGCTGATTAAGCGATGCTGCTTTCTGTGTCAAAGGATGGCACTCCCTCTGGGTGACGATTATCATTATGAGTCATAATTTGCTTTAATGTTCTACATATAGGGATGTATGAATTGATATAATTGTTAATTATGTTAGACGATCAATTATTTTGCTGAGATGGTTGGCCTCTATACAAGCTAAAGAGCTTTAATAAATTTTACCCATTTTGTTAATGCTCTGTTAAGACCTTCGTCCTCAACGGATTTCTCTAATGTGTGTGTGTTGTATGAGTTGTGTGCTGTGTGTCTGTGTGTGTGAGAGAGTGTGTGTGTGTCGATTTCACTAAAATTGTACGGAATCGGCAAAAACCTATACAACATCCACGTGCCAAGTAGGAAACAGATGAGCTATCAATTGGGAAATAGAAGAGCTATCAATTAGGAAAAAGATGAGCTGCCAAGTAGGAAATAGATGAGCTATCAATTAGGAAATAGATGAGCTATCAATTAAGAAATCGATGAGCTGCCAAGTAGGAAATAGATGAGCTATCAATTAGGAAACAGATTAGATATTAATCAGCAAATAGATGTGCAATCAATTAGGAAATAGATGAGCTGTCAAGTAGGACATAGGTAAACTATTAATTATGAAGTGGACGAGCTATCAATTAAGAAATCAATGAGCTGCCAAGTAGGAAATTGGTAGACTATTAATTAGGAAGTAGATAAGCTATCAATCAGGAAATAGATGAGCTGCCAAGTAGGAAATAGGCGAGCTATCAATTAGGAAATAGATAAGCTATCAATTAGGAAATCGATGAGCGGCCAAGTAGAGTATAGATGAGTTGTTGAGACGAATCATACCTTGTATATTCGAACGTTACGTTTTCATGTAAGCTCCTTCAATCTTCTCCTGTGTCCTTCTTTCGCTTCCTTCTCAACCGCTCCTTAGTCGTACTTTTTTCGCTTTCATCGTA
This sequence comes from Oreohelix idahoensis, assembly GCA_024509875.1. Lineage (NCBI taxonomy): Eukaryota > Metazoa > Mollusca > Gastropoda > Stylommatophora > Oreohelicidae > Oreohelix > Oreohelix idahoensis. The sequence goes on along the minus strand of JAMPIV010008904.1, from coordinate 152,145 downwards.
CTTGGTTATCTTGCCCTACTTCGTCACTCATCATCCGGTACCTGACCGCTTGGCCTGTTTTGCAGGCATGTCGATGTGTTTGGTTGATTAATTGCTAACCAGACGGATTAAGAGCCCACAGTTAGCGACATTCTTATTGTTAAACCCAGACTTTTGTCAGAGAAAGTACTTAACGAACGTTTGATTCTGGAACATGATCGGCAAAGATTGCCAAAAAACCATGTTGCCCCAGTTGTCAAATCTGGACCTCAGATGGAAATTTTAGTAAAGTTCTTATCTTTCAGACATGATCAGCTGGGAAGGCTTGGAGAAACAGGGATCTCGGAAGATAACAATTTTGTTAAAGACAGGCACGACATGACACTTCCGGTAGATTTTCGTCGTAATAATCAACTATGAGAAAATAACATCTTGGAGGACATTATCAGTGATAGATCTTTGACGGTGTAGATATGAGAGGCGACACGGAAGTGGCAAGACCTTATATGGTCATGAAGAGTGGTTAGATGAGTTTGAAAATGGCATGTAAAGGGAACGTCTTATGTGTCATGCAGTAATGTTCTACATGAGGGTGGAGGAAACCCTTTCCAAAATAAGACGCTTATTTGCAGCTGGTTGGCACTTAAATGCTAATATAAAACACTTCTGATTAGAGCTTTCCTCAACGGAGAAATATGTGTGTGCGAGTGAGCGAAATTTCGCTTAAAACCTACAGCATTGTAAGACTACTTCACTACATTTTCATCTCGTCAAAGAGAAATCTCAGAAAGCCAGGACAAAAAATAGAATCAGGATTCCATATAGTGCCGGACAGTCTAAAATTGGATAGAATAAAACCTCAACTACTGTAATGGAAGTCACGAATCCTCGGAACCTGCTTACTGCATGAATAGTTGAGAGCATCTCAGCTACCCTAACCATCCGAAAGATGGCATCTTAAAATAGTTGCTTGACAATATTTGAACGCTTGCTGTGTGTCGTAGATTTTATTAAGATAGGTTGAAGATGTTTAAGGTCCCGTCTGAGCAGAGGTGATAATGGTAAACTATGTGATAATAAGGGGTAAGAAATAGCTTTACTTTTCACAATGGTGAGAGTGTAAGAGAAAGGACAGTCTCTGGATTGAGTAATTGCTCTAATCCAGCCTATCGTACGACAATATTTAACTAGACGCACTTTCTCTCATGGTACATATATATACAAGTTACACTCCACTTACATATACACAATTCTGTGACATAATACGTACAGACGTGAACCAAGCCATGGATAACATATAATGGGCAGGGGTTGACCAACACGATAACTTAAGATTGCAAGACAAGAATTAACCCAATATGCCCTCCTCTCTGGTAAACGAACCCCAAAGTATACTTAATCCCAAAAGTATTAAAGTTAATACTAAAGTAAAGGGATAGACGAATAAAGGAAAGAACAAAGTTATTAATCAGTAGTAGTGAACCCGAAAAGACAGAAGTGAGTAAAATGATTATGCAAAATATGAAATATTCATTTCTCTTTCTTACAATCTGTCAGTCTGTGGCCCCATTCAATCACACTTACCGACTACTCTTGTATGTAACAGCTGTGTATCTTTGACATATTTCATGGGTGGTGCTGATCCAAGGGAGCCCCAGTTCCTCAAAGAATGATTAATTTTCCTAATGGGGAACGCCCGCTTAGATAGTGCTAATTTTATGTGTCAAAGTTCACGTCAGGTAGTGCATGTAGAAGTATATAACGCGATTAAAATGTTCACCATGGGCAGCACACAGTAGTCCGATATTTAAGGAAATGTCTGGTGGGTACACTGTTAGAAAAACCAATAAGGATAAGCAAAGGATCTCCTGTGTTTTTTTTCCTTTGTTTCTCTCTGGGGTTGAGTGCCGGTTATGGACCCAAGTATTCTTTTTTTCTGGATAAATCCACTCGAGAAAAGAAAAACCACGATAGTCAGTATTCTGGAACAAATGTTATATAGATATTTAGCCGCCACAAGCGGATCAGATTTGCTGTAAACAATCTGGGTAATTTCTTGTCCAGTTTATGATCTTATTCTTAAAGTTTACACGTGGGAACTCTCTCTCTCTGGAAGAAAGCAAGAGGGCCGCACAGGTCAAAATCTAAGACCCGATAATATTTTAAGAATGTTTCTGGAGCTATTCAAACCGCTAGATCGCAAGGGTTGTGATCGCCTAGAGGTGGAAAAAACAAACATTTTAACAATGATATCAATATTATAATCTCAAACGCGTTAGGTAAGACCTCTAGATAACTCCGGTATTAAATTATATTTAAACCCACAAGAGTATAGCTAATATTATCGCGCTTTAACACGAAATATAATCTCTAGTAATTCACAAAATTACGCATGATGAATAAAAGTAGATTTATCTCTAATTATCAATCGCCTAGCGTATATTAATTAATTTAAAGCGTCTCTTACTGGGGGAATGACAAGAAATTAAATTTACTTATTACAGCGGGAACAATTTGCTATACGTTATTTAATATGCTTATTTAATAAACACAGAAATCCCAGTGAAAACTTTAACGCGTTAAGACACTCAAAATTCTAATATATATTATGATTACCGCCATGCAGGAAACTGACACTCTCCACGAATCTAAGAAATTCTCTCTATATAAAACTCTAAGAGTTCGCGCTAGCAGGTATCAACAATTCCTGCAGCAGACTGATAATGAGTTTTAGGAGACTGCACATATATACTGAATCGGCCCGATCTCGCCCATGTCTGGCAAAATCGCACCTCGAGCGAATTCAACGTCCATTCTATTATCAGGTGGTAATCAAAGGTTTCAGATCTCGGCTCTGACGTCGTAACGTGACCGCCGAGTTACGTTGTGCGTGCTCGAGAATTGAATTTTTCTGAGAGTTTAACATTGGTGGGCGGACAACTGGAACGTAAGCCTGTTTGAGGAGTGTCAGTAAGAAATACCGAAATAGTTTTATTTTAATAGCCCGAGAGAGAAAACAACAAAGGGCGAATGTCGTGGCTGCTATCTCGATAACTTATTGCATACCAACCAGCAAGCGTGGGAATTCCACTCGAGTTGTTTCGTTGTAAGAGAGAAAGGGGTGACTGAGGGATTAAAGAGAGGCTCGATTTTCATACTTCACACTGTGCAAAAAGTGTAATTCCACAGATATCGGGGTAAGTTGTAATATGCACATTTTATCAATTTATATTTTGCATTTGACATATATAAATGTCTTGTGGATGTACAGCTGCATATGAGGATGGGAACCTCATCGTGTAAAATGACTTGTCTCATGAACCACTACTGCAAGAGCTAGTGACTGCCTCGTGCGGGTTTCCTCACAAGGAACCAATAACAGAGAGGCCATAGGCTCCCGTGAGAGCAGGGAGTGGATGATGAAATTATGGGTAACGCACTTATTACACTAACGTTTTAGAAAGTTTATATGTACATTTACATATATTTCAGTTGTCGCCTTCCGCTGTTCACAAGCACGTTTATACGACTCTTTCTTTCTTTCTTTCTTAATCGTAACCTCTTCTAACCCCTTAAACAGAGTGTAGGGGTGACCCAAAGGGCTCAAGGCTCTTGGATGAGCATGATATCAAATTGTTAGACAAACAGGTGATTAGCCCGTTGCATTATCCGACTCAATGGGTCTAAAATTAATGCTCAGGTAGGGTAAAAATTCTGAGGAAGATGAAGCGGTGGATGGAAGCGGAAGTAGCCAGATGTTAATATCAGGAGACTCAATACTTAATAAGAGGCATTTGTTTCCGTTTAGTTTGTGGTACAAGTTGTCAGCAGTCGACGCTAGACTCCGACATCAGTCGGGTCTTGAAGACGCTTGCCTGGACAATCAAAGTAGTTAACCAGCCTTGCTGCAAGGTATGTGCTACTTCCACCAGATGTGAATATTGAAGAAATGGACTAGCCAAAGCATCTGTGGGAACCAACATCGACTGAAGCATTCGCCAATCGACCCCACACCGTCAGCTAAGTAGCGTACAAGTATAAAAACAGACCTCTGAATACATTCTCCAGAACTGCCCAGTCCAAAGACAACCTACGACGCCAGACCTGGCTAGAGGGTGCTGAACTCAAACAGGAGCTAGTGAGCTGCCGCATGGACATGGAAAAGACTGGACTACAAACCGAATGCAGAAAAAGAAGAATTAAAAAACAATTTTTGAGGCTCTGTCCAGGCAGCACATAAATGAAAGAATGGTCGCATCCCATGGAAACTCGGTGAAACAAATAAAGAAATCTTAAAACCTCAGGGGCTCTTTTAGCTTCTGAGGGTCTTTTAAGAGACAAAGAAAGACTGGACGTAATGTTCCTCGGGCATATCTTAAGAGGCAACTAATATAAGGTTGTGAATGAGGCAGGCAACTTCACCATGTAAAAAAAATGGCTACATAAACTACGACTGCAAGAGGACATGAATGCTTCAATGTATTCTTACTGCAAAGGGACCTGTTGCAGTAGTGGCTCAAAGCTTCATTAGGAACGAAAGGGGAAAAGAAGAAAACAGAATTAATGAAGGAGATTAAAAAAAAAACACATTTTGCCTCGTCGTGGCAAGGGGCGCACAGTTCATCCTAGACACAGGGTCCATCAGCTATATTAGGGCCCATGTCCAAATATGTAAGACCTTGCGGTCTGTTGATGAAGGAGATCAAATGTAGATCAAATATAATATTTTGAATATACAAAGCAACATAATCACTTCGTTGAAAATGATACTGAATGAAGAATTGACGGCAACATAAAAAATAAACAACAGTGCATAATTTTTTTCTTCTTCAGACACGTCAGCGTGAAGCAGCAACATTTCTGTCACTGTTTATTAGCACAGTATAGAAGCGAGTCAGATGTTATATCCCACAGTCCTACCATCAGTCATGTAACACTGACAACCGTGGCAAAACCCACTAAACGATACTCCTTCAATATTTAATGTCACAGTCTAGTATAGGCAGAATTTTCTCCGTTTGAAGTGACTTTTGAATCTTGTGTTTGTTTGTTTGTTTGATATTTTTGTTTGTTTCCTTTTTTCAGCGGGGAAAAGGGGGGGGGGGGGCGTTTGGACTACTTAAAGGTACGATAAAGAGTCACACAGCATATACTGCCTTAAGGAAGTGACGTGTTAGAGACTTCACCATACTAAGTTCAGTATCGAGAGGTGAGACCAGTACGCTTCCTCGTTGCCTTTTCCTTCTCTAACTCACGAGCAGAATCACGTACCCATTTACAGCTTGTTAGACTAGAGAGTGACTGACTGTTATAATACTTTACATATCTCTCTTGTTCTATTCCTTCAGTAACCATTGTGTCCAACAAATTCATTCATTTATTTACTGTGATAATAATTCATATCACCAGTCCGCAGTCATTTCATTCAAAAACAGCTCAATCCGCCAAGCATCCTTTGACGTACACGTCATCAGCGTTCTCCAGTACTAACAAATTCATTGACTTGCTTACTCTATCAGTATTTTAGTTTACTTACCTTGTCAGTATTATCACTAGCTTACTTACCCTGTCAGTATTATCACTAGCTTACTTACTCTCTCAGTATTATCACTAGCTTACTTACTCTCTCAGTATTATCACTAGCTTACTTAATCTGTCAGTATTATCACTAGCTTACTTACCTTGTCAGTATTATCACTAGCTTACTTACTCAGTGCTATCACTAGCTTACTTCCACTGTCATTATTATGACTAGCTTACTTACTCTGTCAGTATTATCACTAGCTTACTCACTCTGTCAGTATTATCACTAGCTTACTTACTCTGTCAGTATTATCACTAGCTTACTTACTTTGTCAGTATTATAACTAACTGACTTACCCTGCCAATATTATCACTAGCTTACTTACTCTGTGAGTATTATCACTAGCTTACTTACCCTGTCAGTATTATCACTACCTTACTTACCCTGTCAGTATTATCACTAGCTTACTTACTCTCTCAGCATTATCACTAGCTTACTTACTCTGTTAGTATTATCACTAGGTTACTTACTCTCTCAGTATTATCACTAGTTTACTTACTCTGTCAGCATTATCACTAGCTTACTTTCGCTGTCAGTATTATCACTAGCTTACTTACTCTGTCAGTATTATCACTAACTTACTTACTCTGTCAGTATTATCACTAACTTACTTACTCTGTCAGTATTATCACTAGCTTACTTACTCTGTCAGTACTATCACTAGCTTACTTACTCTCTCAGTATTATCACTAGCTTACTTACTCTGTCAGTATTATCACTAGCTTACTTACTCTGTCAGTATTATCCCTAGCTTACTTACTCTGTCAGTGCTATCACTAGCTTACTTACTCTGTCAGTATTATAACTAACATACTTACTCTGTCAGTATTATCACTTACTTACTTACTCTGTCAGTATTATCACTAGCTTACTCACTCTATCAGTATTATCACTAGCTTACTCACTCTATCAGTATTATCACTAGCTTACTCACTCTATCAGTATTATCACTAGCTTACTCACTCTATCAGTATTATCACTAGCTTACTCACTCTATCAGTATTACTACTAACTAGGTTAATTCATCCATCATTCATTCATTCGTTCATTCATCCATCATTCATTCATTCATCCATCATTCATTCATTCATCCATCATTCATTTATTCATCCATCATTCATTCATTCGTTCATTTATTCATTACCCAGCTCCCCAACGAGCAGCCCATCAACAAAACTCAAGTCCTCCTGTCACGTGTCATCAGCTCAAGCTCTTTGTATGTCTTCATCACCCCTTCCATCTCTGTCTCTAGTTGTCTTCCCAAGGACTTTGTCAGTGTCTTCTTCCACATCTTTAACTCTGAGGATTCCAGAACAAGGACTACTTTGTAATGCTGTCAAGAGGTTTCCTCATTGTGTGCCCTGTCCATCTTCTCATATCTTATTCTGATGGCGTTTGTGTGGTTCTTGTCACCAGCTGCAAATAGGTGACTCGTGTTTATTACTGCACTTTCGTTTTCGAACCTTGAATTATACAGTAATTAATCTCGGTTTTGATCCCCGTTTTATGGCTAGGAAAATGATCTAGGAGGAGACAACACATACAATATATATCATGAGAAATTAAACGAATTAAACAGTTGGGCCTAAGAGATGAACAAGAAACACAATTTGACAAGGCAGTATATGGCGTTATTGTATCTGTCTGTTGAATTTGTCGTGAATACCGGCCTTAAATATGAAAAGAGACGCCACAAGACAATAAAACCGGTGCATAGTTTATACAAATATACAGATAAATGAAAAGATGCAGGAAAGTGCTGTGTAGTTATGAATGTGTTAAATTATGTATCATTGTTTTGTTTCCCATGGAACCACCACTGCACCTGGCCCCCTTACAGAAAGCCTGCATTAAAGCAATCACGTGCTCGTGACAGTGCTGTAACAGTTTGTTCTAATGATGAAATAGCCAACATCGTGCACAACCTCATTTAAGACGCCTCTTAAAACACACGTGGACTAGTAATTTCTATCTTTTATTTGTCTCATCAAACAGAATTACACATATATAAATGTTATATTAAAGTTCTTTAACAAAAAAACTTCCTACCTGAGCTTGGTTCTCCTTATCCTCTTGACAACTGAGAGATACAGCATTGTCAGATTTCCCTGGCTCAACATCTACTTTGATCTCGTCTTCATCATTCAGAATGTCTCTACCACGCCCAGAAGGACAGTCACGCTTTGCATCTGGAGTACACGAACACTTGATGGCAACCTGAACACTACAACTTGTCCCTAGCGAATTTTTATTGTTCTCGGCGGCCAGTTGTGCTTGTCCGACCCCTGAAGGAGGTAAATTGGCACAGTCACTGACTACTATTCCTGGCTTCATAGTCATCGTTCCTACAGGTCTCCGTAAACACGCGAGGTAAACTGAACAGTATTTTTATCTTTCAATTAAACACCTGTTGTGGAGTGTTGAATGTTTGCACCATTATTAGACTTAACAGAAGGGCGAGCACAATCTATATTACAATCAGTCATAGGCATAATTGGGAAAACTAGCTAAACTGCAATAAAATTAGACAAATGTTTTGGATCACAAGCTGTACTGCAAAAAAAAAAAATTAATTAATTAAGTAAATTTGAGGGCACAAGATATATTGCTATACATTAAATCAAATATTTAAAGGCACAAAAGCTGTACTGCAATAAATTGAACACAATTTAGGGGGGACAATCTGTGTTGCAATAAATTAATAAAATTGTAATGGCATATGCTATATTGCAATAAATGAAAGAAATGTTTAGGGGCACAGGCTATATTGCAATAAATTAAAGAAATATAGAGGCACAGGCTATATTGCAATGAATTAAAGAAATATTTAGGAACACAGGACATATTGCAATGAATTAAAGAAATGTTTAGGAACACAGGCTATATTGCAATAAACTAATTATATTTCATTCGTCTTTCCATGTACTTTGGGCTCTTTGTGGAGCTTGTAGTAACTATCACATCTGATGCCCTTGCAGGATGCCTGCAACAAGAATTCGCATGCTGTTGTAGCGAGGTTTCTGTGGTAATAGGTTTTACATGATGAGGTTGCCATTATCATGCACAGCCTCATATTAGTGGCCTTATACGACATGCCTGAAAGTGCAATAGTTTTTTTCTTTCTTTGTCTGTTCAGAGACCCCCCCCCCCCCCCCCCGGATATCACAATGCGCAATTATAATTGCAGACGCACTCATAATTAAACACATGTTTCAGTTGTGCCATCAACAGGGCCAAAATACATTAAAAAAACAAAACCAACAACAACTGATCCGTTTTAAAAAATAATTTGTAGAGGATATGGAGACAGAAAGACATCACTTACGCATGACGTATACAAATAATGAAATGTACAAAATCTTTGGCTGAGAAGTTACAAACATCGAAAGTTGTTCTGATTTTCTAGTCCACATTCCTGAAGGACATAACGATTACAGACTGAGGGGAAAAGTTGGGTGAGAGTAAGTGTTTATCTGTGTACGTGCAATCGTCAGAAAGAGAATATTACACACAGAGAAGTGAACGAATGGGGAGACATGCAGAGCATTCGGCGCCCGAGACGAGTACTTTGGAACGCGCTTCTCTCTCACACAATTTTAGCTGCGAAAATTAATTAAAGTCTACTTGAAAAATGAAACCACGATTTTTGAATAAAACTGCAGATAGTTTTAGATAGTTATTACGTACAAAACAAACAAACAAAGAAATCTTAGTAACAACTAAAACATAATGCTAAAATATGCAACTATTCGAGTTTTAATGTATTCTTATAAAATATTAACATTGCGAGATTTGTCCTTGGCGTAGTTTCCCCGACAAGTAAAAGGAGGTAAGTGTCACAGAAATGAGGACGAAATACATCCACAGAGAATTTCGCCGATCATAACATGACAAGTTATAACCTCAACAATAATGCATGAGACGTGCTACAGCCACCAGACTTGGCTATTATAGAGAAGTACAATCCAAGGCACCAGTGGGAAATGACAGCGGATGAAGCAGACGCCAACCGCCACAAACTGGAAGCTGAGTAGCATAACAGCGCTGTGGCGAGAGGTTTTATTTGACTTTAAGATCAGTATAGTACTGACAATTACAGAAATAGAATTTCTGCAGAAAATGGTGAAGTCCCAGTGTCTGAGAGAACTACTGGTATCACAAATTAGTTACGGCTGTGAATGATCTGATCTCGAAACAATAGTAGAGAGGAGACCGACATAAAGTGCCCCTCCGCTGTTTAACTAACTGTGATATTAAAAAAACAAGGAAACAGATTTTACTTAACAATGATAAAATTGACAAGTCGTTCAAATACAATTTACTTATTATTTATTTAGTATATACACTATCTACTCTTGTGCTGAAGGGTGAATGTTGAAAAATGGAATGTAATGGATTTGTAAGTTTACATATGATTTACAAATATTTATATAGATATGTTAATATATTACAACAAGTTTTCCAATTATAGGAACAAAAATTATATCAGCTGTGCTGTTATTCAATTATAGTACATGTATCCGCTGTGCTGTTAATTAAGTATATAACATTTATCAGCTATGCTGTTAATCTTGTCTCTTTCTACGCTAAATCTCTTTTTCGTCACTGACAGTTAATTTGCTCACAATTGCCGACGGAAATGGTACTAATGTGTACTCATCTCTCAAAACGTTCTGTTCTCCTTAGTTTGATTGACACACCACCTGCTGTGGATCGTTCCTTTAGCCCACCCAAGACTGAGGGGGACTAAAGATGTAGCTCAGGTACAATCTCTGTGCTCCTGCGAAGTTTCAGGCAGCTGGATTGACTCGACATACGTCCTCAGGTTGGATGACACGAATAAAACCTGTAACAAGTAAAAATAGGGGCTAATTTCTGTCCTCAAGCCCACCTATTTCTAGTGTGGGTGAAATGAGCGTGTCTCAGGTGTCTGCATGTAGGATGAATGACAACATGGCTCAGTATGATTTAGCAATAGCGAGACAAGACAGGTGTCTACTTGCCAAACATTCTTTCTGATAAACTAATACATGGATACATTCAATAATATAAATTCAATACATGAATACATCCAATAATATAAATTCAATATATGAATACATTCAATACATGAATACATCCCATAATATAAATTCAATACATGAATACATCCAATAATATGTACACCTAGGTGTGATACAACCATTTCCTTCCCCCTATAATATACCAGGCCCTCTCTGACAAGTGCTATACTAGCTGGTAACATATATCCTAACAATATTGTTATGTTCTTATGATAGGAGTATATGAGACGAGGACTGTTTGGTTATATTTCAGGTGGGAGTAATCTGAATAGACTGAAGTTATAGGAGACAATAGGTTGAGTCCTAACAAGGACTGTTTTGGTTATATTTCAGTTGGTCTGAGATAATAGATTGAAGTTATAGGAGACAATAGGTTGAAGCGTGAGTCCTATTAGTCTTCGTCTTCATCAATCATATCAGGAAATACAATCATTATACCTAATGCCCCAAGATACAATCAGTAACCTGATACATTCATAGTGAACCAAAATATATTAAATATATACAGGTGTAGGTAGTATAAATGACACACAACAAATACAAACATTATATTATCTGCTGAAGGCCTATTTTCCTACAAGGTTATCGTAAATATATTTACCCTCTAAGATTTAAACAGGCCAGTGACTCGACTTAGTGAAGCAGGCTGCAGGTCAATGCACTCAGGCAAACAATAAATCAAGGTTGACAGCTTCTCCTCTTCAGTCGGTCGGTATCTCTGGCTTCGTGTCGGTGATGCATAAAATCCGCCCGATTATATAGGCAGGTGAAGTAACTTCTACAGCTTAAAGAAAGCGTTTGGTTGGTTCCTAGCGGGGCAAGCTGATTGGCTGTCTGCAGTTTGGTCTCATGCCTCGTACAGGCTAATTTTATTTCGTTTTTTCCGCCATATTGCGTGAACAAGATGGCCACGACCCACATACGAAAAAAACAGGGCTTAAGTTTTTTCCTCGCGTAACTTCTTGTAATTTATTCTGGCTCAGCGACTGGTGAACGGTGCTCGTTGATTGGTTGGGCTCTCGACATATGCATTTAACAAAGTAGTGGGTTTACACAACTCGTTTCACGACAAGCGCAACCAATGGACATTTCCAAATTCTCCGTAAGTTCCACAATACTTTAAATCATCCGATGACGATAAATATCATCGCTTCATTTTTATAAAAAAAACTTTTTTATTTTACATTGTTAACCCAAACGTGATTACTAAACCTGTTTATCTGTAGCTTTAAAGCTATAGTTGGATTAATCACTCTTGAATGAATTGTATGTCTGCATCGAATGAATCATAATGTTTTAAATACACAAACAAAGACAGCTATAAAATTAATTTTTGCTGAAGCACCTTCAACTTGGGGCTCTGAAATACGAGCAAAAATATATTACCTCACAGATGAGGCGGGAGAATACTAAATGTCATGACAGCTTAGATGATCTTAGTTATTATGCTTGCTTTTCTTTAAAATCTTGTGACGCTCCCTTAAATAGAAGCATCATTCTTCTATTTGATCTGTGCCACAAGTAATCTTGAGCGAAGGTTGTTACTCGTATCTTTGAAGACATGTCATCATTATACTCTTATTGTGGCCATTGTTGGACCACTACTGTGTAGCAGGGAGATAATACCTCAAGACAAATTTTACTAACATAAATTTATACTTCAAAATTAATGTGCTTAGAAAAAAATACACAAGATAAGGTATAGCGAACATCATTTACCACTCATTCTTTCTAAGCTCAAGATCTTATTTAAAAGAATATAAAAGGAAATTATTGCATTTACTTGCGAGGTACATGCGCTTTTGTTTCTGAACTAGTGATGTGTAACGTACTGAATATCGTGAAAGCTATCTCGTGCCTAAAATAATGTCTACTGAACTAACGCACATAACAGCCAGGTTGATTCAATGTCCGCGCATGCCAGTCAGGTTGATTCAATGTACGCATATGAATTGTCCACTTTCAATCAATACCCTTTAACTCCCCAAGGAGCATAGGCCTTCAACAAACATACGCCAAGTCTTCCTGTCCTGTGCCATCCGCTCAAATTCTTTCCATGTTTTCCTCATCATTTTCACCTCTGTATTCAGTTATCTTCTCCATGTATTTTTTGGTCTACCTCTGCCTCTCTTTCCCCTGTGTATTCCAGAACAAGGACTGCCTTGTAATGCTATGAACAGGTTTCCTCAATGTGTGTGCTTTCCATCGCCATCGTCTTCATCTCAACTCTTGTTCCACTGGGCCATATGGATGACGGACAATAAAACGCACCTGCAAGATGGTGGTATACGGACCAGAGACAGAAATAATAGCAGAAACACGAGAAGAATGGAAGGTTGTTACCTTTGTCCTATGCATCTAACAGTGCAAGTGCATTAACATCTACACAGAGGGTGATTGAAAAGTCACGGCCTAATTTGAAATGGTTATATCATCACTTGTCTTCACTGGATATACAAGAAACACATGCCAAAACAATGAGCAATAGTTACTGTGATGATGTCTAAATGATACAACGTTAAAATATCTCCAAAATTAACGATGAAATGTAGGGTTAAAAAATAATGCGTAAGATACTAGGAGACATGATCGCCCACGCCCGACTTTCCCACCACCATTTAAAACTAACGAGTTAGAAGTGCAGACGGAACGTTTACCCTTGTAGGCGGGAGAGAACGGAGGACACAAAAAAAGAAAATATGACTGAACCGTGTTTGAAATTCGATCGGCAAAAAAGACGGCAAGGAGGGGGGTGAAAGGAAAAAAATTCACGTCCCGAGTTGACATAAAAGTAAGGAAATGGACAAGAAATGGACATTAGCGCTGGATCGAGACAGTCATTTCTTGGACGATTTTTCGATACTTGGTCTTTATTTGAATGCCGCGGCAAAACATATGATGGAAGGATCTCGAACAAAATTCAAAATTTAAACTTGAGAAAAAAATACGTTTTTCTTAATAATAGAGTTATGAAAATAAAACCTAGCTAGTTTGATAACCCATCTTGAGCAGAGAAATAATATGCTTTCAATTATACAGACGGATAGATAATAAGGAAGATATTGACAAAAGACTGTATTGATCATAACAGACAAGCGACTGCACTGATAAACCCATGTCACTAAATGTAACCAAAATCTTGGCCTTGAGCCTGCAAACATAAATTCAAACTGTAATTAAGGAGAGGGACTGTGGTGGAGCATTGTCGCTAAAAATAACTTAGACAGCAGATTCGTGTAGGAAATGCATGTAAAATCAAGTGTGTTTTTATGAAAAAAAACAAGTAGAGGCAGACGGACTAACAGACCGTAATACATACTTGACTGCGATTTGACTGAAGTGACTTTTGGTTGCCAATTTGAATGTTAGGGGGGAAGGCGGCGATTGGTCAACGCAATTAATAGTAGTGTGATAGAGAGGTGAAAGTTTGCCATTTGCCATAGTCTGTTCAGAGAAGCAGTTCACATCTAAGTGGTGTCGATTCCCGAAGAATATAATTTTATAAGTGGGACGCCATCATACAGCCAGCAGCTCAGCTGAGTTTTGCTAGCAAATGTAACTGTGTTCTAAATTCTGAACTGTGAGTTTTTATTTGGCACCAAAGTGGTGTCAAATGCTGTATTAACATATATACAAGTGTGGACCAGAGCAGTCCGTCATTGTGTCTGAGCAGCCGTATATTGCCCCCTGTACGGAGAGGTGGGGCCACCAGACTTCTGTACCGGATCGATGCAGGCAGATAAGTCACATCCGGCCTGCTGGATTTTCACCAACTACATTTTCACAAAATTATTCCTATTTTAACATTAACTAACACCTTGACAGTGGGGAAATTAAAGTATATATTTATCCCTTAAGTCAACGAACAATGTTGGGCTTTCATAGACTAGGAGTGATGACACCATCCCAACAGCATATCTATCAAAACGTTCTCCAGTGACTATCTTAATATATTTATTATTAACTAGTTATTTGAAATAAGTAATTACACATTTTCATCTATTATGTAACATGATTTTGCATTCAATTTATGACTCCATAATATTTCTCATGTTCTGACCAACTAAACATTTGGTTCAGAACAAAATAAGTTTATCAAAGAGATTAATTTGTAAAAAACTAAAACAGCCTGAGTTAGTTCAGTGTGTCATAAATTTATTAATATTATTAGAATTCTTAATTATCTGTGTGTGTGTGTGTGTATATATACATCACCACAACACATTGCATATCAGTACCCTAGACATTTAACGTAGCCACATTCATTAGAAAAAAAGATATGTGTGAGGTCGTAAGTGGTAGCAAGAAGGGCCTTCTGTAATTCACATCTACATTTAGCTCAGGAGCCTTCACAGCTGACCTCATACATCACACTAGGTGACATCAACCATACAATACCATCAAAATCCACGACAAATATTGGGATCTCTTGTCCCGGGATAATTAGCCTATCAATAATAGTAGGATCTCCTGGTGGGAGAATTAAAATTAGGGGAACATTGTAAAAATTAAAAGTGTCCCTTAAAATTAAAAGTGAAAATAAAAGTTGGTGAATCTTCACAGAAAGTGGTAATTGATTAGTTAACTGGCTAATTAGAATTACTTTAGACTATAGTAATTAGAATTACTTTAGTTGTTTAGTGGTTGGATTTTTACCCTGATTATTGTTATTTTGTGTGATGGCGGAGCTAGCTAAGTTCAGATCAGCTGCTGTGCTAACGGCGAAGGATATGGGAATGGATGGTCAGGTTTTAATTCAATATGTAACGGCTGAATGTGATAAGTATATTGAACGGGAAGAAAGAAGATTAGAAAAAGAGGCCGAAAGAAAATTAGAGTCTGAAAGGGTAGCTGAGGCTAAGAGGCTGCAGATTGAGGCTGAAGAGAAGAGGCTACAAATTGAGGCTGAGACTAAGAGGTTGCAGATTGAGGCTGAGGCTAAGAGGCTGCAGATTGAGGCTGACAAGGAGGCTAAAGCCTTAGAGGCAGAAGAAAAACGACAGCAAAGGGAAGCAGAAGAAAAAAGATTGACTGCCGAAAGGGAGGCAGAAGATAGAAGGTTGCAAAGGGAGCACGAATTACGACTAAGGGAGCTGGAGCTACAAGGCCAGGCTCCTGAAAATGGTGCCAGCCCTTTTGCCTCAGATGCTGCAGCTAGTCAGGGTGCCTCAAACTCAGCTATGGGGTTTCATTTAGACCATTTTGTTGAAAAAGACGATGACATCGAGGGGTACCTCGGACGTTTTGAGTTATTAGCTACTACATATGGGTTAGAGAGAGAGAGGTGGAGTTTAAAGTTATCACAGGGACTGAGAGGTACTTCTTATGAAGTCTTCGCAAAAATGAACAGAGAAGACCAAGACAATTATGACATGTTAAAGCAGGCTTTGTTATTGAGGTACGAAAAAAATGGGGAATTTTATCGTAAGAAATTTAGAAATGCCTAACTGTTGTCTGGGGAGACATACCACCAATTCTCTGCCAGACTGGAAACCTATTTGGAGAAATGGACTGCTCTGGGGAAGACCCAAGATCTTAAAGAGATGATCATGATAGAGCAATTGAGAGAGTCCATGGCTCCAGACATGAGAAAATTTCTCATGGAACAAGGTGCAGAGAAGTTGGGGGAGGTTTTAAATGTCGCTGAGAGGTATCAGGCAGCCCAGGCAGAGTTAAGTGGCAATAAAAAGAAGCACATAGAAACCTTTAAAGCTCCACAGCCATTTAATAAATTTGAAAATAGAGAACAGGGTAATAAAGGTAGGACCAACTTTGAACGGCCAAGAAATGACTATCGAGACAGAAACTCACAGTTCAATGACCAAAAATACAATGAAAGAAAACCGTTTAACCAAGGAAAAAGATGGTGTAAATGGTGCAAGAAAGATAACCATAACACCGAATTTTGTAGAAGGAAACCTTCAAACATTGCTGCAATGAAGTCGGGGACTCAAAGATTAAAGGTTAATCCTAATGGACAGCAGGAACCTTATCACCCCCCAGTTTGTGAGGATGTTATTTGTAATGGGGTCACCATAAGGTGCCTTTATGATACAGGTTTGGATTATGATTCAGTTGTGAAGTCTAGCCTAGTGGACCCAAGTCAGTATACCACAGAAACAGTGGAAATACAAGGGGCGACTAAGGACATACCACTCATGACACTTCCCATCGCAAGGATAACGGTGAAAACTCGCTATGTGGAAGGAGAAATCAGAGCAGCAGTGATAGATGAACCAATCTACCCTCTGATATTGGGGTGTAGATACGTCTTCTTGGGGAATCCCGAGAGACCTGTGATCATGGCGACAGTGCAGACCAGGTCACAGAAGAAGGAGGAAGAAAGTGAACCTATAAATGCTCATCCAGAGGAGATGAGGAAGGCGCAGGCTGAGGATAGGACACTCAAGCCATGTTTTAAAAAATTGCCCAAATGCCACACACCTCCAAGCAAGGGGGAATATTTTATGAAGAACAAACTATTATACAGGAAGGCCGGAACTGGAACAAATGGTCACAACCAGCTGGTTCTTCCCACTTCATACAGGGATAAAGTGATGGAACCCGGGCATGCGATTCCCTTCAGTGGTCACATGGGGATCAGCGCCACAGGACAGCGTATAGCTTGTCATTATTTCTGGCCAGGGATAACGGAGGATATAAAAAGATATGTCAAATCCTGTCCAGAATGTCAAAGGGTAGCTCCAAAGCACTGGACTGCTCCTGCAACTCTAGGGGAAATGCCCATAGTGGGAACACCTTTTGAGAGGGTTGCAGTGGATATTGTGGGACCTCTCACTCGGACCAAGAGGAGGAACAGTTACATCCTTACTCTGGTGGACACTTGTTCTATGTGGGGAGAGGCGGTAGCCCTGCCATCAATTGATTCAAAGCATGTAGCAGAGGCACTACTTACAATATTCACAAGATTAGGATTCCCGCATCAAATCTTGACTGATAATGGCTCTCAGTTCAAGGGGAAACTAACGGAAGAAGTTTTTAAGCTATTTCAAGCCAGACACTTTCATTGTAGCCCGTACCACCCGCAAGGGAACGGCCAGGTAGAGAGGTTTAATGGGACTCTTATTTCTATCCTGAGGAAGCTGGCACACGAAAAACCGGATCTATGGGATCAATTCCTGCCCGCCGCATTGTTTGCGTATCGGGAGGTACCACATAGTTCAACCGGGATGGCTCCCGCAACTCTGCTATTTGGGAGGCCAATAAAAGGTCCATTAGAAGCACTATTAAGGACCTGGACAGATGAGAAGGCGGAAGAGACTGTTACCTCATCTTATCAATACGTGAACGAACTGACCACTCGTCTGAAAGCTGGATGGAAACTGGCAAATGATAATTTGAGACAAGCCAGGAAGAAACATGCAGCATATTTTAATAGAAAGGCAAAGGACAGAGAACTAGCTGTGGGAGAGAAGGTGCTTCTTCTACTACCCGGCAGCCAGAATAAATTACAAATTGGATGGCAAGGTCCATATACGGTTCTAGAGAAGGTGTCTAGAACAAACTATAAAATTGACAAAAAGGGGAAGGAGAAAGTTTATCATGTAAACCTGTTAAAGAAATATCTGGACAGACCACTCCAGGAAAGCACCCCCTTACTGACCTTGGCTATCGCAACTCAAATGCAAAAGGAACCACTCACCTCGCATGAATACCCATTACATCCTTGTGAAACAGCGGCACAAGTAAAAGTCAGTAAGCACCTGACTAAAACTCAGAGGGAGAGAGTTCAACAGGTTCTGGAGGAACATACAGATGTATTAACAGATAAACCAGGACATACAAATTTGCTACAGTATGACATGAAACTGGTAGACTCAAACCCAATCTGTATGAGAGCCTATTCTATTCCGTTCGCGAAGGAGAAGGCATTGAAGGAAGAAATAGATTATTTGTTGAAGGAGGGGATTATTTCACACAGTGAATCATCTTTTAGCTCCAGTGTCGTTTTGTTGAGGAAACCGTCTGGGGAACACAGACTGTGCATAGATTACAGGAAACTGAATGCTGTCACAGAAGGACAAGTGGATCCATTACCAGACACAAAACAGTTATTTGCCAGATTAAACAAGGCAAAATACTTTTCAAAGGTGGATCTTAGTAAAGGCTATTACCAGATTCCAGTGAAGCCTGAAGTGAGACCTTATTTAGCGTTTAGCACATCGGAAGGACATTATGAATTCAACATGCTACCATTTGGATTGAAAAATGCTCCGAGTGTATTTTCAAGGATGATGCGCAAATTGTTGGATCCCCTGAATAACCCATGTATCACGAATTTCATGGATGATATTCTCGTCGCCACAGAGACATTTGAAGAACACATTGACGCTCTAAAAATGTTATTTAATAGGCTTAGGGAGGCGAACTTAACTGCTAGGCCAACAAAATGTTGTATTGGATGCAAAGAGTTGGAATTCTTGGGACACACTGTATATCAGGGTAACATGACCCCTGACCCCAAGAACTTGGAGAAATTGCAGAGAGCACCTAGACCACAAACAAAAAAGGACGTGCGATCATTCGTGTCGTTATGCGGATTTTATCAAAAATACATCAAAAATTTTAACTCTATTTGTGCTCCTCTGACTGATCTGACTCGCAAGGGACTTCCAGATAAAATTATTTGGACTGCGCAAAGTGAATTAGCTTTCCAAGAATTAAAGGAAAAACTCACTAGCAAGCCTATTCTCAAATTATCTGATTTGACACAGGACTTTGTGGTGAGAACAGATGCAAGTAATGTAGGCCTCGGGGCGGCCTTGTTGCAGAAGTCATCTTCATCAGATGAGGAACTGAACCCAGTCGCTTATGCAAGCCGCAAATTGAATAAAGCGGAACAAGGATATTCCACAAGCGAAAAGGAATGTTTAGCGTTAATCTGGGCAATAAAGAAGTTTCAAATCTATCTGTATGGTAGGACTTTTGTGGTCCAGACGGATCATCAGCCACTCGTATTCTTATCTCAGGCTAAGCATGAAAACGCAAGATTGCTGAGGTGGTCTTTATTGTTGCAACCTTATCAGTTTAGTATCCAATATATCCCAGGCAAATTAAATGTCGGTGCAGATTTTCTCAGTCGGCACCCATGTGATCAAGATTAGATAGTGGTAGGCGTGAGGAGAGATTTTATCTATGTGTATCACTGGTTTTGGAACTTGCCGTAGTGCATGTTCTCAGGTGGGGACATATGTGATGATGTCCAAATGATACAACGTTAAAATATCTTCAAAATTAACGATGAAATGTAGGATTAAAAAATAATGCGTAAGATACTAGGAGACATGATCGCCCACGCCCGACTTTCCCACCACCATTTAAAACTAACGAGTTAGAAGTGCAGACGGAACGTTTACCCTTGTAGGCGGGAGAGAACGGAGGACACAAAAAAAGAAAATATGACTGAACCGTGTTTGAAGTTCGAACGGCAAAAAAGACGCAAGGAGGGGGGTGAAAGGAAAAAAATTCACGTCCCGAGTTGACATAAAAGTAAGGAAATGGACAAGAAATGGACATTAGCGCTGGATCGAGACAGTCATTTCTTGGACGATTTTTCGATACTTGGTCTTTATTTGAATGCCGCGGCAAAACATATGATAGAAGGATCTCGAACAAAATTTAAAATTTAAACTTGAGAAAAAAATACGTTTTTCTTAATAATAGAGTTATGAAAATAAAACCTAGCTAGTTTGATAACCCATCTTGAGCAGAGAAATAATATGCTTTCAATTATACAGACGGATAGATAATAAGGAAGATATTGACAAAAGACTGTATTGATCATAACAGACAAGCGACTGCACTGATAAACCCATGTCACTAAATGTAACCAAAATCTTGGCCTTGAGCCTGCAAACATAAATTCAAACTGTAATTAAGGAGAGGGACTGTGGTGGAGCATTGTCGCTAAAAATAACTTAGACAGCAGATTCGTGTAGGAAATGCATGTAAAATCAAGTGTGTTTTTATGAAAAAAACAAGTAGAGGCAGACGGACTAACAGACCGTAATACATACTTGACTGCGATTTGACTGAAGTGACTTTTGGTTGCCAATTTGAATGTTAGGGGGGAAGGCGGCGATTGGTCAACACAATTAATAGTAGTGTGATAGAGAGGTGAAAGTTTGCCATTTGCCATAGTCTGTTCAGAGAAGCAGTTCAGATCTAAGTGGTGTCGATTCCCGAAGAATATAATTTTATAAGTGGGACGCCATCATACAGCCAGCAGCTCAGCTGAGTTTTGCTAGCAAATGTAACTGTGTTCTAAATTCTGAATTCTGAACTGTGAGTTTTTATTTGGCACCAAAGTGGTGTCAAATGCTGTATTAACATATATACAAGTGTGGACCAGAGCAGTCCGTCATTGTGTCTGAGCAGCCGTATATTGCCCCCTGCACGGAGAGGTGGGGCCACCAGACTTCTGTACCGGATCGATGCAGGCAGATAAGTCACATCTGGCCTGCTGGATTTTCACCAACTACATTTTCACAAAATTATTCCTAATTTAACATTAACTAACACCTTGACAGTGGGGAAATTAAAGTATATATTTATCCCTTAAGTCAACGAACAATGTTGGGCTTTCATAGACTAGGAGTGATGACACCATCCCAACAGCATATCTATCAAAACGTTCTCCAGTGACTATCTTAATATATTTATTATTAACTAGTTATTTGAAATAAGTAATTACACATTTTCATCTATTATGTAACATGATTTTGCATTCAATTTATGACTCCATAATATTTCTCATGTTCTGACCAACTAAACATTTGGTTCAGAACAAAATAAATTTATCAAAAAGATTAATTTGTAAAAAACTAAAACAGCCTGAGTTAGTTCAGTGTGTCATACATTTATTAATATTATTAGAATTCTTAATTATCTCTGTGTGTGTGTATATACATCACCACAACACATTGCATATCAGTACCTAGACATTTAACGTAGCCACATTCATTAGAAAAAAAGATATGTGTGAGGTCGTAAGTGGTAGCAAGAAGGGCCTTCTGTAATTCACATCTACATTTAGCTCAGGAGCCTTCACAGCTGACCTCATACATCACACTAGGTGACATCAACCATACAATACCATCAAAATCCACGACAGTTACCATGTAACAAATATGATTTTGTTTTTTTTTTCTGTGAGAAACAAGGTAAAACATGACAACAACGAGAATGACCAATAAACAGACGTTAGAAGAGAATAACAAATGTCCGCCTCAAATGAAATTTTATGTTGAACAAACCAGATCTCACGTTGAGTTGTTAAATTAATGTGACATGGCATTTTTATGTCATACACTGGCAGTTAAGTGCCCTTTTTTGACGTTTATTTTATATAAATTGGTTGGAAAGGAGTGAAGAAATAATTTAAAAATAGAAGTTATTTTCACTCACCCTGTGTATATATATATATATATATATATATATATATATATATATATATATATATATATATATATATATATATATATATATATATATATATATATATATACTTTTAACACAAAATACATTAGGTATACTGCGTACTGCGTGGTTATATAAAAGTAAGGAATACTTCAAAAGAGCAGATAAAGCGTATGTAAAGCAAATAGAAAGAGGCAAAACAATAAATACTCAGGTGAGGGAATCAATAATTAGATTGGACACAAGGATAAAACTGGAGCCATGGTAACATGATCATGACTTACTTAGTCGTTCCCCTTCTACCGTGAGGTGTAGAGGTCATGATCATGAGCAATACTAAAAATCTGAGAACCTCACAAGATTTGGAAAACTAAAAAAAAGTGACTTAGACAGTACGCACGTAATTATAGCACAGTTGTTTAAAAGCGGTTTATTACGTTTTTCTATGTCCTACAATGAAACATAGATATATATGTTATAGTTTATCACGATGCTTGAGATTATATGTAGATAGCCCCCATACACTGTGCTGGTTAAAATAAATTAACAGTCGGACGTGTGTTCCATACGGCTTTATATAAAAAAAAAAAGAAAAAAAAAGAAGACGAACTAATAAGGGGTACGGCTAAGGTTTAGGAATCCTAAACTTTATCCCAAAATCCCAACCCTAACGACAAGGGCGACTTATTTTGCTGAAATCAAAGAGCACATCTCACTGTTGTTGTTGTTTGTTTGTTGTTGTTTTTTTTTTCGTTTCAACCCAACATGGATTCAAATTACAATACCATTGCTTGTAGTTCTGCCTCAGAGGTTTAAGGGGCCTACACAATACGTATCAATCATTCATTGAAATGTCCACCTAATGAAGTATGGTGCCTGATATTTCTGAAATACATGAACTCTGATTCCGGGATAATATGCTAAAACCTGCCACTTTGAGAACATCACAATAAGATTACGCTTGAGATTTCTTAAGCAATGTAAAGTTTAAGCTAAAAATAATTTCCCGAAATGACACTTAAAAAAAAAAAAATCACAGTAAAATTATTATTGTCTCACTCTCAAATCCGAAACACACACGAATCCAATCACGCAAACAGATCAATGATCTCACTTTTTTAGTAAACATTGGAAAAGAACAGAACTGTTAACGTGGCTATTGCTCGTGAGGCACTGACACGAATCGAAAGGTTCGACTTTCGATCGTTGCCTCACCTGCCCGCAGTCACAAAGCGCATGGTTCGCGGTTGTCTGCTAGTGATTCGAATCGCCCATGTCCTATGAAGCAACCAATCATAGTTTCTTTATCCAATAGCGATACACACTGACACAATATGACAACTGGAGCGAATATAAGTTTAATTCACGAGTAGTGCTCACACTGTCAAATGTGTCTGGCGGAATGTTTTTGATCAAACGGCGTGGAGTAATGCAGTGTTGTTCGTGAGTGTGGGCTAAAGGAGAATATGTCGTTAAGCAGAGTTTTAAAAAAAGATAAAGGTAGTCCCAAAGCAGATAATACCGTAGGGAATGACGTGTTAGAATCTTCAAGAATACGAGATAAAGTTTTATGGGGTGACCAATTTTCTTTCTTGCTGTCTTTGCCTTTCCTAACTCAAGTGCATTGTCAGCAGTGGCGTAACTACCGCCCTGTTGAACCAGGTATGTCCTGGGGCCCCATCGTGTGGTCAGAAAAGACCCACCGCCTTTACATAACCTTTTAATTTCATTTGTTAGTATGTTAAACGTCATTTCACGTCCCACTTTCTCATTCCTCTTATAGGAAAATGTTCTTGGTACTTGCAAATGTTAACTTTTGATTTGTCAAATTGTTTAGTTAACCAAGTGACGTATCATGTTCGCGTGTCTTGTAATAAATAGTCTATTAACTACTATTTCTGAAAGTTATTTCCCTACAACTGACCTCTCTGATGGAGTCTCTGGTGGGCGATTAAAAGACGTCTAGATGAGATACTCGGTCAAACACTGGTCATTTTCTTGTCTCGCCGTAACCAGACACTGTTATACAGACTCTCACGACACGCACCTTGACGCTAAACTATACAGAACACAAGAACCTTACAGACAAAGGTCATTTAAGGATGTTTTAATGGCAGACGATAACAGAAACGGGTTCTGACTTCTCTGTCTATTTTTATGAAATAAGAAATAAAGCTGGCGTGAAGATTTCACCGAATTGGTTGTGCTATTTAAAAATATGTGCTGGTATGTTGCTCAAAAAGCCGAAATTTTTCAACCAGCTTGGGTAGATGGGATAAAAAGTCTGGTGGAGCCTAGGTAACAAAATTCAAGATCACGAAAGTTCAGAGATTCATCATAGTTCATGTTTAATATATGAACTGTGCAGTTCCCAAAGGTCTCGGAAGAGGCTAAAAAAGAAAAATTAAAAAATCTGCGTTTGCACCGCCAGGCCTGTCGTACACGATCGCAGAAACAAGTCAAGATATCGGATAATCAAGAAAATTTTAGCAAAAATACCATGCTAGCAAGCTCAGTTGCAAAGAAAATACCAACACGCACAACTATCCCACTGTGGAAAATAAGATGCTTTCCTGAGCTAAAATCTGATATTCCAGGCATAAGGTAACACAGACAGAAACACAAAGAAAATCGTATAGAAACCACGTATATTGACCAAAAATTCCTAGAAAAGCTTTAGACACATGCATATACTGATGGTTCAGCAAAAAATGCTGTTAACAATGAGGGTGCCGCCATCCTCATAAAATTAAAGAATAGAATCAACTCTATGGCAATTGCCACTGGCAAATACTGCAATAACTTCAGTGCTGAAGCAGAAGCCCTGAAACAGGCAGCGGAAACTCTTATTGTATGCAAAGCACCGGCAGAAAAACAGATAGTAATCTTTACAGATGCCCTCTCAGTAATAACAGCGCTGAAGAGTCACCATGCTAAAGGATTGAAAGATCTGATAATCTCCCTTGAAAGACTTGCCAAATGCTTCAACAAGTGCACAATCCAGTGGATACCAGCCCATTACAACATACCAGGAAATGAGGAGGCAGACAAACTTGCTAAGGAAGGAGGTGCTGTACAACAAAATGATATAGAGACAACCTACGCAATGGCAAAGACTACTATTGTCGTAGATTTTATTGAGATAGGTTGAAGATGTTTAAGGTCCCGTCTGAGCAGAGGTGATAATGGTAAACTAGGTGAGAATAAGGGGTAAGAAATAGCTTTTTTTCACAAGAGGTGAGAGTGTAAGAGAAAGGACAGTCTCTGGATTGAGTAATTGCTCTAATCCCATCCTATCTCACGACAATATTTAACTAGACTCCCTTTCTCTCCTGGTACATATATATACGAGTTACACTCCACTTACATATACACAATTCTGTGACATAATACGTACAGACGTGAACCAAGCTATGGATAACATATAATGGGCAGGGGTTTGACCAACACGATAACTTAGGTTTATTATGTTTATTATCTTAGAGAAATCACATACAACAATATTATCTATCAGAAGGTATAGTTTACAGACATAAAAAATGCAAGAAAATGTATTAACCCAATAGGCTCTCCTCTACTGTAAAGGAATCCCAAAGTAGATCCTGACAGAGGTAATTAACCCAAAAGATTACAGTTAATAATATATATATAGCGATAGACGATAAAGTAAAAGAACCAAGTCTCTAGTTAATCTATCCTGAAACAAAAAAACAAGAAAATGATATAACAGTATTTGCGAACCCGAAAAGACTAAAGTGAGTATAATGATTATACAAAATATGAAATATTCATTTCTCT
This sequence comes from Oreohelix idahoensis, assembly GCA_024509875.1. Classification (NCBI taxonomy): domain Eukaryota; kingdom Metazoa; phylum Mollusca; class Gastropoda; order Stylommatophora; family Oreohelicidae; genus Oreohelix; species Oreohelix idahoensis. The sequence continues at coordinate 126,282 of JAMPIV010008904.1, read as the reverse complement.
TTCTTACAGTCTGTCAGTCTGTGGCAACAAGCAATCAGCAATCACACTTACCTACTACTCTTTAACACATCTGTGTATCTTTGACATATTTCAGGGTGGTGCTATCCAAGGGACCCCAGTTCCTCCAAGAATGATTAATTTTTCCTAATGGGGAACGTCCGCTTAAATAATGCTAATATTATGTGTCAAAAAGTTCACGTCAGGTAATGCAGGTAAATATATATTGCGATCAAAAATGTTCACCATGGGCAGCACACAGATGTCCGATATTTAAGGAAAATGTCTGGTGGGTACACTGTTAGAAAACCAATAAGGATAAGCAAAGGATCTCCTATCTGTTTTTATCTCTCACTCTGGGGTTGGGTGCCGGTTATGGACCCAAGTATTCCTTTTTCTGGATAAATCCACTTGAGAAAAGAAAAAAACTACGACAGTCAATATTCTGGAAACAATGTTTATATATAGATATTTGGCCACCACAGGCGGATCAGATTTGCTGTGAACAATCTGGGTAATGTCTTGTCCAGTTCTGATTTTTATATTCTTTAAAATGTTTATATGTGGGGACTTTCTCTCTGTAAGAAAAACCACAAGAGAACCGCACAGGTCCAAATCTAGGACCCAATAATATTTTAAGAATGTTTTTCTGGAGCTATTCAGACCGCTAGATCGCAGGGTTGATCGCCTAGATGTAGAAAAAACAAACATTATAACAATATCATTATTATATTCTACACTCGTTAGGTAAGACTTCTAGATCACTCCGGTATTAAATTATATTTAAAACCCACAAAACTCTAGTAATTCGCAAAATTACGCATGATGAATAAAAGTATATTTATCTCTAATTATCAGTCGCCTAGCGTATATTAATTAATTTAAAGCGTCTCTTACTGGGGGAATAGCAAGAAATTAAATTTACTTATTACAGCTGGAACTATTTAATATGCTTATTTAATAAACACAGAAATCCCAGTGAAAACATTAACACGTCAAGACACTCAAAATTCTAATATATATATATATATATGATTACCGCTACACTAGGAAAATGACACTCTCCGTGAATCTCAGAAATTCTTTATATATAAAACTCCAAGATTCGCGCTAGCAGATATCACCAATTCCTGGGGCCAGACTGATGATGAATTTTCTAAAACTGCGCAAATATACTGAATCGCCCCGATGTCCCCAGGTCTTGCAAACGCGCACCTGCGAATTTCTTCGTCCATTCTATTATCAGGTGTTAAACAGAGGTTGCTGATCTCGGCTCTTGACCTTGTAACCTGATATCCGGGGGTCTGCCTCTCTGTGGGAATGTCAGTAAGAGATACCTCCGCGAGAGAAGACAACAAAAGGGCGAATGTCCCGATAACTTATGGCATACCAAACCAGCAATCGTGGGAATGACTCGAGTTGTTTAGATGCAATTAAAGAAAAGGGGGACTGAGGGATTAAAGAAAGAGAGGCCCGATTTTCATACGTCACAGTCGTCCCCTCTTAAAGACATGAAACCATTTCATGTTTCATTTATGACAATGGAGCTCTCTTGATCAGTAACTTGCAAGTGATTGTTGTTTTCGCTTTCCACCTCCTCTTCCATGCTCCAATTTCTACTCATAAAATCTGCTCCCACGTTCTGTTTTCCCGGAATGTATTCCACTTTGAAAGAGTACACGCTTAGTAGCAAGGCCCAGCGCATGATCCTCGCGTTGAATTCCTTATTCGCCCCAAGAAAAGCTAAAGGAGCGTGGTCTGTTTGCACCGTGAATGTTACTCCGTAAAGATATTCATGGTATTTCCTTATGCCATGAACAAGTGCTAGACACTCTCTTTCGACGGTGGAATAGTTACGTTCTGCAGCATTCAGTTTACGGTTGCCATACGCAACTGGAAATAACAGATTCGGATCGGTGTCATCTGCTTGGAGCAGGGTTGATCCGATGCCCTGACCCGAAGCGTCGACCCGCAATATAAAAGGTTTCTTGAGGTCAGGTAGTCTCAAAATGGGGTATTCAGACAATTGACCTTTAAAAGTGACGTAAGCTTGTTCGCACTTCGAATCCCAAATAACCTTGTCCGGGCGCCCTTTTTTTGTAAGGTCAGTAAGGGGTGCCGTTAGCCCGTTGAAATTCTTGATAAATTTCTGATAGTATGCACACAGTGATAGAAAAGAATGGGTGTCTTTCTTCGTTCGGGGTCTTTTTGCTGCAACTATTTTCTCGATGTTCTTGGTAACTGGCCACATGCAGCCTTGAGAAATGGTATGTCCCAGGAAGTCTAGCTTTTGAAATCCGATGAGACATTTGCTAGGTCTGGCTGTGAGACCAGTTTCCTGTAGTCGCCTGAAGAGCATAGCAACCGTAGCAATATGTTCATCATAGTTTTCCGATGCAATTAATATGTCATCCATGAAATTATGGATATGGGGACTTTGCAAGGGTTCTAAAAGCTTCCTCATCATTCTGGTGAAGACTCCTGGTGCGTTGTGCAATCCGAACGGCATTACGTTGAAAGTGTAGTGTCCTTCACTGGTGCTAAAAGCTAACAAAGGCTTAACTTCCTCCTTGACTGGTATTTGGTAGTAACCTTTACTCAAGTCAATCTTTGAGAAAATTCTTGCCTTGCTAAGCTTAGTGAACAGCTCAGAAGCGCTCTGTAGAGGTTCGGGCTGGAATTCCGTTACTGTGTTAAGTAAACGGTAATCTATGCACAGCCGAACTTCCTTATTGGGCTTCTGTAACAGTACTACACTCGAACTATAAGGAGAGGTAGACTCACTGATAATTTCTGCTTGACGCAGCTTGTCTATCTCTCCGCGTAGTGCATCAGCTTTAGCGTACGGAATGGGGTAAACTCTGGTTCGAACAGGGGTCTCGTTGGTCAGTTTCATATCGAATTCTATGAGATTTGTTCGACCAGGGACATCCGTTAAGACTGCAGTGTACTGTTTCAGTAGCGCCCTGGTTTCTGTCTGTTGTGCTTCCGAGAGATTTTCGCCGAATTTGACGTCTTTGAAAGATTCCGTTTGTTGCAATGGATACTCCATGCAACTATCGTCATCTTCCTCATCTTCCGTCGCTATGGCGACCGCCAGGAGATGTTCGGAGGACGGCACCGGTCTTTCCAAGTATTTCTTTAACAGATTTACGTGGTAGACCTTCTCCTTTCCTTTAATCGAGATCTTGTAGTTAGTGCGGGAGATCTTTTTAAGGACGGTAAACGGCCCTTGCCATCCGATGCGAAGTTTGTTGTTTCCGGTTGGAAGTAGCAACAGAACTTTCTCCCCTGGTTGGAGTTCTCTCTCTTTCGCTGCTTTATTGTATCGTTGAGCGTGCTTTGCGCGTGCTTTCTTAAGGTTGGTTTTTGCTAGGTCCCATCCTAGTTGTAACCTTTCCTTGAGCTCTGATACATATTTGCTTGCTGAGACGACTGTCTCGTCAGCCTTATGGTCTGTCAGGGACCGAAGTAAGACTTCTAGCGGCCCCTTAATAGGTCTGCCGAATAAAAGTGTAGCTGGTGGAAATCCTGTAGATGCCTGGGGAACCTCCCTGTAGGCGAATAAGGCTGCAGGAATGAAAAGGTCCCAATCTTCAGGTTTCTCTTGTCCCAGCTTACGTAACATCATGGTGAGGCTGCCATTGAAGCGCTCCACGAGCCCATTTCCGGCCGGATGGTAGGGGCTTGTGTGGATGTGTTTGGCCCTCAAGATCTTAAAGATCTCCTCCATTAACAGGCTACGGAATTGGGATCCATTGTCCGTCAAAACTTGTTGAGGGAATCCCAACCGTGTAAAGATTTGCACCAGGGCTTCTGCGACATGCTTGGAATCTGTGCATGTTAGCGGTACAGATTCGGCCCACATTGTGCAAGTGTCGACTAAGGTCAAGATGAACCTGTTCCTTCTTTTGGTCCTTTCCAGGGGTCCAATGATGTCGACAGCAACCCGTTCAAATGGAGTCCCCACAATTGGCATTTGCCCCATGGGTACTGGGGGTGTCAAGTGCTTGGGTGCTACCCGTTGGCACTGGGCGCAGGATTTCACATACCTGATAATGTCAGAGTTCATTCCTGGCCACCAATAGTGGGTTTGTATTCGCTGAATAGTGGCGTTTTGTCCCATATGTCCGCTAAAGGGAAGAGAGTGCCCCATTTCTAAGATTTGGTCTCTGTACTGTTTCGGTACTAGGAGCTGGTTATGCCTTTGATCAGGTTTGTCCGTTCTGCGATACAGTACACCATCCTTAGAGAAGATGTCTCCGTTGTGTCTGGGGTCCTTAGCCATGGGCAGTTTCCTAAAGCAGGGCTCCAAGGTAGGGTTCTTTTGTTGCGCTTCTTTTAGTTCCATAGGTAACAAATTTGGCGCAGGCTCCCGTTCCTTCTGGGCTTGCCCTCTTGTGGTTACTGCTGCCACAATCGGCTCCTTTGGTCTCCCAATAAACACATATCTACATCCCAGGATAACTGGGTAGATAGGATCATCCATAATGGCCGCTTTAATAACACCTCTGACAAAATCAGAGTGTATTTCTACCAGTGCGATATGAAGCGTCCTGGGTGCATCACTCTTGAAAACTCCACTAAGTTTGACGGTGTCTTCTGTCTCTTGACCGGGTTTGACCAGGTGCCTTGCGACTTGTCACGTAGGTCTTTATGTCTTTAAATTACCTACATCTTCTTCCTATTCTCTCACCCTAATCCTTTCATTTATATTCTTTCCATACTTGTTTTTCCTGTATTTTTCGCATCACTCGGTTGCGAAAAATATTTTCTTCAGTATTTTTAAAACTTTACCTGTTTTTTTCTCAAAACTGAGAATCGCGCTAGGACGATATTACGTAGATGTCAGGGCTGCAGGGCGTCAGAAGGCGTGATAAGTCGGTTCGCTGAACATAGGACGTAGACAATAGTCTACATTCTCACCGAGCGCGCGAGTTTCTTCTCGGCATAAGTCCCGGTGAGGTGTGATACTTTACATCTGCACCGGTCAGTATTCAGACATTTGTCTGAAAAATCCCCAAACTGACACGGCGCTCACTGTGGGCCATGGTCAGCTGTAGTGTGAAAACTGCCCTGCATTGGAGACAGGTTGTCTGAGATTTGAAACTGACACGCGTACATCTTGGTCAGTGGTGGCAGTTACGACATGTTAGGTGTGAAACGTATCGTTTAAGCCGGAAAGGGGAGAGCATTTCGTTCTACGAAATAATAGTTCATCCTTTGTCTGGTTTAAAATATTAACCCACGTTTGAAACTATTTCATTTCACTCAGTAACTTTGCAGTTAGACTAGAACAACCTTCGTTCGATTTCTAAATAATCTATGTAAATAGAGATGGCCTTAGTTTGGTCGAAGTGGTTTAACGTTCTTAGTAATTCTGTGGTTGAGGTATATTAATATTATATATAATAGATATCTAGTTTTGTGAAGTGATTTAGTGTTAAATCGCCGATTCCATTTTAAACTAGTTCTGTGTGCAGAGTGAATATTTTGATAGTTTGTTATTTCTTTAAATCGTCGAGTTGCAGTGGAAATACAAAATAAATTATATTTTTAGCTTACTAAACAAGTAGCTGAAATAAGTTTAATTTAACTGTTAAATACTCAGTCGAAACTGTTTTAATAACAAACTTATAAATGCTAGATGCTACATCAGTGAATAGTGACGGAATACAAAGATATTCCTAAATTCCTGATGATTGATTTTATATAACTTACTTTATGGGAAGTTTTAATTATAAGTCAAGCGGTCGGCTTGCTATTTAAAATGTAAGTTATATTGAGTACATATATGTAAATTATTTGATATGTGTTCTTTCTTTTATATAGTGAAACGGTGGTACCCAACTTGCCAGCGTTTAGTAACCTGAGAGACATATTTGTGAGAAGCATAGACATTTCCTATCTTTAACCACGTGGGTTTCTTTGTTTCAAGTAACACTGGATCTGACAGTGCATATGCCATCAGAGAGAGACAGTAATAACAATCCCACTAACGGTTTCTAAAGACTAGAAATATATCTTGGGCTTTTGAGCCAGTTCAAATTGCTCCACAAATTTAAATGTACATGCTGCCTGGCGGCGAGAATATTACAAGAAACATTAAACCATCCCGACAGAGATTGTGACTAGTATTGTGGTGACAAAATATATACCTTCCTGAAAGTAGACACCGATCCGACATTCCTTAAATTCTAGAAACCAAAGCTAATGACATTGCGCTCTGCTAACTTTCGTGCCTGGACAATATTTTATGTGACTTAATCAGACATTCGAAAAATTAGAACACCCAAGGAATCGTTCCCTGAGAGTTTATTACGTCTTTTGGAACTGGGGATTTCTTGGTCAAGGACTGCATTTTCGGGTCTGTGTGAAGGTCATAGAATTGAGTATGTTCCCAGAGGCAGCGAGCAAAGTTGTGAGTATAACTGCATGGCCATGGCTGGATGAATGAGAGTACACAGGTCTGAGTGTTATTTTACCGATGTATTATCGTCCCACATTTACTGTCTTAATTCTTTTTGTTTAACCTGCAGAATTTGTTACTATTTGCTAGAGTTTCTTTACTTCTTAGGTTAAATCAGATTTATCAAACTCTGTGCATACATTTACGAGAAAAGAAGAAAAACTCTTAGCCTAAACCCTACGTATCTATAACTCTTTGGGCCATCATCTGTTCTCTTAACGGGGCTGTGGGCTAAACCTAGAGCTAAGATCATAACGGGGATATCATCCTTGTAGCATTTTCTTGAATTGTATGACTATTTGTATATGTTTTTTTTCTTGATGTATTTTTGGTGTTGTGAAAAGATTTTTTTTGATGATAATAATAAAAATCTCTCTCTTGAACTAAATCAGTGCGTTGGTCAGCTCGTTCAAATACATATAAATTCATTGTGATAGATTCCCACGTCTGTGTGTTTACCTGTCGTCACGTGTATGTGCGTGCCCGTGAGTAGATAGAGATATATTAATATATATATATATATCTATGTGTAGACTGTCTGACGCCTTTAAAAGCGGTCGTAGAAGATAGGTGAGAGAGAGAAGATTATCTCGATTCTCAAAGACAGCTTCTTTATCACATTCTATCATCTCACGTGTGGGAAATTCTATTGTGGGTTTTTTTTTTACCAGCTCTCACTGTGACTATCACTCATTCCAACCTATTCTGAAGGGACCAACCCTAGTCTTAATACTCCTATCTAAAATCTACGACACGACTATACAGTCAAAGGATAAACCCGTGTCAAAAAGACAAGATGTTGAAGTCCCGTTCAAAATAACAGTTCCTCGCGTTGAGAGCCTCTCCCCCTCAGGTTGAGAATCACTGACATTGATTCTTCCTTGCGAGGCTGTTTGCAAGCATCCGATGCGATTTGGCCCGGTGTGCTTGCCCTGATCAGATGTCCCGTGCGCAGGGGTTTTCCCTTTGTCACCCTGTCCTTTCTGGCCGCGCTGCCACGTAGGAGGGTGGGGTTGATCAGGATTGTTGTGGGTGGGATATCTAGTTTTGAAGAATTTCGATTTTTCCTGTGGAGGATATTGGGGTACGGCTTCTCGTTGGTTATGGTGATGGGAAGAATGGGAAGACTGCTCTAGATTATTTTTTCGAGCAGGCTCATCTGTCGGTTTGCGTTTGGTGCTGGGAAGCTCGGCCATAGCATTTATGTACCGTTCAGACTTACTGAGAATGTCATCTAACTTGACTGCGCCTTGTTCAGCCAGGAATCTACGGGTTTCACTTGACAAAGTGGTTTTTATTAGTTCTATAAGAACGAACTCCTCAAGACCTTCGTAGGTGAGAGGGAGCTCGGAAAGCTCCATGCACTTTGTCAAATATCCCTTCAGCCGGGAAGAAAACTGCTGAAATGTTTCAGTGCTCTCCTTTCTGCTGTTTCTGAACATTTGTAGAAACTTACGAGCGTTCATTTCGAAACGCTCCAGTAAAGCCTTCTTTAGCATGTCGTAGTTGTCTTGACTGCTTCCCAGTTTCATGTAGACTTCATAAGCACTACCTTTCAAAGCGTGTGAAAGCTTTAGGCACCACCGGGAACTCTCTAACCCGTACAGATTTGGCATTCTCTCAAATTTTTCTAGAAACGAGTCAATTTTCTCATTGGGGCTTGGGAACGGTTCCAGGGCGAAAGACATAGCTGTGAGTTGGGGAGAATGAGTGCTGGAGTGATCCGTTAACGATGAATGGGGAGATGACGGCTCTCCATTGCTGGAAGTAGAGGCAGCCCCACGACTTTGGACTTCTAGAGCCTTAAGCGCCAACTCGTGCTGTCTCTCCTTCTCTCGTTCCTCGTATTGTCTCTCCTTCTCTCTTTCATTTGCCCTGCGAGCTTCCATCTCTGCCTCAATTTTCTTCTGCTCTAATAGAGATTGACGCTCTTCCGCTTCTTTCCTATCCGCTTTATCTTCCTTCTCTTTAGCTTCTGCTACTTTCTGCTCCGCGTCATATCGGTCAAGTTCTGTGTTGACGAACGCGGTCACTTCCTCTCCTTGCAATCCTGTCTCCCTTGCTTCCTCTCTCAGCATAGTCCTAAGTTTTACACGCTCAGCCATGTTAGAGAACTGAATGCAACTAACCCGAGGGAAGAAGAAGGAAAGAAGGAGAAAAACTATAGCCTTAGCCGCTTACGAGAAAAACCAACAAAGATGTTATTCTTTACCCTGAGATACCTCCTCCTGTTATCAGTTTACTAATCTATCGCTGTTATCTCTGGCACTTAGGCTCCTAATACAGACGACTTAATCCAAAAGTGGTAGATGAGATAACCTGGAAAAACTACTATTACTAACGGTGGAGAAAAATATATTTTTTATTTTAAAAACAATTTAAGGAGAAAAAAAAATTTCCTTAAAAAAATTAAACTCCACCCCAAAACTCGCCCAATGAAGTCAGTTAAGAGAAGGGACGTTATTAACTTGACTAAAAGTCAGAACAAGCCGTCCTTTGCTTAGCTCAACTCTGCTGCTTCAAAAAAAAAAAAACCCTAGTGATTGATAAACAATCACGCGAAATAGCGGTCTGTTACAAAATTACCAAATATCATATATTCAACAAAGATTATTATCAAAACAAGTTTCCCGTAACTATTGCTGTGGAAAGAAACAAATCCTATATGTGTGTATGGTCAAACACCCAGTAACTAAGAGCGTTGTCTAGGGGGTAATTATTTATTCCTTAAATCACAAGACAAACTCACAACACACTCTATCTAGATGAAACTTCTGATTCAGTATCAGACTTTAGACATTTATCTAGACTCAAACTTGGATCTTAATCCCGCGACGAGCCAACCATTTATGTCGTAGATTTTATTGAGATAGGTTGAAGATGTTTAAGGTCCCGTCTGAGCAGAGGTGATAATGGTAAACTATGTGAGAATAAGGGGTAAGAAATAGCTTTGTTTTTCACAAGGGGTGAGAGTGTAAGAGAAAGGACAGTCTCTGGATTGAGTAATTGCTCTAATCCCAGCCTATCTCACGACAATATTTAACTAGACTCCCTTTCTCTCCTGGTACATATATATACGAGTTACACTCCACTTACATATACACAATTCTGTGACATAATACGTACAGACGTGAACCAAGCTATGGATAACATATAATGGGCAGGGGTTTGACCAACACGATAACTTAGGTTTATTATGTTTATTATCTTAAAGAAATCACATACAACAATATTATCTATCAGAAGGTATAGTTTACAGACATAAAAAATGCAAGAAAATGTATTAACCCAATAGGCTCTCCTCTACTGTAAAGGAATCCCAAAGTAGATCCTGACAGAGGTAATTAACCCAAAAGATTACAGTTAATAATAATATATATAGGGATAGACGATAAAGTAAAAGAACCAAGTCTCTAGTTAATCTATCCTGAAACAAAGAAGACAAGAAAATGATATAACAGTATTTGCGAACCCGAAAAGACTGAAGTGAGTATAATGATTATACAAAATATGAAATATTCATTTCTCTTTCTTACAGTCTGTCAGTCTGTGGCCACAAGCAATCAGCAATCACACTTACCTACTACTCTTTAACACATCTGTGTATCTTTGACATATTTCAGGGTGGTGCTATCCAAGGGACCCCAGTTCCTCCAAGAATGATTAATTTTTCCTAATGGGGAACGTCCGCTTAAATAATGCTAATATTATGTGTCAAAAAGTTCACGTCAGGTAATGCAGGTAAATATATATTGCGATCAAAAATGTTCACCATGGGCAGCACACAGATGTCCGATATTTAAGGAAAATGTCTGGTGGGTACACTGTTAGAAAACCAATAAGGATAAGCAAAGGATCTCCTATCTGTTTTTATCTCTCACTCTGGGGTTGGGTGCCGGTTATGGACCCAAGTATTCCTTTTTCTGGATAAATCCACTTGAGAAAAGAAAAAAAAAAACTACGATAGTCAATATTCTGGAAACAATGTTTATATATATATAGATATTTGGCCACCACAGGCGGATCAGATTTGCTGTGAACAATCTGGGTAATTTCTTGTCCAGTTCTGATTTTTATATTCTTTAAAATGTTTATATGTGGGGACTTTCTCTCTGTAAGAAAAACCACAAGAGAACCGCACAGGTCCAAATCTAGGACCCAATAATATTTTAAGAATGTTTTTCTGGAGCTATTCAGACCGCTAGATCGCAGGGTTGATCGCCTAGATGTAGAAAAAACAAACATTTTAACAATGATATCATTATTATATTCTACACTCGTTAGGTAAGACCTCTAGATCACTCCGGTATTAAATTATATTTAAAACCCACAAAACTCTAGTAATTCGCAAAATTACGCATGATGAATAAAAGTATATTTATCTCTAATTATCAGTCGCCTAGCGTATATTAATTAATTTAAAGCGTCTCTTACTGGGGGAATAGCAAGAAATTAAATTTACTTATTACAGCTGGAACTATTTAATATGCTTATTTAATAAACACAGAAATCCCAGTGAAAACATTAACACGTCAAGACACTCAAAATTCTAATATATATATATGATTACCGCCACACTAGGAAAATGACACTCTCCGTGAATCTCAGAAATTCTTTATATATAAAACTCCAAGATTCGCGCTAGCAGATATCACCAATTCCTGGGGCCAGACTGATGATGAATTTTCTAAAACTGCGCAAATATACTGAATCGCCCCGATGTCCCCAGGTCTTGCAAACGCGCACCTGCGAATTTCTTCGTCCATTCTATTATCAGGTGTTAAACAGAGGTTGCTGATCTCGGCTCTTGACCTTGTAACCTGATCTCCGGGGGTCTGCCTCACTGTGGGAATGTCAGTAAGCGATACCTCCGCGAGAGAAGACAACAAAAGGGCGAATGTCCCGATAACTTATGGCATACCAAACCAGCAATCGTGGGAATGACTCGAGTTGTTTAGATGCAATTAAAGAAAAGGGGGACTGAGGGATTAAAGAAAGAGAGGCCCGATTTTCATACGTCACAACTATAAAGGCTACATTCAAGTCCAAATGGGAAAGAGAGCACCCGGGCCATTTGAAAGATGATGCATATCAACTATCCAGGAAAGAACACGTCATCATATTTCGGCTACGGACTAGACACAATAGATTGAGATACCATCTATACCACAAATACAAACTTTGTGCAACAGATCTCTGCACCTGCGGTACCAGCCCGATGACAGTCGAACACCTGCTGCAGTACTGCAGAACCTACAGTAATGAACGGAGTAGCATATGGCAACAACCCACTTCTGTCAACGAAAAACTGTTTGGAGATGTCGGGAACCTTGAGTTGATTACTGCCTTTATTAGAGTCATAAATGTGGAAGTCTGAAGGCAAACGAGGAAGAAGAAGAAGAAGAAGGATAATCAACTTTATGAATAGTCTCAAAGTATAGATGTGACTTCATTGATAATCTCCCAACACAACTGATATCCCAGCGATCTTGTATTAGAAGTGGTGTTTCAAAGTGCACCACAAAGAAAGACCTCGCACATTTTTTAGTTATGAAAATTCAGCACTTTCGGCCAGTTTCCCAGATGTGGTTACCGTTGTGATGGTTTTCACAACGCACCTGTCACAGTTGCAACTGCCGAAAGATCACTTTCGAAACTAAAACTAATAAAATTTGTTGAAAGAAACACGATGGGTCAAGAACGTTTGAGTGGTATATGTATCCTATCAACTGAACACGAGAAAACTCAAGGAAAGGGGGGAAAAAAACGGGCGCGGAATTCTAAATGCATTTACTGAAACAAATATAAGACGAATGCAGTAAGGTAAGTACATACTCTCCTGTAAGTTGAGAGTTAACGGTTTCATTAAACTCAAGATTTGGAATCATCATTGATATATAATAAAAGTGAGAAATATCTCCAAGTTGAAAATTTAACAAAGCCATTAATTATATTATTTTAGCAATTAATAATTTATTGTACTGTATTGTATTTATTGTATTGTATTGTATTGTATTGGATTGTAGAATTAAATAAATTCAACTAATTTTTTTAACTGACCCAAGTGCCCTACCTTGAAGTGGTGGGTTGGCTTGAGGGCCTTGAGGAAATTTTGAGCTATATCAGCGAGAGCTTTTGCTCCTGGTAGGTTCAGTCAAGCTAAACAGGTCAACATGGAAAGGACAGACAAAGTGGGCACACCCTTTCCTCCAGGTTAAAGGAGGTTGGAGAACAGGGCTGACAACCCTGCCGGAAAAAACAAAATGTCACAGAAACAGTTGAAGAAACATAAGCCACAGTCAGGAAGAATCCTCGCAAGAGATGTATGATGCAGACACTTGGTGAAAGCCAGTCAATAGAAGTCAGGCTGCCGACACCTCTTCTAACGACGAAGGCAAAAAACAGAATAGGCACCTGGGACATACGGACAACGCAAGAAGCCGGAAGGACAACACGGGTAGCTGGAGAGATGAGACGATACGAAATAAAACTCTTAAGACTAGGAGAAACGAGAATAAATGGAACTGGTGAATTCATACCGAATACAGGGGAAAATGTCATATATTCAGGACACGAGGATGAAGACCACACACACACAGACGAGGTTGCTATTATGATGTCCCTGGAAGCAAGAAAAGCATTAATAGAATGGGAACCAGTATAACCCAGGATAAAAACGCAAGATTCCAGGTGTCACGGATTGTCTCCCCTACTTTGCAGTAGTGGTCCAATAGTGACCAAAACTCAAGAGTATTTAATATTGGCTTCCAAGGTATCTACCTGCGCGCAAGATTACTCTTGGCAGAGATGTAGATAGAAGAAATGAATGACTTTGTCGTAAATTTAATCTGATAGGTAATAGGTGTTTATAGTCCTGTCTGAGCAGAAGTGATGGTGATAACTATGTGAAAGTAAGGGGTAAGAAATAGTTTTGTTCTCACGAGGTGATAATGTAAGAGAAAGGACAGTCTCGGGGTTGAGTAATTTCTCTAATCCAACCTATCAGTACGACTATGTTTAAATCAGATGCACTTTCTCTCCTTGTACAAAATACAAGTTACACTGCACCCACATGCACGCAATTCTGTGACAAATACTCACAAACGTGAAAACAAACTATGGATAACAGATAGGGTAGGGGTAGACCAACGCAATAACTAAAGGTTTATAAAGTTTTATTTATCACTAGAACTTTACAACATAAATCCTATACAGCAATAGATCATGGGTTACAGACAAAATGAAAATTAATCAAATAGGTTTTCCCCTCTGGTAAAGGAAAAGAAAAGAAAAAAAAACTGCTATCAATGGTACCTATACCTTGTAGCGGTATGGCAGCTTGTGTACCCTGACAATCCCCAGAGCAATGCCAGTGGGAGTTTTACTCCTGGTAGGTTCAGCCAAGCTGGACTGGTCTGCGTGGGTAGGGGTCAGACAAAAGCTGGTACCCTGGTCCTCCAGGTTGGGGGTTTTAGCACAGGGCCGACACCCCTGTCTATGTAAAAAATCGCACATGTTACGGAAATGGCAACAAATGAAAAAACTTTGATGCGGAACGGACATCCGGAGTCTCAGGCTCGTAAGACTGACAGTGGTGAAAGCCGAAAGGAAGCCACTGGCATGAAAACGGAGGCCCTGACCGCAAAACACGAAACCAGAATTGGTTTTGGAACGTCAGAACAATGAATGAGGCAGGAAAGCTGAGACAGATCGCAGCAGAGATGAGGAATTACAAACTACATATCCTGGGAATAAGCGAGAGCAGATGGACAGGGATGGGGAGAATAAAAACAGCTACAGGGGAAACAGTTCTTTATTCTGGTAGAGAGGATGGTCAGCACAACGAAGGTATAGCCATTATCCTGAAGAAAGGAATGGAAAGGTCTTTACTGGAATGGAAACCCATTAACAACAGACTAATAAGAGCAAGACTGAGAGTGGGGGCAAGCGTTTCGTTTCGTTTCGTTGCCCTCGTCTCGTCGCAGGCGATCTTTGTCCTCTCAAGGCTGTGTGTGGTCCCGGTTGCCGAGACCTCCCAGCGCGACCGTGGCAACGAATGGGTTATGTGCCTGTTCCAGATTTCTCTTTTTCGCGGACCTTCGGTCCCGAATGAGTTTTGGCTGGACCGACGTCTCGGTAAAGTAAAGGTTTTATAGCGGCAGAAGGAGAGTACACACGAGGGCAAGTTCGGGCATTAATCTCATCTCGTCGGTACCGATTATGAGATGAACTTAAGTGTGCAGGCAAGCGCTGCCCCGAAGAGACCGTGTGTGGTCCCGGACGCCGGGTCATCCCAGTCCAGATGGGGCAGAGCTCTGTGACCGTCCAGATGGCGTCTTTTCGGCAGACCGGTAAATGCGGTGGCTTCGCCACCGCAGCACGTCCCCGGGCGGACAGGGGTGGTGGCTGTGGCACTAGAGTCCCCTCGGGGCAAGGTACACAAGCCTAAGCAGTCTAACAAAGCCCATTACTGGCTGTTGACTGACCGCCTCTGAGGCCCCAGTGCAGGTTCATTACTGTCTGTAGCCTGGCTGCTCGTGCCGGCGCATGTCTCGGTGGTTGTCTCGATGATCGTCTCGAGGTTGCGACCTCCTCTGCAGGGTTGGGAGAATCAAACCTCTGGACAATGCACACACGCCATAGTGGGCCTGGTGCAATTTGTCGCTGAGTCTAGGAGTCTTCCTCTGCAAAACGAACCCTCTGTGGATGGGAAGGAGCTATGATGCCGATTAGCTTCTGACCGGGTTGGTAGGAAATTCCACAGACACCCCAGCTTTACAGTGCCAAACGGCTTTGTTCCCATGGCCGCTGGATCCGTCAGCAGCAGCAGCAGCAGCAGCAAGACTGAGAGGGAGATTCACCAACACCATAATTATACTATGCTATGCACCAACAAACGACAGCGATGAAGAGATCAAGGACGAGTTTTATCAACAGGTACAAAAGGAAATGGAAACTGTACCCAGGTACGATCTTATTATAGTAATGGGAGACCAAAATGCGAAAGTTGGAACACACAATAATTATAACGAAAGAGTAATGGGGAAATGCGGCAGTGGAACAGTAAATGAGAATGGGGACAAATTAATAAGCTTCTGCAGTATTAACAGCCTGGTCTTTGGAGGAACACTTTTTCAACACAAAGAAGTGCACAAGTTAACATGGGAATCACCAAACGGACGAGACAAAAACCAGATAGATCACATAATGATCAATGGCAGATGGAGACATGCACTACAAGACGTGAAAGTAAGAAGAGGCGCAGATGTGGGAAGTGATCATCACCTAGTAGTAGCAAGACTGAAGGTGAAACTCAGAGCTGCTGGACCAGTTGCAGTCAAACAGAAAAGACATAACATCACGAAACTTAAGGACCCCCTCACCAGAAAAGCGTTCGTGGTCGACGTAAAGAGACGATATCAGATTACCAAAAGCCAGGAAAGAACAGAGACCGACGATGTCGACCAGAAATTCAACACCATCTCAATAATATACAAAGAAAGCAGCAAGTCATGCTTGGGATTCCAGGAAAGAAAGAGCCAAGACTGGATAACACCAGAAACGCTAAACACCACATCGAAGAGAAAGGAAATGAAAAGAAAGAAAACAGAAGCTAAGTCTCCCAGGTTAAAGGCAATATATAGTGAACAGTACAGTCAGCTGGACAAGGAAGTAAAACGTCAAACCCATGCTAACAAAAGGACATTTCTGGATGACCTTGCAAGACAGGCAGAAGAGGCAGCACTGAGAAATGAACAAAGCACAGTTTATAAAATAACTAAAGCTATCAGTGGAAAACGAGGTGCAAACAACATAACGTTAGTAAGAGACAAGCAAGGAAATCTCATCACCAAAGCACAGGGGCAGGAAACAAGATGGGCAGAGCACTTCAGAGAAACACTGAATAAGGAACCACCAGAGACTCAGCTGAATGTTCCTGAGGCTGAAAGTGACTTAGACGTAAATACAGACATTCCACGAAAAGAAGAAATCATCACAGCTATCAAAGGGCTAAAAAATGGAAAAGCGCCTGATCACGACAATCTAAATGCTGAGTTATTCAAGACAGACTCTGAACTAGCAGCAGAACTATTAGAACCACTATTTGCACAAGTCTGGGAAACTGAGACAACACCAACAGAGTGGAGTAAAGGAATAATTGTCAAATTGCCCAAGAAGGGCGACCTTGCAGACTGCAACAACTGGAAAGGAATTACCCTCCTCTCAGTTCCCAGCAAAATACTAGGCAGGATAATCATCCAAAGAATTTCAAAAGTAGTTGACCATAAACTGAGGAAAGAACAAGCGGGCTTCAGAAAGAACAGAAGATGTGCAGATCATATATTTACCCTCAGGAACATTATAGAGCAGTGCTCAGAATGGCAGAGACAGCTGTACATTAACTTTGTTGATTTTGAAAAGGCTTTCGACAGCATACACAGGGACAGCCTATGGAAAATTCTGAGGGCTTATGGAATTCCCAGCCGCATTGTTTCCATCATAAAAAGCCTCTATTCTAACTTTACGTGCAGTGTTGGATTGAGTAATGTAACTTTCGAAGTGAAAACAGGAGTACGACAGGGATGCCCCTTATCAACAACATTATTTTTGACAATCATAGATTGGGTGATGCGCCAGACAACAGAGGGCAGTCCAAGAGGAATTATATGGACAGCGTTTTCTACACTGGAAGACCTGGAATATGCAGATGACATTGCACTACTCGCGCATTCACATCAACACAATTAAAGACAAAACCGATAGACTGAATAATTATGGCCAGCAGGTTGGCCTGAACATCAACCTGAAGAAGACAGAGGTCATGACACTAAATGTGGGCAATCCTGAGCCAATAACAGTAAGGAACCAGAAGTTAGAACAGACAGACACATTTACTTACCTAGGATGCATAGTAACACCTGACGGCGGAACAAGCAAGGACATTAACAACAGAATGAATAAAGCGAGAACAGCCGTTGCTGTTCTCAACAACATTTGGAAGTCTTTCCAGTACAGCACAAACACCAAATTAAGACTGTATGAGAGTGATGACGCCCAATTTAT
This sequence comes from Oreohelix idahoensis, assembly GCA_024509875.1. Taxonomy (NCBI): domain Eukaryota; kingdom Metazoa; phylum Mollusca; class Gastropoda; order Stylommatophora; family Oreohelicidae; genus Oreohelix; species Oreohelix idahoensis. Next base: position 108,752 of record JAMPIV010008904.1, on the reverse strand, counting down.
ATTATGATTGAGTAATTGGCCGCCAAATGACGCGTGCACCATGAGGTGAGTGATGGTGCCCGTGGTCTGGTTTTGTGAAGTGTGCAGATGTGTTCAGTCAAACAATGATCATACAAAATAACAGGGCAATCCACATTAGGACGTCAGTAAACTCACGACGTATAAAGTCAATGATGCTTGTAACAGCTAGTGACGTTTTTCTGTATCATTTATTGTGGACGCCACAGTGACAAAATGTATACGCGAATATGTAGGTACATCAGACAGTCATTATCACAGCAACAATGTCAGTATAGCAATGGACGGTAGACAGCATCATAATAAAGGTGATTCACAGGCATGTCAATACATTATAAGGCTGTAATGTAGTCGGGAAAATTCTCCATCCCTTTCTATCTTAGCCAGAAGATAACCAGATGTATGAGATCAGTTCACTCTCCTTAATCTGACTTCAGCAAGACAGGCACGTCTGCCGAAGTATAAATAATGTCCTCAAAAAATATCCTCTAGATAACAAAGGTTTTCCAAACCTAGTTCATGTAACAAAGTAGCAAGTAATGGTCCTTGGGACATGCATCAACCGATGCAGTACAATACAGCGACATGTGAGCTGGGAAAACATCTCGTGACGACGCCTTTCGAAGACAGGCTATGAATCAAAAATCGCTCACGACCAAAAATCGATAGAGTTAATGAAAAGTTAATTTACCTTGCCTTCAGGAAATACACAGAAATATTACGCCTCCCGGCATGTGTAAATACACTAGAGGTATTATCTCGAATAAACGAAATATCCATTAAGAGGACTTCACATTCCTGACAGAACAAAAAATAGCGGAGATCCCCTCTCAGCGAGGCATCTTTCTAGCTATTCAAAATCGCTCACTCACTGGTGGTGGGCGGAAATCGATCGACCAAGAAACAAGACCAGTCATGCGCAGTCCAGCGCAAAATGACCACAGCTCAGAACTTAAGACGCAAGGACCTTTACTACGAACCAGCGTAAGAATGATTACCTTAAAAGGATAACCCAACAGGTTGCCAACCGTTTTCTGAGAAAACGGCCTAGCATAGCAAACTTAACTGCATTCAATACCAACGCGAGGAGACAACTGCTTACCGAGAAAAGTGACTATAAATTTCAAGCAGTTGTTGCCCTTGCGTTATAAAATATATATTGTAATAAAACGATGTTGCGAGAATTTCTCACGCAACATATCACCACCTCCTCCCGATAAAAAAAAAATGTGGAACATATTTTTTTTTTTTTTAAATATCAAAGAGCATGCGATAAGCGGCTCAAAACGCACGAATTATGCGCTGATAATTAATTAAATTGCCTAACATGAGGCTAAATATAGAGTGTCTGGTGAGGATATACCTCAACAGAAAAATAAATATGTCTCAAAAAATATTCACATCGGGGAGGTGTCACCAACACACATCACGTTAGCATGTAAACACAATATACGTATGCAAGTTACCATAGACATCAATAAATAGCATAATCTAATATTGTCTTTAAAAATGGATGTACAAATCTGATAGGAAAATTTAAATAGTACATTATTTGACATGTAATGACATAAGTACATAGTAAAGTTAAACTACATGACGATCCAGGACATATCCTCTGGCATTCCGAGGGTAAGTACACAATCTAGAACTCGTCATGCTTGATAATAGTAAGGTAAGTCCTCAGCTCATCAATGACATTCTGAGAAAGTACAAGCAATATAATGCTAATTAATAACTAATATGCTTCATAAGGTACAATACATTATTAATAATTGTGGCTGTTTAGTAAACTAACGGCCCTTATATTAACCACTCAGTCTTCCTCTATCATCTTAAAAAAACGAACAGAAGAAGATGATAACAAAGCACGATAGTGTGTACATATAAAGTGAGTACAGATGTGCTAATCTATTGTAGTAATATAGGTGTGTTATGACTCTGTAATATATGGAAATATAGGACAGAAGTATTAGTTGGAGTCATGTGGGCATCTAGACAAAATGTCAGCCATCACATTATCCGCACCACGGATAGCTCGTACCGTGAAGTGAAAAGGTTGAAGAGCTATAGCATATCGAGTGGATCTCGAACTCTTCAAATTCTTAGTCTGAATAGCTGTAAGAGCTTTCTGATCAGTCTCTAGAATGAAATGTGCGCCCAGGAGGAATCTTTGTAGTTTTAGAATTGACCAAACCATCGCTAACAACTCACGGTCTAAAAACCGAGTAGTTCCTCTCTGCCGCATTTAGTTTTCTAGAAATGTACATAACAGGATGCAGAGTATTTGCATATTCTTGCATCAGTGCTGCTCCAATCCCAGTGGATGAAGCATCACTCCGAAGAACAAAAGTCCTATCAAGAGTAGGTAATCTTAAGATGGGAGGAGAAGAAAATATATTCTTGATTTGGTCTAGTGAAGATTGGCATTCTTCAGACCAACGGACCAGATTAGGCGAACCTTTCTTCAACAATGTTGAGAGAGGTGCCATGATCGAAGATAAATTTGGAATAAATCTCCCATAAAATTGAATTAAACCTAAGAGACTCCTAACTTGTTTCTTCGTTTTAGGAACAGAGATGTTCAGTATTTTGGAAGTATTGTGGTCTTCTGTCTTCAAGAGACCATGACCAACACGATGACCCAGGAAAGAGATTTCACCAAAACCAACAAAAGCTTTAGAAGGTTTTGCTGTCAAATTATTCTCACGTAGAGTGGACAGTAAGTCATATAACCCTAAATAGTGATCTTCCCAGGTATCACTGAAGAGACAGATGTCATCTAAGTATGCGATGACATCCGAACGATGTGACAGAATTCGACGCATCATGCGAACGAAAGTGGCAGGGGCGTTCATGAGACCAAAAGGCATAACATTCCATTGAAATAGACCCCTAGGTGTAGAAAAAGCAGTAAGAGGTTTGGCATGCTCTGCTAAAGGCACTTGCCAATAACCTTTAGACAAGTCAAGTTTAGTGAAGAATCTAGAATTAGAAAGTCTAATCAGTAGATCTTCTAACAAAGGCATCGGTTCAGCATCGAACTTTGTGACCTGATTCAATTTGCGATAATCAACGCAAATTCGTATGTTCTTATCCTTCTTCCGGACAATAACCATGGAAGAAGAATATGGTGAAGTCGATGGTTCAATTATATTTAATTGAATCATTTCATCCAATTCCTTTTCCACTTGCGACTGAAAGTGTATAGGGATAGGATAAGGCCTAACCCTAATTGGATTATTGTCGGTAAGAATTATGTCATGTTCTATGACATCTGTGTGTCCAGGAATGTCAGTGAGAACATCCTGAAATGTTTGTAACATCGACGAGACTTGTCGATGTTCGTCACCAGAAAGATTAGGAGAAACAGAAACGTTTTTCCAAGATTCCGTGGAATGTAATGGAACCACTGGAAGGGGAAGATTGACATCAGAGAAGGTAGATTCCTCATCCTGTATGACAGACAGGGATGAATAATGACCGTGAGGTGCAGGAGCATCATCCGTTGCCTGGAAAATAGGCAGCAAATAGTCCGGACGTTCGTGAAATTCCGAAAGCATGTTTATGTGGAAAGTTTTATGCTTTCCATCAATATCGACCACATAGTCAACATCGGAAATCCGAGAGACTATTGCATACGGACCTTTCCATGCAATAAGAAGTCTATTTTCCCTACTGGGGAGTAGGACGAATGCTTTGTCACCTGGACAAAGTTGTCGTAGACATCTATTCTTGTTAGCAAACTGCCTTGCCTTCTCTTTAGCAATTTCTGATGAAGCAGTTGCTAGCTTACATGCCTCAATGATCTTTTGTCTAAGAGCAATGACATACTCATATGAGGATTGAGTTTCATCGCTAATATCATCGGCAGTGATGAGATCGTGTAATAAAGACATAGGGCCGCGCGGACGCGCGCCAAAGACAAGTTCGAAGGGAGAAAATCCTGTGTGTGTTCATTAGGGACTTCTCTATAGGCAAAGAGAGCCGCGGGTAAAACCCTGTCCCAATCTTGAGGATGATCTTCAGTTATCTTACCAAGCAAAGTCTTGAGCGTTCTATTCAGACGCTCAACTAACCCATTAGACATAGGATGGTAGATACTACTGAGAGATCGTTCAATATGTAAGGTAGACATTACCTGTGACATAGTGTCAGATATGAGTTGAGTGCCATGGTCTGACAATATTTCTCTGGGGAACCCCAAGCGAGAAAATATCAACCAAAGAGCATCTGCGATATCTGTAGTAGATATGCTCTTAAGAGGGATAGCCTCTGGCCAACGTGTGCACATATCGACACATGTAAGAATGAACTGATGTCCTCTGGCCGACTTGACCTTAAAAGGGCCAATAATATCTATGGCCATTTTCTGAAACGGCCGAATAGGAATGTCAGCAGCCTGGATAGGCGCAGCATGTCGTGGTCCTCTAGATTTGACCTCCTGACATACCTTGCATGATCGGCAGTAAATACGAATGTCCTTGTTGACAAAAGGCCAAAAGAAAGCCGCAAGGACTCTCGACTTCGTACGGGCAAAACCCATATGTCCAGCACATTGCGAGTCATGAGCATGTTGCAATATTTGCACTCTCATGCTCTTGGGAACAAGAATTTGCGAATGCGCCGACGTAGTCGAATCTTGTACCATACGTACAAGTACGCCGTTTCTCATTGCAATCCAAGATTTTCTATTTGTATCCTGATTCGGATCACCTTTCTTCGCAAGAATGAAGAATTTTTTTAAAGAAGGATCTTCTTCTTGCAATTTTATGAAAGAGTCACGAGTGATTACTAAGTGACTATCTTGGCTATCAACTTCATTATCACTATTCAGTGAAGTTTCGGGTGTTTGTAGAGCTTGTGCTCTTGTAACCACTGCATTTGTAGCTTGCATGTTATTATCTTCCCAAGCAGCAATCTGCTGTGGGGTACACTCCCTAACTCCGTGAATACGACCAATAATAAGGTCCGCAATAGGATTAGGTAAGAGACAAGCATGCACATCTCCAGTAAAGAAAGGAGTGGCAATGCGAATTACAGCAGTAGGATATTTTTCTAGAGTGCCGCCAAATGTGACACATTTAATAACCTTTCCTGTAGCACAAGATGGATCTACAAGCGATTGTCTAACACCAATAGTGGTGCATCCGGAATCGAAAAGTAGTGAGACCGGAGTATCATTAACAAGACCCTTATGTAGGATTAAAGAACCCCTCCCGTCATGCGCAACAGCAGCAGGAAGAGCGGGAAGTGGGTGACCACAACTCAAAGTAGTTATGGTACCCGGTTCGAATAAAGTACTGCATTGGGGGCATTTGTTTGCTCTCTCAAAGTCAAAAGCAGAACCATTGACAGCGTCAAAGTTTTTATTATCAACGACCTGATTACAGGCTCCCTGAGTTTCCTGTTGTACAGAATTAGCCTGCTGATATCTCTTTTTTTTTGTGTTGAGACCTACCGCGACTATTATTACCTCTGAAGTTATCAGAGTTATTATTATCTCTGCAGTTATTATTGTCTCTATTGTAATTGTTATCATGATTCGAATTCCAGTTTCCACGATTACTATCATGTCCACATTGATGCGAACATCTATTTGTTTGGTTTTGAGGTCTTCGGCAGGAATAACCTCTATTACCATATCCTCTTTTGAAATGCCTATAATTATTAGGGTGATAGTAACGAGTACTATCAGGTTGTCTCCAATTCTTCGAAGAAGAATCACCATGAAATTGATTTCCATGATTTTGACAGAAATTACCGCTGCCCTTTCTATCAAAATTTTGTTGGGATCTACGAGCAAAGTTTTGACCATACGGTGCTGCCGAAGCAACCGGTAAACCTTCTTTCACCTTAGAGTTACCCATGGTTATGTGTGGGTGCGCAGTTACATATTGGCAACAGAAATCTTCCATTTCTTTTATTGTTTTAGGTTTACGTTCATGAAGGAAAGCAAGGAAAGACTCATTGACAGACGACATGACTTTGTCTCTAAGTATTAAGTCCATAAGTCCTTCATAAGTTTTTTCCGTCTTAGATAGTTCAACCCATCGTGAGAAAGTAATGCGTATTCTTGCAATAAACTCGGAGAATTCAACTCCATTTTCAGGTAACATGTTTTTAAATTGTAGACGATAGCCGTCTTCGTTAAGCTGATATTTCTTTAACAAAGCGGCCCTGACAACCTCATAATTGTTCTTGTCAGGTTCATCCACCATATTTAATATACTTAGAGCTTTACCTGTCAGTATCCCTGATAACTGATAAACATATTTTGCTTTGTCTATGTTATGAGCTGTACATGCTTGTTCAAATCTGTCCAGATAGAACATTATGTCATCACTGGAAGGACTAAATGTTGGTAACTTAATCTTAAAAGTATCATTATTAGCCTTACCAGAAGATGAACCCTTGTTTGAATCATTACCATTACTCATGTTCATCAATTTCAATTTTTCCAACTCTAAAGCTAAGACCTTTTCTTCATGTTCCATTTTTGCTTTCTCTTTCCTCTCATCAGACTCTCTCTGTAATCTTCTTTCCTCAGCCTGAGCCTCTATTTGAAGTCTTTCAGCTTCTTTCTCAAGTCTTTTATTCTCAGCCTCTTTTTCAAGTCTTTTATTCTCAGCTTCTTTTTCAAGTCTTTTATTCTCAGCTTCTTTTTCAAGTCTTTTATTCTCAGCTTCTTTTCAAGTCTTTTATTTTCAGCCTCTTTTTGAAATCTTTCAGCTTCTAGCTGGAGTTTTCTTTCCTCAGCTTCTGATTCCCTTTTTTGTTTTTCCATTTCCATTTGGAATCTTTTTTCATCCACCTGCATCTGCAGTTTCTTTTGTTCAGCTTCCATTGCTTTATCATATCGAGCAGTTGCAAATTCTTCTAACTTATCACCAGTCTTCCCAAGCAATTTACCCTGCTCAATAAAGTGCTCAAATGTAGACATGATGAGTAATAATATGAGTTCAAAAACCTGAAATAATTAACTAATTTATTTCAAACCTAAGTGTAACAAGTCTTAATTAAGCACTTGTATATTCACATCACATTATATTATCCCAGTCTCTGTGGGAAACAAGTCTCCAATCAAAGAACTTGTATATGAAATATCAACACCCAATTCTTGATCATAAGTGCACTTCTCATTCAATAGTGCACGACACTATTCATCATTCATTTATCATCAGTGTAGTAGTAACAGTGCATTAGCATAGCCCATTAACTAATTACTATAACTGTAAACAATGACTATGTAAACACATGCAGAATGTAAACATTGAAAATGTAAACAATGCAAACAATGTAAACAATAACAATGTAAACAATAACAAAGATCAGCAACAATACAAAAACGTTCGCAGAAATCAACTAAAAATAAAGCAGAAATTAATGAAATATCACAAAAAATGTGACGATATCTGCGATAGAATTAAACAAAATACATGACACCACAGTGTATAAACAAAAATGTTGTATGAAACTAAACTATAGTCAAGAGTAGGCTAACAAATACAAACAAATCAAAACAAAACTAAAGAATGCGAAATAATAACGAAAACAATATTAAAACATGTCATCACAACTAACATAAATAGCAACAGAAGTCGCTTAGCAAATTCCAGTATCGGAAATTTGCTCACCCTACAGAAAACGCTCACAATAGACGACCTCTATGACGTGGCATGATCTAAGGGAGACACCACCCAACCGAGAACCCGCTGAAATATAAACATATAAAATATACGAATAACATATAACAATAGAATGAGATGATACACAGAAGACTCAGCAGAAGTATAAGGGCACAGTTTACATACAAACAGGCCACTTAACTTATAGGCTTCCAATCGTAGAACAGCAGAAAAAACGGATGTCAATCAACGTCCTAAAGAGCGAAGCTCCAACGATGATGGCACATCTGAACTGCTTCCACTGCTAACACGATGGTACTAGAGCTTCTGAAATACTGTATGTTGAGTTGTTTCGGCACTTGACCCTCTAATCCAAAAGTAAGTTGATGGAAATCGGTACTTGGCCTTCTTCAGAAAACAACCCGTTTCAACCGGCACTTGACCTTCACAAAAAACGACAGCACTGGAACCTTGACAGCAGCAACTTGCTTGACTTGCGTAAAAGATAACAGCAGTCCGAGTTATCCGGCAACATGTAACAACGCCGGGTACTGTCAAATTTCTGTTTCAGTCAAAAATTGCAATTTTGACATTTACCGGGCAACGCCGAGTACTTTGAAAATTTTGAAGATGTTGACTGTCTTGAAGAATGTTAATTTCTTGAAGGATGCTGATGAATTCTTGTTGAAAATGAAGTGGGTAAGGGACCCCGTGTTTGCTGGTACCAGATCAAACCAGCTTCTGGCCACCAAATGATGACGCCCAATTTATATTATGATTGAGTAATTGGCCGCCAAATGACGCGTGCACCATGAGGTGAGTGATGGTGCCCGTGGTCTGGTTTTGTGAAGTGTGCAGATGTGTTCAGTCAAACAATGATCATACAAAATAACAGGGCAATCCACATTAGGACGTCAGTAAACTCACGACGTATAAAGTCAATGATGCTTGTAACAGCTAGTGACGTTTTTCTGTATCATTTATTGTGGACGCCACAGTGACAAAATGTATACGCGAATATGTAGGTACATCAGACAGTCATTATCACAGCAACAATGTCAGTATAGCAATGGACGGTAGACAGCATCATAATAAAGGTGATTCACAGGCATGTCAATACATTATAAGGCTGTAATGTAGTCGGGAAAATTCTCCATCCCTTTCTATCTTAGCCAGAAGATAACCAGATGTATGAGATCAGTTCACTCTCCTTAATCTGACTTCAGCAAGACAGGCACGTCTGCCGAAGTATAAATAATGTCCTCAAAAAATATCCTCTAGATAACAAAGGTTTTCCAAACCTAGTTCATGTAACAAAGTAGCAAGTAATGGTCCTTGGGACATGCATCAACCGATGCAGTACAATACAGCGACATGTGAGCTGGGAAAAACATCTCGTGACGACGCCTTTCGAAGACAGGCTATGAATCAAAAATCGCTCACGACCAAAAATCGATAGAGTTAATGAAAAGTTAATTTACCTTGCCTTCAGGAAATACACAGAAATATTACGCCTCCCGGCATGTGTAAATACACTAGAGGTATTATCTCGAATAAACGAAATATCCATTAAGAGGACTTCACATTCCTGACAGAACAAAAAATAGCGGAGATCCCCTCTCAGCGAGGCATCTTTCTAGCTATTCAAAATCGCTCACTCACTGGTGGTGGGCGGAAATCGATCGACCAAGAAACAAGACCAGTCATGCGCAGTCCAGCGCAAAATGACCACAGCTCAGAACTTAAGACGCAAGGACCTTTACTACGAACCAGCGTAAGAATGATTACCTTAAAAGGATAACCCAACAGGTTGCCAACCGTTTTCTGAGAAAACGGCCTAGCATAGCAAACTTAACTGCATTCAATACCAACGCGAGGAGACAACTGCTTACCGAGAAAAGTGACTATAAATTTCAAGCAGTTGTTGCCCTTGCGTTATAAAATATATATTGTAATAAAACGATGTTGCGAGAATTTCTCACGCAACAGAGAGCTGTGTACTTTCTGTGCTTCTCTATGGTGCGGAATGTTGGAGAGTAACAGAGAAGGAAATGTCGAAACTGTCCTCCTTCCACACAATCTGCCTAAGGAAAATTCTCCGAATCTTTTGGCCAAACACCATCAGCAACCAAGCACTACTTATTCGGAGTAACAAGGAGGATATGCACACCATCATAGCTGGCAGACGCTGGAGTTGGGTTGGCCACGTCCTCAGAAGGGACCCTGATACCATCACAAGAACAGCTATGCTTTGGACCCCCGAGGGAAAGGAAAAGAGAGGCCGACCAAAAACAACTTGGCGGAGAACTGTGGAAGCTGAGATGCAAAGAATGAACCACAGTTGGGGCACTGTACGAAGAATGGCTGCCGACCGAGCAAAGTGGAAAATATTTGTTACTCCTACAAGACGCCACCAGGCGTGATGGCCGCTACTGCTTTGACGGTTGGCGGTTAGGGGTCAAAGAAAGAAGAAAAGAAGAAGTAAATACTCAGGTTAGTGAGAACAAAAGAAAAGATTTGTATGATAGTGGTAACAACAGAAAATTATGTTACTCTCTTACAGTTCATTCAACTCACTCATACAGTGGCCACTCTCATATGCTTACCCAATAGTTGTCGCAGGCATTCCATGGAAATAAATACTAGTACGTAATAATACTATTTAGTGTCACATTAAGTTTTGCCAAATCCAGCCCCAGACTCGCCGTAGTTGCTGACTGCAAATTTCACGGGAGTCGCTGGAGTTGGTGATTTAATTCTTCCTGGATAAAAAATACGCTATGTCTGCATTCAGTTGGTTGGATTAAGGTTCATACGTGGTGATCGCCGACGTACGATGAATAAAACAAATATATTCTGTGTTGTCTAGCCTCTGGTTGCTGAGACACTATGTTAAATTACACAAATGTTGCTAACAATTTATGTTGGCACAGCTGGCTGATGAGATTTATATAATGAAATCTGGTAATAGTTCTGGTCCAGTTACAAATTATAATTAATGGTTCTACTCTGGTTTCTCTCAAGAAATGAGGAAAATGGACCGCACAGGTCACATCAAGAAGCTCATCAATATTATAAAGTTTCTGGATGCTTATCAATCGTATGACTCTAAAAACGTAAGTTCATATGACCATAAGACCGTTAGACCATAAAACCGTTAGTACTCAGGGTTTTGATCAGCCTAGATTAATAGGAAAGAAAAATAAACATTTAACTATAATCAATATTATATATAACATGCGTTAAGGTAAGACCTCTTCACTCCGTTATAAATTTGATTTAAAACATAAGTGACTAGCTTATCCTATCGCTTTTAACGCGTGATATGAACACTAGTCATTTATAACGTTACATAAAAATGGATAGAAGTAAATAATATATACCGTCAGTAGACAGTTATTTAATGTATTTACTAATCAATTTAAAATATCTCTTACTGGGAAACAGCGAATAATAAAATTTACTTTACAGATGGAAACAAAATAGCTGTAAGTTATTTAATTATGCTATTCATTTAACACAGCAAATCCCAGTGAAATATAAATTAAAACTTTAAACACATCAAATCACTTAAAGGCTAGTATATAAATTACCGCAAAACAGAGAAATATGAAACACTCCACGAAATCTAATAATTCGCTCTGTAAGAGAAATTTTAGTATAAAGAGCTAGTGAATTCAGCAGAATCTCTGAGCAACTGATCATGACTTAGGAGAGACGGACATATATCCTAAAACTGCCGTTCTTTCGTTCCTTAATGCGAACATCACGCCTACGGCCAGGGCCGGGCAAATTTGCTGGTCAGATCCTGAATGAAAAGATATTTCTTCGCTTCTGCCGACCTGAACACCTCTATCTTGTCTTTGATTCTCCTCGTCTTGCCGCATATCAGCTACGTAATTTAATTCCCCTGAAAATGTAACATTTCCAGGTTCGTCTCAGACTGATCGCCCCTTTATTCTTCAAAGAAACTGTTAGCGCCTGGCCTCTTGTTAAAGTCTGGCCTGATCCGCGTGTTTCCCTGATCAAAGGACGATTACGCCATGCTCTGTTCCACCGTGTTTTAATTGCTAAACGGCTCACATGTTTAATTGCTATAGTGAGTCAGGCGTTCGTGTAGCAAAAAAATATAAACTCAGATGAGGGGGGCGGGGGGTGGAGGGGGGGGTTAGCAGGGGGGAGGAGAAAGTGGACGATCACTGCTGCGACTATTTTCATATGTGACATTTCGTCCGGGCTTGAAGACATGATACCCTTTTATGTCTCCTCTATGAAAATAGCGTTGCTGTTATACGTATCTTGCGAGTGATTGCTATCTTCACTTTCCCTTTCTTCCTCACTGCTCCAATTTCTACTCATAAAATCTGCTCCCACATTTTGTTTTCCTGGTATGTATTCTACTTTGAAAGCATACACACTTAGGAGCAACGCCCACCGCATAATCCTCGCGTTTTACACCTTATTCGCTCCAAGAAAAGCCAGTGGGGCATGGTCCGTCTGAACTGTAAATGAAATGCCGTAAAGATATTCTTGATGTTTCATGATACCACTCACGAGTGCCAGACATTCTCTCTCCACTGTGGAATAGTTCCGTTCTGCTGTATTCAATTTCCGGCTGCCATAAGAGACTGGGAATAACAGGTTCGGATAATTGTCACCTGCTTGTAGCAGAGTTGACCCGATGCCTTGACCCGATGCGTCGACCCGCAATGTAAAAGGTTTCTTAAGGTCAGGTAGCCGTAAAATTGGATATTCGGACAGCTGTCGTTTGAGAGTGCTGTAAGCGTGTTCACACTTGGAATCCTAAATAACTGTTTCCGGTCGTCCCTTTTTGGTAAGGTCAGTAAGGGGTGCTGTTAGCCCGTTGAAATTGTTAATAAATTTCTGTTAGTATGCGCACAGTGATAGAAATGAACGTGTGTCTTTCTTCGTTCGGGGCCTTTTTGCTGCAACTATTTTCTCAATGTTCTTGGCAACTGGCCACATGCAGCCTTGAGAAATGGTATGCCCCAGGAAGTCAAGCTGTTCAAATCCGATAAGACATTTGCTAGGTCTGGCTGGGAGACCAGTTTCCTGTATTTTGATATGTTCGTCGTAGTTTTCCGTTGCAATCAATATGTCATCCCTGAAAATATGGATTTGGGGACTTTGCAAGGGTTCTAAAAGCTTTCTCATCATTCTGGTAAAGACTCCCGGTGCGTTATGCAATCCGAATGGCATCACGTTGAACATATGGTGTCCTTCACTAGTGCTGAAAGCTAACAGGGGCTTAATTTCCTCCTTGACTGGTATTTGATAGTAACCTTTACTCAGGTAAATCTTGGAGAAAATTCTTGCCCTGTTAAGCTTGGTGAACAGCTCAGAAGCGCTCTGGAGAGGTTCCGGCTGGAAGTCCGTTACAGTGTTAAGTAAACGGTAATATATGCACATCCTAACTTCCTTATTGGGCTTCTGCAACAGTACTACACTCGAACTGTACGGAGAGGTAGAGTCACTGATAATTCCTGCTTGACGTAGCGTGTCTATTTCTCCGCGTAGCGTATCAGCTTTAGCATACGGGATAGGGTAAACTCTGGTTCGCACAGGTGTCTCGTTTGTCAGTTTCATATCGAACCCTACGAGATGTGTTCGACCAGGCACATCCGTTAAAACTACTGTGTACTGCTTCAGTTGCGCCCTCGTTTCTGTCTGTTGTGTTTCAGAGAGATTGTCACCGAATTTCACATCTTTGAAAGATTCCGTTTATTGCAATGGATATTCCATGCAACTATCGTCATCTTCGTCTTCTTCGGTTGCTATGGCTACCGCCAGGAGATGTTCGGAGGACGGCACCGGTCTTTCCAAGTATTTTTTTAACAGATTTACATGGTAGACCTTCTCTTTTCCTTTAATAGAGATCTTGTAGTTCGTTATTGAGATCTTTTTAAGGACGGTAAACGGCCCTTGCCATCCGATGCGTAGTTTGTTGCTTCCGCTTGGAAGTAGCAACAAAACCTTCTCTTCTGGTTGCAATTCTCTCTCTTTAGCTGCTTTATTATATCGTTTAGCGTGCTTTGCGCGTGCTTTCTTAAGGGTGGTTGTTGCTAGATCCCATCCTAGTTGTAGCCTTTCCTTAAATTCCGATACATATTTGTTGGCTGAGACGACTGTCTCGTCGGCCTTCTGGTCTGTCAGTGACCGGAGTTAGGCTTCCAGCGGCCCCTTAATAGATCTGCCGAATAAAAGAGTAGCTGGTGGAAAACCTGTAGAGTCCTATGGGAATTCCCTGTAGGCGAATAAGGCTGCAGGAATGAAAAGGTCCCAGTCTTCAGGTTTCTCTTGTCCCAGCTTACGTAACATCATGGTGAGGTTGCCGTTGAAGCGTTCCACGAGCCCATTTCCGGCCGGATGGTACGGGCTGGTGTGGATGTGTTTGGCCCTCAAGATCTTAAAGATCTCCTCCATTAACAGGCTACGGAATTGGGATGGCCTCTTTTTCCCAGATTTTCTTGAAGAGCTATTGTAGCAACTCTGTAGTGTATGGTATATCTGCCTTCAGGGCTTCTGGTGGTATTCCATCTGGTCCTGCGGCCTTCCCATTTCTCAGCTGTTTTATTGCCCGAGAGATCTCTTGTTTAGTGGGTGGGTTTAAAGATCTCCTCCATTAACAGGCTACGGAATTGGGATCCATTATCCGTCAAAACTTGTTGACGGAATCCCAACCGTGTAAAGATCTGCACCAGGGCTTATGCGACATGCTTGGAATCCGTGCATGTTAGCGGTATAGCTTCGGCCCACATAGTGCATGTAGTGGCACTTCTGCTAGTTCTATGATGGATTGCTTTATTGGTTGATGTCGGTTTAGGATTTCCTTAAAATATTCAGCCCATCTGGCCCTTTGTTTCTCTTCATTACTAATGCTTTGACCTTCTCTGCTCTTCACTGTTGTATTGTGGTTTAGCTGTTTCTTAGATAAAGTTCTAGTAATATTATATCATATTTTCAAGTCTCCTTTTTTTGTTACGATCTCAGACTTCCTCTGTTAGTTTTTCAATAAATTCTCTTTTATCTTGCCTGGCACTCTTTTTCACTTTCTTGTTTAGCTCCCAGTATATTGTGAGCAGTTGTGTTTTCTCTTCTGCCTCTTTCCAGTTGTTTACTTGCTGTTTGATGACTCTCCCTTCTCTTTTGAGATTCCATGTGTTTTCTGTAATCCATTCCTTCTGTTGTGTATTTCTTTTGCCAAGAACTTCTTCACATGTATTCCTGTATGCTTCCTGAATTGTGCACCAATGATTCTCTATACTTTCCTCTTCAAGGTTCTCATTTGCTTCACATCTATTTCTCAACTTTAGGTTGAACTGAACTCTTGTGTCTTTGTTCTTAATGTTCTGGGTATTACACTTCGGGCTTGATCTTTCTGCTCTCTCTTTGCGCGCCCTCAATTTTATCCTCAGTGATGCCAGTAGAAGGTGTTGGTCTGACGCTACGTCAGCTCCTCTCTTTACTCTAACATCTTGTAGGCAGCGTCTTCATTTTCTTTCTATGATGAAGTGGTCTATCTGATTTTGCATGTGCCCATCTGGGGAGTTCCATGTAGTCTTGTGTATGTCTTTGTGTGGGAAGATCGTTCAAATCACAAAAGTTTACAAAAAGCTCTCCATTCTCATTTCTGTTTCCTATGCCATTCTTTCCCATGATTAGTTCCTAATTTTTGTTGTCTACTCCAACTTCTGCATTTAAATCTCCCATTACTATCTTAATGTCTCTCCTGTGTGTTTTGTCCAGTGTTCCTTGGAGTTCATCATAGAAATCTTGCTTCTTATCATCATTTGCCTTGTTAGTAGGGGCATAACACTGAATGATGGTGATTTTTCTTCCTTTTCCCTGTTGTCGGTACGTCTTACTTTGTGCGTGTACTTTTGTGCGCTCTCTCACTCTTTAATCCACCCCGGTGGCTTTTTCTTCATTTTTCTCTCACCGATCATCGTTTTTATTTGGCATAATTTTTGCCTTGTCATTCATTTTTGCTCTATACGTTGGATCAGTAGAGTTAAGTCTCTAACACTTCACTACTCGACTGTTTGTGTTACGCCAGGTTTATTGACCTGGGCAGCGATAATATTTTATCACGTATTATCAGGCTGACCATCTTTTCAAAGCGACTGTGCCTGTTTATTCAAGCTTGCATTGTGCACGGTCAATGAACAGAACCCCGTAATGTGTGCCTAATCTGGCGGAGATCCGTCTAGTGAAATACAACTGGCAATGCGTAATTTGTTTTCACTTAGACCACCCCTGTGTGTAATTCTCTCAGATAATCTGTCTGGAAACTCAAGATTTGTAGACGTTACGCCAGGAACACATGGTCACAATATGGTGAGAGGCAGATATGTGCAGCTGAAAGTCTTACGCAACAATATAACAACACTGAAGAGGTCACGCGTGGATATTAAATCTAATATTTTGAAATACGCGAGAGGATATTTTAAAATGAAACACCCAACCCAGTGCTAGATAGATTTGATTGGTTTGAAGTGAGACCCGGAATATACAATGAATTATATTGGAACATTCGGGGGAAACACAATCTTTAAAGAAAAAGGAGACATTGGACTTATAAATTCCACAACTATAAGTAACATATCGAGTATTGGGCAATTTTTGAATTCACAAGTACACCCGCATTTTTAATACAAGACTGGAAACTTAAAGGGGCCATGACTTTAATTAACAAGACTGGAATCCTAGGAATTTGATCACAAGTCATAGAGGAATTTAACAAAAGTTTTCCCAGTCTTTCGCAGAACACCCGCCGTCAGAGGAATTAACTCTAATTTCCAGACCTAGGAGATTTCGAAGCTTCTAACTCTAATACAGAGCTGTGTCCTGTCTAAATCTGTGCAAGGAGATTGTGTATTCTCAAAATTTTGGGGTAATTGTAAACAATTTATTTACTAATGTAAGTTCTACATGTTTCTTGCTAAGTGGTTAAATCGACAAGGCGACACCAGACTCCGGCAACCTCCAGATGCAGAACTCCCTTATAAAAGTTAAGCGCTTGTAAAAAGGCACCAGCAAAAAGGACCTAATTTGTCTGAACTATATCCTCACCCTAAATCTCAGTGAAGAGAAAATTTGATTCCAATATAAAATCACCAGCATTTTATTTATTTTAAACTGTTAATACTAATTGATTATTAAATTTGTTACCTGTTGTTTTAAAACAAAACAACCATAGTCGATTCAGTTTTTTAATATGTATGAAAGCAAACGTATGAGCCAGATTCTTATATATATATATATATATATATATATATATATATATATATATATATATATATATATATATATATATATATATATATATATATATATATATATATATATTATATATATATATATATATATATATATATATATATATATATATATATATATATATATATATATATATATATATATATATATATAATAAATACCTAGTCATATATTTACCTCTAAACAGAGCTATACTTTATAAGAGGGATTTCGCGCTGTCCTTCCGGCTTCCTGCGTTGTCCGTATGTTCCAGGTGCCTATTCTGGTTTTTGCCTTGGTCGTTAGAAGAGGTGTCGGCAGCCTGACTTCCATTGACTGGCTTTCACCAGGTGTCTGCGTCATACATCCCTCTTGTGAGGATTCTTCCTGACTGTGGCTTATGTTTCTTTCTTCAACTGTTTCTGTGACAATTTGTTTTTTCCGGCAGGGCTTTAAAACTAAACAACCATAGTTGATTCAGTATTTTTACATGTATGAAAGCAAACGTATGAGCCAGATTCTCTCTCTCTCTCTCTCTCTCTCTCTCTCTATATATATATATATATATATATATATATATATATATATATATATATATATATATATATATATATATATATATATATATATATATATATATATATATATATATATACCTAGACGTATATTTACCTCTAAACAGCTATACCATATATGAGGGATTTCGTTGGATTACACCAACTGGGTGCTTGAACGGGTTAAACCATTTCTTCAATCCTTGACAAAAGGCGACGGACCAGATACAATGCGTTAACAATTGTTCAGCAAAATGCAACATTTTTCGTGACTTCTGGAAATATCTTGTGAATGCTTGTCACATAAGAAAATAGTCGCAGCAGTGATCGGCCACTCCCCCCTCCCCCTCATCTGACTTTATATTTGTTTGCTACACGAACGCCTGACTCACTATAGCAATTAAACACGTGAGCCGTTTGGCAATTAAAAGACGGTGGAACAGAGCATGGCGTAATCGTCCTTTGATCAGGGAAACACGCGGATCAGGCCAGACTTTAACAAAAGGCCATGCGCTAACAGTTTCTTTGACGAATAAAGGGGCGATCAGTCTGAGACGTATCTGGAATTGTTACACTTTCTGGGGAATTAACTTACGTAGCTGATATGCGGCAATACGGGGAGAATCAAAGACAAGATAGAGGTGTTCAGGTCGGCAGAGGCGAAGAAATATCCTTTCATTCAGGATCTGACCAGCAAATTTGCCCGGCCCTGGCCGTAGGTGTGATGTTCGCATTAAGGAACAAAAGAACGGCAGTTTTGGGATATAAGTCCGTCTCTCCCTAAGTCATGATCAGTTGCTCAGAGATTCTGCTGAATTCACTAGCTCGTTATACTAAAATTTCTCATACAGAGCGAATTATTAGATTTCGTGGAGTGTTTCATATTTCTCTGTTTTGCGGTAATTTATACAAGTATATACTAGCTTTTAAGTGATTTGGTGTGTTTAAAGTTTTAATTTATATTTCACTGGGATTTGCTGTGTTAAATGAATAGCATAATTAAATAACTTATAGCTATTTTGTTTTCAGCTGTAAAGTAAATTTTATTACTCGCTATTTGCCAGTAAGAGATATTTTAAATTGACTAGTAAATACATTATATAACTGTCTACTGACAGTATATATTATTTACTTCTATCTATTTTTATGTAACGTTATGAATGACTAGTGTTCATATCACGCGTTAAAAGCGATAGGTTAAGCTAGTCACTTATGTTTTAAATCAAATTTATAACGGAGTAAAGAGGTCTTACCTTAACGCATGTTATAAATAATATTGATTATGGTTAAATGTTTATTTTTCTTTCCTATTAATCTAGGCTGATCAAAAACCTGAGTACTAGCGGTTTTATGGTCTAACGGTCTTATGGTCATATGAACTTACGTTCTTAGAGTCTTACGATTGATAAGCATCCAGAAACTTTATAATATTGATGAGCTTCTTGCTGTGACCTGTGCGGTCCATTTTCCTCATTTCTTGAGAGAAACCAGAATAGAACCATTAATTATAATTTGTAACTGGACCAGAACTATTACCAGATTTCATTATATCAATCTCATCAGCCAGCTGTGGCAACATATATTGTCAGCAACATTTGTGTAATTTAACATAGTGTCTCAGCAACCAGAGGCTAGACAACACAGAATATATGTTTTTTTCATCCTACGTCGGCGATCACCAGGTATGAACTGTAATCCAACCAACTGAAGGCAGACATACCGTATTTTTTATCCAAGAAGAATTAAATCACCAACTCCAGCGACTCCCGTAAAATTTGCAATCAGCAACTACGGCGAGTCTGGGGCTGGATTTGGCAAAACTTAGTGTGACACTAAATAGTATTATTACGTACTAGTATTTATTTCCATGGAATGCCTGCGACAACTATTGGGTAAGCATATGAGAGTGGCCACTGTATGAGTGAGTTGAATGAACTGTAAGAGAGTAACATAATTTTCTGTTGTTACCACTGTCATACAAATCTTTTCATTTGTTCTCACTAACCTGAGTATTTACGGGATAAATTAATCAGGAACTTGTTCTTTGTTTCTTTACTGACTATTCCATATAAATATTGCTAATTTTTTTTGATCTTTTGGGTCAGTTAACCTCTGTTGGGATCTTTTTTTCTTTTCCTTTACCAGAGGGGAAAACCTATTTGATTAATTTTCATTTTGTCTGTAACCCATGATTTATTGCTGTATAGGATTTATGTTGTAAAGTTCTAGTGATAAATAAAACTTTATAAACCTTTAGTTATTGCGTTGGTCTACCCCTACCCTATCTGTTATCCATAGTTTGTTTTCACGTTCGTGCGTATTTGTCACAGAATTGTGTGCATGTGGGTGCAGTGTAATTTGTATTTTGTACAAGGAGAGAAAGTGCGTCTGATTTAAACATAGTCGTACTGATAGGCTGGATTAGAGAAATTACTCAACCCAGAGACTGTCCTTTCTCTTACATTATCACCTCGTGAGAAAAAAACTATTTCTTACCACTTACTTTCACATAGTTATCACCATCACCTCTGCTTAGACAGGACTATAAACACCTATTACCTATCAGATTAAATTTATGACATAATGGTCGCTCGTCGCGGGACTGAACTCTAAAGTCTGAGTCTAGATAATGTCTTTAGTCTAATATTGAATCTGAATTTTCATCTAGATCGAGTGTGTTTGTGAGTTGTCTTGTGAGTTAGAGAATAAAAATAATTACCCCCTAGACAACGATCTTAGTTACTGGGTGTTTGACCACACACGCATATAGATTTGTTTTCTTTCCACAGCATCATAGAGTTACGTGCATTTATTCTGATTATAATATTTGTCAGATATATGAGATGTGATATATGGTAATTTTGTTTAAGACCGCTAGTACGCGTGATTGTTTAACAATCACTAGGTTTTTTTTAAAGAAGTAGGAGAGTGTGAGCTTAAACTAAGAACCGCATTCTGACTTCACGTCAAGTTAATAACGTCCCTTACTCTATAAACTGACTTCTAGAGTGGGCGAGTTTTGGTGGATTTAAAAAAAAGGGAAACTTTTTTTTTCTCCTGCATTTTTATATTAAATTTTTTTTTAATCCACCGGTAGTAATAGTAGTTTTTCCAGTATTAGCCTGATCTACCATTTATTTGGCTTAGTCGTCTGATTTAGGAGCCTGGTGCCAGGTAATAACAGCGAAAGATTAGATAACTGATAACGGGACATGAGATATCTCAGTTAAATAATAATAATTCTTGTTTTTGGTTTTTCTCTAAGTTGATTATAGATAGAGTTTTTCTCTCCTTCTTTTCTTCTTTCTTTCTCGGGTTAGCGGCATTCAGTTATTTGACATGGCTGAGCGGGCTAAACTTAAAGCAATGCTAAGAGAGGAAGCGAAGGAAACAGGATTGCAAGGAGAAGTGACCGCGTTTGTCAATGAAGAACTTGACAGATATGATGCGGAGAGGAAGGAAGCACAAGATAGAGCAGAGAATAAAGAATTGCAGCAGAAGAAAATTGAGGCAGAGATGGAAGCTCGCAGGGCAAACGAAAGAGAGAAGGAGAGACAACACGAGGAAAGAGAAAAGGAGAGACAGCATGAACTGGTGCTTAAGGCCCTAGAGGTCCAAAGTTGTGGTGCTATGTCTTCCTCCAGCAATGGAAATTCTCCACCACAGTCACAGTTAACTGATCAATCCAGTAACCAATATCCTCAACTCGCAGCTATGTCTTTTGCCCTAGAATCCTTCCCAAGACCCAATGAGAAAATTTACTCGTTTCTAGAGAACTGAGAGAATGGCGACACTGTATGGGTTAGCGAGTTCCCGGTGGTGCCTA
The DNA here is from genome assembly GCA_024509875.1 of Oreohelix idahoensis. NCBI lineage: Eukaryota > Metazoa > Mollusca > Gastropoda > Stylommatophora > Oreohelicidae > Oreohelix > Oreohelix idahoensis. Next base: position 87,450 of record JAMPIV010008904.1, on the reverse strand, counting down.
AAACTTTTACAGACTCTGAAAGGCAATGCTTATGACGTCTACTTAAAACTGGGAAGCAGCCATCAAGACAACTACGACATGTTAAAGAAGGCTTTACTTGAGCGTTTTGAAATGAACGCTCGCAAATTTTTGCACCTGTTCAGAAACAGCCGGAAGGAAAGCACTGAGACATTTCGTCAGTTCTCTTCACGCCTGACGGGCTATTAGACAAAGTGCAAGGAAGTTTCCGAGCTCCCTCTCACTTTTTAAGGACTTCTAGAATTTGTTCTCACAGAACAAATAAAAACCACGTTGTCAAACGAAACCCGTAGATTTCTGGCTAAACAAGGCGCAGTAAAGTTGGATGACATTCTCAGTAAGTCTGAGCGTTACGTAAATTCTTTGGCCGAGTTTCCCAGCTCAAAACGCAAGCCGACAGATGAGCCTTCTCGGAGAAATAATCTAGAGCAGTCTTCCCATTCTTCCCATCACCATAACAAACGAGAAACTTTACCTCAGAACCTTCCCCACGAAAAATCGAAATTCTTTAAAAACAAGTACCCTACTAACAAAAATTCTGATCAGCCTGACCGGCCTACATGGCACAGCCGCCAGAAAGGTCAGGACAAGGGAAAGACCCCTACACAAGGGACATCGGATCAGAGCAAGCACACCGAGACGAATAGAATCGGTTGCTTGTTAACAGACTCGAAAGGGAGAATTAGTGTCAGTGATTATCAACCTGAGGGTGAGAGGCCCTCAACGCGAGGAACTGTTATTTTGAACGGGACTTCAACATCTTGTCTTTTTGACACAGGATTATCTTTTGATTGTATTGTCGCAAGGCATTTGGTCAAACCTGGTCAAGAGACAGAAGACACCGTCAAATTATGTGGAGTTTTCAAGAGTGATGCACCCATGACGCTTCCCATCGCATTGGTGGAGATACACTCTGATTTTGTCAGAGGTGTTATCAAAGCGGCTATTATGGATGATCCTATCTACCCAGTCATACTTGGATGTAGATATGTGTTTGTTGGGAGACCGAAAGAGCCGATTGTGGCAGCAGTGACCACAAGAGAGCAGAGCAAAAAGGAACGGGAGCCTGCGCCAAATTTGTTACCTAAGGAACTAAAAGAGGCGCAACAAAAGGACCCTACCTTGGAGCCCTGCTTTAGGAAACTGCCCATGGCCAAAGACCCCAGACACAACGGAGACATCTTTTCTAAGGATGGCGTACTATATCGTAGAACGGGCAACCCTGATCAAGGACATAATCAGCTCCTAGTACCGACGCAGTACAAAGACCAAATCTTAGAAATGGGACACTCTCTTCCCTTTAGCGGACATATGGGACAAAACGCCACTATTCAGCGAATATTGACTCACTATTAGTGGCCAGGAATGAACACTGATATTATCAGATACGTGAAATCCTGCGCCAAGTGCCAACGGGTGGCACCCAGTTCCTATGGGTGAAATGCCAATGGTGGGGATTCCGTTTGAACGTGTTGCTGTCGACATTGTATGACCCCTAGAAACTACTAAAAGGAGGAACAGGTTTATCCTGACCTTAGTCGACACATGCACTGTGTGGGCCGAAGCTATACCGCTAACATGCACGGATTCCAAGCATGTCGCATAAGCCCTGGTGCAGATCTTTACACGGTTGGGATTCCGTCAACAAGTTTTGACGGATAATGGATCCCAATTCCGTAGCCTGTTAATGGAGGAGATCTTTAAACCCACCCACTAAACAAGAGATCTCTCGGGCAATAAAACAGCTGAGAAATGGGAAGGCCGCAGGACCAGATGGAATACCACCAGAAGCCCTGAAGGCAGATATACCATACACTACAGAGTTGCTACAATAGCTCTTCAAGAAAATCTGGGAAAAAGAGGCCATCCCAAAGAGCTGGAAGGAAGGCCACATTATCAAAGCTGCCAAAGAATGGAAACGACTTTATGTAGCAACTGGAGGGGTATAACACTACTAGCAGTGGCTGGACAATTTTTGACCAGAGTTATGACCATATTAAGAAGGCGTTGGAAGATCTGGAATATGCAGATGACATTGCACTGCTAGCACATTCCCATCAACACATACAGGAAAAAACGGATAGACTTAATAAGTATAGCCAGCAGGTGGGCTTGAACATCAACCTAAAGAAGACAGAGGTCATGACGCTCAATGTGAACAACCCTGAGCCCATATCAGTAAGGAATCAGCAACTGGAACAGACAGATGCCTTCACATACCTAGGATGCATAGTAACACCAGACGGCGGAGCAAGCAGAGACATCAACAACAGAATGAACAAAGCAACAACAGCCTTTTTTAGTCTAAACAACATCTGGAAGTCCTCTCAGTACAGCACAAGCACAAAATTAGGATTATATCAGAGCTGTGTGCTTTCTGTGCTTCTCTATGGCGCGGAGAGCTGGCGAGTTACAGAGAAGGAAATGTCGAAATTGTCCTCTTTTCACACAACATGCCTAAGAAAAATTCTCCGAATCTTTTGGCCGAATACCATCACCAACCAAGATCTGCTCACTCGGAGCAAGCAAGAGGACATGCACACCATCATAGCTGGCAGACGCTGGAGCTGGGTTGGCCATGTCCTCAGAAGAGACCCCGATGCCATCACAAGAACAGCTATGCTATGGACCCGCGAGGGAAAGCGAAAGAGAGGCCGACCAAAAACAACTTGGCGGAGGACTGTGGAGTCTGAGATGCAAAGAATGAACCAGAGTTGGGGCACTGTACTAAGGGTGGCCGCCGACCGAGCAAAGTGGAATCAATTTGTTGTTGCCCTACAAGACGCCACCAGGCGTAATGGCCACTGACTGCTTTGACGGTCGGCGGCTAAGGATCAAAGAAGAAGAAGGCGTGGATGACAAACCTAGAGAAGAACATGCAGGATTTCGTGCAGGAAGATCATGTACAGATCAGATAGCAACACTCAGAATCATCATAAAACAATCAAATGAGTGGCAGACCCCCTTGTATGTAAATTTTGTGAACTTCGAAAAGGCTTTCGACAGTACAGACCGTACTGTGATATGGAAAATCCTGAGACATTATGGAATCCCAGAGACATTCATAAAAATTATCCAAGATTTATACCAGGAGGCCTCATGTAAAGTAGTGCACAAAGGAAAACTATCAGAGCTCTTCACAGTGAGGTCAGACAGGGATGTCTGCTTTCACCAAGAATTATTCTCATGGTCATAGACTGGGTTATGAGACAGACAACAGAGGGAGAGAAAACTGGAATACAGTGGACATTTAACAAACAACTAGAGGAGCTAGACTTTGCAGATGATTTGTGCCTTCTGTCACATAGACATCAAGATATGCAGGAGTAAACAAATAGATTAGTAACAGAAGCAGCAAAGATGGGACTACACATAAATGTAAATAAAACAAAAGAAATGAGAATAAATAAAAGGCAGACAGACTCGATGAAGATCAATGATAAAGTCATTGAAGAAGTAGAAAGCTTGATATATCTGAGGAGTAATAATGACAAAGAAGGGGAGGGGGGGGGGGGAACAACTGGTGACGTCTGCTCAAAGATAAATAAAGCCAGATGCGCTTTTAATGCTCTTCGACCAATATAAAACTCCTCAGCTATTTCCAGAGAGAACACAATTAAAATCTTTAACTCAAATGTGAAGTCAGTCTTGCTGTATGGTTCGGAGACATGGCATGTCTCAAAGAGTATCACATCCAAGCTACAGACATTTGTAAATAGATGTCTCCGACGGATCCTGTGTATAAGATGGCCAGATGTAATAACAAATATAGAGCTAAGGAAAAGATGTTCTAAATATTATGTGAAATATGATTCTTTAAAAGCTAATATCGTGACGTCATTTGTACTAGTCAATCGTGCACATATTGGAGCTTGTTTATCAACTTTGTATTTCCTCTTGTTTCTTATTTTCTTGTAAAAGAAAAGAACAAAGCTACGTAACTGCAAAAACTTGAACTTGAATAAATTATTTCTTTAAAATTTATAAGCATATTTACAAACATTGTGAAATAACACAACTCCGCCTATGCCGGTCCCAAGCCCGGATGAAAAAGGAGGAGGGCGGCCTGCATGGAGGCCGTAAGGAGGCAGCCCCTCCACCATGCAAAGGCACAACAGGCCAATCACCTGTTTGTCTTAAACTATGATTACAAGCAATATAAGAGAGAAAACCGGACTGATTCTAAAGGCGACGAACTGGAACGGACTTCGGACTACGACTTATGGAACATGGAACACAAGAAGTATAAATGGGAAAGAAGAGGAGCTGATGGAAGAGATGAGGAAAGCAAAACTAGAAATCCTGGCTATTACCGAAACAAAGAAAAAGGGACAAGGAGTCATGGATCTCGATGGCAACACTCTGCTATACAGTGGTGTACCCACATCTGAAAGAGCTAAAGGGGGCGTGGGTTGCATTGTGGCCAAAAACCAGAAAGATAGTATCAAGGGATGGAACTTTGTCTCGGAGCGCATTATGGTTGTAAAACTAAAAGAAGGAGAAACCATAGTCAACCTGGTCATAGTGTATGGGCCAAATGAGGATGAGAGAGCAGAGGTCAAGGAAGAATTCTTCGAGCTGCTTCAAAGGACAGTGGATGACTGCCTAGATGAAATTATCATGCTCGGAGATTTCAATGCCAGAGTTGGAAATGACCATGCTAGATGGGGTGGAGTTATCGGAAGATATGGAGAAGATACTCTCAATGACAATGGAAAGCGACTCCTTAGATTCTGCAGTGAGCAGAATCTGATCATTACAAACACAAAGTTCCCCCATAAGCGCATACATGCATACACTAGGTGTGAACCAACAAAGAATGAGAAGTCAGTGATCGACTATGCCATTGTTAGGAGGAGCTCATTCAAATATGTCCGGGATGCTAGAGTCTGGAGGGGGCCAGAGATTGGAAGTGATCACTACCTGCTTACAATAAAAAGAACAACTGAAAGAGTTGCTCAGCCTAGGAACTGCCCAGCACCACGCAAGAAACCAAGTAAACGAACGGAAGAAATGAGCATTAAGACCTACAAGCTGAAAGAGCCAGAAATTAAGACCAGATATCAGGGACTTATTGCTACAGCGGTGAGAAACACAGAAGAACAACCTGATGACTTGGAAACCCTCTGGCTTAAATTCAAGGACATCATAAAGACAGCTGCTGCAGAAGCATGTGGTGAAGTCCGACTTGGGAACAAGAGAAAGAGGACACCTTGGTGGACAGAAGAAGTCAAAGAGAAAATAAGAGAGAAGAAAATGGCATGGAAAATTTACTTAGGAGCTAAAAACACAGCAGGACAAATAGAGAAATATAGAGAATATGTGATACTCAGAACAGAAGCAAAGAACAAGGTGCTAGCAGCAAAACAGAAGTCCTGGGAAGAATTTGGAGAAAAGCTAGAAAAGGATGCGCAAGAAAACCAGAAACTGTTCTATAAGACCCTAAAGAACATGAGGAAGGAAAAACAATGTCCTCTTAAATTTATAAAGGACAAGCAAGTCAAATTGCTTACTGCCCCGAAGGAAGTAATGGAAAGATGGAAAGAATATTTCTCAGAACTCCTTGATGGTGAGCAAGGTAGAGCATCAGAAATGATAAGCACTAGCACAGAAGAGGATACAAATGGTGATGAAGATGACATAAAGATGGAAGAACTGAAGGCAGCACTGGAGAAAATCAAGATGGGCAAAGCAGTAGGGCATGATGGTATAACACCAGAAATGGTTAAGTACATGGGAGCATCAGGCGACCTATTACTCCTAAGGGTCCTACAGGCAGCATGGTGCAACAAGGCCACACCAAAGGATTGGGAGATTGCCATCATAACACCGATTTTCAAAAAGGGTGACAATCGACAATGTGGAAACCACAGAGGAATATCCCTTCTCAGTGTCCCTGGTAAAATCTACTCTAGAATCCTAGAGCAGAGACTCCGATGCCTAGCTGAGCCACAATTGGATGAAGCCCAGTGCGGATTCCGAGCAAACCGAAGTACTCAAGACCTAATCTTCACACTCAGGCAGCTGAGTGAAAAGGCCCTTGAGTACAAGAGTGAGATCCATCTTTGTTTCATAGATCTGGAAAAGGCGTTTGACAGGGTCCCCTGGAGCAAACTTTGGGACTGTTTGGCAAGGAAGAACATTCCAGCACCTCTGATTCATGCTATACAGAGCTTCTACAAGTCTTGCAGAAATTATGTGAGGACAGAAAACTATAAGTCAGAAGAGTTCAGGACCACCACTGGTGTAAGACAAGGCGATATCCTGTCACCTTATCTTTTCATACTCCTCATGGACGATGTCATCAAGGCATGTAAGGAGAGAACAAGAAAGTATTCAGTGGGGTACTGGAAGATGAGACAGGTCTGTATTTCAGAACTAGCATTTGCTGATGATGTTGTCCTGATTGCTAAATCAGAGACACATCTCCAATCCAACCTGCAAGTCTGGAAGGAAGAGCTGGAGAAGAGAGGGATGGTCATAAGCAGCTCTAAAACAAAATCCATGGTGATATCACGAGAAGAAAGAAAACATCAGATTAAGTTGGGAGAACAGGTCCTGGAACAGGTCGACCACTTTAAATATCTCGGAGCTATTATAGACCGAAAGGGGGGCATCAAAGAAGAGTTGGCCACTCGAAAAACAGCAGCTGGGAGACTTTATCAGGCCATAAATCGATGATTTCTCAGCAAGAAAGAGGTTGGTAAGAAAACGAAGATGGCTGTATACCGCTCCACCTATGTCCCAGTCTTGACATATGGATGCGAGTCATGGGCAATAACTACAACCCACACAAGCCAGATCCAAACCTCAGAAATGAGGTATCTGAAGAAGGTGGTTGAAGTAACAAGAAGAGACATGGTCCGCAACCAGACGATACGTCAAGGCCTAAAATCCCACCCGCTGCAGACCCAAATAGAACAGTCCCAACTAAGATGGTTTGGCCATGTCTGCAGAATGGGAGAAGATCGGCTACCACGACAAGCATGGGAAACAAAGAGCCTGTGATCCAGACCTCCAGGACGACCCAGAGTCCGCTGGGAGGACAACATTAGACAATCTTTGAAGGACCGAGGACTAGAATGGAACCAGGCCAGGAAGAAGACAGCTGATTGAATAGTCTGGCGCTCTCTCTTCCAAACCTCTACACCTCACGGTAGAATGGGAACGATTAAGTAAGTAAGTAAGTGAAATAACACTCGCGATAGTGATGCTGTATCGCTAACAGCTTTTCTTTTATCTCTTGTCCATGCCGCAATGAATAAGTTCTGGCCAATAAGAAGGTTCATTTAACAATGCGAGCAGATGACGTCACTAATTATCTGACTGTATATTAAGGTAACAAATTAATTTTCAATACGCTTTTTTTAATAGCAGCTAATATAAATATATATATATCCAATACCATAATTCCCGTCGTAAGGTACTTCGGTCGGTCAGTCGATATGTTACACTTTGCACACCGTCATTTGCGCACTTTTTTCTATGTTCGAGAGAGTACATTAACTTTAGAGCTCAGCTAACTGTGGTTGAAAGTAGGCAATAATTGTATTGTTTCCCCTTATATGTACTCTCGTGAAAATAGCAAAGTGTGACGGTGTGTATTAAATCAACAGACAATCAAGATACTCTTCTGCCCAGTTTCATTTGGGAAACGGATTTTACTGATCATTTTTCTTAAAAATTACCTTAAAATGTAAGTTTCTAATTGTTTCTTCAAGACAAAATTTTAATTTAAAGTATTGCAGACTTATTATTATGGATCAAAATGATTAGATGGCTAACAGGTAGAGACGATCGCGTCATTCACATCGAGCAAGCGAGACTATAGAAGAAGCAGCAATGTAATACATGTAACAGAAACAACACACTATAATTCAAAAACTGCCAATTTTGGCGGGTTGTTGCTAGTTCAATACCATAATTCCTGCCGTAAGTACTTCGGTCGGTCGGTCGGTCGGTCGGTCGATCAGTCACATTTTGCACACCATCATTTGCGCATTTTTTTTTCTATTTTCGAGAGAGTACATTAACTTTCAACGACAGCTAAGGGGTGCAACTGTGGTTGAAAGTTAGACAATATTTGTATTGTTTCCCCTTATATGTACTCTTCGAAAATAGAAAAAGTGCGCAAATGAAGGTGTGCATGAATGGTTTGATTATGGAAAGAAGCCAACAACACGATTGATAAACAGTACATGACCTGGAGTTTCGTCAAACTTTTAAACGTTGTTCTCAAAGGCAGTAAGTCGACCATGGCTTCTCAGAGGCAGTAAGTCGACCAGGGCAAAATTTTAAAAGATGCACGAACAATTACGAGACATGTTGTCATAACAGAAATGTTAGTTATTTAGTCAATTTACGGTCCATTAGATCATTATCACTGCTCCACATGTCATTTGTTACTCCATGTCTTCATATTTAATACATCCATATAATTTTCACTACAAATATCTAATGACGGTCGCCTTCAATGAAATGACCACAGTAGTGATACATGCAACAGAAACAACACACTATAATTAATAACCTGTTAATGTTGACGGGTTATTGCTAGTATATATATATTACACGACGCAGCATAATAAATACAAACGGATGTCATTCAATTGTACACATTCACGAATATTACACAAATGGAAAGGAAAATAATTTTAAAGGGAGATAAGGTAAGTTAATGGAGATAAAAAGAATGTTGTATAAAAAAATAAATTAATAATAATTTTACATCAAGACTAAAATAAACAACTAAAGTATCAAATTGAAAAGACAGGAACTAGCCAACTATGATGGAATAGCAAAGTTATTTGTAATATTTATTTCGGATACTAGTTAACAAGATATTTCACTAAAAGTTTGGTATTTAATTTTTCAGCAATTACCTTAACAATGTGTACTACTATAAGTAACTGTCTTATACGAATATATCAATTAAAAAACATTACACGGTCAGAAACTGAAAAAGTACCAAAACTTTCACGACTTAATACCGTACTATCAACACCCATCAAATATGACGTTATGACGTTAAGGAGAAAAACGTGTGACAACGGCAAGAACTTAAATACACAGGGAAAAAACAAGCGATGTAATAAAGTAAAAAGTAATAAGACTTAAATTTGTTGCTGCTAGTTGATCAATTGACCTGCGCAATGGGAGGCGGAGGTTTGGAGGAGGCAAAGAGTGAATATGACTAGTGCTCTATTAGAACTGTCTTAAGAGGTGACAGATAGGACGTTGCGCATGAGGCTGGCAGCCTCATTATGTCAAACAAATTACTACAGAAACCCCTCCAAGAGCACATGTGTGCTGTTGTGCAGACTTTCTGCAGTGGGGACCAGCCGCAATGGTGGCTCCACGCGCCACAGACAACAAAAAAGGGAAATAGTGGTAATCTATAATTCCCATTTTCTTCATAACAGAATAAAGCATTTGGCACTTCCAAACCTATATATTCTCAACTGTTTCTGATAAGGCATAATATATTCTCAGCTGACGGTAAAAAAAAAAAAAAAAATTTAAAACCTGCTTAAACCTAATGTACTTTTTTGTTACATCCTGCGTCATTGAGAGAAGCTTTAGTAAACTGTGTAGACAATAGTTATTCGAAATAATTTTTTTTTTTCTGTTTGCTACTTTTCTGCGTAGTGCGTCCCTTTCAACAATTATCCATATGCGTGGAGGTGTCGGTCATATCAGGACGCACTATTTTCAAAATCACCAATTTTAACTTCGGATGTTTATATGTTCCTTCAATTTTTATGGTAAACTGTTACTGTTAGTTGTTTATATAATTAAGTTTTTGAAATTGTGATTTAGGTGATTCCTGTATCCATTCGTTTTATTTATTTATTTTTTTTCGATAGCTATCACTGACTTGCTCGATATTTTTGCACCGTCACAGGCTGCATTTAAGAACATGACTAATATCAGCACGTGTTGTCCTTAATCAACAGTAATTTCTCTTTAAGTCATTCCGTAGTTAAACGAACATAGAGACTGATAGTTCATATCTGGATCAATAAACTCGACTAGCGAGTTAGGTTCAGTCAAGCAGACTTCATTATTCCGCATGAGTTGCTCTTTTAGCAACATCGGAAAAAAATCATCTGCTTAAACTGTGGAGAATGCTTTTGCTTTCATCTCCACGTAATTTATTTCACGCTTCGGCGGTTCACAGTGAATTTATTAAGCATTTCCTATTTTGCTGGTCTTTTACTGAATACCCTACGATCAAAGATAGTTACAAATTGTTACACGGAAATGAAACGAAAAAGTGCGTTAATAACTATAGTCTAATTTAGCTCTTAGGTATGTAAACACACATGCATGCAAACATACACACACACATATAATATTCGTTGATGTAGTATTCTATATATATATATATATATGTGTATGTATGTATGTATGTATGTATATATATATATATATATATATATATATATATATATATATATATATATATATATATATATGTATGTATGTATGTATGTATGTATGTATGTATGTATGTATATATATATATATATATATATATATATATATATATATATATATATATATATATATAGACACACACATGTGTGTGTTTGTGTGTGCGTGTTTACATGCCTAATAGCTAAGTTAGACTATTGTTAACTAAAGCACGTTTGTGGTTCCGTAAAACTATTCCTCCCCTTTATTTGTTATGCATCACCTTTGGTGTGCAGTTGCTTTGACTTTCGTATTCATTTTATTTTGTTCCTAGTATCTTGTTCCAGGCGTTGATGACTACCGCGCCGGAATTTTTCTTTCAAAACATACTAAACACTGCAACGAAGATATGTAATCATAAATATTCCAATAAGGGAGTATTTTAGAACGTATCTTGTATAGAGCAACAACGAATGAAACGAGGTAGACGGCTCCTTAGAGTGTACACTGACTATTTACCATCACGGGCTATAGTGGCCAGAAAGATTATCGGAAGTCACTGTGAAGATCGAGAAAAGGACAAATGGAATGATAACATGAAAATGTCAGAAGAAGAGGATACATCGTCATGTAAACTACGCCAGGAATGACAAGAACTTCCTGCCACACAAATGCAAGCGTGGAAGGAACAAAAGAAAATCCGCCGACCAGCTCTTGAGAAATGACAATGACAAAATAGTAACTTGACGCATTAAACGGTGTGGAAATATCATAAGGTATTTAGCAAAATATATGGACAAAATGTAGAAAAATAGTATTTTTTTTTCTTTTCTAATAATGCATTCCTATGTAATGTTTATGGCCGCTGTGTTACCAGGACCCGAAAGCGAAGCAAAGAATAGTAACACTGTACTCAACCATGCATATCGTAGGAGGATACTGAGGAGGGTTGAGTAATGGGCCTACAACCCCGTTGTATAGAAACTTTAAGCAAAAGGAACTGCAGCAACATGGACACATCAATCAAAGCAAATAGTTTAAACCAGGGGTCCTCAGGCTTTTTATTTATTTTGTTGAGTCCCGACCTCTCTCCGGATTCCCTTTCCCTTAATCGACCCCAGGCGAGAAATAAGTAAATAAAATGATGAAGTGATTACAGAGGCATGTTAAATTAACATTTCCTTGTTATTTAAACTGGTTAAAGTCATTAATGGGAAGGGTGTGGCTGGTGAGCATTAACAACAACTGCATTGGAATTTGGTTGGAGATTGTTCTCTGAAGTGGCAAAGAAAGAATAGACGTAATGTTCCCTCAGGCTTGCAGTACACGACGACTAATATGAGATTTTGCAGGAGTCTGGCTACCTCATCACATGAAACAAATGGCTACAGAAACCCCCACTATACGAGCATGGGAATGCCTGCTGTAGACTTTCTGCACGTGCGATGGGTGAGAAAGAAAGTTTTGAAGCAAAAAAAGAACAGGCGAAAAGTGGTAAGCATCATTCCTATTAGTAACTAATTTCTGAGAAAGTAAGGGAAAGAACCTTTTATGAAGAGGCAAAATATCAAGCAACGAATCCAAACTGTAATTATGCCCCCCTTGTCTACTTTCCTGACTTCTTGCATCAGTCTATTCTGCATTTCAGCAAATGACGTCAGCCATTTTTTAGACCCTGTGGATAATTATTTTATTCATAACTTCAACCCTTACTGAAACAGACGGTATTCTTAAAAAAAACTTGTCAGCTTAAATTAGTAACACAGTTTTAATTAAAAGGAAAGGTCCACTTTTGTAATCTACTTTTCAGACATCACAATGAGCTGTTCCTATCAAAGAAAGAAATCCTAAAATGCATACACTGTTCAAACAGTTACAGATCTATGACTGTGTGTCAACATTATCAATCAGTAGCAAATTAAAATTGTACCAATAAGGCGCAGCACACAACAGACGTCAATTCATTTATGTTTGCTGGTAATTTTTATGACAAACTCTTTGTCACATTGCAAAATAAACTTGTTATGGAAAATGTAAATCGACGATTGGAATAGCCAGAATGTAAGTAGTTCTTGAGGCGCGATTTCAAGAATTTATTTTTGTCTAACTTTGCCATACTGAACGACTTTTCATCAGAGGCAATTCGTCAATTCGTATGGAAATATGAAGTGCGGTGGCAAAACTTCTTTTCCCTTTGTGCTATATATGGGTCATGAAGTCACTATTGCAATTGTTCCCGCCACAGGAAGTATGCATTAAAACATTTATGAGCTCTTGAAATAATGCTTTCTGCAACTTTTTGCAACATGGTTTCTGCAACATAACGAGGTTGTCTGCCCCCAAGCAGAATCTCATATTAGTAAGCCTCTTACGACATGCCTGAGGTAACAGTACGTCTATTCTTCTGAGTCTCCCCAGTGACAGCACTGGTACACACTTTTCTAGATGGTGCAATGTTAACTCATCATTTCACTTACCATGTACACTATCCAGTTTTTCCTACACTGGTCATTCTCCATTAACTACTTCGTTTTTAAATATTAATGAATAAACAAACATGCCCTGTTCGACCTCTGATGGTTATAATCGGAATATACAGTGTCGGTCATTGTAGGTAATATATTCAGTTTTTGCCATTGCTAGCTGGCAACATTCTATCTAATCATTTACTCCATCATCATCACCACTGTTCGTTGCGCTCCTTAAGGAGCATCGAGCCACCACTGTAGCTGATCCGCTTGCAGGAAGTCTACACAACACTTTGGATTTTTTTAAGAATACCTCCAAACTGACAAATTAAAACAAAAACAGAACAATAATAATATTGGCAGAAACGACTGACAGTCTGCAAACAACAAAATACATCAGATTAACTCTCCAGTTGATACCATGATACACAGACATACCAGGCAACGAAAAAGCAGACAAACAAGCAAAACTAGATGCTAGTATGCTTCAAACAAACACTCCAGCCAACATGCAGACAGCCGAAATAATACTCCAAAACAACTACAAGGAAGAATGGCCCAACCGATACGCAAAATAGTCGACTTGACGTGTCATAAATATAGCTATGACCCAACCAAACAAAAATGACTACATCAATAATCTATGACGCGTAAAGGAAAGCAATATCTTCCAAACAAAAACAGAATGCACCAGACTCAACAACCACTTAAACAAATTAATCCCCTTACTTGCATGGGACTCACTACAGAAAGAAGAATGCATTGATTGGCTCCCCAACTAGCACAAACACTCTATACAGCAACATTCAACAGCTAGAGAACACATGCAAATTATTCAAATTGGCATTGGCTGCGAATGAGCGATGTAGCGAAATCTGTGAGATAATCGCTGATTTCAGTGGGATTTTGGTCCTATGATAATAGATAAACCCGCCCTCGGGTGTCTGACTGTTGGCATTTTCAACGCCAGTAGAGCGCTGCCTTTGGTGCAGTGCAAATGCTAAAAAAATGACCCGCCGTAAAAATCTAACACGCCTTTTAGTTTCGGTTTCGAGACGTACAATTAACAATTTAACATCTTGCCCGATCTGCTGCATGAAACTGAGGCAAGACTTATCATTAACGATCTGCCAGAACTGCGACACCCAAAATCCCGTTGAATTAACGTAGTATTTTAACTTTAACGTTAAAATTAGTAGTAACTCGGACATTTTCCAGTAGTAAGAACGAAACGACTGTAATAATTAACGCCAACACTACCAACGTTTTGAAAAAAACCCTCTTCGCTCTGCACGCGGTTCCTTTACTATATACACACTGTGGGCAAAGCCAGCAGATATAAACACACAGACAGTTTAAATTCTCGCCGCGTAGTGTATTTCTGACGTCACTCAAACTAGTTGGTTTATTTGAATAATGAAAAAAATAAGAGAGGGAGGGGAGAAGATGGCCGACTTGTGTAAAAGTTATATTTGACGATTGACACTGACAAAACTGAAAATCTAAACCATAATGAAACTGACCATAAAAATCATATATTAGGATAGCTTAGTGTCTCCTGATCAAAAATATGTTTTAAAATATATGGCAGTCCAATTATTAGCCAAGTTATTGAGATAATGCTATATGTCTACGCACGCTAGGACGGACAGAATGAAACTAGACATCTTTTTGTATTGGCATAACTAACGCAGACTGACCAATGGACTACGAGACACATAGTTTGTTTGGAATTTTGTTTTTGTTCTTTTCAAAACTAAATTCAAAATTTGGTAGTTGCCTGATTTCATTGGCCAGCTCTAATAGATATTGGCAAAAGGCTTAGGGGTCTCGTGGCCATTTGACAAGAAATTTTTATAACAACAAGTACGTTGAGAGCAGATGTGATAAATTGTAAAAATAAATACTAAATTCACAGTCTGGACAGGGCAGAGAAAACTGAGGCCATATCTTTTGCCAGTCAACGTTATTTGTGACATATTTCTTTGAAATTTGTGGTAAGAATGCTTTATGTATTAATATGCTTGATTAAAACTGCAAAAGTTAGATACTGCTATTGGGGAAAGTGAAGGACATGCCGGGAGTAAACATTATTGAGTCCTCACATTGAACTGTATTTGACTGCGGCATATTGTTATGATTATGTATTAATGTTATTGTATTAGAAGATGTTAATAAGCCTCAGAGTTCCATGAACACTCTTCAACATACCTAAAGCGTTTATAATTAAAGAAAGAAAAGAAAATCATACAAAAGGAGATGTGGTTACTCCACGTTATTGTATTGAAGAAAACTATGGAAAAGTAAAGTGGCGCATCTGCCATAGGGACCTGAGGTGTGATCACAGAAAGGTGTGAGTCATTTAAATTAGGGGCTGGTGCACCTGTATGCACAAGAGGCTGACCCCATACCATCATGTGTACAATAGTGATAAGAAATTGTGATCAGATGTGAAAAGGCCAGGGTGTCTTTTATTGCAGGGTTTTTTATTTCCTGTTACCAGCCGGTGACAGGAAACCTGATGAGTGATTGTAAGAAAAAAGTCTCCTTTCAAAAGTTTATGCTGTCAGCAGATAGCCTGAAGGAGCTTGTGTGTGCTGATCTATATATTCTCTGCAGCGACATACTGACTTGTTATCTTTGTGGTGAACTTCTAAATACAATATCTAAATTAGAATATAACAGTCTAGTGCATAAAGTCAAAGATAGGATAGTACTACAACATTCGGCGAGAATTGTAGTCGTCGCCTACGCCTTCAGCGTATTAATTGATAACGCTTTGGCCGAACCAAAAAGGGTACCCTATTTTTCAAATTCGTCCTTGAGACAAACGTACCACTTTTCCAAGTTCAATGAAGTATTTGCCTAGAATACATTGTAGAAGGGAGGGGGACGGATAGATAACCAGTGCAAATCACGTCTAAAATTGTTTCTAAAAATAAAACCAACTTGCTAGCCTTGCCTTAGGCGGTTTTCAAATTACGATGTAAACGTTAGAAATGTGGACACTACGGTCATGAAAACACGCTTAGCTCTTGTTGCGAATGACGTAATTCTCGTGTATTACGAGAGACTCTCGTATTTAGCTTGAAAGTACATGGAAAAAGAATTGAACAGGAGGTAGTTTAAAAATAAACAACTAACATAGAAAAAAAAGTTAGAATTTTGAACCAAGCCACTTAGCCCCATAAAAATCATATATTCGTGTACCTGAAGACTTGTTGACCAAGAATATGTAGTTAGTTATCTAATTAGTCCATTAAATAATCAAATATTGGTAATAATACATAGAGAATCGGAGATACTGTCAGGTCAAATCAATGTCTGCTTAGATTGGATAGCATATTTTTGGGGGGGGAAAAATTAGGTGAAAGAAAGGCTAAGATAGTACGATGAAGTGGATTGGATGAAATTTGAAGGAAGCCGAAATATTATTGGCTAACCTAAATATACAAATCTAGTTGGTAATAGTAACACATAGTGGTTTGAGATATTTTAAAAAAAATAAAGTTTCATTCAAAAAAAGAGATGCTTGGTCTCATTGTCCAAAGCCTTTTACTTTAACGAAATAGTAGGCTGCTCGCTTCCATTTTTTCAAAATATTCTGAGGAACAAGCAGCGATGAGCAGACTTGCGCTTTGTTTTAAAATAACTAACAACAGAAAGCAGTCTGAACAGAGGCAGTGATGAAAGTGTGCCACATTCTATTGCCTAATTCATCGTTACTTGTTTATATTTCCTTGATATGTGGTAAGATTGATTTTATTGACTTTTTAATTAAAAAGGGTTGTGTGAAAAAAGAAAAGGCAATGTAAAAGATTGTAATTAAATGGTTCCATGGCAGACTTAGGCATAGCCTAGATGTTGCTCCATCATATAAGGGACTATCTAAGAAGTTTAAAACTACAGGACTATATATATGATGGTCATACAGGAACATTACACCTATCTTATTGCATGGAAAAGATTACTGCAGGAATGACAGAGGCGTTACATCCATTAGGGAAGAAAAAAAGAAAACTGGTACCATTTGTTCCATCAAACTAAAGTGGAGAAGCAGAGTTGTCAGAGAGAGCTGACCATGTTCTTTTGTATTGAATGTATGTTTGCATGTAAATTAGGAGGAATTAGTTTGATATTAAGACAGAACCATAACTTGCATCGACAGGGGTTCCTGCTGGCACTTGTCTGGTGCTGGTACTCGATATTTGTAACAATGAACTATGGACA
This sequence comes from Oreohelix idahoensis, assembly GCA_024509875.1. Classification (NCBI taxonomy): domain Eukaryota; kingdom Metazoa; phylum Mollusca; class Gastropoda; order Stylommatophora; family Oreohelicidae; genus Oreohelix; species Oreohelix idahoensis. The sequence goes on along the minus strand of JAMPIV010008904.1, from coordinate 70,318 downwards.
TATTGTCTGTTGTATGTAAATATCTTTATATATATTTGTAAATATATCTATCCATCTAAATTGATTTTCATTGAACTGAAGTCCTGACCAAAACAACTTTAGGCTCAGGACCAATAAAGTTTAACAAAAGAAATTTTAAATATAAAATTTAACAGCTGGAGTTAGTTGAGTTTATCATAGTAATTAGTATATGTTTGTATATGTTTTTGTAATGAGATTCTTTAACAACACTCTTACAATACCCTAGACACTTTATGTAGCTTTCAGTCACGCTAGTCAATAAAGAATATAACTTAGAGTGAGATCGTAGGTTGGTAACATGAAAGGTACTCTGTAACACAGTTGTCCATTGTTTACCTCAGAGACCTTCACAGTTGATCTCACTCAAGTACAACTATATGCACACCATTCTTCTTAACATCAAAACCCACCACAATCTTCATACCAAGAATCTCAGGTGATGTGTTAACATCTGGGACATCTGACACTTCATTCAAATAAACATTGTTATTTCCAAGAATAAACAGAATTATATGGGGCGTGACGAAACAACAGCTCCTCCTAACAAATGACTACCATTAGTAGATATTAAAGTTTTAGTCTGTGAATACACCTACAGGAATAAGATAGTGACATTATACTTATCGGACAAAGAGTCCAAACATTTTAGTTAATCAGTATATGTAACATATATTTTCCTCATTTTAAAGACCTGTCCAAAAGTGATGGCGGGACAGGCAGATTAAATTGTACAAAGAAAAGAATTCAATTTTAAAGAAAACTTTAACCACAGTCTTATTCATTTCCTTATAGTGAGTTAAAGTGTAGTGTGTTGATGTACCACAATTGTCATTTCACCCCTAGACACTAGTCACATCAGACACCAGCCACTAGAATAAAAATACAGACCGTGTGAGATCTAGGGAGGTAGCGTTAGGTTCCCTGATAATACATCATCCTCATCATCATCTTTTAGAGTCAGGGGCCTACATTTGCTTGACCTCACACGGTTGACACAGACACAGCTTTCTTTCCTTTTAGGTAACATCTTAACCTCCCCAGCAAAATTACACTTGCTACAAGCGACGAGCTCAGCAGTCCCAGTTAACACAAGACCAGCAACAATAACAACAACTACTACCTCTCACTACTAGATATAAATGTTTTGCCCTGGAGATTTTTACCGACCTACTTTATGGTGCTGGAAAATACATGCGAGTCGAAATTTACGGGTGTTTTCCAGGTACATTACAGTCAAGTTGCATTCTGTTAGTATTGTGTGACGATTTTATTATTCTTATTCACCATTTTGTCTTTGTAATCGCTCAGTCTTTTCCGCTTCTAATGGTTTCACTTTTGACACTTACAAGCTATCATTCCAGCCGGTTCAAAATTTGATGACTGAGCCACAGCGAATTCATACGCCATAAACTTTGACCTCAGTCCTTAGTAACAGGGAAAAGACTTACACGTAGTATTTATATTTATATTATAGTTCCTCAGTTAATGTATACTGACAAAAACGTAACGCAAATCTGTTTAACCTGGTGATCTGAGTATTTAGAATTTCAAATGAAGTTATTAATTTCATCAATCTTTGTTCGCGGATGTCGCTTGAGCGTCCTTTTGAGTGCTACGGCACAAGAACTTGTTTATTTGCGAAAGGCCCTGGGATTGAGATGTAGGATTAGAAAGTTTCCTCTTATAGCTCACCACTTATGGGTCTTATTGTGAACTGTTAAAGGCTATCGTACGTTCTCTGACAATATCAGTATTGCTTGGATTTATTCTGTGTACTCAAACAGTCCTAATTTCATATTGTGGGTTTGTTTACATGTGTGCCTTCTGTGACGTGGAAATGAAATCAGAAAATCTATTTGATTCAAGGATTTTATTTGGACAGGGTAAAACAGCGACAACTATACTTACGGAAAGTGGGTGTCACTATCCTGTTATACACGAACCTTATAGCCATAGGGCGTATTATGGACAGGCTCGCACCTCATCCACCCCTCCCCATCCGCGAAAGGGTGACCGGCCCATGCACAGAACTACACTGACGATTGCGAAACCTCCCTGGTCTCCTGATTATGTTACAACACATAAGGAGGTGAGTTATTTGTTAATTTAAGTTTTTTTTTTTGTTTGTCTTCTTCTCTATCGGACTCTGGATTCTGTTAAGCTGATCACAAACTGACCTCTTCCGCAATATGCTGGGGGTTTGTCCTGAACATCTCATACACATCTCTTTAAGTCTCGCAAGCAGTTGCATATTTACAGATTTTAGGGCCATATTCGTTGTCCTGTATGTGGGGTCCTCTCCTTATGTCGTCATGCAGTGAAGCCCCCTTCACATTTAGAATTTCAAATGAAGGGGGTCAAAATGTTGTGACGTTGTGTGAAGATTGGGGGGGGGGGGGGAAGTGACGTCACAAAAAAAAATTAGTCACACTCGTTTTTTATCATAAATTATGTTTCTACTTCTATCCGCAATAGTTAACTTTTATCCCATTTGGTAACATTTATCCGCAATAGTTAACTTTTATGCCATTTGGTAACATTAAAATTGATCCACAATATTTAACTTTTATTCGCAATAAATAACGACACACTCGTGGACGACTTATGTTAATATTAAAATCTCAGGTGAGATATCGGATAGTTCTGATATCCTTTATCTGGTTTAAATTGTTTTTAATTACATAATTTCTTTTTTAAATAATGTAATACACACCTTAAAAAATAAAATACAGATTAAATAGATTGTACTGTGTAAAATTAGATTAAAAAGCAGTAACAGATTATCAACAGCCCGACAACAGTCTGATGAGATCAAAGAAATGCATGGAGATCAAAAGAAGTCAAGTCCAACACAAAAATCAGAATCAATTCAAATGTGAAGCCAGTCCTACTGTACGGTTTTGAACATGGAAAACAACAAAAACAACAACCTAAAAGCTTCAGACTTTCACAACTGAGTTTTTAAAAAGTAGTCTCATAGCAAATACTACCGTAGGGGAGTGAAGTGTTAGAGACTTCACTATACTATATCAAGCTTTGAGAGGTGGGGTAACCAGTTCCCCTCCTCGCTGTCGTTGCCTTCCTCACCCAAGAGCAGAGTCAGGTATCCATTTACAGCTGGTAGACTGTAGCATGATGCCACCGTGTTTCCAACTCGCTGTCTTTGCCGCAAGAGGCCTGCGCTCTAACCATAAATGGATGCTTGTCTAAAATAGAAGGATTGTAATGGTATGACAAGATCAATAATGTGGAACTGATGACACGAACCAGACAAGTGTCAGAAGAACAAGAGATGAGAAGAAGGCGCTGGAGATGGATAGGACACACATTGAGCAAACTTTATGCTAGCTTTACTGGGCAGTCCTTGTTCTGTAATCCCCAGGGTAAGAGAGGCAGAGGAAGACCAGGGAATACACGGAGAAGAGAATTTTAGACAGACTTAAAGGGGATGGAGAAGATATGATGGCACAGGACTAGAAGACTTGGCATAAAACACATGCATTTTAGAGAGTTGAAAGGTCAATAATTTACATTCGATTACGTTTTTGCTTTTCAGTATTACCAAAAAATTGCGTGACCTCATATGTGGATGACCTCTTTGGGAAAGAAAGAATGAAGTAACTTTGTTTTAAGTGAGCCTTCTGTTACTTTTCCTTTGTCTAGTGTTCTCCTTTTTTGTGTGTTTCTATTTACCTTGGCGAACCCATCCGTAACGTAAACGAAGCAATGTCAATCCTGTGTTTTCCATCTTCTTCTACAATCTACTAGACCAGGATTTCTTAACCTGTGGTCTACGCGGCCTTACGCGCCCATGAATGGATTCTAGGGGTCTGCGCTTATAACCTAAAATTTAAAAAGTAAAGATTTTTATTATGATTTTATGTACATTTTTACCGAGAAGGGATCCATATCATTCATCGGACAATCAAAGAGATCCATATCATTCATCGGACAATTAGAGGGATCCATATCATTCATTGGACATTCAAAAAGGTCCATAGCCTTCATCGGATAATCAAAGGAGTTCATATTTTCATACAACACATTGAGATACCATCTATTCAACAAGCTAAAGATAGGAACTACCGATCAGTGTAACTGTGGCACTGATAAAATGACTGCTGAACATCTACTTCCAAGTCGCCCAACATATGCGGAACAAAGAAAGTGCACATGGTCGACACCAGTACCATTCATGAAAAAGCTCTACGGAGATTCAAATAGCCCCAAACTGACTACTGCTTTCGTTGAAAACATTCAAGTGGACGTCTGAGAGTGTACGAAGAAGAAGAAACCTTCATTGGACAATCACAGCAGTTCATACCTTCATTGGACAATCAAAGGAGTTCATACCTTCATTGGACAAATAAAGGAGTTCATACCTTCATTGGACAAATAAAGGAGTTCATACCTTCATTGGACAAATAAAGGAGTTCATACCTTCATTGGACAAATAAAGGAGTTCATACCTTCATTGGACAAATAAAGGAGTTCATACCTTCATTGGACAAATAAAGGAGTTCATACCTTCATTGGACAATCAAAGCAGTTCATACCTTCATTGGACAAATAAAGGAGTTCATACCTTCATTGGACAAATAAAGGAGTTCATACCTTCATTGGACAAATAAAGGAGTTAATACCTTCATTGGACAATCAAAGCAGTTCATACCTTCATTGGACAAATAAAGGAGTTCATACCTTCATTGGACAAATAAAGGAGTTCATACCTTCATTGGACAAATAAAGGAGTTCATACCTTCATTGGACAAATAAAGGAGTTCATACCTTCATTGGACAATCAAAGCAGTTCATACCTTCATTGGACAAATAAAGGAGTTCATACCTTCATTGGACAAATAAAGGAGTTCATACCTTCATTGCACAGATAAAGGAGTTCATACCTTCATTGGAGTTCATACCTTCATTGGACAATCAAAGGAGTTCATACCTTCATTGGACAAATAAAGGAGTTCATACCTTCATTGGACAAATAAAGGAGTTCATACCTTCATTGGACAATCAAAGCAGTTCATACCTTCATTGGACAAATAAAGGAGTTCATACCTTCATTGCACAGATAAAGGAGTTCATACCTTCATTGGACAATCAAAGGAGTTCATACCTTCATTGGACAAATAAAGGAGTTCATACCTTCATTGGACAAATAAAAGAGTTCATACCTTCATTGAAGTTCATACCTTCATTGGACAATCAAAGGAGTTCATACCTTCATTGGACAATCAAAGGAGTTCATACCTTCATTGGACAAATAAAGGAGTTCATACCTTCATTGGAGTTCATACCTTCATTGGACAATCAAAGGAGTTCATACCTTCATTGGACAATCAAAGCAGTTCATACCTTCATTGGACAAATAAAGGAGTTCATACCTTCATTGCACAGATAAAGGAGTTCATACCTTCATTGGAGTTCATACCTTCATTGGACAATCAAAGGAGTTCATACCTTCATTGGACAAATAAAGGAGTTCATACCTTCATTGGACAAATAAAGGAGTTCATACCTTCATTGGACAAATAAAGGAGTTCATACCTTCATTGGACAAATAAAGGAGTTCATACCTTCATTGGACAATCAAAGGAGTTCATACCTTCATTGGACAATCAAAGGAGTTCATACCTTCATTGGACAAATAAAGGAGTTCATACCTTCATTGAAGTTCATACCTTCATTGGACAATCAAAGGAGTTCATACCTTCATTGGACAGATAAAGGAGTTCATACCTTCATTGAAGTTCATACCTTAATTGGACAATCAAAAGTATTCACAGCCTTCATCGGACAATCAAAAGTATCCACAGCCTTCATCAGACATTCAAGTGTCCAGAGCCTTCATCAGACAATCAAAAGTATCCACAGCCGCCATCAGGCAATTAAAAGTATCCACAGCCTTCTTCAGACAATCAAAAGTATCCACAGCCTTCATCAGACAATCAAAAGTATCCACAACCTTCATCAGACAATCAAAACTGTCCATGCTTATAATTGTTAATAGGAAAGTTTTATTAGAGATTGAGTCTACAAATATCTGGGTAACTCAAATGGTCCATAGTTGCGTATAATGTTGTGAAAAATGACCGCAGCCAACGAGACACGTTTATGGGGAGGGGGGGGGGAGGGTACGTAATTGGCTGTGTCCTTTCATATTTCACTCTCGCAGCGAGGCGATGGCACCGTTTGGATGTTCCCTCGTTCGATTCCCTAATGAGCCCATCCCTTCTGTTTACTTCTCTGTTGTCTAGTGTCCTCTTTGTATCTTACATGTGCCTGCTAGTTACCTCTTTGTTTATTTATTTTTTACTAATAGGCCTCGGATTTCCTTCATGATTGATTTCTTTGTCATGAGTATACACGTTGACGGGTTAATCAGTGCCACGAATATTTTGACCTAAAGAAATGTTACTTGTGGCAACGTGACCAGTTCCATAAAAAGTTTCTACCTTTCCTACGACAATAGTTCATTCAAAAAAAAAAAAAAAAAAATTTGTAAGTTAAATTTAAGCGACATCTCGGCATAGAAGGTGGACTGTAGTGGATCTATAACGTGTTTTTTATATATGTTTTTAGTAGGAGTTTCGCCTCTTTTTGCGAGGCCGGCTCCATTCAATCTAGACACAAGGTCTGTCGGTTATATAATATTAGGTCATATGTTCAAACATAAAAGACATTATGGTCTGATGTAATTCTGGCTCTTGCCGTGATTGAACACTCTGTTGAGCTATTTCCCGCGTATTTCTTGATATTATTTTTCCACTAACATCGCTGTCTTCCTCTTGCCCGCTTGCCTTCAGACTTTCCTCGTTTTATGATTTGTCAGCAATGTGCTCATCATGTGTCAAAAATATTTTGATCTCTGTATGTCAGTTCTCTTTAAATTTCTAGTTTTTTAAAGGCTTCATTAGCTGTTGTCTTCTGTTTTAAGACATACGCTCTTTTTCTCTATACATCCACACTTCAAGGAACTCATTTCTGTCTTCCAGCTGTTTGTTGTATGTCGATGTGTCGGCATCAAGCAGTAGTGAAGAATTAGGGTCTTAATATGTTATTCTTTTGTGCCCACATCGTACAGAGGGTCTTTTAATATGAAATTGTCCTCGCGTAGAGGAAACTGGCACAGAAATAGCAACATACACCGTCAAATCATTAATTTATTCATTTCCTTTCTTTTTTTCCCTTTCTTTCGTTCTTTCTTTCTTATTATTTTTCTATCTTTTCTTTATATATTTTTTTTTTGCCCTCTTATGGTGCATGAAACCATCCGTACAGCTGGGTCCTTGCTTACGTCATAGCCCCCCTTTCTCTTGTGGTGGATTCTGTGGCAATGTGTTGTATATGATGGCGTTGCCAGGTTGATACACAACCTCATGTTGGTCGCCTCTTACGGTCTATTTGAGGGAGCAGTAGTGTTATTCTTTCTTTGTCTCTTCAGAGACCCCCAGGCCCCCCGGGACCAACACGGGGAAATTTGTCAAAGCCATATAATATATAACAAAAGGTAAAGGTATTGCCATAGCAGATACTACCATAGGGTAGTGAAGTGTTAGAGACTTAATGTTCCCTAACGTAAGAGCAGACCCATTAACAGATAGGTAGACTGGAACGTGCCGCTACCATGTTTTGAATCCGGAAATCGGTAACTTCACCGATATAATATATACCCGCCTATACCCGCCTTTAATATCAGCCCTTTTTGGCTGGAACATTTTTAATAGATCGGACATTATATAGGGCAAATACATTCAATCAAAGCTAGTGCAGAGGCTTATTAAACACTCTACTTGATATAGACCTGTTTATCGATTTTCATGGTTCATATTTTGACTCTTTGCGTATCGCTTTTAAGGGCTTTAGTGTCTTGTTAAATACTGCATTTGTTTGCTTCGCTTTGAAGAGGTATATTTCTTCTCCCACGCACGAATACAAGGCGTATGGTGAAGGCTAGTTAGTTTTAGCAGTGGGGTGCAACACAGGAAATAAAATTCACACAGAATGATAGCGTCTTTTTCCTCCAAAAAACACGCTGCTTTGTGTGCGTGTGATGATTTCGTGGTTCTATATGTATATGTCTAAATACTTCCGTCACTGGTGTATTTATCATATTACATAATCTTCCCCCCCCCCCCACACACACACACAAAATACTAATTATCCATCGCATTATAGGATCTCCTCACTCACTGAACACTAATTACTCAACATACTATAGAATCTCCCCGCGCACCAAACGCTAATTTCTCACCGCATTATATAATCTCCCCACATATCAGTGCACAAAGTACTTATTATATTATACTTATAGATCTCCCCACTCATCATAACACTAATTACTCATCATCTTATATAGAATCTTCCCACACATTAAACACTAATTAGTCATCAATCATGATGTCTAAACATCAAAATATTAATTGATCATTTTATTATAAAATTTATCCGTGCGCCCAAGCACTAAATATTTAAATAAATATTAGACAAACATTTCAGGCACTCGTAAGAAATAAAGAAGTAGAAACCTAGACAACAGAAAAACAACAGACGTGAGTGGCTTACCCAGGACTCAAACCCAGGACCTTCCGTGCGACAACCCCGCCTAGCTATGCAAGCGAATCACACTATCCTCCCTGCCATATAGGCATCACAAAAATGATGCTTCGATGACGGGTCATTAGTGCGACCCGCAACACATAACACCGGAAATTTACCATGGGCAGTCCAGCCTATTAATGACGCAATCACTTCTGTTGTTCCCCTATTATACAGTATAGGTCAGACTACACAAGACAAAGACCTTAATACTGTGTCTAGTAATTGATAGAAGACTAAGAACAGTAAGTACAGGACAGAGGGTAGGTTTTGGTATTGTATAAACATTTATAACACATAAGGAAGGGAAACCCGAGGCCTGACAACGAGACGTCAATTTCAGTAATCCCCATTGTTCATATGAAACAAAAGACCAGTGTATCTGCCAAACAATATCTTTCTCAGATCAAAACAGGGGCAAAATGGCAAACATTTATCACAGTAAAAATTAATAAATATACACTTAACTCACATGTAGGTTACCACGTGCAGAACTAAGTAGGCACCAGAACAGGAAAATGACGCAGTTGGATACGTTAGCCGGTTTGTTCAGTGCAACACTGTTATTGTACAGTTTCTAATAATAAACGAATATAGATAAAAAGCAGATACTCCTACGACAGAAAAAATTAAAAGACTGTAACAGAAGTGATAGGCTCATCAAGGAATAGAACCATGGACCATGCATCGCTTCGCTGCGAGAGTGAACCGTGAAAGGAAAGGACGCACGGCTAAGTAAGCACTCCCAAAAGTGCCTCACGGGCGGCGGTTATTCTCACGACATTTAACGCAACTATGGAATATAGGACCTTGAAATGACCCAGACATTTATAGACACAATCACCTCACCATAGCATGTTGTATTTGCGATAGTATAGCTCGAAACAGTGTTCAAACAACAGTATAGCACACGATACGTCGTTCCTTTCACAGTATATCACCATAGTATGCTGTTATTATCACAGTATACCAACATAAAATATTGTTCTTATCACAGTATAGCGCCAAACCATATTGTTCTTATTTCAGTACAGCGCCACGCCATATTCTTATCACAGTATAGCACCATAAAATGTTCGTATTACAGTATAGCGCCATACCATATTCTTAACACAGTATAGCACCATAACGTGTTGTTCTTATTACAGTGTAGAAGTATATCATGTTCTTACCTCTGTATAGTTCTATAACATGTTCTTACCACTGTATAACATGTTCTTATCACAGAATTTCAGTGGCAGCAAAAGCTTAGAGCCGGCATCTCGTCCTAGTCGGTGTCGATCCATGCATACTTCAAAAATCAGGTTTGGCTCAGATGAAGTTCCTGACCGCTTCTTGTCAGATCACATGGTCACGTACAGTCAAAAAGATGGAATTCTTGTGAGTTTTATTTATAGCTCTGACATCTTGTTCTCCAGGTCATTTCGTCAACTTTATCACTCCTGCAATCACTGCATCCACCCATGTGCTACCGGGCCTGAAAGGGTAGCAACAAAAATAGCACCACAGCGCCCTACCATACATGTTATATAAGGCTACAGGGGGATTGGGAATACATAAATTGTAAGTCCAAAAACAACAACAACAACCAAGACCAAAGAAGATCATCTTTGAAGGAGGTTTATGATGCCACCCAGAGAAAGACTAAAGGAATATGGGCTGCTGACTCTTCTAAGAAAATCTCCAGATTGGGCACATGGAATGTTCAAACACTAAATGAGCAAGAGAAAACTGCGCACGTGGCAGCAGAAATTATATCTTTAATATTGACATTCTGGGGCTTGCAAAACAAAGTGGAAATAAATTAAAAAGGAAGAAACTGAAGACAAGAATATATAGTAATGAGACAGAAAGCACACATCATAGAGAATGTGTGGCTCTAATGCATCAAAGGAATTTCTAAATGGGAAAAGTAATCGGTGCATTTGTGGTACTGATTTTATTGCGTGCTTTCAATTGTCTGTGGTGGGTTTTGATGTTATTAAGTGTTGTTGCTATGTTTACTTAGTGTACTGAATGAGGTCAGCTGTGAAGGTCCCTGAGGATAACAGTTTATGTGAATTTACAGAGTACCTTGCTGCTACCACCCTACGACCTCAATCAGACTTATTCTTGACTAGTATGTCTGATAGCTACGTCTACTGTCTAGGGTAATGAAAATGTGGTGTGCTGGTAATTAAGTACACAAACACACACACAAACACTAATATTAATCTCTATGATTAAGTCAAGTGACACTGTGGTTAAAATTTAGTAATTTACAATTTTTTTTTTCAAATTTATTTTTTCCTGAACCTAGTTTGCTTCTGGTCAGGACTTTCAACTCAATATGAATCACTTTCAATAAAATTACATATGATCAAGTAAACACATGAAAGACCTGTACATATACATAATTTAAATTTGCTAATATTGGTACTAAAACTAAAGTCTTTATTAACTAGTGCTTGATGTCGGGTCGGGGTATTTTCATCATACCCAGTCCTTTATTTAACAGTGTTCATTTGCTCTTTAACAGGATTGATGGTGGAAAAGTTTATTAGTTACACAATGGAGTTTATATTATTTAGTACTCGTTGATGAATCTCAGCAGGCCAGTTCTTTAACACTTATCTGGCCTGTGACGATTGAAGATAGTTGTTCCTTAGGCCCACTCCTCACATGCGCTGAGGTAGTATGGTAGGCATCTCGTTTCATACAGTGTTGTACTCTTCAGAATATCTGGCACTAGCACAGTGCCAGACAAAGAAACTCTGAAACCACAAAATTAGGCTAGGTCTTAACATAATACCTAATCCACCATGTTTACAAGCATTAATACATTGAAATAAAAGACAGGGTCAGATCTCTCTGACCGACCCAGCACATCTACATCAATGCTGTTATCAAGTAGCACTAGTTTCACATTCCTCTCCTCTAAGGCCTGCACTGCATCTGAAATATTATCATTAATCTCTTTTTTTTTTCATATAATAAGGTGGGTGATATGTTTCCACCTGACCACCTGAAAAGAAACATCTGTATTCTACATTTCTGATAGTTTATCATATTATATTTCAACCTCTAGGCCCTGTAACTGTTGGCTGGGGACCTAGAATAAGTACTCACTTGTCGTAATCATTTTTCATTATATGGCAGTATCACTCACTCAGAATTGTTAAATAAAAAGGTTAATAATTTCTGTCTTACCACAATTCAAAAGAAAACACACAGGTACGTTGAAATAGCACAAACTCAGCTGAGCTGCTGGCTGGACTATGGCGTCCGTATTCCTTATATTATTTATATATATTCAGTGGACGTCACACTTCACAGCATCAACGATCTGCTTCTATGGACAGTCTTAAACAAAATGGCAACGAGCCGTCCAATTTTCTAATAATCTTAACTGTGTTGACCAATCAAATAGGAAAGCCAAGCTTTTTAAATTCAAAATTTTACACTAAGGTCCAAATTTGGTCCAATGTGTAGTGTATTTCTGTCGGTCGGTCTGTCCGAACTTGGCATTCCCCAAAAATGGACTTGGTTTTGGCCCAACACTAAAAAAAAAACACAATATTCAGTTTGAGCTATCCCATAATTTCTACCCCGTGTCTACCCCTTTTCCTACAGAACACATGACCCTTTTCCTGCTTTCTCTCAAGGACGCGTCAAAATGTAACCGCTAGTGACTGCAAAACGAACATCTGTCTGCGAGTCTGCACCGAACAAATCAGTCTTTTGTCAATAACTTCCGAGTTATCTGTCCGTCCTTTTATTTGAAAGCATATTATTTATCAGGAAAAGATAAGCTCTTAAACTAGCTAACGTTTGTGGTTCTAAACCTATTAATAAGGAATTCCATATTTTTTTCCATGTTAGTCTTGAAATCTATAAACTACCATTCGTTCACTTCTTTTACCGCCATTTTCAAGCTAAATACGAGAATCGTCAGTATTACGTTTAGAATTACGTCATTCTCAATAAGAGCTAAGCCTGTTTTCGTGACCCAATTTACGAACATTTTTTAACTTTCGTCGTATTTCAAACAACTAACTACAAGTTCGCGCGTATGCTAGGCTTAGATTCAAACCCCGTTTGCAGACGGCATCATTTTTCTCTTCCCTCCTTTTCTTACCCCGTCTGAACGAATAGGCCTTTCGTGTCCCCATGTTATAAATAGTTTTTTTCAATGACACTAGAAAACGATGGTACGGTCTACCAAAATCAACGCGCTTGTGGCGTGGGCGAAGAAGCAGCAGCGTATCATAACTATATTTTATCCCTACATTTTATTTTAACATTTATATTTATAATGGAGGATTTTTTCCCTGTATCAGTGTATTCCACCACATTGTCGCACTTTCTTTCTTTCTATACTATGTAGCAGATAGTTTATATTTTCAAGTATTCTTTCACTACTTTCAGTATATTGTGTCTTGTCTGTTATTTGAAACTCCTTGCGGATAATAAACACCTCACATTTGCAAGAAGAGGTGGAGATAATATTACGAGAAGCAGGTTGGTAAAATTCCCTTGTACCAAGTTTGGCCGTGGCAAATTAACACGTACATCGCCCAGCGCTATCTGCCTAATCACCGATAAGACGGGTGCACGCATCACCAAAGCTGGGAATACGGGGAGACAACTGATGGACAGACACAGATAAGAGATTACTTTCTGATAAAGTAATGAATTGTTACTTTTGACACACGTTGTCATATGAGGTTAACGACATGTTCGCGAGTCTGTACGCAGGCATCGTATGACGTATTGCCATATATGGTAATAAGTGACCTTTTGCTTTACGCCCCTTATTTCACGTGGAATATTTTGAAAGTACCACACCCGACCCACCTGTTTAAAAATGATTGGAGCGTTTATTTAACTCCATAACAAACAGATGCGTGGGAGACCGGGAATATAACCTAACACGTTTCAGTGTTATTCCACTGTGAAGATCGTTTGCCAAGATACCAGACCTTGCTAGAGTGAAGCCTAGAATTCAGAATTCTTTCTTAACATACCGGCCACCTTTTATTGGAGAATTTTGGACGGACTTTCATAGCCCAGGAAATCTCTTTCATATTAAATAAGGAAACCGGGACTGAGGAAACTGAAGGACCACACACGAAGTCAGAGAGGGAACTTATTAAATTAACGACACCCCAGACACATGTAAGAGGCCGATTCAAGTCTCTTTTATTCATCTGAGCAAAAAGTCTGTGAGCCAGGATTGGCGTAAGTTGTCATTTTACATTCTATATTTTCATTACTAACATATGAACTAACATATATATGTATATTGCCGGGTGAATTTTAGTATGTGAAAATCTCTAGTGGATGTCCCAGTCATTTGAGGCTGGCAACCACAGCGTATAGAATGATGATTTATGAACCACCACTGCACGGGCTGGTGATTGCTTTATTGCTAGTTTTTTAACGAGAACTAAAAGCATAAAGTAGTCCCAGATTCCTATGGAGCAGGGAGGAAAAGATGAAAGAAATGATGTACATTTTAATTATAATATTTACAATTTCAAGCTGTGTAAGTGTCCATATAATTATATTCACTTTCAAATTAATGTAAGTTTTCAAGCTTTAAACCAGTGGAAATGTCTATGTGAACATATTCATTTTTAAATTAATGGAAGTTTCAAACTTTTAAAATCAGTGTAAACATAAATGAAAACATATTCAATTTATATTGAGAACACTTTTCAATCAGTGGAGATGTAAATGTAAACAGACTCTATCTGTATTTTTAACCTTTTCATTTAAATGTAATGTAAAGCTAAAGCTATGCTATTTAAATGTAAAGAAAGTTTTATTCCGAGGGATTAAATTTAATTATCATCGATAGTAAATTCTAAGATAAATGGGATGGTGGAATGGGAAGATAGAGACCCATAACCATGGGTTGGAAAACGCAATACTCAGAAGAGCGTTTCGTTTCTATTCTTTACCATAGTTATTGGTGGTACCAGCAGAAAGTACTATCTCTGGAACACATTGAAGGTAGAAGTGGACTGACGTTGTGCGAGACGTCATCATAAGAGGGTCTTATAGACAGACGCAGGACCAGCTTGGCTGTTACTCCTTGACGTTCTAGGAACGTGCGGCGCCTTTAACCTTGACCAGCGACGAGCGAGAGCAGTGTACACAGAACCCATTAGCGGGAGCAGAAATTACTATTGGCAGCTAAGTGAAAAATATACGCTGCCAATGTAAATTTTTCCCCATCATCTCTACTATAAATCAATGATGAAACTTTTCTTCTAAACTCAATTCATTTTCAAACTGTTAAAACCTAAAGTGATTATTAAATTTTGTTATTTGTAATGTTACAAATTTAACTTCGATTTAATCATTTTAAAGTTACTGCATGTTTGTCTCAGTCAATTTACTACACACACTCTAAACAGAGCTATACCAGCATAGTAAGAATTCCACTGAGCAAATCAGGGGTGAGGGCTTGAACGAGGTGAAATTAATAAGTGCTTAATTCCTTCACAAAAGTTGTCGGCAGATTCTAGAATTAACATGCTCAGCCAAAGCAGCATTGTTTTCGCTTATCTGAATATCTTGTGAAGACTCCCTTTGTAATACAAGTGTCATTATCCTTCTATCTACATCTCTGCCAAGAGTAATCTTGTGCGAAGGTAGATACCTTTGAAGCCCATATTAGATACTCTTGAGTTTTGGCCACTGTTGGACTACTACTGCAAAGCAGGGGAGGCAATACAGTCACACACATGAGGTTGAACCGGGTATCCCATGCGTAACACAAACATCAATTTTCCTATTCATGGACCAAAAATCAAACAGTCAAGGTCCATTAATTTCGATTAAATTTCAAGTAACAACGATATTCGTACGTTACTTACGGACCAGGCAAACTAGTTTCTGACCTGGGTGAATAACAGACGTACGTCTGTAGTCACTGACATGTAGGAACGTGTCATTACTTTTTAAGTCAACTTGTGCCCTCGTTCAAGGTCGCCTTGTGCAGAGACGAGATACCACGATATTGACCATTTTGTTTAGTTTGAATAGCTTGTTTTAGCAATTCAATGTTTTTTTTAAACTACACTTTAACTACACTATTAACAAGCTTTAGACATTATTAGGTAAAATAAACGTTATAAAGCATTATTTTCGCTGGCGTTTTATTAACAAATACTTACGTATATTTAATGGACGTGCAAAATCAAATTTACATACACAATCTGGATACGAACGCCCTTAAGAACGGAACTCGTTCGCAATCCAAGACCTTATTGTAAAGATGAACATCACCAAATGTTAATCACCAACTAATAATAAAGAAGAATCTATGAAAGAAGAATCTTATGCCAAACTTTAAAATATTATGGATAAAAAGAGAATGAAAATGAATTACAATCTTGATTCATGACCAATGCACAAAGGTAAGAAAAGACAATACCGATTTTGAAGAAAAAAGTGGACTTGAAATGAACAATAAACAAAAATGTAGAAATATTCGTACACGTCTGTGTTTCTGATGCACGTGCCGTATAGAAGAGTTTCCTAACCTTTCTTTTCTGCCATGGACCCCTTTGATTGTCCGATGTATGCTATAAACCTGTTCGATTGTCCGATGTATGCTATAAACCTGTTCGATTGTCCGATGTATGCTATAAACCTGTTCGATTGTCCGACAAATGCTTTGGACCCCTTTCTGGAAAAACATGTACATGAAAAAAAAACTTCACATTTTAAATTGTCGGTTTTTTAAGCCGAGTCCACTAGAATCGATTCACTGACCCCCAAGTTTTCCATGGGCTTTAGATTAAGAAGCCCTGCCATAGAGAAAGCATGTTTCCACACACAAGAACACATAAAGCAACATGGATATCACCAGGCCACAGGGCAGAAAATCAGTGTGATTATCAAAATATACTGACTATCGTACCGAAAAGTCTGTAAGTAACAATGAAAAAATCCCGGCTGCTATTCGGGAAAATTTTAATTGAACGCCAATTAAAAGAACGCGCATGCCTTGCAATCTTTTCATGATACATTTGCGGGAAAATACACAAACGACGCGCATTGTACCGTGAATGCTAAATAGAACACCCTATTAAAAAACATGCAGGTTTTTATTGTTTTAATTTCACGGTGCTTTGACCACTGACGACAAGTTATGATTCGTGTAATTACAAAGATCCAATGAAGCTGAAATGGAATAGAAATAAATGAAATAACCACAGGAGAATCAGTGACGTCATCAGGAGTTGCAGCAGAAAGAGCACAACATAGTTATTTCGCGTAATGTTTTGATGGACACAGCGGGCTGATCATCCGCTTGCCAGTCACTCTGATTACGGAAACAACAATTAATTTTCTGTTGTACTAATAAATGCCACTAGGCGTAACGGAACAACAGTTGATTTCTTGTTGCCCTAAGGCGCCACTAGGCGCACTGGCCACGAACTGCTTTGTCGGTCGGTGGCTAAGGATGGAAGAAGAAGAAGAAGAATGTTTTGATGGGTTACTTACTCGTATATCCATAACTGAGAAGTTTAGATCCTCATTACATGAAGCCACAGGATGTAGAGGAGCAGGTGTGGCTTTAGATCACCATCTTCTGTTAGCCAAAATAAAGATGAAACTCTGAAGATAAATAACAACACAAAGGTAAAGGATCCCGTTAAGCGCCCATTGAGGCATATTGGGAATATGGTGTTAGGCCCATATTTTCTTGACCATTGGCACACTAGGGGTGATGTGGTCAGCATCACGCCGGCAGCCTTTAATCTTCCCAGAGTTGCTCTGGTACCCAATTCATGAGGCTGGATCGATCCCACCTCAACTGGGGATTGAACCATGGATCACCGAGCTAGGAAGGAAGTGCACTAACCACTGCGCTACCGCGGCTCTAACAACACATAGAAACAACAGTTTAATATGGGGCATTTGAGACATCAAGATAAACAAAGTATCAAGTGCTCTATCAACATGAAGATGAAGCAAAAACATAAGATTACTAGCAACTGATTAAAAAAAAATTATGGAACGAAACATATGGGGATGTTATGGCAAAAAGATGTAAAGGTATATAAAGGAGCAGATGTGGCATCAGATCACCACCTTCTGATAGCCAAAGTAAAAATGAAACTCAAGTGATATGCAACAATGCAAAGTTATAGACAACAATTTAATGTAGGACATCTAAGAAATCAAGAGACAAATTTGCGGTCACAATATCTAACAAATTCCAAGTGCTCCAACAGCTGGAAGATGTAGTGAATACAGAAGACTATTGGCAGTAAATCAAAACTGTATGGAATGAGACATGCGAAGAAATACTGGGGAAAAGGGAACGACAACAAAATGTATGAATAACAACAGAAACCATCAATAAGATAAAAGACAGGAAAAACAAGAAAGCAGATTTAAACACAAGCGAAACCAGAAGTTCCAAAGCCAAGGCTCAAGAAGTGTACACAGAAGCAAACAAAGAAGTAAAAAGAAGTATCAAAAGAGACAAGAGGAAGTATACTGAGGAGTTGGCAAGAGAGGCAGAAGATGCTACAGCCAAAGGAAATATGAGAGAACTGTATAACAGCACAAAGAAGCTAACATGGAAATACAGTACAAACAAACAAGTTGCCTCCTAAAAGACAAGAATGGAAAACTGCTCAGCAATATAAAAGAGCAAATGAAGAGGTGGACGGAATATTTTGAGGACCTTCTCAATAGACCAGCTCCACAAAACCCCCCAGACATCCAACCAGCAGAAGAAGAGCTACAAATTAACTGTGAAAGACCAACGAAGGAAGAAATAAAGAAAGCCATAAAGCTTCTAAGAGATGGAAAAGCGGCTGGACCAGATGGCATTCCAGCAGAGGCCATCAAAGCAGATATCGACACGGCTACAGAGATGTTATATAAATTACTTGGTAAAGTCTGGGAAAAGGAAGAGATACCAGCAGAATGGAAGGAAGGATATCTGGTTAAGTTGCCTAAGAATGGAAATTTACAAGAATGCACAAATTATAGAGGAATAATGTTACTATCAGTGCCAGGAACAGTATTAAACAGGATTATCCTCCAGAGATTAAAAGAGTCCATAGACAAGAAACTGAGAGATGAACAAGCAGGTTTTCGACAAAACAGATCCTGTACAGACCAGATAGCCACTTTGAGAATAATAGTTGAACAAAGTCTGGAATGGAATTCACCACTATACATTGGATTTGTGGACTACGAGAAGGCATTTGACAGTGTAGACAGAGAATCACTTTGGAAATAGATTCGGCATTACGGAGTTCCCCTGAAGATCATTAATTTAATAAATAAAACATATGAAGACATGACAAGCAGAATTCTTCATGAAGGACAGCTTGAACCGTTTGGGATAAGAATTGCGGGAGTGCGACAGGGATGCCTCTTGTCTCCATTTCTTTTCTTACTAGCAATAGACTGAGTTATGAGAACATCGACAACACACAACAGAAATGGAATCCAGTGGACTCTGACTAAGCAGTTGGATGATCTGGATTTTGCTGATGACTTGGCTCTTCTGTCCCTTAACCGTTATCAGATGCGGGACAAATTGAAAACACTCGATGAGAGGTCACAGCAATTGGGTCTGAAAAAACACAGGGAAAAGACAAAAATAATGAGAATAAATGCAAGTAATGATAACAGGGTTGAACTCGAAGAAACACCACTACAACATGTAGAATCGTACACATATCTTGGCAGCAATATAGACAAAGTTGGAGGGACAGACATTGATATAAAAATAAGAATACAAAAAGCAAGAGGAGCTTTCATTACATTGGGAAATATATGGAGATCAAGAGAAATCGGATACAACACGAAAATAAGAATCTTCAACTCAAATGTGAAGTCAGTCCTATTGTATGGCTCTGAGACATGGAGAACAACAAAGACAACAACCAAAAAGCTACAGACTTTCATAAATGGGTGTTCGCGTAGAATAGAAGGACTGAAATGGTATGACAAGGTTACCAATGTGGAACTAATGACAAGAACCAGACAAGTGCCAGTGGAACAAGAGATGAGAAGAAGATGATGGCGTTGGATAGCACACACACTGAGGAAACCTGTTGATAGCATTACAAGGCAGTCCTTGTTCTGGAACCCCCAGGGCAAGAGAGGCAGAGGTAGACCAAGAAGCACATAGAGAAGAGAGCTGGAAACTGGGTGAAAATGATGAAAACGTGGAAAGAACTTGCGATGATGGCACGTGACAGGAGGACTTGACATGTGTTTGTTGAAGGCCTATGCTCCTTTGGGAGTGGAGGGTTATGATGATGGCAAAAAGAGAATGCATAACACATAACAGAAACCATCAACAAGATAAACTTTAGCGAAAAAAAGAAATCAGATGTAAACAGAATCAAGACCAAACATTCCAGAAATAAGGCTCATCTACTATTTATAGAACCAAACAGAGAAGGAAGAAGAGATAGAGAAAACATACTGAGAACTTGGCAAGATATCTAGAGGCAACTGCAGTCAAATGTAAAATATGAAAGACATGTATAAAACAGAACAAAGAAACTAACAGGGAATATCAGCAATCAAATGGCTTATCAAGGACAAGAGTGTAAAATTGCTTAGCAGCGTGAAGAGCAAATTAAGAGATGGACCCACCACTTTGAAAAAGTTCCAAATAGACCAGCTCCACATGATCCCCCAGACAAATGGCATTCCAGCAAAGACCAACAAAGCAGATGTTGACACATATACGGACATATTACAAAAATCACTTGGTACAAAGACCAACAAAGCAGATACTTGCATATATACGGACATATTACAAAAATTTCTTAGTAGAGTCTGGGAGAACGAAAAAAATCTTAGCAGACTTGAAAAGAGAATATATGGTTAAGTTGCCAGAGAAGGGTGACTTTCAAGAGTTCACAAATTACAGAGGAACAATTTTAAGCAGGATTATACCTGAGATATGTCGTGAGAAATTCTAATCCACATATATAAATTAAAACGTAAATGTAAAGCCTAACAAATAAATGTAATAAAAGGAAAGAAGAATGGTAAAGAACAGTGCTGTCACAATGACTGTACTCGAAATCCCCCTTGTTTTCTAATTCGTCTGCAAATTGTAACGTTTCACGTTGATAGTAAAAGCCTACTGCTTCAATACCCACTTTCTACGATACAACGTGTACTGCCTTTCTAAGAAAAACCTTGAGATACGCAGCTGACCTAGATTTAAAATTCCATTCATGTCATTTTATACACTACGTTACCATAAACGAAAGACAGATGGACTAAAGATAGAAAGAAAGGGAGGGGCTGAAAGCCGGAACGCAGGCAATACTACCACAGTCGCGCGATACACAATTACTACCATCACGCGTGTAAGGCCACATGCACTAGCTTTTTTCAAATCGACAGTGATAAAACGAGAGTTAGGTTTTAAAAAACTTACAAAACGCTTATTAGGAAACATGACATTCTACTGTTTTATGTCTGAAATCCTGACATTAGTATGACAGTACAGCAGACACCATAAAGTTTGGAAGTGAGGAGGTGGCAACAGCACGACTATCCTAGAAGAAAATGCATATTTTGAACGCAGCCCCTTAGCCCCATTAAATTTATATATTTGGGTTCCTTAGGACTTGCTGACAAATAATATGTTAAACGTTACGCAAATAGTCTAGGAAATAACAAATTATAGCCAAAAGAAATAGTGAGGGATGTCAGACAACACCCAAATCAGAATCGCTCAGTGGCAGATTTTCACCCCACCATTGTACGGGAAATGGGTCTCAATGTTAAATCCGATTTGATTGGAGCGCAGTAAATGTAAGGCTAAACACGATTAGTCGGACTATAAATACTACTTCTTTGTTGTTAGGGGAAACGTGAGTAGGAGTACTTTTTTGAAAAGCTGTGTAAACATGGCTCGATTGGTTAGACCTGCCAATATAGTCAATCAGAGGCGTCAGGTCACCACCACATGTTCAAATAAACTTACTACAGAACCAGTGCGTTGAGCGCCAGTGCATATTTTTCTAAATAAAAGCCTGGGACATCGGCAGATCGAAATTGTGTTATATTCAGTGCCAGTCAACGTAATTCTGTATTATTTCCATGAATTGTGGTAAGCTTGAAATATTTGATATCTTTTTAATGAAAATTGAATGTAAATTGATAATTTATGTCTGTATATATGTGTGGTTCAGTAGCGAACATGAGGTAAAGCCTATATAGTGCTCCAGCCTGAACAGAAGGGGTCGGAGGAAAGTGAAACTAAATGGAATTGCCAAACAGTACACTGACACCTATTTTATTGACTAGAAAGAAATAATGCTGGAATTGCAGAGGCGTAGTAACCATTAGGGAGGAATATACTGGTGAAAATTGTTTCAGATGAAGATAGCAGTTGGCCTACCGCTCTGAACTCAGTGTTTGTTATGTATTGTGCTCAGTGTAGAAATAGAGTATAAATTAGTTCTGAAGTAGGAGGTACAACCTTCTTGTTTCAGGGACTGTGGTCCTAAAGTTATTGAGCAGCACCTGGTCAGAGCTTTGCTGAATCCAGAGGCGGACAGCATACTCCTTGGTCCATATAGCAAACAGTGAGGTGTCTCCAGAACACAGGGAGCAATCGAGCAGAGGAGTCTTTTCCTGCCGCCATCACGAAAGATAACCNTATGTGGCCAGCGGAGCTCAACATTATGTAACCCCATCTTAAACTGACATTGTATAAAAATAAGAGGGGGGAAATTAATTGTTTTAATGAACGGAACTGAGAACATCTCCAATACTAGTTCCAACAGAAACAAACACTTGAAGTCATGATGACAAATAACAACATAGCTTGAAAAAACAAAACCAGTATTACCTCATATTACTACTACACAACTGACACACATAGGATAATATTAATAAAATATGTCACTACAAGATTCATATTGATAAATTCTGTACATATAACTTGTAATTAAAATTGATTGTGATTCCTGGTTCACTTTGTATTTGAATCAGGACACATATATATTAGTGACAGTAATTAATACATATTTATATTTGAAAATTTACCAGTGCCTCATTTAAGATAGTCTTATAGAGTGTTAAATGTGTGTGAGGGTCACAGTGTTGTCACGTGTGGTGGAATAAATTAAATTGTTTATCTGTCTGTTGTTGTTGTGACTTACACTTCATCATATACATACCCTAGACATTCAACGTAGTCATCACAATATTCCAGAATAATTCTGACTGAGGTATAAATATGTGGTAGCAAGTAAGGTCATCTGTAATACACTACCCTTATTAGATACAGATACCTTCACAGCTGATCTCAGTCAGTACACTAAGTCCCCTATAAATATTTATAATATCCCACTTTACCACAAGATATTAAAATAGGTTATTGACATAAACTGAACGAAGAACAAGCAGGTTTTTGGCAAAGCAGATCCTAATAAGCCAAACAGCCACACGGCACTTAATAGTTGAATAGAACTTAGAACTGAATTCGGCACTTGACATAAAATCTGTGGACTACAAAACAGCTTTCAACAATTTTGAGAATCACTCAGGAAACTGATAAGGCCGTGTGGAGTTTCCTTTATGTTTAATAACCTAATAGTAAATACATATGAAGACATGACATGCAGAATTCTTTATGAAGGTCAACTTAACAGAGCCATTTGAGATAAAAACGACAGCGCAGCAGGAATTCCTCTTATCATACTCTCTTTTCACTCTGGCTAAAGACTGGATATTAACAACAACATCAGCGAACAGAAATGGACTTCAGTGTACTCTGATAAAACGGTTTGACAATCTACATTTGCCGATGACCTGGCTCTTCTGTCCCACAACTGTAACCAGGTGCTAGACAACATGAGAATACTTGATGAGAGGTCACAGCAATGGGGTCTGAAAATACACAGAGCAGACAAAGATTATGAGAGTAATTATGGCAAATAATAGCCAAGCTGCACCTGGAGGGTACATCCCTACAAGATGTAGAATAATTCATATTTCTTGGCAGCAATGTAGACAAAGTTGCAGAAATAAACAATGATAAGCAATTAACAATATAAAAGGCAAGAGGAAGTTTCATTGCATTGAGCAATATATATATATATATATATTGTATTGTATACATACAGACAAAGAAATCAAGAGTAGAATAAGAATTTTTGACTCAAATGTCATGACTGTCTAATTGTATGGCTCTGAAACATGGAGAATAAATAACAACATAAAAAGTACAAAAAATTTTCATAAATGGGTGCATGAACTAATCAGCGAACCAGAGCTGGTCAAGACCGTACTCCATCTCCACGTGGTGGTCCTGGAAACAGTCTGCAGCTGTGCAGGCTGGCTGAGCGAGTGTGGATCGAAATGGGAAGGCAAACCCGGTCCTAAAAAATGCCGTGCAGAAGTCGGATGTGTCGACCGAAAGGTGCAGATATCACAGCTACGTTGTAAACAGACACAACGCAACCACCGTCCTTTTCAGGGCGAACGAAGAAGAAGAAGAAGAAGAAGAAGAACTAATTAGAAGAATTAAAACGGTATGACAAGTTCACCAGTGTGGAACTGATAGAAAGAAACAAACAAATGCCAGTGAAACAAGAGATAAAGAGAAGATGATAGGATAAACATTGAGGAAACCAGTTGATATCATTTATCAGAAAGTCTTTTTTTTTTCTGGAATTTTCATGATAAGAGAAATAGAGGGAGATCTAAAGATACATGGAGAAGGGAGATGGTGACAGACATGAAAGAGATTTAAAAAAAATAAGACATGGTAAGACTTTGAATGAATGGCACAGGTTAGGAAGACTTGGCATGAATTTGTTGAAGATCTGTGCTCCACAGGGTGCTGAATAGTAATTAATGAATGAACCACTGCATCATCATCAAAAGCACCACATTTGTCTATAAAGTTGGCAGCGGAAGTGCTATCACCACAGCTGCCATTGTTGGTATCATCATCATCATCACCAACACCACCACCATCATCATCATGATTAACATCACCACCATCATCATCATCATCATGACAATCGCCACCACCACCAAGATTATCATTATTATTACCATCATCAACAACAACTGCAACAGCTCTACCAACATTGTTGTCATCAGTAAATATTATCATTTATCACCCTTGCTATTGCCATTGCTCTTAAGATTAATAAGTATTAATTAATAACAACAAACAATTTACCAGTTTTCTTTATCATCATTATGAATTAAATGACTGATATTCCCTCACTGACTTCACTTTCATAGTAACAGTAATAAATAATATGTAAAGTTAAATATTCAAGTAGACATCTGAGAAGGTATGAACAAGAAGAAGAAACCATTTAAAGTTCATAAAATAAAAATACACCTCTGTTTTGACATCAGAGTTTAACACAGGATGACTGGTATTATTGTCTGGCTCTGCAGGACACTAGGCCCTACCTCAAGTCTATAGAGAACAAACTAAACCAGACAGAGGGAGTACAGGTCAAAGAAGTGGTCAAGCCAGACAAAGGACCTCAGAGCTATTGGTCTCAATACAACAGAACACACAACAAACTGGGACTTCTTAGGGGTCCTGGTGTGGGCAGGGAATACCCAGTCAGGCTGCAGTTTGACATTATCACAGGTGAGTCCAAATTTGAAGCCTGCATTAAAAAAATGTATGTACTCTTACAGTATTAGTTACTATGGCAACCTGTTTAACAAGATGGGGTCAATAGTTTCATTAGACAGTTCTTGTTCTGGAATCTCCATGGTTCTTCGTACACTCTCAGACGTCCACTATCAGATGTCCACTCTCAGACATCCACTCTCAGACGTCCACTCTCAGACGTACACTTGAATGTTCTCAAAGAAAGCAGCAGTCTGTTTGAGGCTATTTGAATCCCCTTAAAGCTTTTCCATGAATGGTACTGGTGTCAGCCATATGCCCTTTATCTGTACCGCATATAAAGGGCAACTTTGAAGCAGATGTTCAGCAGTCATTTTATCAGTTCCACAGTTACACTGATCAGTAGTTCCTATCTTTAGCTTGTTGAATAGATGGTATCTCAATCTGTTGTGGCCAGTGCGGAGTCTGAAGATTACCACTTGTTCTCTTCTGTTGAGCTGGTAGTAAGCATCATTCTGTGTGTGACCTGGATGTTCTACATTCCATTTGTTTCTGTATCTGATTCTGATAACACTCTTTGCCTACTCGAAAGTTATGCTTGCATCCATGGTTCAAGAAATAGAGGTAAGCTAACAACAAACTTCAGAAGGAGGCTAAAAACAAACAGAAAAGTGAATGAGACAAACTGATTAAAAAAAGGATAAAGAAGTTGGTTTGGTTTGGGTTTAAGGACCATCTTCATTGTACAAAGACAACTTCATCAGTGCTTCAATCGCCTCCCTTAGATCACACAAGGAGGATCGCAGCACAGTGCATGAACTCTGTAGCACCGGCGAGGGTCCCAATGTGTGTATACAGGAATCACACATTCTATAAATATTTTTGTGGTGGGTTGGTTTCCTAAATTAGGATAAAGAAGACACAGACCGACCTTTGAACTGATGGCACAAGACAGTAAAACTTGGAGTTAACTTGTTAAAGACCTATGATCCACAGGAAGCTGAAGATTAATGAATAATGAGGCAAATTTTACCCAAGTTTGCTAACCTTGCAGATTCTACATGCTCTAGTTGGGATATAAGTTGCAGCTTTTATTTTGACTTACCTTTGCATTTTCTGTCTCTCTGTAATCTTCATGTAATGTTATATTACTACTGGTGTCTTTAACAATGAGAATTACATCAAAGGTCAATGGTAATGTACATGAAGTTCAAGTGAAAGCATTTGTCCTATTTGTTTAACTTTTATTGACTCTCATAATCTTATTCGTTTGTTTACAAAGAGAATGTTTCTTAAAGGTCACCCACAGAAACCATTCATTCCTTATCTTTCAGCTTCTCAAGGATCATAGGCCATCAACAAATGTTTGCCAAGTCTGCCTGTTGTGTGCCACCAGCTCCAGATTTTGTCCATGTCTTTCTCATCATTTTCATTTCTGTTTCAAGTTTGGATCCTGTTTTGATGCTCATTCAACCTGTTTGGATTCTCATTCCACCTGTTTGGATTCTCATTCCACCTGTTTGGATTCTCATTCCACCTGTTAGGATTCTCATTCCACCTGTTTGGATTCTCATTCCACCTGTTTGGATTCTCATTCCACCTGTTAGCATGCTCATTCCACCTGTTAGCATGCTCATTCCACCTGTTAGCATGCTCATTCCACCTGTTAGCATACTCATTCCACCTGTTAGCATGCTCATTCCACTTGTTAGCATGCTCATTCCACCTGTTTGGATTCTCATTCCACCTGTTTGGATTCTCATTCCACCTGTTTGGATTCTCATTCCACCTGTTTGGATTCTCATTCCACCTGTTTGGATTCTCATTCCACCTGTTTGGATTCTCATTCCACCTGTTTGGATGCTCATTCCACCTGTTAGCATGCTCATTCCACCTGTTAGCATGCTCATTCCACCTGTTTGGATTCTCATTCCACCTGTTAGCATGCTCTTTCCACCTGTTTGGATTCTCATTCCACCTGTTAGCATGCTCATTCCACCTGTTAGCATGCTCATTCCACCTGTTAGCATGCTCATTCCACCTGTTAGCATGCTCATTCCACCTGTTTGGATTCTCATTCCACCTGTTAGCATGCTCATTCCACCTGCTAGCATGCTCATTCCACCTGTTAGCATGCTCATTCCAGCTGTTAGCACGCTCATTTCACCTGTTAGCATGCTCATTCCACCTGATTGGATTCTTATTCCACCTGTTAGCATGCTCATTCCACCTGATTGGATTCTCATTCCACCTGTTAGCATGCTCATTCCACCTGTTTGGATTCTCATTCCACCTGTTAGCATGCTCATTCCACCTGTTAGCATGCTCATTCCACCTGTTTGGATTCTCATTCCACCTGTTAGCATGCTCATTCCACCTGTTAGCATGCTCATTCCACCTGTTAGCATGCTCATTCCACCTGTGTGGATTCTCATTCCACCTGTTAGCATGCTCATTCCACCTGTTAGCATGCTCATTTCACCTGTTAGCATGCTCATTGCACCTGTTTGGATTCTCATTCCACCTGTTAGCATGCTCATTCCACCTGTTTGGATTATCATTCCACCTGTTAGCATGCTCATCCACCTGCTTGGATTCTCATTCCACCTGTTAGCATGCTCATTCCACCTGTTAGCATGCTCATTCCACCTGTTAGCATGCTCATTCCACCTGTTAGCATGCTCATTCCATCTTATTTTAATACTAGTGTTATATACAAAGTACCTGTAGATTTTATGTGACTTATAATTTTAAATTTGTTGTTTAGAAAAACAAAAAAAAGACATACAGTGACAACAAGGATAGTTGATGGAATGAGAGGTAGAGATCAACAAAGAGAGAAGATACTAATCAATCTAATAACATTCAACATCATCAAAATTACCTTTATAGCTCCTCTTGGAGCATGGAACAGCCACTGCAACTCCTTGTGGGAAGACTGCATCAAAGTAGATGTTCTGCAGCTGTGGTTATTGTGGTAATACTTTTTTGATGAGGTTGCCAGCCCTATGCACAACCTCACATTTTGTTATTTTTTTACAGCCTACCTGAGGAAGTAGTGGCCTTATTCTTTATTTGACTCCTCAGAGCACTCACCTGAAACTTCAGGGATGATAGCCTAACAGCATTGCACAGCCCAAAAGTCATGGAGACACAAGACCCTGTGTCAGCCACCATAAAACTACAGTTAGTTCAGAGGAAGCTTGTACTAAATCGTTTAACAACTCTTGCGGTGGTAGTTTACATGATGAGGTTGCCATCCCCATGCCCAGCCTCCTACCTCCACCTTTTACAACATATCTCAGAGAGCTCTATTCTTTTTTTCATCTCCTCATAGGCCCCCAGGAATTACACAGGGGATGTCTTGTCAGGGCCGGATTAAGCTAGTGCGGGGCCTGTAGCATATGTTAAGAAAGGGGCCCTATATTTAAAAAAAAAAAACAATAAAACAACACAAACATATTTGAACACATACATTTTTAATTTGCATAGTAATTATCATTATCAATTAATTCGTGCTTGTAATCCTATAAACTTGCCACTCATGTTGCTGGCGTTGTCATAACTTTGACCACGGCAGTCTTTAATATCAATGTCATTTGCCTTTAAAAAAAATTAAGTAGACTTTTAGTAAGCTGTTCAGCACTATGACCTTCCATATCTAAAAATGTCACAAATCTTTCAACTGGTCCAGATGGCAAAACATAGAGCAGAGTCAAAGTCAGCTGGTCCATATTAGATATATCTGGAGTAGAATCCAATGAAACGGAATAATACTTGTATTTCTTCACTTCACGGAGAATGTGATCCAGTATGCTGGATCCAATCAGATTGATGAATTCCTCACACGTTGTTTTAGATAGATATGATGTATGTCCAAATCCTTTGTTTGCATGAGTACTTATATGCTCTGCCAGAAAAGGGTCAAACTTGGCCAGTAATTCTAACAACCCTAAGTAATTCCCGTTATAAGGGTACCCAACAATTTCATCACTGCCACGAAATGAAAGGCCTCGTTCTGGTAAAAACTTCACAACTTCAATTATTCGCTCTAGAAGTTTGTGCCAATACTTTTCTTGAATGTCCATTTGTTTCACAAGATGGGAATCGACACGTTCACCTTTGTTTTTACGCATCAACAGTGAAATTAAAGCTTGTCTATGTGAGGGTCGGCGTCTGTGGCCTAATGGATATGAACGCAGTTTCATAATCCAGATATACCAGGTTCGAAACCTGCTGCAGGCGGTTTGGTAGAAGATCGCTTTGTGTGGATTTTTAACAATGGTATAAGCGCCGTACCGTTCAGAAAGCAATGGCAAACTACTGAATGAAAAAATTGCCTAGAAAAATCACAAACAGCCAATAAAAGCTGGGGTTGATTGCCACGTCCTGTAAAGGATAAGCAACTAACTATGTGAGGAGCTTCATGTCGACGCAATAGATTGCTTGCATTTTTCCAGTCATTAAACCCTTCCACAGTAAACTTTGATGAACATTCTGAACTCATAAGCTTGCATGGGAAACAGAATAGGCGCCCTTTACTTTCTGAATAGCATAACCATTTTCTTGCATGTTGCTTGTTTGTAAGTTTATGAATATGTGTAAAATAAGACTTCTGACAGTATCGAGTTTTCTTTTCAGTGTCATACAATCGCACGGATGAAGAGAAGGTACTATCGACATGTTGACATTTTTCATTTCCCTTGGATATGCAATATTCACGCTCACAGTCATCTATATTGTTCGGCCAGTCACCAATATCATTAGAGTACTTCTTCGTTTCACTTATTCTTTCACATTCAGACTCAGTGTATACTGGGTTTTGCTGTATGTTTTCTGCTGCACAGCCTGCACTAGTACTAGTTGTTCCTGTACTTCCAGCTTCAGCGGTAAGAGTACCACCACCATGAACATCAAAATATTCTGTCAGCTTACGTGTTTTTGATATCACAAGTTGATCTCTTCTTTCTTTTTCTTCCTTCGCTTTACGTTTTTCACTTCCAGAAGCATTATTACGTCCAATATCTCTGTCTCTACTGCTCATTTTTTGAGTTTTCTAACCTTACAAATCAAGAAATTTTAATCAAGATCGAAAGAGAGTGCGAGCACGCCGTATACCTCAATTAAAACAGGAAGTTTCCGTTTCCTAAATTCTAGTTTTTATTGTTAATGCAAATTCATTTCACAAAGAACGAAACAAAATTAGAGGGGCAGTCGCCTAGAGCCAAAAAAGTGGCTTCCGTCCAAACGTGACTAAATTTTCAACGCCACTAAAATGGCTTCCGTCCGCAAACAGTTAAGATTAAAATAATGAAGAGTCACACTAAGTCACCCTCTTATGCTCTTTCTCTCACAATTTCGTGACACCAAATGAAAAGGCGCTAAAGATGGCATAAATCACAAGATCATTGGTTTAACGCTCGTATTTTTTTTTCTTCTCTCTAACCAGCGGCACTCGAGCTTTCCAGCTCTTTTGGCCCAATGACATGTCATTGCGAGGCTGGGGGGTCAGTGGACTTTCCTTCCAACCCGGTCAGGAGCTTCGCTCCTTCCCATCAACGCTCGTATTAGAAGATGACCAAAAAATTATGTACATATTTATTGGCGCGGGGCCCCTAAAAGCGCGGGGCCCGTAGCATATGCTACTTGTGCTACTACGTTAATCCGGCTCTGTGTCTTGTTATACTGTAAGTAAAGTTGTTGGAACAAAAAGATAGAAAACAATAAGGAGAGAACATACTGGACAGTCTAATAATACTGCAGAGACCAAAAATTGTGGAGAGACATGATCTTCTGTGTCAACCCTTGTAGATATTGTTATACTGTAGGTAAAGTTGTTGGAAAGAAAGATAGAGAACAGCAAAGAGAGAAGATCCTCGGTGGTCTAATAATACTGCAGAGACCAAAGGTTGTGGAGAGACATGATCTCCTGTGTCAACCCTCGAAACAAGATAAAAAACAAAACATAAATATTAATTATCTTTATTAAGTTGTGAAAAAAAAATTATTATTTAATTCTTAGAATATCATGAAGATGACACATTTTTTGACTGACTTCTATCTTCCAGGTGAAGAGAAGTGTCCAGCATGGAAGCCTGATAATGCCAGAGTATCAGGAAACAGAGTGCTTCACAACCTGAGAAAGCAACTCAAGACTAAGCCTTTGATATTTTAGCTGGGCATATATGATCATATAAGTCTGTCATTGTGTTTTTCTGGATCTAACAAACATTGCATTGAAAAATCCAGCTTCAAGCAAGTGTGTCATTTGGTACCAAAGGAGCAACAGAAGTTTTTTTTTTTAATTTCTTTATTTATTTAATATTTTTTGGACAAAAAAGTTATAATAATGTCTATAAAAGCTGTCAACTAACCAAATAATCTTAATAAAATGTTTTGACTTTTAAAATTTAACTTATGCAATGCTAGAACTGCTGTGTTCAAAGAACATTAACATCAAAAGTGATGCTCTTTTGTAGTACCATTACAGGTGTTCTTGTTGTGACAATATGTTAGTGTTTGGTTTTTTGGGGATATTGCGTTTTGTGTGGAAATTATTAGCAAGATTAATTACTTGTGTAAGCAAAAAGTATATAAAATTATAAGAAAAACTCTATAGGCTTTGACATTGTTTAACTAAAGCTGAGAACACTATTTCACTGTTGAAAGGAAGCTGACTAACTGCAGAGCTAATTAGCATACTCATAGGATATGTCTAATAGTTATACTCATAAAATATGTGTAACAGTCATAGGATATGTATATTTATTTATTACTTTTAAGTGTTGAATCATAACTTTTGTCATTATCATCATAACTATTGTTATTACCCATTGTTCTTTCTGTATAAAACTCAGTTTGACAAAATAGGTTTATTTTAAAATTATATATTTATTGACTTATGTTATTTACATATGTAAATCAGTGCAACAATGTTTGCTTGTACCTTTATATGTCTGATTTTGTGAATATATGTGCATGTATGTTTCATTGTGGAAGGTTTTCAACGAAGCAGTTACCAAATGATCAGACTGCACATAACAGGAGAAGAGAGCTTGGAATTTAATTCACCACTTTTCATTGGATTTGTAGACAATGAAAAGGGCTTCAATAATTTATACTAAGTATTATTTTGGAAAATGATGATACATTCTTGATATGACCATAATTTTATAAACCACATCAGGAGCAGATCAAGACATGAAAGAAATGCAGAGTTAATCACGAAGGACAATTTAGAGAACTCTTTGAGATATGAACTTTAGTGCAGTAGGGATACCTCTTGCTTGCCACAATTTTTCATCCTATTGACAATATATCATGGATTATGACAACGAAAACACCAACCACAAGAAATGTAGGTGTGTGGACTCTAATGAAACAGCTTGATGATCTACATTTCCTCAAAAACCTTGCCCTTGTATTGCATAACTGAGATGATGCGTAAGATGAAATGAGGTGAAAGGTGAAATTATGTGTTAGATGAAATGAGGTGTAAGATGAGATGAGGTGTAAGATGAGATGAGGTGTGAGATGAAATACAGTGTAAGATGGGATGAGGTGTAAGATTGGATGAGGTGTAAGATGAGGTCTGGTGTAAGATTAAATGAAGGTAAGATAAAATGAGGTGTAAGATGAGGATTATGAAAACGACAACAACAACCACAAGAAATGCAATTCAGTGGACTCTAATGAAACAGATTGATGATCGAGATTTCCCCAAAAACCTTGACTTGTATTGCATAACTGAGATGACGTGTAAGATAAAATGAGGTGTAAGATGAAATGTTGTGAAAGAAAAATGAAGTGTAAGATGAGATGAGGTGGAAGATGAAATGAGGTGGAAGGTGAGGTGAGGTATAAAATAAAATGAGATATACGATAAAATGAGGTCTAATAGGAGATGAGGTGTAAGATAAAATGAGGTGTAAGATAAAATGAGGTGTAAGATGAGATGAGATGAGGTGTAAGTTAAAATTAGGTGTAAGATGAGATGAGTGTAAGATAAAATGAGGTGTAAGATAAAATGAGGTGTATGATAAGATTAGTTGTAAGATAAAATGAGGTGTAAGATAAAATGAGGTGTAAGATGAAATGAGGTGTAAGATAAAATGAGGTGTATGATAAGATTAGTTGTAAGATGAAATGAGGTGTAAGATAAAATGAGGTGTAAGATGAAATGAGGTGTAAGATGAAGATGTAAGAGAAAATGAGGTGTAAGATGCGATGAGGTGTAAGATGTTGTTGTTGTTGTTTAACTAGGGCTACTGAGGTTCTTGCTCTTTATCAGCCAATACTAAGTTGAAGACTCTTTGATATTATCCACACTGTAGATCTAGGCTTTACCTGTGGCTTTTCTACCATTCCGGAACGTGTTGAGTTGAAGTCATGATCTCCAGTTTCTCCAGCTTGGCTTGCATTTAAGGATCGTCACATCTGGTCCCAAGCTAGGGGTAAGAAGTGCGTGGCATACTGTGCATTCTCCGCCATTCAAGGGGGCTCTCCAACTATGCAGAGCTAAAATACTGTACTCTGGTTCTGGGCTCTCCCAGGAATTGTCACGTCCTGCACAGAGCCACTTCTCAGCTTCCCCTGCCTATCACTGGGTCCATAGTGAGATCCTTCTGCATGCAGTCAACCAAGTCAAAGCCAAAGAATTACGCCTGGGGCGCAAGTAACTTCTCCAAGCATAGTGTGCAATGCTGGGTTTTCAACAAGTTTCACCACAGGGGGAATCTCTGAGAGTGTGTGGATGGTTTCAAGAGTCAATGAGGATGTTATTAGCCTCACAGACATAGGTTCACTTCCACGTACATAAATTGTAGCACTGTGCATAGCTGGTGGTCATACAAGGATGACTCCAGATATGTCTCCATGCAAGAGGTGTAAGATAAAATGAGGTGTAAGATGAGATGAGGTGTAAGATGAGATGAGGTGTAAGATGAGATGAGTTGTAAGATGAGATGAGGTGTAAAATGAGAAGAGGTGTAAGATTAAACGTGGTGTAAGATGAGATGAGGTGTAGGATTAAACGAGGTGTAAGATGAGATGAGGTGTAAGATGAAACGAGGGTCATCATCTGTCACGAGAGGGGAATTTAGTTTTAAAAGAAAGATATCCTGGACACAAAGTTGTATCAGGTGATACCAGGATAGTGCCAGATAAGAGACTTGTCTTATAAGCAATACCCCCTTCTCTGAAAAGCGTAAGGGTGTGTGGACATCAAAGGTAAGATCAAGCTGTATAAGTTCCTAGGTATAATGATAGTGTATTATCCTAGGTTCCTAAATGCTCCTCTCAAGATCCTCCTCTGTTTATAATGTTAAGCTCTGCTAGGGGTATTAAACTAAACTATCAACCAACAAGAACTGTAACTTAACTTAAATGATTCTAGTAAGTCTGTTGGTAAAATTTACAATTTAATTTGTACAAGTTTTCTTTTCTTTGTGAAAATTTTCACTGAACTCAAATTCATTATAAAACAAAATTAATAAAATCCTTTGTTAACTATTCACAACTACCTACAGTCTTTAACTTTAAATAAATAGTTATTCTTTTCCTGGCTGAAATCTGGTTGTAGACAGTCTTTATTTTAGGATCAATAATAGTTCACAGTTACTGAATTACAGTCAATCACTGGCTATGAATGCCCAATGGGCTGATCACCCGTTGGCTTGTCACACCGATTACGGAAACAACGGCAGATGGATCTATTTGTTGTTGCCCTAAAGACGCCGCTAGGCGTGATGGGAAACTACAACAGAGAAAATCAATCTGCTGTTGCCCTTAAGACGCCACAAGGCGTGATGGCCTCTGACTGCTTGGTCGGTCTTTGGCTAAGGACGGAAGAAGAAGAAGAAGAACTGGCTATGAATATGTGATGCGTGATGCCATATGATGATGGATGGTATCCGCATGTCTGGTTTTGTGTGGTGTGCAGATGTGTTCAGTCAAAACAATGTTCATACAAAAATAACAGGGCAATCCACATAGGACGTCAGTAAACTCACGACGTATAAAGTCAATGATTCTTGTAACAGCCGTTGACGTTTTTCTTCATTATTTATTGTGGACGCCACAGTGACAAAATGGTTACGCGAATATGTAGGCACATCAAACAGTCATTATCACAGCAACATTCAATACAGCAATAGACGGTAGACAGCATTACAATGATGAGTCAGATGCATGTTATATTTCATAGTGCTGTAAATGTAGTCAGGTGAAAAACTCCATCCTTTTCTATAACAGCCAGGAGATAACCAGATATATGAGATCAGTTCACTCTCCTTAGTCTGACTTCAGCAAGACAGACACGTCTGCCGAAGTATAAATAATGTCCTCAAATATATCCTCTAGATAATAAAGGTTTTCCAAACCTAGTTCATTTAACAAAGTAGCAAGTAATGGTCCTTGGTACCTGCATCAACCGATGCAGTACAATACAGCGACATGTGAGCTAGGAAAACATCTCGTGACGACGACTTTCGAAGACAGGCTATGAACCAGAACTCGTTCACGACCAAAAATCGATAGAGTTAATGAAAATGTTAATGTACCTTGCTTTCAAGAAATACAGAAATATCACGCCTCCCGGCATGTGCAAATACACTAGAGGTATTATCCCGAATAAACGAAATATCCATAAGAGGACTACACATCCCTGACAGAACAAAAATAGCGGAGATCCCCTCTTCAACGAGGCATCTCTTTCGCCATTCCAAATCGCTCACTCCACTAGTGGTGGGCGGAAACCGATCGACCAAGAAGCAAGACAAGTCATGCGCAGTCCAGCGCAAAATGACCACAGCTCAAACTTAACTGCATTCGATACCAACGCGAGAAGACAAATGCTTACCGAGAAAAGTGACTATAAATTTCAAGCAGTTGTTGCCCTTGCGTTATAAAATAGATATTGTAATAAAATGATGTTGCGAGAATTTATCACGCAACAATATGCCTATCCAGATGTACTGAATTGTCATCATTAGATCTAACTTTCTTTGTTTGTGGTAAATTCTGGTGTATACTGGACAGTAGCCTTGTATGGCCACTTATCTGCCTTTCTTGTTTTGGAGCCTGTCACACTTCTGTTCTGGATAGAAACGGTCAACTGTGTTTCCTCCAGGCAGTAGCACTGGGTGGCTGTCCCTCTAGAATTAAAGGGCGCTCGCACCACTAGTTCCTTCAGTTGTGGCTGGCTCTTTAGAGTGTACTTTTATGACAGGATATAACCTGAAATATAATTGATTAACCACTGTATTGTCTAGCTCTATCTCACTATCACAGATGTAGGGGATGAGAGACAGTTTCAGACAGTGTGCAAGTAGACGCACAGGGCCTAATAAATCAGTAATAACACAATCCAGTTCACGGTGAATATAATCTTTCTCCAAATCCTTGGTTATAGCCATTTGTCCATGATTCGCCTCCATACAATTATTAGGTCTTGTGGAAAATACTGTGTAATATCTTAATCAATACAGTAATACAATTCCTTTCATCCTTTCCTTCGTTCCTGGTGTGTGTTCAATTTCTACAAGAAATAATTTTTTAAATGCTTTTCTAAAACTATGAACACACTTTCCGCTGCCATTCTCAATTTATTTGAATATACACAGGCTTGGTTTTGCCTCCAATAATTACACAGTGGTTTATAACACAATTACACCTTTCCTAACGCACAATTTGATCAATTAATTAGAAATATATATATATATATATATATATATATATATATATATATATATATATATATATATATATATATATATATATATATATATATACATTCTTTTTTAACCTCAAGTACATACAGTCGAGCTGTTAATGGTCATTGAGTCTGCTATCAGATGCCAAAGGCAACGGCAGTCTCTCTGGCCGAATGGCGCTCTCGCTGTAGTTTGAACATTTCTGTGCCTCCTTCCTGTTGTTGTTGTTTTGAAACGTTGATGGGTAGAGAGCGGACACTTAACAGCTGACCATTATTGCCTCTTCTCGTTCCATCTTGGTCTACCCTGTTCAACTTGAAAATTGGTTATAATTGGGGTATTTAGTGTCATTTTATTTACTAATTTTGTATTAAGTTTAAATGAATATTGTCTTTTGCAGTTGCTGGTTTTAATTTATATTAGTATTTGTCATTTTATTTTCAGTTTTTTGTATTGTATATAGATAGCTATTGTCCTTTGCACTTGGTTTTAATTTTTATTAGTGTTGTTTTTTGTTTTTTTGCCTCCTTCCTAATGAGGGCAAGTGCTTATATAGGTCATGGCCGAACGACACGGAAAGCAGTAATATTGAAGTGTGTTTGCGTTCCAAAATGCAGGCTCAATTCTGTTGATGTGTGCATGTATGAAAAAATAGGAATTCAAATATCTTCGTTATTCCTATACCGATTTTTTTCATCTTAGGCTTAAAGTACTCCCTGGATTATTCTTTTTCTTTCTAGATAATTGTCTTTTACTTTCCCACATTCGTCTTTTCATAAGCGTAGCCTAAACAGCAACATTTTCGACTTGCCTGATGTCTCGGTGCATTCCACTCGAGATTTCTCCATTAATATACCACTTCCCGTGGAAATCTTTGCACATACTTATAAATGGACATTCCTATTTGTGAATTATTGACCTCTTCCATGCGGTACTTCGCTCATAATTCTGTAGATTACCTCCAATGATAATAAGGTTACACAGATTCGAAGCCGGCCATTGTTAGGCCAATACGTTTGTAAACAACACGAATAAAAGTGCCTTTCCATTGGTCCGTCTAGCATACACTGTTATAAAGTATGGTGTGCCGTTGTGGTATGAATGACGTGTTGTGAATCAGACTTCGCGACATCAACGTCATTTTCCTTTCTGTTCCTTACAGAACAAGGGGCCACAACTGCAGCTGGCCCCCTTAGCAGGAAGCCCTGCACCAAGCAGTCACGTGCTCTTGCATCAGTGATTTATGTGGCAATTTATTTCACGTTATGAGGTTGTCAGCCTCATGGACAAGCTCATATTAGTCCCCTTGTACAAATTGCCTGAGTAGGCCTATTATTTCTTTGCCTCTTCAGTGACCTACCGGAACTACATGGGGATAATAAATGAAAAATAACAGCACTTGGGTCTGACAATCCACAGAGAAAACATTTTGGTTTGGTTTTTTTGGGGGGAGTCGCGGTAGCATAGTGGTTAGTGCACTGGCTTCCTAGCTCTGTGGTCTATGGTTCGATCCCCAGATGAGGTGGGATTATTTTAGGCCGCAAACGGTTCCTGGGTCGACCTAGCCCCAACTGGGTACCAGAGCAACTTCTGGGAAGGTTAAGGCGGCCGGCGTGATGTTGACCACATCACCCCTAGTGTGCCGATGGTAAATGAAAAAATGGGCCTAACACCATATTTCCAATATGCCTCAATGGGCGTGTAACGGGATCCTTTGGTTTTTTAAATCATGCACTTAAAAACTAGTGTTTGTCGTGTGCATGGGATACCTGGTTCAACCCCATATGGGTTATAATTAGGGTAACAATTTGTGGTGGATTTGATGTTATGAATTTGTTGTTAGGTATTAATATGTGAATAAATGAGATTAGCTATGAAGGTCCCTGAATATACTTACTTACTTAGTCGTTCCCCTTCTACCGTGAGGTGTAGAGGTTTGGAAGAGAGAGCGCCAGACTATTCTATCGGCTGTCTTCCTCCTGGCCTGGTTCCATTCTAGTCCTCGGTCCTTCAAAGATTGTCTAATGTTGTCCTCCCAGCGGACTCTGGGTCGTCCTCGGGGTCT
The DNA here is from genome assembly GCA_024509875.1 of Oreohelix idahoensis. NCBI lineage: Eukaryota > Metazoa > Mollusca > Gastropoda > Stylommatophora > Oreohelicidae > Oreohelix > Oreohelix idahoensis. The sequence goes on along the minus strand of JAMPIV010008904.1, from coordinate 31,302 downwards.
GGATCCTTGGCTCTTTGTTTCCCATGCTTGTCGTGGTAGCCGATCTTCTCCCATTCTGCAGACATGGCCAAACCATCTTAGTTGGGACTGTTCCACTTGGGCCTGCAGGGGGTGGCACCCTAGGCCCTGACGTATCGTCCGGTTGCGCACCATGTCTCCTCCCGCCACCCCAACCACCCTCCTCAGATATCTCATTTCTGAGGTTCGGATCTGGCTTTCATGGGCTGCAGTCACCGCCCACGACTCGCATCCATATGTCAAGACTGGGACACAGGTGGAGCGGCACACAGCCATCCTCGCCTTCCCACCAACCTCTCTCCCGCTGAGGAATCCTCGATTTATGGCCTGAAAAAGTCTCCCAGCTGCTGCTTTTCGAGTGGCCAACTCTTCTCTGATGCCTCCCCTTCGGTCTATAATAGCTCCGAGGCATTTAAAGTGGTCGACCTGCTCCAGGACCTGTTCTCCCAGCTTAATCTGATGTCTTCTTTCTTCTCGTGATATCACCATGGATTTTGTTTTAGAGCTGCTTATGACCATCCCTCTCCTCTCCAGCTCTTCCTTCCATACTTGCAGGTTGGATTGGAGATGTGCCTCTGATTTAGCAATCAGGGCAACATCATCAGCAAATGCCAGCTCTGAAATATAGACCTGTCTCATCTTCCAGTACCCCACTGAACACCCTCTTGTTCTCTCCCTACATGCCCTGATGACATCGTCCACAAGGAGTATGAAGAGGTAAGGTGATAGGATATCACCTTGTCTTACACCAGTGGTGGTCCTGAACTCCTCTGACTTATGGTTTGCTGTCCTCACATAATTTCTGCAAGACTTGTAGAAGCTCTGTATAGCATGAATCAGAGGTGCTGGAATATTCTTCCTTGCCAAACAGTCCCAAAGTTTGCTCCAAGGGACCCTGTCAAACGCCTTTTCCAGATCTATGAAACAAAGATGGATCTCACTCTTATACTCAAGGGCCTTTTCACTCAGCTGTCTGAGTGTGAAGATTAGGTCTTGAGTACTTCGGTTTGCTCGGAATCCGCACTGGACCTCATCCAATTGTGGCTCAGCTAGGCGTCGGAGTCTCTGCTCTAGGATTCTAGAGTAGATTTTTCCAGGGACACTGAGAAGGGATATGCCTCTATGGTTTCCACACTGTCGATTGTCACCCTTTTTGAAAATTGGTGTTATTATGGCGATCTCCCAATCCTTTGGTATGGTCTTGTTGCACCATGCTGCCTGTAGGACCCTTAAGAGTAACAGGTCGCCTGATGCTCCCATGTACTTAACCATTTCTGGTGTTATACCATCATGCCCTGCTGCTTTGCCCATCTTGATTTTCTCCAGTGCTGCCTTCAGTTCTTCCATCTCTATGTCATCTTCATCACCATTGGTTTCCTCTTCTGTGCTAGTGGTTATCATTTCTGATGTTTGACCCTGCTCACCATCAAGGAGTTCTGAGAAATATTCTTTCCATCTTTAGTATTGTGAACTTTTCAGGGTACCTTTCCGCTACCACCTTTTTTTATTCTCATTCAAAAAGTATTTATTATTATTATTAAATGACTTCGTGTTGTGTCTAGGGTTATGAATGTAGAGTGTAATGTACAAAAATCAACAAACATACAAACAAATAGTTTATTATTCACAACAGCACACAGTACTACCACAATAACATACAAACGACACTCTAAAAGGCTATCTTATTTAAGACTGTGGTTGAATTTTGTGTAAATATGTTTTTTTACAATTTTATTATCCTGATTCTAATTTATTTGGAATCAGGATCGACAATTTAAAAGTGAAATCAAAATAATCAATTACATCAGTCAAATAGCACCATAGATCCTCTGTCCATACATAAAAATATTATTCTCATATACGTCTGTAGTGTTCTCCTACTTTAAGGTAATACTGGTAGTACCACTAGGTTGTTGTTTAAAATCATGCCCTTTTAGTAATGTTTGTTTCTATTTGTCACTTGTAGAACTATTAAATATTTGTCCCAGTTTTGATTCACTGTCACTTTTTATATTTCTTCTTTTAAAGTTCTGTAGTTGAGCTTTCAGGTGCCGAACGAGAACTTATCTTTGCAGTAGAATACAGGTTGAACCTTTCCTCTGCTCGCTTGAAAATCTGTTCCCTGTTTGATAGGCAATGGCCACTAGCATGGGCTCGCAGTAAACAGGCAGAGTCCTGAATCAATCAGTTTTCAAGCGTTTGGTACCACATTAACGTCAGTACCCAGGACCTCTGAAATGTGAAGGTATGCATCCTTCGTAATATCTAGCATACACTAATAGTCCACAGTTAAGGACATGTACATTACAAACAAACAAAAAGGGTCATAGCCTTATACAAACCTATGCCACCATTTTCTTTTGATGTGACAATGTACACCAGTATTCCTTTCCCTAATAGTTACAACGCCACTGCAATTCCAGCTGTAATCTCTTCCATATAATAGGATAGGTGTTATGCTCCTTTATGACAATCATACATATTCTTGTATTTTTACACCTCTCTGGCAGTCTATCACATGGTGGATCAATCTTTAGGCTTTGCCTCATGTTCGCTATAGACCCACTCATGTCCAGACATATATTATTATTTCACATTCAGTTTTTATAAAAAAAATACAGATTAATAAATGTCAATCTTACCACAATGTTCAATGAAATACACAGAGACGATGACTGACACAGTTTCGATCTGTTTTGTTGTCCAGGCTGTCCAGAAATGTATTTAAAAGCACAGCCTGATCTCATCTATCACTGTTGAAACTTTTCTAGTAATGGCGTCCCCCCTAACGCTTATTCTGACAATATCGATTCAGTTGGCCAATCACTTTTAATTTTACAAGGGTAAACAGTCTTTCAAAAAATATCATTCAAACTTTTCCTACGTTACTAGGCTATTTATGTTTATTCAAAGGTCAGCCAATAATATTTCGTCTCACTTCAAATGCCACCCAATCGGATTCACTGTACTATCTGAGCCTATCTATCACCTACTTTTTTCCCAAAAAATATGCGATCCAATCTAAGCAGATATGACTTGACCTGACAGTATCTCTGATCTCTATGTATGGTTTTATCAATAGTTGATTAGTTAAGGGACTATTTATATAACTAACACCATATTCTTGGTCAGCAAGTCTTCAAGTACACGAATCTACGATTTTTAAGGGGCTATGTGGGTTGGTTCAAAATTCTATCTTTTTTTCTATGTTAGTTGTTTATTTTTAAACTACCTCTCGTTCACTCTTTTTCCATGTAATATCAAGCTAAATACGAGAGCTTAGGTCATTCACAATAAGAGCTTAACATGTTTACATGACCGTAGTGTCCACAATTCTAACTTTTTCATTGTATTTGGGGAAACCCCTAAGGCAAGGCTTGCCCCTGTGCTAGTGTTGGCTTTTAGTTTAAAATCAATGCGAAACGAATTAGCATTTCATCTATCCTTGCCCCTCCTCGTTCCACAATGCATTTTAGGCAAATATTTTCTTAGAACTAGGAAAAGTGGTTGTTTATGTCAAGGACGAATTTGAAAAATTTTGGGTACCGTTTTGTTCGGCTATTCGTTAGCAAATAATAATCTGAAGGCGTAGGCGACACCAACCGTTCTAGCAGAAAATTCTTTTGTACTTTCTTATCTTTGCCTTTATGCCCTATACTGTTATATATTAATTTAGATATTGTATTTAGAAATCACTACACAATTAATTAATTAATGAGTTATAATTAGGGATATACATTCATCATTCTAAATAGCGTATTACATTGTTGTTTTTCTTGTATGTTGGCTCTTCCAGGCTGTAATATATCTGCCGTTTGTAGTGTCACTGTTTAATGTCTCGAGGATTTATAATGTCTCCTCTTCCATGATACTATATTACTCTCTCTTGCTATCTGAAAAAAAGATAAAGATGTAGGAAACGATAGCCAGACTGCACTTGGAGTAACATCCTTACAAGATGTGGGTTCATACATTTCGTAGCAGCAACATAGATAGAGTTTGATGAAGAGACAGTGACACTAAACTAAGAATACAGAAGGCAGTAAGGGATTTCAATGTATTGGGGGTCGGCGGTATAAGGAAATGAAAGGAATGGAGTCCTACACAAAAATAAGAATTTTCAACACAGATGTCTAGGCAGTCCTAAAGTATGGTTCTGAAACGTGGAGAACAACAAAGAAAACAGCCAAGAAGTTAGATTTTCATACATTTTTTTAATTAATGTGTTTGCTACCTTTCTGCGTAGCGCGCCACTTTCAACCGTTATCCATATACATGGAAGTGTTGGTTATATCAGGGGTGCCTTATGGGCAATGACTACAACCCACCAATGTCAGCTCCAAACCTAAGAAATGAGATATCTAAGGAAGGTGGTTGAAGTAACACGAAGAGACTTGGTTTGCAACCACACGATACGGCAAGGCCTCAAAACCCAGCCCCTGCAGACACAACTGGAACAGTCCCAACTACGATGGTTTGGCCATGTCTGCAGAATGGGAGAAGATCAGCTACCACGACAAATATGGGAAACCAAGAGCCAGGGATCCAGACCTCCAGGACGACCCAGAGTTCGCTGGGAGGACAACATTAGACAATCTCTGAAGGACTGAGGACTAGATTGGAACCAGGCCAGAAGGAAGACAGCCGATAGGATAGTATGGCGCTCTCTCTGGCAAACCTCTACACCCCAGGGAAGAAGAAGAACGACTAAGTAAGTAAGTATGTGCGTCTTTGTTATGCTGGTGTCAGTGTTTCATAATCCAGAAATCCGTCTTGTATTATATAATGCAAATGGGGCAATAGTCATATACTGGAAGGAATTTAGATTCCCGTATTAAGTTGACTTATACAATGTACTACTTTTCTCTAAGATTATTAATAGAGGGACTTCGTTACATGTCCATTGAGGCATATTGGGAATATGGCGTTAGGCCCATATTTTCTTGACCAAGCGGCACACTAGGGGTGAAGTAGTCTGCATCACGCCGGCAGCCTTTAACCTTCCCAGGTACCTCTGATACCCTATTCATGAGCTATAGCACTAACCACAGCGCTACAGCGACTGAAGATTATTAATGATAGTAACAAAAAAACCTATGCGTTTTTTTTTCTTGTTTGTTTGTAGTATAGCTACTGGAGAACATAAATTGAAATATGTCTGTAGTATAGCTACTCATCATCATGTGACGTATTCTTTCCAGAACGTTGTCTCCATTACAGCTGCTCTGAACGCATCACGATTCTGGGCAAGTCGACCTGCATCAGCCAAAGACAAGTTCAGACTCTCTGTGATGTCCTGGGTCCACCGTCGTCTAGGTCGACCCCTTCCCCTTTTTCCAGGGACCATGCCTTCCATCACTGTTTTTTCCAGACTATTATGTCTTTTTATATGACCGAAAAATTTCAGCTTCCTTATTGCGATGGTATTTTGGAGCCAATGTTCCTGTACGTTTAGTGAGTGCAGTACTTCTCTGTTGGTCTTTTTTTCTGTCCAGGGTATTCTCAACATCCTTCTGTAGCATTTCATTTCGAATGATGTAATCTTTTTTTTGCAACTGTTTTATTGAGTGTCCAAGTCTCGCAGCCGTATGTTGCTACTGGGAATATACATGCTCTGATCAGTTGTAACTTTGTTTCTTTGCTTGTGCCTTGCCATAGGTTTTTCATCTGTATTAGTTTATGTGAAGCAATTGCAAGTCTTCTTTTAATTTCTACTGCACAGTCGCCAGAGCTGTTGATGATTGATCCTAAGCATTTGAATTCATTAACACTTTCCAGTTCTTCGTTATCAATTTCAATTTCTGGTTTGGTCTTTACTTTGTCTGTTGTCAATACTTTGGTCTTCTTGGTGTTTAGGTATAGATTCTGGGCCTCGCTGTGTTTTTTGGTGGACAGAATTAATTGTTCAAGTCCTTCTGGGTTGGTCGATAGGAGGACTGTGTCGTCAGCATATCTGATTTCCGGGATCTGGTACCCGCCGATGTTAAATGAGTCAAACTCTGTATGTTCTTGGTCATCTCTTACGTTTCTCATGATATTCTCGGCATAAATGTTAAACAGGTTAGGGGAAAGGGTACAGCCTTGTCTTACTAGTATAGCTACTGGAGAACATAAATTGAAATGTGTCTGTAGAGCTGTAGCTTTTTTTTTTTTTCTTGTTTTTTTTTTTTTTTTTTTCATGGATGACAGCTATTCATAACAAAAAGTCATGGTTATACTTCAGGTTAATTTAGATAAGACTGCTTGTCTCCTCGGGTATACTTAATTTTTAGGAAATTTTATACCTCGGAGATTTCTTCGGTAGGCCAGAGTAAACCCCACTAGCCGAAAATGCACCTTCATAGCAACAGTGTCAAAACTTCATGCTTTTCCGGAAAATACTACAGGTCTTTAATTTAACCTCTAGCTTTTAAGTATAAATGGGAAATATTTTTTTACATACAATTCAAACAATTAAAATGTATGTATATTTTATGAATAAATTAAAAGAAAAGGTAATTAACAGGCACTCGTTGGGCAGAAAAGAGGTCACCAAACAACAGAAAAGAAATATAACTGTGAATCGAACCAAGCACCATCGAGACGGCGCTATCGCCTTGCATTAATTTTGATAAAGCTCGAAACAGGGTTGGTATTAGGTTATGGCTGGCTGCTTGAAACAAGGTTGGGGTTAGGTTAAGGCTGGCTGCTTGAAACATGGTTGGGGTTTAGTTAAGGCTGGCTGCTCGAAACAGGGTTGGAGTTAGGTTAAGATTGGCTGCTTGAAACAGGGTTGGGGTTAGGTTAAGGCTGGCTGCTTGAAACAAGGCTGGGGTTTAGTTAAGGCTGGCTGCTCGAAACAGGGATGGAGTTAGGTTAAGGCTGGCTGCTTGAAACAGGGTTGGAGTTAGGTTAAGGCTGGCTGCTTGAAACTGGGTTGTTATTAGGTTAAGGCTGGCTGCTCGAAACAGGGTTGGGATTAGGTTAAGGCTAGCGGTAATGTTAAAATAGATACTCAGTCTTTGTGGCAACATCATGAGCGTTGTCTACTGTCGTCGCCTTTTATCGATTATATACAGGGTGTCCATAAAGTCTCTTTACAATTTAACAAATTTATTACAAAGGCAATTGATGAGATATCTTAATCAGATTTGTTCTATGTACTCAGTGGTTATCAAAGTTTTTAATCACACGTTCAACAGTGCACAAAGTCCTACACAAGAACTTGCGATTGTACGCTTACAAAGTGCAGCTCTTCCAGGCACTCGAGCCAAATGATAAACCAAGACGAAAAGAGTTTGCAGTTAACATGCTGGAACGAATTTCTGAGGATGAAACGTTCCTCACCCGAGTTTGTTTTAGTGATGTGGCAACCTTTCATGTTTCAGGGAAACTGAACACACATAATGTGAGAATCTGGGGATCAGAACACCCCCATGTAACTAGGGAACTTCACCGAGATAGTCCAAAGGTGAATGTGTGGTGTGGGATCATGTGCAATCGAATCATTGGTCCATTTTTCTTCAACGAGACATCAATTACTGCAAATGTTTACCTTGACCGTTTGACTGAATATGTGGCACAACTAGATGACCTTCAACCAACCATCATTTTCCAGCAAGATGGTGCACCACCACATTGGGGACTGCATGTTCGTGGGTTCCTAAATCAAACATTTCCAGACCGGTGGATTGGAAGGGATGGCCCAATTCCCTGGCCACCTCGTTCACCAGATATCACTCCCCTGGACTTCTTTCTATGGGGTTATGTTAAAGATATCGTGTATCGAACAAAGATACGGGACATCACTGACCTAAAGCAAAAGATCACTGATACCATTGCCACCATTGATGAGGCTATGCTAGTAGTAGGGTATGTTGGAAACAGGTATCATTCAGGCGGCGGCGTGTGACTTTTATATAGCAAAATACTCGATCGATTTCAGGCGGCGTTTCAGGCGGCGGCGCATGACTTTTATATAGCAAGGAAAAAAAAAAACAGGTATCATTCAGGCGGCGGCGTGTGACTTTTATATAAGGAAATACTCAGGCGGCGTTTCAGGCGGCGGCGCATGACTTTTATATAGCAAGGAAATAAAAAACAGGTATCATTCAGGCGGCGGCGCATGACTTTTTATATAGCGATATATTTTAGCGGCGAGGCTTCCTCTGACGATCAGACGGATGACTTTTTATATAGTAATATACGATAATGGTGTTGTGTATACAAAATACTTAGACAATATATATAAAAAATCGATAATGACGGAAAATTTAAAAAATCGATAATGTTGGGTTACTAAGAGGGTTTTTGAAGTGCCTTTTTTTGGGCTGGCGTGGGTGACGATGTAGCTGGCGGGGTGGGTTAGGGTGGATTTTTGTGTGAAGTATTGTGTTGGTAGTGTATTGGTGCGTTTGTTTAGACATATATACACACATATATACATTCATATATACGGAGATGTGGTGACGTTGTCAGGATGCATCTGTGGTGACGGCGGCTTAGGTTACTAAGGGGTTTTTTAAGGGAACGGGTATTGCTTTTTGGCTGGCGGTGATGTCTCATGGGTGTGTGCTGGGGTGTAGCTGGTGGTTGTATGTATGATGCAGGAGTGAAGTGTTAGATAGAAGTATATAGTTAATGATCTCTTTTAAAAGAATACTTGAGTTAAAGAGGAAAATATAAAAATCGATAACAGGGACTTAGGTTACTAATGGATTTTTTAAGGAAGCGGGTATTGTTTTTTTTGCGAGGGGGAGGATGACGATGTATAGTGGGGTGTGTTGGTGTATGGGTTATTGTGTGCGTGTATTTTAATTGTTGTATATACAATATATATATATGGGAGTGAAGTGTTAGAGACCTGCACTAGGTCTACCATCGAAAGTACGTCACGGTATTGTTGTGTATTGTTTATTTTACATATAGACATATTTTACAACAGTTATACGAACAGTTAGACGATATATACATATAATAGGGAGATATATTTAGACAATAGAAGACCTGATAGTTAGACGATATATACATAATAGGGAGATATATTTAGACAATAGGAAGATGATATTTATTGACATATACATTTAGATATAGACAAACAGTTATACGAATAGTTATACGAACAATTAGATGATATATTTAGATATACATTTACGAACAGTTATACAAACAGTTAGATATAGTTATTAACATATACAAACAGGACGATATAGGTAACAAACAGGCGTTTTAGTTAATATAGTTTTTATTTTATATTCAATAGTGTTTTTTTAGATCAACAGGAGCATGTATACGAATAGTTTTTTTTACAAAATGTACATTATGCAGTAATTTTTTATCAAATGAATAGTTATATAGGAAAGACATTTTTTAACATTAACAACGGATTGATATAGGTTCACATAAAAATGTACAATAATACGTATTAATAGGTAGATGTTTATATCACAGATTTTTTATACATTATCACAGGGGTACAGGCCAGACCTTGAGGGATATGTGTCGTCACATTGTCGTCACGTCGTAAGAAATAGAAGTGTTGTATATACCTGTAGGTATCTGTGTGTATGCGTACAGACAGTTTAAATGTTGAGGTGTGATGTGGTATGGTTTTGGAGGTGGAGGATTTGTGTGCTCTGAACCCGATATTTTTCCCACCCTGTGCTTGCTGTGTGTTGAGGACGTCTAAGAAAGTGTGTTTGTCTACTTTGTTGTGGTGTTTGTTCAAGCGATTGAGTGGTCTTGAATATGATATAGATAGAAGGATGTGGCCGGGATGGCTTCAACATAATATTTTGTGTTTGGTCTGTTTAATTGAGCGTTTGTGATAATGTCGGTGTCTTGTAAGTTTGAGAGAAAAGACTTGAAATCTGTAATGTTGTTGACTAAGTGTGGTTGATCTAACACACAACTATTATTATTTGAGGCATGAAAGAAACGGAGGTCATTTGTTTCTCTGTGTCTCAAAACTACGTGGTGACTGAAGTTAATCTTGAATCTTTTTGTCTGTTGTGTAAAGACAGGAAGCAAAAGACTTTCCCATTCAATTCTTTGGCTATTATGGAAAAAAGTGAAAGTCGATAAATATTTATGTTTATTGGAATGTGTCTTGATCGCACTCCAATTTTGTGTATATATTTCTTTAATGTCAGCCTGTAAGTCTCGTAAGCTGTCTTCTTCAGACGTCAAGCGGGGTTTTTTATATGGGGTTGGGTGTTGATAATGGGGCGTTTCTTGGTCTGACCTGTTTTTGGTGGGTGAGATGGGGTGGGGCTTGTTGAATAGGGGGCTCTTGGTAGTGTGGAAGTTGTTGTGGTGGTAGAGACCGCCATAGATGCTGAATCTGTTATGGCACCGGCTGGTGGTGTCTGTTGGTGCGTTGAGTCTGTTGTTGTGACACCTGATGCTAGTACGCGGTCATTATGGTGCGGTGGTATTGGTGGGTTCTGCGATGTTGCGGCGGTGTCTGCTGCTGTTGAAGAGGTGTGTTGGTGTTTTCTGTGGATGCGTAGATTGTCAAGGCGGGTAAAGTTTTTATTGCAGACCTCACATACTAGTAGAGTCAGCGAGTGCCTGGTTTTGCTATGTCGTAATAGGTCGGCACGGCGGGTGAAAGTCTGTCCACATCGGATACATATTATGTTGTTTTGTACCACTGATGTGTCTGTCTGTTCCATGCTGGAAACAGGTTTATGTTTATTCTCTATGTGACGTTTCAGCGTATCGGGTCTGGTAAATACTAAACCACAGAAAGCGCACTCATGATTGTGGCGGTCGTGGGCTGTGGCCATATGCCGAGTAAGATCATGACCTCGCTTGAAAACAGACTGGCAGCGTAAACAGGCATAGCCCCGTCGTTGAGTTGACTCCATCTGTGAAAAGAGGAACAAAAAGACGTTAGACACACATAAATAAAATTAAATACATGTAATGAGAGAGAGAGAGAGAGAGAGAGAGAAAGCGAGAAAGAGAGAAAGAGAGAGAGAGAAAGAGAAAGAGAAAGAGAGAGAGGAAGAGAGAAAGAGAGAGAGAGAATAAACAGGTAAATAAAACACAGACTTATAGGTATACACACGCCTACTCTTCCTTATAACTAGTCTTATTGTTTAGTCTGTTATCAAAGGAAAGAGGTGTTAACATATCAGAATGGTCCACGCGCGCGCGCGCTGTGGAAGCAAAGATATGGATTTAAAACTCAACCCGTTCGCGAGTACCGAATTGACCTGTCCTTTTTTAAAATAACGAAAATATAAGTATTTATTAAAGTGTATGTTCAATCATGGTTATAGCAAGGTGACTTAATGTAATATGTTGATTGTATTATCTCTATCTTTTTCCGTGTGTAGTTCAGTATTGTTTTAAAAACCAAAGTACGCTATTTTCTAAACTATTATGTTGTCTAATTTTCACGGGCTGGTTAGGTAGTTTGTAGTGACTCGGGTCCTTAGTTATTTTTAACGTAATATGTTTGTAGTTACTATGAGAAGTTCTTTATAGAAGCAGCTTGTGAGTACAGAAATACGACTCGAGCGCATGTGTTGTGGAATCAAATCAATTTATCGATCTACCCAAACATCTTTGCGCTACATCCAAGCAAGTATTTGAAATAGACTATTAGTATATACAAGTTTAGAGTGTTGTTATCAGAAAGTATTACAAGTTGTAAGTATCACGGATAATTTTTTCAAAACCCAAATATAATTCGCTTTCGCACGAGTTTAACAATAGACGAGAAACGTAGATAAGGATTAAACTAAGGAATTTTTCTCACTACTACACCCACCACATAAAAAATAAGTCGGATAATTCTTAACTTAGCTAAACCATACACACATGTAAGAATTTAACAAACAACTATTATTAAAATACCTATTAGTCTAGACATATTAACTTTGAAACAGCCTTTACCAACACTGGCTAGCGAAAAAGCGAATACACAGACATGTCTTTTTGCTTAAATATTTAATACAACACACGCATAAACAAGCAACTAAACCTTTTTATAATGTTATTAAACAGAGAAGGGGCAAAGGCGAGCGACTGGCGCCTTAAAACCAGCAGCTTCGAGCAGATAGGACTCATGATCCTTGGTTGGTAGCTTATCTAAGAGAAGGAACTCTGAATTCAAACCACCGCTGCCTTGCGGGAATATCCATTTATGGAATTGGCTTCGGGAGTAAACCCTGAGGATAAATCCGGAGTCGGAGTCCCTAAGGCAGTCTAATGTCGATTCGACATTATTCTGGCAACTCCTGCGACATGGCTGGTACCAAACTGTATCGGCTACTGCCGTTCCTTTGGATCTACCGGCTGTGTGGAGAGGGGGAACATGCTGCATGGGCAACAGCTTGATCTCCATATAACTGTGCCCAAGCTCGCGCCCTGGAGAGGACACTCCAGCTTCACCCTATAGGTGTCGGCAAAACACGGGAAGTAGCAGTTACCGGTTATAAGCATTTTGCCCAATTGGCGTAGGGCATTGCGCCAGGGGCTACTTCCGACAGTGGGAGAGGTTCTAGGATCTCACTGGACAGCTACCGCCCGCTTCAAGCTGGGCAGCCCCCAGTCATTATGGTGTTGTCCCGCCACTGTCTGCTTTCCCCATTGGGTGCATGGGGATTAGGGTCAAACCCGAACTGTGGACAGAAAATTTTGCACCAAGCAATTATCGAAAAAATAGAAATAAGCAAACTCTCAGATTGGGATGCTGGAACGTCCGGACTATGTTGACTGGACTATCCGAAAACCTACAGGATGTAAACGATGTGAGGAAGACAGCCATAATTAATGATGAGCTTAAACGACTTCAGGTGGATATAGCTGCACTTCAGGAAACGCGCCTGGCGGGCTCTGGAACGGTGAGCGAGAAGGACTACACATTTTATTGGCAAGGGAAAGATCTTAATAAAGCTAGAGAACACGGAATAGGTTTTGCGGTAAAAAAATCGCTAACTAAAATGGTTGAACCAGGCGAGAATGGATCAGAACGCCTGTTAACGCTCCGCCTGCAAACTAGCACAGGTCCCATCACCCTTGTCAGTGTGTATGCTCCTACTCTGTACTCTGCCTCAGAAGCTAAAGATGAGTTCTACGAGAATCTAACAGCAATTATCAAAAGCATACCTAGGCAAGAACAGCTTGTTCTCCTTGGTGACTTTAACGCTAGAGTGGGTGCCGATAATGTTTCATGGCCTTCATGTCTGGGCAGGTTTGGTATTGGCAAGATGAATGAAAATGGACAACGGCTCTTAGAGTTGTGCGTCCACCATGACCTCTGCGTGACCAACACCTACTTTCAGACAAAACCCCAGCATAAGGTGTCATGGAGACACCCACGATCCAAGCACTGGCACCAACTTGACCTGATTCTCGTCAGAAGGCCACTCCTCAGGTCTGTGCTCTCCACGCGCTCGTACCATAGTGCAGACTGTGATACAGATCACTCCTTGGTTTGCTGCAAAATCAGAGCACAACCAAGAAAACTCTATCGTGTCAGACATGAAGGGAAACCACGCATTGATACCAGCAAGATGTCAGACCCTTTCATGATCGCTCAATTCACTGCGACCTTCGAGAAAGTGCTCAGTAGCCCTCAGCATGGTGATACTATTACAGAGAACTGGGAGCATCTACGGAACACCATTCAAAGTACTGCACTTGCCACCTTTGGTAAGAAAACAGCAAAGTCAAATGACTGGTTTGATGCTTCATCAGATGTGATGGCACCTGTCATTGAAGCTAAGCGCAGTGCTATGAATGAATACAAACGTTCACCGAGTGCCAGAACCCTACAGATCCTGAGGGCTACGAGAAGCAAAGTTCAACAAACTGCTCGACGCTGTGCAAATGACTACTGGCTCCAGCTCAGTGAGAGCATCCAGATCGCAGCGCAAACAGGCAACATTAGACAAATGTATGACGGTATAAAGAAAGCACTTGGCCCCCATAAAAGTAAGACGGCACCGCTAAAAACCATCAGCGGAGAGAAGCTAACCGATAAGGGTAAGCAGATGGAGAGGTGGGTCGAGCACTACTCTGAGCTTTACGCTAGAGACAATACCGTTACGCCTGCAGCCCTTGATGGTGTCAACAGTCTGCCAACTATGGAGGAGCTGGATGCCGAACCAACATTAGAGGAACTCAGCAAGGCCATTGATAGCTTGGCCTCTGGCAAAGCACCAGGCAGTGATGGGATTCCTCCTGATTTAATCAAATGCTGTAAGAGCACGCTATTACATCCCCTGCATAGGATGCTGTGCGAGTGCTGGGAAGAGACAACTATTCCTCAAGACATGCGAGATGCCAAGATTGTAACACTGTATAAAAATAAAGGAGACAGAAGTGATTGCAATAACTACAGAGGCATCTCTCTTCTTAGTATTGTTGGTAAGGTTTTTGCCAAAGTCATCTTAATGCGACTATACAAGTTAGCTGAGCGCATATATCCAGAGTCACAGTGTGGATTCCGAGCTGGCAGATCAACAACAGACATGATCTTCTCTCTCCGCCAGCTTCAGGAAAAATCAAGAGAGCAGAAAAGACCATTATATATCGCCTTTATAGACCTCACAAAAGCATTCGACCTGGTTAGTAGGGATGGACTCTTTAAAATCCTCCTGAAAATAGGCTGCCCTTCTAAAATGCTGGAAATGATAAAGTCATTCCATGACGGCATGAAGGGAACAGTCCAATATGCTGGAAGCACGTCACAGCCCTTTGATATACGAAGTGGCGTTAAACAAGGCTGTGTTCTGGCTCCGACCCTCTTCGGAATCTTCTTTGCCTTACTCTTGAAACATGCATTCAGAGATGCAACTGAAGGAATATGCCTTCACACTAGGTCAGATGGCCGTCTGTTTAATCTTTCAAGGCTGAAGGCAAAAACAAAAATAAAAAGGGTCACTATAAGAGACTTGTTGTTCGCTGATGATGCTGCAGTCGTCACTCAAAGCCAACAGGAGCTTCAGAGCTTGATGAATCGCTTCACTAAAGCATGCAAGGACTTTGGCCTCACAATAAGTCTAAAGAAAACGAATGTGCTGAGTCAGGATGTGGGTGCTGCACCAGTTATCACCATCGATAACTATGAATTGGCAGTGGTGCACCACTTCACATACCTAGGGTCTACCATCAATGACAAACTCTCACTGGATACAGAAATCGACAGCCGCATTGGCAAAGCTGCAGCTACCTTTGCCAGCCTCACATCGCGTGTTTGGGGAAACTCTAAACTCACAATGAAGACCAAAGCTGCGGTATATAATGCCTGCGTCACCAGCACACTCCTATATGGCAGCGAGACCTGGACGACCTATGCTAAGCAAGAAAGAAGGCTCAATATCTTCCACTTGCGGTGTCTACGCCGCATCCTCGGCATCTCTTGGAAAGATAAAGTGACAAATGTCGGGGTGTTGTCACGTGCTGGCCTTCGGGGTATGTGTGCGCTTCTTGGACAGCGCGGGCTTCGCTGGCTTGGCCATGTTCGCCGCATGGGGGGTGGTCGCATCCCAGGGGATATCTTCTGCGGACGGTTGGCAGATGGCGAGAGAGCAGTTGGGCGACCGCGGCTGAGGTTCGGGGATGTGTGCGGGAGAGATGTGAGGGCACTGGGCGTGGATCCGGCGGCATGGGAGGATGGGGCTGCCGATCGCACTGGGTGGCGATGCTATTTGCGGCGCCACCTCGGATTGGGCGAGGGGAGGCTCACACAGGAAGCAGAGGTGAGGAGAAAACGTCGAGGGGAGCACCGGGAGAGTGCGCAGCTGAGGGCTGTCACCTCAGGGGCGCATTCCCATAGTCAGTTATGACTGAAGGGGCTATTATTATTATTATTATTATTATTATAAACAGAGATAATTATTTTAACATCCTAACAAAACATACGAATGAAACAGAATAACTTACGTTTGGTGGTGAGCTGTTGCTTTTTCAGAAGTTTGATATGAGAAGGCTTTCACAACGTTTTTTCAGAGACGTTCACCGGTCCAGGTCTAGTTAAAGAATGAGACATGTCTAAAACAATTCGTGATTAAGACAATGACTTTCCAATAAAAGTAGTCCGAGCGTATGAATTTCGTGATGGAGCCATAGTGGTTGTTGTGTAGAGATACTGTTTCAGAAAATAGTTCGCGCGCAAGCGCTTCGGCATGGTTTGGTCGATAAAAACGTTATCATAACGTATGAACAGGAAAATTGACCCCACCCTGGGTTGAAACCAGATCAGTGACCCGCACAAAAAATATCACGCGTAAATTCATGTTCACGTCACTAGGGCAAAACACAATCGAACAATAGTAGGAAATTTATGAAAGAAACATTCCTGCGTTCGTGTGTTCGAATCCCAGCTACTTAAGATTTCACTTTTTTTAAATTTTTTATTTTTTTTATATTTTATTTTACAAGTGGGGGATGCGGTGATAGGTTTTTATATTGTTTACCAATCGTGCCAAACAGGAGGCTACCATGGAAATATAGTACATTAAATAAATAGAAATATGTATGTGAGGTGATAGAAATATCCCGGTCGGGTTATAGAAATATGTCCTCTAGACGACATAAATATGCCCTCGATATGATAGAAATATGACCACCGGGCAAACAATATTACATTAGTAAGAGATAAGCAAAGAAATCTCATCACGACAGTAAAGAGACAGGAAACAAGATGGGCAGGGCATATCAGAAAAACTCTGAACAAGGAACCACCAGAGACACAGTTCAATGTTCCTCAAGCTGAAAACGATCAAGCTGTTAATACAAACATTCCACGGAAGGAAGAAATCATCACGGCAATCAAGGGGTTAAAGAATGGAAAAACGCCTGACCACGATAACTTAAATGCAGAGTTAGTAAAGTATGAACGTGTGTGTGTATGACCAAAGGCGTTAAAAAAAAAAACTACGTGTGTTTTGAGTTTTATTAAACATGGATGAGAGAGAAAAGAGAGAGAGAGAGAGACAAACAGAGAAAGAAAGACAGAGAGAGAGAGAGAGAGAGAGTTAGAGAGAAAGAAAGAAAGAGAAAGACAGAGAGAGAGAGAGAGAGAGAGGGAGAGAGAGAATAAACACAGTCTTATATGTAACAATCAGTTAAATAGAGAGAGAGAGAAAGAAAGAAAGAGAAAGAAAGAAAGAGAGAGAAAGAGCGAGAAGAGAGAGAGACAAACAGAGAAAGAAAGACAGAGAGAGAGAGAGAAACAGAGAAAGAAAGACAGAGAGAGAGAGAGTTAGAGAGAGAGAGAGAATAAAATACATATATGTAACAATCAGTTAAATAGAGAGAGAGAGAGAGAGAGAGAGAGAGAAAGAGAGAGAAAGAAAGACAGAGAGAGAGGGAGAGAGAGAGAGAGAGAGAGAGAGAGAGAGAGAGAGAGAGAGAGAGAGAGAGAGAGAGAGAGAGAGAGAGAGAGAGAGAGAGAGAGAATAAATTACAGTCTTATTTTTAGGTTGTTATCAAAGGAAATAATTTTGTTTAACAGACCAGAATGGTCCCCGCGCAGGTTGTGACAGAAAAGATATTGATTTAAAACCACGCGCTCACGAAACAGGTGACAATTTTCCCTTTCAGTTAAAATAACGGAGATTTAAGTACTAACGTGTTTTGCTACTTTGTAACAAGGAGTTTTTCTTTGTGTAGCTAGACAAATATGGTATGTTCTAAATATTATTTTTAATGTGATAAAAGTGTTTATTAATTTTTGAGGTATCAGATTCTGTCTTTTTTATATTTGTTATGTTAACACAAATAAATCTCGCAAAAATGAACAAAATACTTGTCTAACAGTAGGTGAGAAAATAAGGAAAATCTTTTTTCCTAGTACATAATCGGTTAATGCTTATCAACCACTCTTTAAAAATGTTATGTCAAGATAAAAAATACAAATTTAGTATCTGAGTTAACACAGATAAAAATAACAAACAGATATTTGGCTACAGAGATATTTTTACAGCCTAACACACGAAAAACAGATATTTTTAAAGTTATTTATGGTCTCCTAACGAATACACTTATATTTTTAAAGATATACATCATAATATAGAGTACCGAATACACACACACACACACACACACACACACACACACATTTAGACCTTTGTGTAGGTTATGTCTTCACAGTGTCTGTTAAGAAAAATACGCCTAGCGAACAACAAACGGCCAGATATTTAAACAGAGAAATAACAGACATATATTTAACATTCTAACGTGTTTCTCACTTTTTTGTTAAGTTTTTATTTCAAAAATACTTTGTTTGATACTCTATTTTATTTTATTTTTGTAAAACTTTTGTTTAAAATGGTTGGTCGCAAAGAAAAAAGTTATCTCTAAGGGCTTTCTTTCCCCGTCAACAAGACATCTGCCTGTATTACAAATAAATGATAATTGGATTTATGCTGGAACGTAACGAAACAGACCTCAAAGTATTCACACCTGTTCCCTGAGTAAATAACGGCTATCGATTTTTCGAAGGGCTCAAGTAGTAGTAGGGTATCGCGGACTTAGGTAGTATTCTACCCCTCCATCTTACCCCGCCTCTTCTTGTTATCTAAAAGTCTAAAAATACCTCCCCTTGTTAGCTCAAGTCCGACATCTTGCCCCATATAACCTCCCCTTGTTATCTCAAGTCCGCCATCTTGTCCCTCCTCTTCTTGTTATCTCCCCCTTGTTAGCTCAAGTCCGCCATCTTGTTATCTCCCCCTTGTTAGCTCAAGTCCGCCATCTTGCGCCTCCTGAATGCGCTTATATAAAAGTCACGCGCCAACTGGCGCGCCTCCTGAAAACGCCTCAAGTCCAACATACCCTACTACTACTTGAGCCCTTCGAAAAATCGATAGCCGTTATTTACTCAGGGAACAGGTGTGAATACTTTGAGGTCTGTTTCGTTACGTTCCAGCATAAATCCAATTATCGTTTATTTGTAATACAGGCAGATGTCTTGTTGACGGGGAAAGAAAGCCCTTAGAGATAACTTTTTTCTTTGCGACCAACCATTTTAAACAAAAGTTTTACAAAAATAAAATAAAATAGAGTATCAAACAAAGTATTTTTGAAATAAAAACTTAACAAAAAAGTGAGAAACACGTTAGAATGTTAAATATATGTCTGTTATTTCTCTGTTTAAATATCTGGCCGTTTGTTGTTCGCTAGGCGTATTTTTCTTAACAGACACTGTGAAGACATAACCTACACAAAGGTCTAAATGTGTGTGTGTGTGTGTGTGTGTGTGTGTGTGTGTGTGTGTGTGTGTGTGTGTGTATTCGGTACTCTATATTATGATGTATATCTTTAAAAATATAAGTGTATTCGTTAGGAGACCATAAATAACTTTAAAAAATATCTGTTTTTCGTGTGTTAGGCTGTAAAAATATCTCTGTAGCCAAATATCTGTTTGTTATTTTTATCTGTGTTAACTCAGATACTAAATTTGTATTTTTTATCTTGACATAACATTTTTAAAGAGTGGTTGATAAGCATTAACCGATTATGTACTAGGAAAAAAGATTTTCCTTATTTTCTCACCTACTGTTAGACAAGTATTTTGTTCATTTTTGCGAGATTTATTTGTGTTAACATAAAAAATATAAAAAGACAGAATCTGATACCTCAAAAATTAATAAACACTTTTATCACATTAAAAATAATATTTAGAACATACCATATTTGTCTAGCTACACAAAGAAAAACTCCTTGTTACAAAGTAGCAAAACACGTTAGTACTTAAATCTCCATTAGTAACTTAAGGGAAAATTGTCACCTTTTTCGTTCGCGTTTTTTAAAACAATTAACTGTCACACCTGCATCTGTTAAACAAAATTATTTCCTTTGATAACAACCTAAAAATAAAATGGTGTGTTTTAATGTCTCCTTCACTTCGTGAGCGCGTGGTTTTAAAATCAATATTACTTTTCTGTCACAACTTTTCACCCTTCTGTTTATACCTTTTCTTTTCTTTTCTGTCTTTCTTACTTTTCTTTCATAGCCTTTCCTTGTCCTTTCTTTTTTCTTTTCCCTTTTTTCCCTGTCTTTCTTCCTTGTCTTTTTCTTTTCTTTTTTCTTTTTCCCCCTTTCCTGTTTTCTTTCCTCATTTCTCTCTCTTTCTCATCTGGTCTGTTAAACACAAAATCTCTTTCCTTTCCTAACTCTCCTAAAAATATAGAACGTGTTTCTAACTTCTCTCTCTCTCTCTCTTCTCTCTCCTCTCTCTCTGCTTTCTCTCTCTCTCTCTCTCTCTCTCTCTCTCTCTCTTTCTCTCTAACTCTCTCTCTCTCTAACTCTCTCTCTCTCTCTCTCTCTCTCTCTCTCTCTCTCTCTCTCTCTCTCTCTCTCTCTCTCTCTCTAACTGATTGTTACATATATGTATTTTATGCTCTCTCTCTAACTCTCTCTCTCTCTGTCTTTCTTTCTCTGTTTGTCTCTCTCTCTCTCTCTGTCTCTATTTCTCTGTTTGTCTCTCTCTTCTCGCTCTTTTCTCTCTCTTTCTTTCTCTCTTTCTTTCTTTCTCTCTCTCTCTATTTAACTGATTGTTACATATAAGACTGTGTTTATTCTCTCTCTCCCTCTCTCTCTCTCTCTCTGTCTTTCTCTTTCTTTCTTTCTCTCTAACTCTCTCTCTCTCTGTCTTTCTTTCTCTGTTTGTCTCTCTCTCTCTCTTTTCTCTCTCATCCATGTTTAATAAAACTCAAAACACATGTAGTTTTTTTTTTTTTTAACGCCTTTGGTCATACACACACACGTTCATACTTTACTAACTCTGCATTTAAGTTATCGTGGTCAGGCGTTTTTCCATTCTTTAACCCCTTGATTGCCGTGATGATTTCTTCCTTCCGTGGAATGTTTGTATTAACAGCTTGATCGTTTTCAGCTTGAGGAACATTGAACTGTGTCTCTGGTGGTTCCTTGTTCAGAGTTTTTCTGATATGCCCTGCCCATCTTGTTTCCTGTCTCTTTACTGTCGTGATGAGATTTCTTTGCTTATCTCTTACTAATGTAATATTGTTTGCCCGGTGGTCATATTTCTATCATATCGAGGGCATATTTATGTCGTCTAGAGGACATATTTCTATAACCCGACCGGGATATTTCTATCACCTCACATACATATTTCTATTTATTTAATGTACTATATTTCCATGGTAGCCTCCTGTTTGGCACGATTGGTAGACAATATAAAAACCTATCACCGCATCCCCCACTTGTAAAATAAAATATAAAAAAATAAAAAATTTAAAAAAAGTGAAATCTTAAGTAGCTGGGATTCGAACACACGAACGCAGGAATGTTTCTTTCATAAATTTCCTACTATTGTTCGATTGTGTTTTGCCCTAGTGACGTGAACAGAAATTTACGCGTGATGTTTTTTGTGCGGGTCATTGATCTGGTTTCAACCCAGGGTGGGGTCAATTTTCCTGTTCATACGTTATGATAACGTTTTTATCGACCAAACCATGCCGAAGCGCTTGCGCGCGAACTATTTTCTGAAACAGTATCTCTACACAACAACCACTATGGCTCCATCACGAAATTCATACGCTCGGACTACTTTTATTGGAAAGTCATTGTCTTAATCACGAATAGTTTTAGACATGTCTCATTCTTTAACTAGACCTGGACCGGTGAACGTCTCTGAAAAAACGTTGTGAAAGCCTTCTCATATCAAACTTCTGAAAAAGCAACAGCTCACCACCAAACGTAAGTTATTCTGTTTCATTCGTATGTTTTGTTAGGATGTTAAAATAATTATCTCTGTTTAATAACATTATAAAAAGGTTTAGTTGCTTGTTTATGCATGTGTTGTATTAAATATTTAAACAAAAAGACATGTCTGTGTATTCGCTTTTTCGCTAGCCAGTGTTGGTAAAGGCTGTTTCAAAGTTAATATGTCTAGACTAATAGGTATTTTAATAATAGTTGTTTGTTAAATTCTTACATGTGTGTATGGTTTAGCTAAGTTAAGAATTATCCGACTTATTTTTTATGTGGTGGGTGTAGTGTCGTAAATTTATTTTGAGAGAAAAGAGTCGTAGAAATAGTGGTCCGGTTTAGAGTGGAAAATGATGATGGAAAGCTCAGTGATAGAAAATGTAGAGATTTAATAGTTACTTCACAGCGTGCTGGAGGAGAGTAAAGACAGACTTATTTACGACAAATCGTGTCTCTCAATCTTCTCTTTCACTCTCCTGGTCAAACAATTATTTGCCAGTTTTCCAGACTCGCATCTGCGCGCACACCGATTTGGTGTTTTCAAACACACACACGACGTTGATACAAACTATATTAAACGAATAGGGAAAATGTTGGGCTTTGGGTATATCCAACACACAGAACTAAATGAGTTTATGTGATTTTATTCACTTTAAACATCAATCACTAAAAATATCAGATATTACATAAATTATCATAAGTACACAAATGCAAATAACAAGTTTGGGAGGGGGTGAAGAAGATTGGTATCGACTAAGCCCTTCCCGCTCATTAGACAAAGACAAACCCAGTCCAGAGATAGATAATATCAGGAACACGGGTACGTTAACCTAACAGTAAAGTTAATTACTCTGAAAGAGGTGTTACCAAGTTAGGTATAAGTGATAGAAAAAAAAAACCTGTTCTTCCCAGCTGTTCTTCCCTTTACTAAGCAAATGGAAAGGAGGTGGTTTTAAACAGAGTTAACAAATTATCAACTATCCCACTTAAAGGAACAATGTAGGGTATACAGAAAAGATATATGTTACCAGGTAAGCAAGTTAACAAAAATGGTCACACAAAAGAATTAATTTCCTGTCATTCATACACGCGCTAGCAAAGGCCTTCACTCATCTTGCTCTCACTTACCGATTGTGAAAAAATCTTGCACTCCATAGAATAACACAACAGCAGTTACATCTCAACTAAATGTATGAGTGTTTGTTCAAGTTCTAGCCCCAGATTATCGGGTAGGCGGTCAGCACATAAAAGGGTCCCGTAATCGCTGGAAAATGAATCTGTAGTTGTGTCTCTTTTCTTAATAACAGTTTCTATGGGAGGGCACGGTCTCTGATACCGGGGTGAGGATGGTGTGGTCTATTTTACTATGCCGCTGATAATAAAATTCTTACGCGTGCTGGTACACTTTATCCGTGAGGTATGGTTTAAGTCCAGTGAGAAAACTAGTCACATCACTGTTCAGGAAATTATGAATTATCTCTCTGTGTCAGTAAACTAACAAAGCTCGGGCCAGTGTTCTTCTTCCCGTTACGACTTAAGTTGTTTGATGGTGCGTTAAATTTGTCTTTGGGTGTGCTTTCTTTGCTATAAGTTAGATAGCGGAATTCCAAACATAGAATCGCCTCAAAGATTAAAAATTTACACAGTCTCAACAAGTTCTGCGTCAGGGGAACTCTACACACTGTTTATGCTTTGCTTTGCTTAGATTGATTTCTTTATTGCTTTCTTAATGCTGGGATCGCACAGGTTACGATCACTCTGTATGAAAGAAAAAAAAGACATGTAATATACCGAAAACAAATAACCTTCTAAAGCGCGATGAATTTCCCGTTAAGCCTATTATATATATGCTCGCGTATTTAATTATGTATTTAATAAACACTGCGCGAGTTCTAGTGGTTAAAAACACACATCTATAAAACTAGGACTTAACTGAATTTATTAATTATAAATTCCTTCGCGACTTTAAAAGTTAATTTAAGCATCTATTATCTTTTGAAATAATATAATAGATAGATCATTATATTTAAAACTGGAACTCTTGAGATGGTTTAATTAAATAGATTTAAATTAACACAGAATCCCTTTAAATAGAATGACTGAGCTAGACCACTGATCACTTTACACAATATATATTACCGCTTTGCACAGAAATAGAAATCACTGCAAATATATATAAAATCCAGGGGAAAATCTATAACAAGATTTCAATAAAGCTAGTGCTTCTGTAAAGATCTGGCCAGCGAGTGATAACGTGTCTAGTTCTACATGGTCTATTTAGCTAAAATGAAATGTAAGTTGAGTGGGACATGATAAACTTGACAACTTATTTGATCTCACGAACTTTTGGGGATCTGACCGCCAAATCAAGAGATGAAGCCGCCCCCTGGTCTTCGTATCCGCTCGCTGCTGCCCGTTTCGCTTTCCCCCGTTCGCTCGGTTCCTCGATTGACACCGAGACGCGAAATTAGCGGCAAGCAACTGCGTCTCGTATCAGGGAAAACTACTGTCTTTGATAGCGCCGATAGTCTCCCTTAAGATCCCTCGGTCTGTCTCTTTGATCTCGTCGCTGTATCCTACATGAGTCCCGGTGGAATGCGTTCTGGCAAACGAAAAGTTACAACAAATGTTCAGGGGTTCTAATGTTATGAAAAGCTAAAGGTCCCTTAAATCATCCATCATATCAGGGAAAATTCACTAGTCAAACTAGACGTACGTCACAATCGTCCCCACTTTTAGACATGAAACCATTTTTCATGTTTTCATTTTTGACAATGGAGGTGACCTGATTGGTGATTTTAGGATGAGTGGTATCTTCAGTTTGCTCTTCTTCCTCTGTAGACCAGTTTCTACTCAGAAAATCAGCCCCGACATTCTGTCTTCCCGGAATATATTCCACTTTGAAAGAATAGACGCTTAGAAGGAAGGCCCAATGCATAATCCTAGCGTTAAATTCTTTATTGGCACCAAGAAATGCTAACGGAGCGTGGTCTGTTTGCAACGTGAACGATGTACCATAAAGAAACTCATGATGGCGTCTGATACCGTCAATCAGAGCAAGACATTCCCTTTCAACTACGCTGTAGTTCCGTTCCGCTTTATTTAATTTCCGACTGCCATAGGCAACTGGAAATAGCATGTTCAGGTCACTGTCATCGGCTTGAAGCAGTGTTGACCCGATGCCCTGACCTGACGCGTCGACTCTCAGTACAAAAGGTTTCTTGAGGTCAGGCAACCTCAAAATGGGGTATGCAGACAACTGTCCTTTCAAAGTGCTATACGCGTGTTCGCACTTTTGATCCCATATGACCTTATCAGGACAACCTTTCTTTGTGAGGTCAGTCAGAGGTGCCGTCAGTCCGTTGAAGTTCTGGATGTACTTCTGATAGTATGCACATAGCGATATGAAGGAACGTACGTCTTTCTTCGTTCGGGGTCTTTTTGCTGCCACTATTTTCTCCACGTTCTTCTTAATAGGCCAACTGCATCCGTGAGAAATAGTGTGCCCCAGGAAGTCTAACTGTTCAAACCCGATGAGACATTTGCTAGGTCTGGCTGTGAGACCCGTTTCCTGTAGTCTCCTGAGGAGCATAGCAACCGTAGCAATATGTTCTTCATAGGTTTCCGATGCAATTAAGATGTCATCCATGAAATTATGGATATGGGGACTTTGCAAAGGTTGTAGAAGCTTCCTCATCATCCTGGTGAACACTCCTGGTGCATTATGCAAACCGAACGGCATCACGTTAAATGTGTAATGTCCTTCACTAGTGCTAAAAGCTAACAAAGGTTTAATTTCCTCCTTGACTGGTATTTGATAATAACCTTTACTGAGGTCAATCTTGGAGAAGATCTTAGCTTTGCTGAGCTTGGTGAACAACTCAGAAACAGTTTGGAGAGGTTCGGGCTGGAATTCCGTTACAGCGTTTAGCAACCTGTAATCAATGCACAGCCGAACTTCCTTATTGGGCTTCTGCAACAGCACTACGCTCGAGCTGTAAGGAGATGTAGACTCACTGATAATTCCTGCCTGACGCAGCTTGTCTATTTCTCCGCGAAGTGCATCAGCTTTAGCGTACGGGATGGGGTAAACTCTGGTTTGAACAGGGGTCTCGTTTGTTAATTTCATATCAAATTCAATGAGATTTGTTCGACCAGGTACATCCGTTAAAACTGCACTGTACTGTTTTAGTAGAGCCCTAGTTTCTGTTTGTTGTTCTGGTGAGAGATTGTCGCCGAACTTGACATCTTTAAAGGATTCTGTGGGTTGCAGTGGATACTCCATGCAACCATCATCATCTTCCTCGTCTTCCGTTGCTATGGCGACAGCCAGGAGATGCTCGGAGGATGGCACCGGTCTTTCCAAATATTTCTTTAGCAGATTTATGTGGAAGACCTTCTCCTTTCCTTTGATGGAGATCTTGTAGTTGGTACGTGAGATCTTTTTAAGGACGGTAAACGGTCGTTGCCATCCGATGCGAAGTTTATTGCTTCCGGTTGGAAGTAGCAATAGGACTTTCTCCCCTGGTTGTAGTTCTCTCTCTGTTGCAGCTTTGTTGTATCTTTTAGTAATTTTAGCGCGGGCTTTCTTAAGGTTGGTAGTAGCTAGATCCCATCCTAGCTTTAGCCTTTCCTTAAGCTCAGATACATACTTGCTTGCAGAGACGACTGTCCGTCAGCCTTCTGGTCTGTCAGGGACCGAAGTAAGGCTTCTAGTGGCCCCTTAATAGGTCTGCCAAATAAAAGTGTAGCTGGCGCAAAACCCGTAGACGCTTGGGGTACCTCTCGGTAGGCGAATAAGGCAGCCGATATATATTGGTCCCAGTCTTCCGGTTTCTCCTGACCCAGCTTACGTAACATCGTGGTGAGGGTACCGTTAAAACGTTCCACGAGCCCATTTCCGGCCGGATGGTAGGGACTTGTGTGGATATGTTTGGCCCTCAAGATCTTAAAGATCTCCTCCATTAACAGGCTACGGAATTGGGATCCATTGTCCGTCAAAACTTGTTGAGGGAATCCCAACCGTGTAAAAATTTGCACAAGGGCTTCTGCGACATGCTTGGAATTAGTGCATGGTAGCGGTACAGCTTCGGCCCACATAGTGCAAGTGTCAACTAAGGTCAGGATGAACCTGTTCCTTCTTTTGGTCTTTTCCAGAGGACCAATAATGTCGACAGCAACCCGTTCAAATGGAGTCCCTACTATTGGCATTTGCCCCATAGGTACTGGGGGTGTCAAGTGCTTGGGTGCTACCCGTTGGCACTGGGCGCAGGATTTCACATACCTGACAATGTCAGAGTTCATTCCTGGCCACCAATAGTGGTTTTTTTATTCGCTGAATAGTGGCGTTTTGTCCCATGTGTCCGCTAAAGGGAAGAGAGTGCCCCATTTCTAAGATCTGGTTTCTGTATTGCGTCGGTACTAGGAGCTGGTTATTCCCCGTGTCCGGGTTGCCCGTTCTACGATACAATACACCATCCTTAGAAAAGATGTCTCCGTTGTGTCTGGGGTCCTTAGCCATGGGCAGTTTTTTAAAGCAGGGCGCCAGAGTAGGGTCCTTTTGTTGCGCCTCCTTCAGTTCATTCGGCAACAAACTTGGCGCAGGCTCCCTCTCCTTCTTGGCTTGCCCTCTTGTGGTTACCGCTGCCACAATCGGCTCCTTAGGTCTCCCAATGAACACATATCTACATCCCAGGATAACTGGGTAGATCGGATCATCCATTATGGCCGCTTTAATAACTCCTCTGACAAAGTCAGAGTGTATTTCTACCAGTGCGATAGGAAGCGTCCTGGGTGCATCACTCCTGAAAACTCCACTAAGTTTGACGGTTTCCTCTGTCTCCTGACCGGGTTTGACTAGGTGCCTAGCGACAATACAATCAAAACTTAATCCAGTGTCAAAAAGACAAGTAGTGGAGGTACCGTTCAAAATTACAGTTCCTCGAGTTGAGGGTCGGTCCCCCTCAGGTTGAGAATCACTGACATTGACTCTACCTTTCGAGGCTGTATGCAAACATCCAATGCGGTTTGCACCGGTTTGTTTGCCCTGATCAGACGTTCCTGGTGTAGGGGTCTTCCCTTTTCCTTGACCTTGGTGGCCGCGCTGCCACGTAGGCTTGTTGGGTTGATCAGAATTGTTGTTGGGGGGGGGGGGGGGTATCGGGTTTTGGAGAATTTCGATTTTTCCTGGGGGGGGTTTTGGGTATTGTTATCTCGTTGGTTATAATGTTGAGAGGAAGTGGAAGAATAGGATGCCTGCTCTAGATTCTGTTTTTCGAGATGGCTCATCGGTGGGTTTACGTTTAGTGCTGGGAAGTTCGGCCATTGCATTGCTATAGCGTTCGGCTTTATTGAGTATGTCTTCAAGCCTGACTGCCCCCTGTTCCGCCAAAAATCTACGTGTTTCATTCGACAAAGTGGATTTTATCTGCTCCACGAGAACAAGTTCGAGGAGTCCCTCATATGAAAGAGGTAGGTCAGATAATTCAATGCACTTTGTCAGATAACCCGTGAGACGTGAAGAGAACTGGGGAAATGTTTCCGTGCTCTCTTTTCGGCTGTTTCTGAACAACTGCAGAAACTTTCGGGCAGTCATCTCAAACTGCTGTAGTAAGGCCTTTTTTCAACATGTCGTAATCATGTTGATTCGGTCCCAGCTTTGTGTACACGTCATAAGCATTGCCTTTCAGTGACGTTGAAAGTTTGAGCGCCCAGCGGGTACTCTCTAACCCATAAAGATTCGCGAGTCTCTCGAATTTTTCTAGGTAGCTGTCAATTTTTTCGTTAGGGCTAGGAAAAGATTCTAAAGAAAACGACATAGCAGTTAATTGGGCAGATTGAGTACTGGAGAGGTCCATTGATTGAGATGGGGCGAAGACGGCTCTCCGTTAGTCGAAGTAGAGGCGCCCCGACTCTCTAGAGCCTTAAGCGCCAGTTGATGCTGTCTTTTTGTCCTTGTCTCTCTTCTCTCTCTGCGAGTTTCCATCTCTGCTTCAATTTTCTTCTGTTCCAAAAGACGTTCTTCCGCTTCTTTCTTATCTGCCCTCTCCTGGGCTTCTCTCCTCTCTGTTCTTTCTTTCTCTTCCTTCCTCTCAGCTTCTGCTCTCTGTTGCTCCGCCTTCCTCTCAGCTTCGGCTCTCTGTTGCTCCGCGTCATATATTTCCAATTCCTGGTTAATAAACGCGTTTGCAGCTTCTGCATCTAATCCTGCCTCTTTCGCTTCCAGCCTCAAGATGGACCTCATCTTTATCCTCTCTGCCATTGTTAAAGAATAAGATGAAGTATGCTTAGAGAACTAGTAAGAAGAAACGCGAAAGGGGGAACTCTGAACCGCTACGAGAAAAAAACACAAGTACAAATTTACCTGTACTGTGCAAACTTATCGCTGCTATTATCTGGCAATTAAGGCTCTAAACGCAAGCGACTATGCCACTAAATGGTAAGTTACACTGGAAAAGAATCTACTTTTACTAACAGTAGAGAAAAATTTATATTAAAACAATTTAAAAGGAAAAAAAAAATTTCCCCTAAATTTTAAATCTCTGACAACAAACTCCGTCCCTAAAGTCAATTATTGAGATGAGACGTTGTTAACTTAATTTTTAAAAATCAGAACAATCCGTCTTTAGCTAAGCTCAACTCTTTTTGACTTCAAAAAACCTTAGTGACTGTAAAACAATCACGCAATCCCAGCAACTTTTATAAAGAAAGAAATATAATTATCTCCGCCAGAGGATAATAAAATAGCAAATATATTTGTTTATCTGTACTTTCTACTGCTGTGGAGACAACCCAAATACTTAAAGAACGTTTGTCTAGGGGTGTAATTATTTATTTATTTCCCTAATTCACAAAGACAAATCATTCACACTCTACCTAGTTAGACCCAAACTAAATCAGACTCAAAATATCTTTAACCCGGCTATGCGATTGCCTCAAATGTAGCTCAAGATCCCAGAACCAGCCCACAAGTATGTGTGCATCAAATGTATCTCAAAATTATCCCAGACGAGCCGGCCAAATATTGTCGTAAATTTATTTGAGAGAAAAGAGTCGTAGAAATAGTGGTCCGGTTTAGAGTGGAAAATGATGATGGAAAGCTCAGTGATAGAAAATGTAGAGATTTAATAGTTACTTCACAGCGTGCTGGAGGAGAGTAAAGACAGACTTATTTACGACAAATCGTGTCTCTCAATCTTCTCTTTTCACTCTCCTGGTCAAACAATTATTTGCCAGTTTTCCAGACTCGCATCTGCGCGCACACCGATTCGGTGTTTTCAAACACACACACGACGTTGATACAAACTATATTAAACGAATAGGGGAAATGTTGGGCTTTGGGTATATCCAACACACAGAACTAAATGAGTTTATGTGATTTTATTCACTTTAAACATCAATCACTAAAAATATCAGATATTACATAAATTATCATAAGTACACAAATGCAAATAACAAGTTTGGGAGGGGGTGAAGAAGATTGGTATCGACTAAGCCCTTCCCGCTCATTAGACAAAGACAAACCCAGTCCAGAGATAGATAATATCAGGAACACGGGTACGTTAACCTAACAGTAAAGTTAATTACTCTGAAAGAGGTGTTACCAAGTTAGGTATAAGTGATAGAAAAAAAAAAACCTGTTCTTCCCAGCTGTTCTTCCCTTTACTAAGCAAATGGAAAGGAGGTGGTTTTAAACAGAGTTAACAAAATATCAACTATCCCACTTAAAGGAACAATGTAGGGTATACAGAAAAGATATATGTTACCAGGTAAGCAAGTTAACAAAATGGTCACACAAAAGAATTAATTTCCTGTCATTCATACACGCGCTAGCAAAGGCCTTCACTCATCTTGCTCTCACTTACCGATTGTGAAAAAATCTTGCACTCCATAGAATAACACAACAGCAGTTACACCTCAACTAAATGTATGAGTGTTTGTTCAAGTTCTAGCCCCAGATTATCGGGTAGGCGGTCAGCACATAAAAGGATCCCGTAATCGCTGGAAAATGAATCTGTAGTTGTGTCTCTTTTCTTAATAACAGTTTCTATGGGAGGGCACGGTCTCTGATACCGGGGTGAGGATGGTGTGGTCTATTTGACTATGCCGCTGATAATAAAATTCTTACGCGTGCTGGTACACTTTGTCCGTGAGGTATGGTTTAAGTCCAGTGAGAGAACTAGTCACATCACTGTTCAGGAAATTATGAATTATCTCTCTGTGTCAGTAAACTAACAAAGCTCGGGCCAGTGTTCTTCTTCCCGTTACGACTTAAGTTGTTTGATGGTGCGTTAAATTTGTCTTTGGGTGTGCTTTCTTTGCTATAAGTTAGATAGCGGAATTCCAAACATAGAATCGCCTCAAAGATTAAAAAATTTACACAGTCTCAACAAGTTCTGCGTCAGGGGAACTCTACACACTGTTTATGCTTTGCTTTGCTTAGATTGATTTCTTTATTGCTTTCTTAATGCTGGGATCGCACAGGTTACGATCACTCTGTATGAAAGAAAAAAAAAAAAAAGACATGTAATTATACCGAAAACAAATAACCTTCTAAAGCGCGATAAATTTCCCGTTAAGCTTTTATATATATGCTCGCGTATTTAATTA